>CM037076.1:44269937-44940036 GCA_020882685.1 Aphelinus atriplicis | reverse complement strand
TTTTCCCGAATATATAATGCGCCGCTCGTTAATTTCGTCCGCTCCGCAAATAACCACGTATTAATAAAGTCCCGTAATATCGCGTCTGCACTCGGCTAACAGCCCCGGGACACTTGCCCGGCTAATTATCCCCGGCAATCCGATTTTTCTCTGTCCTTGTGGCTCGCGAGCCCGGGACAAAATTTCCCATCGCCAACGAGAGCTGATTCGTATACATGCGTACGCGAGCGCGCGCACCCATAAAAAAAGCAAGCGGTGGAGCGTGCAAAAACGCGGACGCGACAACGGGCCGGGAAAACTTGTGCTGCCTCTCCCCGGGGGGAACGAAAGTTTGACTGCGTGGCGCATAATTGTGGGGTCGAGTAATGCGAAATTAACGAGAGCCAAGCGATTGAGAGGGAAAAAAGCGAAAGCGGGCAAAAAAAAGCAAACCGAGTAGAATTGGCGTGCGCGAGTTGAAGCAAGTGCGGGAAAGCGCGTGACGTGGGCCGTGCGCGCGAGCGCGCGTGCGAGATGACTTGTGCGCAAGAGCAGGAAGCACCTCGATCGATCCCCCGGCAGCAGCGCAGCGCCGCAGCGCGAGCAGCGAAGGCTGCAGCAGCGTTTCTCTGCACGCCAGCGCGACGTCGTCCCTCCCTTTACGCCGATGCCGCGTTCTCCATTCGCTCGTTCTCGCTCTCCCTCTCTCTCCCTCTCGCCCGCTTTGTTCAGCCCTCGCATTACGCTCATCGGCTGCTCTCGAATTGGATAAATTAGCGCCGGCTGACGAGCCCGACCGCGGCGGACCTGTTCTCTCGGTTCCCCCCCCCCCCTTTTATATTTTTATTCGCTTCCGGTCCCGTGTTCGGTACGTCTGTTTGACGATCGGCTCGTTATCAATTGGTCCACATCCACCATTTGATTCCGGCCCGAGATGCAAAGCGGCCGGCTCCCTTGTTTGTTTCGCTCTTTTCCCCGTGTTATTCGTGTAAACTTGTAGGACAACGTTCGTTTAGCCCCGGCTTCTCGCCTCCGATATGATGGAGCATACGCTGTAAAATTCTAATGTGGCGTATAGGTACGCCGACAACATTCGATGTATTAATCGTAAAATCCCAAATTTTTTTTGTCAGCTGTGTATAGGCAACAACGAGCGAGTGAGTGCGGACCGTTGATATGACAGCGAGTGCTCGGTCGGCTCTATGTGCAAAAGTTCCCCGCGGGAATTCTTTGACGCACGCTGGGCGCACTTATACAGCATACATATATATATATATATATATATATATATATATATATATATATATATATATATAATATATAACATATCCATATGTATTACATCGTCTATGGCAACGTGCGTTTACGCCCCCTCCCGCATAGCGCGCGTGTGGACGTGTGTGTGTGCGCGTGTACGCGTAAGCTCGCAAGCAGGGGTGGCTTACCCCGTCTCTGTTACACTCGCGCCTTGCCACCCTGCCCCCTTCCGCCCCGTCCAAGCGGGCTCCAAAGATTTCTCTCTCTTTCTCTCTCTCTCTCTCTCTCTCTCTCTCTCTCGCCAACGATAATAATGCGTTTAACGCCTCTGGCGAGATTGTCATCCGTTAGCAGGGGAATTTCCACAGATGCGTCAAGTGTGTCTGCTGATTTTCTAATTATGTTTCCACCAGCTCTTCCCAACCTTTTGTTTCGTTGCTCTTTGCACTCTTTTCAACGCTGCTCACCTATCCCTTTGCGTTTCATCCTTAATTGGCCTTTTTCCACTATTATGCTTTTCATTATTCTTACTCAATTCTGCTTCGTTCTTTCGAAGGGAAAAAGAACGTGAATAGTTTGTACTCCTTTGAGCCGAGTGTATTGTTTCAGAGTTACATAAATAGACTTGGCAATTATTTATTTTTTACATTCCGACTCCTATGATTTTATAGAATAACATGTGTTACCCTGAGCTGCAACGTACAAACCAACATCAAGGTCGTTCGTGTTAAATAATTTATTTGTTCTCAATAAACCATTAGAGCATGATGCAATCTGCATATTTACCAGAAAAATCAATGACCAAAGCTGACACTGACGAATCTACTGTATGTTCACTAACATGAATTTCTCATCGGTTTTGTTCGAATGAAAAAGAAAACAGATTTTTAACTGAAAATTTCAAATTTAACTTGCATTTTTTTAAACTTCAAGAAGAGGCGTAATTTTATTCATCTATTTAGCTCTTAAATGATGGCACAGGCCTATATTCAAATAATTATTCTACTCTCGAATGCTCTGTACTATTCCGTTCCGAAGCCCAGAGACTTTGAAGACTCTCGTCTTCCTGAATTAAACCTGGAAAGTAGCTGAATACGCAGCTAAATTAACTTTATGAAATTGATTCAAATTCAAAGCTATGGAAATTCCTTTGATTGGCATTTGAACACTTTTTTCCAAACATAGTTCTGTGAAGTCAAAGAGATCACTTACAACAATCAAGATTTTAAAATAATTCGTGAGTTTCAAAGCTAAATATGGTTTCAACACTGAACCTAGTTTCCATGCGAAAATACGTTAAACGGTTTATTTTCATGTTTTTGATATTCTTCGAAGAGTTAACGGTAACCCTTTGAATTTTGAAACGATGTTGATAGAATACTGGTTATCAAATTACAGTTCAGCTGCGGCCCTTTGAGTCTTCAATATGATGAAAGCAAAGCACTCCATGGTTAGTGGAAAGTAACTGAATATTCCTTATAACGAAGAGCTCGAAAGCAAGTGCAATAATTGACGCATAAAAGTGCGGCGTTTAATATTCATCATAAAAACCACAAGTAAATACGGGAGTTCATTACTTGTGTGTAAAATCGCCGAAGAGAGAGAGGGAGGGAGACAGGGGGTGGGGGAGAATTAAAACGTTAATTTTGCTGGAAGGCTCGGTAGTCCTTATAATGAATCACGGTCGTATGCAGCTCTGCTGCATAATTCAGCGGAACGGAGACGGATTTAGCAAGGGCGCGCTGATATTAAAAGAAGGAAAGCGCCGATGTGGCGCGCGAGCGCGTAAAAGCTGCTTGAGCGCGCGCGAGCCGACACGCTGAATATGAACGAAAGCGAATCGGTAAATAATACATTTGCCCGAGAGCGGCGAGTGCAGGCCCAAAGGGAGCGACGAAACGAAATCTAATTGCTCGTTATCGCGTCGATATTTGAGGAGAAAAGATTCGCTGCACACTTTCTTGGATTATATCGGAACGAGCGCTAGCGGGCCGCCTCGAGTTCGTCCAATGATAATAAAAATCAGCAGTGAAAACGTTGATTTCCGCTTTCGCGACGTGTATTATATACTCCCACCGAGCGAATTATGATCCGAGCTTTACTGCTCTGATTGAACTTAACGTGGATTTCCGCTTCGTTATTTCCCCCGGAGTCTTTCCGCTTTTACGAGAGTAAATAAACTCGCCGAGTCGACTCTTCCCATCAACGGACTTCTCCTATTATTAACAAAATATAATTCCTTCTATAACTTACAACTCCTCGATATACTACTGCTTGCAGCTCCGGATTATTTCGGCAGAAGGCGACGTCGTTAGTTAGTAACCGAAAGCGGATCGACACAGCGAGCCGGGGCGAAGCTCTCATTGATATTTTCATGCTTTATTCCATTAGTCGAAAACTAGTTGCGCGCGCGCGCGCGCGGCATTCGACGCGACAGCCGTTGTATTAGATTAATATCGGGGCTCGACACACGCGGAGTTGGGACGTTGTCCGTCACGATGAATCAATTGAAGGAACTGTGTCAGCAGCGAGTGACAATTTAATTAGGGTAAAACCCGAGAGGAGCGCGCGTGAGAGCGTACAAATGGCTAAATCAGCTGGGAGGCAAATTTTTGCGAGCTGGCCTGGATAAAGCCGGCACGCATTCACTTAACTTTCTCGGGCGGCTCGGTCGCACGCGCGCGCCCGCGGCACAGTCCGAGCCGGGCCCCGAGAACCTGGCTGGCGCGGACGTATAATGAAGGAAAAAATGTCCAACCAAGCTGGGGGAGCCGAATGGAATCGTCATTCCGCTGGCCGGCTCTCCTTCTCGCTCCCGCTCGCGCGCGCGCACTCATCCTCAGAGCGTCGGCCGTCACGTGATCGCGTTCCAACATACGCAATATATACCAACGGCCCCCTCCCCGCACGCCGCGCCGCGTGCATGTAACTATTTCTCCGCGTCCGAGGGTTCGGATTGTTTACCGAAGGCCATTGCACCGGTTATCTTCGGACTAAACACGATAAGTCGGAATATCTTTCTCTCTCTCTCTCTCTCTCTCTCTTCCTCTATATTCTCGATGTTTGCTTTTTATTATGTTTGATCTTTATTTTTATTTTCATTTTAATGTATTTTATTGTACCTTAGTTTTAAGTAACCTTACCCGTCCCTGCGAGACAGTCTGATTGTATGATTTTTATGCTGAAGTTTGTGCTACTCTCACAACTTCTTTGTATTTTGATGTGGCTCAAAAGACTCCCCAGTCTTATGTCAATAAATGAAAATCTAATCTAATCTAATCTCTCTCCCTCTTTCTGCCCTGTGGGAATGCCACTTATCAAACAATGCGTTTTACCTTCGCTGCACATGCTGGCATGTACTTATTATAACCAGCAGGTTTTTCAATACGCTTCGCGGGCATCACACAAGCGGAAATTTACTGATAAAGCATTATATTCATTTTTTTTAGGCATGTGTAAAATTAATATGTTATGCATATCTTAACGATCTAATAACATTGATTCGCGTGAGTTAATTATCCTATGATAAAATCAGTTTATAAATTATTGAATATTTTTACTCCGTTCACGGAGAATCTAAGATATTTTTAGCTACTCTATCCAAAATAACCTGAATAATTTATCATAATCTTTAGCCGTACTCTCGATATTCTTTAGTGCAATAATTTATCATCATAATAATTTAGCGACTTTGGTTGCACTGCAGGACACGAAGTTGTTGAAGAGATTCGTTTGAGTGCCGAAATGTATGTTTGATTATGAATTAAAATATATTCGCTGTCAGTACATTTAACTCTGATACTTACAGTAAAAATTGTTCCACTAAACGTTACAGTGATATCTATAGTGAAAGAAACTTAGAGAGTAGATCTTATCTTCATCACTTTGTAACAACATAAAATATTAAACATGATCATGTGAGTGTTGAAATCCTAGAGAAATATGTGCCAATGTTGAACTCGCAAATGATATGTTTGATTTACATTCACAGCAATAAGATCTTCCATAAAATATACTCAAAATGAATTATGACTCTAACATTCTTTCAATATAATATTCTCTTCACGTTGCAGCCACTCAGTTTGGCATAATTATTTGTGAATACATCAGCCTTTCGAGGAGGGATTCTCCATCTCAATTGTTATCGGAATTAGAAAGCATGCCAGGTATTTGCTGTGCAAATCTCAATACAGTCTCAAATAGTTTTAGAGTCAAAGCAGTCAATAAGGCCATGGAGTATATACCGTTGAATTAAAGTAGGTCGATATCCATATAATATGAGCACATAGTTGCTTCTGTTGCTACGAGAGGGTAATCTGATTTGATTGACGTCTATTTTGTTGGCTTATCCACTTTCGTTCAAGGGGACACAGTAACCTTAAAAGACAAAAGCACTGCAGAATCGAGAGAGACTTGTTGGGAATGCACGCAATATTCCGTAAAATCTCCACATCTAATTTACCCCATTACAAAACACAAAAGACTTGACCTTCTTCCATAAAACGTAGCAGCTTGAAATTCGAATAAAGAGTCGCAAAGGTTTCTTTCGCGACATTGTCTCGTAGTCGAATTAATATAAATAAATAATGGAATTTACAGGATGAAATATACTAGTTTGATCCGAATATAAAGGAATTTTGAGCTTAACACATTGATTTTTCATGAAAGACCTCTCGAACTGTTAATTATTATTTGACGTCAAAAAAGTCTATAATATTGTAACATGTTGTATTGCCTAATGTACGCGTTCAACATTCTCAATAGAACGATGTATGTAAATATAAACCAGAATATTTTGATAATTTTTCTTGCATTCGTCTGAAGCTGATTAACCAAAAACAAGGGAAGCGTGTTATTTTAAATTCTAATTTATCCAATCTATAACATTGTATAGGCGTCTTTCGCGAAGAGTAGTTCAGGAGTTTTCTGAACCTAAACACATATGTAGTATGTGATAAAATTATGTTATTATTATTTTTTTTATCGTATATACGCGATAAAATTTGAAATCTGATCATATCCATTGACTTTGACTTGATGAGCTTGAAAACACGAGGATTAATGTGAATTGGAAGGGACTCGGAATAGTATTCGTAAACATTAGTTTATAATTTCTTGTTTTTATAAAAACTGTCAGAAATCAGCCGAAAAATTGCTAGTCTTTGCTGCCAACGTCATATTGCACTATCCTTCCGAGTATTTCGGAAACTCCAACTCTTTGCAAAATGTGTCGATACGCTATATCGATTGAACTGAGAACATCGGACGGTGATAAGTTTGTTAAAGTACTAGTTAAATTTCTAACGCTCAACTAAGGATTAACTGAAGCCTTATTCTCGTTTATTCTTATCCATAAGAAAGAAAACCAGAGCTTCGAGAGGTTTTCAGCATTTTCTAAGTGGTATATTGAACTATTTTAATATTCATTCGAAGAAAGGTAACTCTGGTCTAGTTCTGTCTAAGTGATAAGTACCGTTCTATATTTGTAAAGCACAAATATCTTGCGCTTTGAATATTCTATGAACAGTTTTCATTTGCATTTGTTTCGCCATCCTATTCCATATAAGATAAGCCAGAAAAGCAACAGCACAATAGTTTATCAGACGCATAACCGATTTGAAACGAACTGAGTGCTAGTAATTTTTCTTATCAACGTTGAGGGGAAATTAACCGTCTGATAGAAAAATGGTTTCTTTCTTGATGAAAATTTGATGACTGACAAGAGTTTACCCCGTAATGCCGTAACGACAGCTGTACGTCTAGTATATCGGAGTGAATTAACCATGAAGCAGCTCTCGTGTAGTTTGTACTTTTGTGCAACGATTGCAGAGAAGAGCCAAAGGCTAGCCAACTCGACGCGGAAGATCGCAGATTAAGGATGAGAGAAACGTTTCCGCTTAGACGCGCTAATTTATAGGGACGCGCGCGCGCGAGCTCGGCAAGCGAAGTATACGCGCTGACGTCCATCTCGTTTGACATTGGCGCGCAGGGGAACTTTGGTATACAAGAGGGTCGCCGTCTTTGCGCGTGATTCGATGCGCCTCTCCGCGAGTACAAAGAGAATGACCGCAGGCAGGGGGAGCTTGGCAAAGAGAGAAAGAGACGCGGAGTAAAAAGGCAAACTCGTGGCGTGCACTCATTGAGGAGTCGAGTCCGGCAGCTATATACGTAGACGGGGTGTATACATCGCGAGTGTGTGTGTGTGTGTGTGTGTGTGTGTGTGTGTGTGTGTGTGTGCGCGTGTGTGCTGGGGCGTCTTTGAGTGGGCTCCTTTTCTCTCGCGTGCGAGCCGTTATATTCGCACGTGCGCATCGAGAGCCCGTATATAATAAAATGCACGCGTGCGCTACAAGAGTCTTTCAAGCCCGCGCGAGATGCCACAAGTACAGAGTGGCTCGCGGGGGAGCCCGAGCTTGAGGTCTTCGCTCGTCAATCCGCGTTGATACTTCATATCGGGCGCGGAGCTCGGGCGGCTTGATAAAAATAGATCGCGAGCAGAGGCTCCTCCGCGAGAACTTGCGCGCACGATTGGATTCGAAGGATGGATATAGCTTATTGGTCGGATAAAGCGAGCCGCACGCGAGCCGACATGTACCAGGCGAAGCGAACACGGCGGGATTAGAAAATAATGGGGGAGCGGAGGCAACAGCTTGGCGAGCAACAGTGCAAAACCAAATGGAATGTGGAACGTCGATAACAGATGCGCTCCAAATCATTGCGCCGCGTTCGGCAATGATATATACACTGAGGATTAGCAATGAATCATTTGGGCTCGATGTGTATTATATGGTCAAGAATATCGTCGAGGTGAAATAGTTTCTCGGCAGATTGTGAAGATAAATATAGAGCTTTTTGCAATAGGTTTTTCTTGAAAAGGACCGAGATCATAGGGATCATTATTTAATGATTGCGCGATGCGTTGCTTTTACTTTTATGGAGTAGAAAATTGAGGATATCATTGATCTTGGGCAAAGGGATAGATTACTTCCTGGGTCAAACAAAAGATCTGCTGCAAATCCTGTTCTCTGTTGTTGGGGATATGGGCGTTCACTATGGAGATTTTATAGCATTCATATCCGACTCTGATGTATGGAGAACATCGATTATGCAAAAGCTAGAAAGCGTGTGAAAATTAGATTTCCATGAGAATGCAGGCCTTGAAACGTACCTATAGCGACAGTGGTAGGGGCGCAATAAACTTTTTTCAATCGTGAATCTTCATTTGCATGATTCATGATTCGCTCGAATATTGTGAAAATCATATTTATTCCAAGAGTATCAGAAACATACAAAATCCCACAAGTTTAACGGTGCGGAGCTTACGCGATAGTTATAGTGTAAAGTCCAGAAATAGAATTGAAGTAAAACAATTGTTACAAGGACAAACGTGAGCTAAGATTTTACGTGAGAATGTTATTTTTGTATACCTACTCATTTGCTACTTATACTTTCCTATTTTCCTAGAAAAAAAATTGCAGTAATGATTCCGTAGGAAGCAATCACGATAGCCCGCGCGGGGATAGAAGCATAGGTGTACGTTCGTGGAACAACGGCAAAGTCCCAATATTTCCAAAGTGGAATTGGAAACGCGCGTGCAATGCACCCGTTACTTCCGAAAAATCGATCGATCTAAAAAGTCGAATTGAATAACTGAAAAAGAAGTTTATGCAGGCTGTTCTGGCGGGGCCGCATTTGTATGGTTAGGTGTGTGCAAGCAGGCGCGAGGACGCCGGGAGCCTAGATAACCGCGCGGCGCGGCGTGGCCGTGGCTTTCTTCGGAGTTGGTGAATCGCGGCATAAAGAGCAGCTCTCTGCTCTCTCATATAAGTATGTATACGTGTGTACACATAGGTGAAAACGCACGGGCGAGCCGCGGCGGCGTCGGCTACGGCGGCGAGGAGGTGGTGCTGCAGGCGGCTGAAAATGAGAGCAATAGCCGGGGCTGGCGCGCGTGGGCTCGAGCCGCGCGTCCGTGCCAGCGCGCCGCTCGTGTACTAAACGTTCAAATAACGTCGACCGGCATATCCGCGAAAATTGCTCTCGCTCTCTCTCTCTCTCTCTCTCTCTCTCTCTCGCTCGCTCGCGCACACACACACTCGAGTTCTGTCGAATCGTGCAGACGGAGAGAGAGAGAGAGAGAGAGAGAGGCGTGTCCCCCTCGCTCGCGTTAACCCACTTCACCCGCGGTGGCTGATTTTTCCCTGATACGCTTTCCCCCGCGGCCGCTCCTATGGGAAATTGACCTTCGCCATTCCTCCGAGATACAACTGATTTCGTGCGGACTTCTGTACAACCTCGGTACAACCAACTATCCCACATTAAACGGCTCGCGATCGGGCAGAATGAAAATACACTGCGGCAGTTGCGCATGCAGTTTCGAAAGTATTCGGGCAGCTGTTATTCAGAACGAAATTTGAATAGAACTCTGATGTATGCGATACAACGAATTACGGATATATGAGGAAGGAATTGAAAGAATTGAAATTACTGTCGCAATCGGTATCAATACTCAAACATTACGATTTAGAGCCGGTGCAGTCTCGAGAAGTTTTGGGTATTTCGTGCGTGAGTAGAGAATCAAACATCAAACTTTATTAACAATTCGAATTATGACAATCGGGGCATCTAACTCGCGGTTCATGCACTAATTCACAATTTTTCCCGGAACTGTATATGCATTGAATATATAACTTTTTTAGAGATTCAAACTGTAGTTGACTGGACAATTGGAAACAGTGCAAATTCGTATGCTGTATTTAGAATTTTTCTCGTTCTCTTCAATTGTCCATCCAATTATTACAGGGTGTAATGTATAATGAGTCTGGAACAACCGCAAGAACACGTGAGAATAGAAGTATCTGCCTCATTGCTCCGAATTCGAGCGATTTAACACAGAATTGAAGACGAAAAAATTAAACCTTCATCTGTTATAAAATATCACATCTATCCCTGAGCTTCTGTGCTTGACAATTAACTCTTGCAACCGAGCGCATTCCGACCTTCTGTAATGAGGTTGGTGCGGATCAATATGATCATGAGGATTGCTTACGAGAGTACTCAAAAAGAAATTATTTTAAAATAATTGCACTTTTGGTTCGGCCTCATTACTCAATTCATATTAAACAAGTGTATATAAGCCGGTAAAAGCCCGCTTCTGGAAGAAAACTCTTTGTGAAATAAAATGCAAATTTGATATTATCGAACGGATTGAATAACTTTTCCAATATAATAAGCATTGATTTAGATAATATCTCGTATTAATTACACGAAATCCTTGAAACATTGACTAAGTCAATCGTATGTCATTTCTAGTTAGGTTTATTAAGATTGATCTCCCGAGTATGTATTCGTTTCATATTGGATAGTGCAAAACTGCTGATGATTACGTTATATATATATATATATATATATATATATATTTTCTATGCAAACCTTGATCTACACTTGAATAGCGAATTGATAGGTTGTCAACTTCGTAATTATATCGGAACGTCAGTTATATATACGTTGGCTGCGTTGCTGTGTGTCCTTTGTAAATCCACCACCCTGAAATATCCAATTCGAGTTTTGATTTAAAATTGAGGGTACACTGTCCTCGAATCGACGATAATCCGTCCTCCGCGTGTAACAAGGTATAGCCTAGTACTGCCTACGTAACTCTATATATTCATCCATCAGTATTCAATTGCCCTCATTCATTACAGATATCCCAAAACAAATTGGAATTTTTCAGAAAATGAAGAAGTGCTTGAATTAATGTTGGTGGTGATTGGTGTGTTTCAGTCCGAAGCAGCGTCAGCAGCATCAGCAGCAGCAGCAGCAGCAGCAACGGGAGCAGCAGCAGCCGCAGCCGCAGCTGCCACGGGAACAGCAGACTTCGTGGCACAGGACCACCTTGGCTTCGTCCTGACCAACGTGATCTTGACTCTGACCCCGGCGTCGTTCCTCGTGCTGCGAGTCCGAGTCCAAGCAGAAACGAGCCAACGTCGCCGCGCCCAAGAAGCAGCAGCAGCAGCAGCAGCAGCAGCAGCAGCGGCAACAGTCGCCTCCTGAACAAGAGCCAGAGCAAGAGCCAGAGCAAGAGCCAGAGCAGCAGCAGCAGCAGCAGCAGCAGCCCAAGGGATCATCAGAGTTGCGGCGAAGCAAGCGACGACGGCTGAGCAAGGCCGTCGAGATCGAGAGCTAAAGCCGGAGTCAGGAAGCTATGGTCGTTGGGCCGGGCCCCGGGACGCGAGCGAGGAGCGGCCGGCCGGCCATCGGCGAATAATCGCTCTGGTCGTCGCGCGCGCCGGTTCGAGGGGAGCAGTCGCGCGCAGTTTTTGCCATTTTGTCCGCTCGCGGCTCGGCTGGCTTTTTTACCCGCGGTCTGTTTGGCCGTTGTTCTTGCCGCGGCCCTGCGTCTCGCGCGCGTGCAGCGTTTGCTGGAATCTCACGGCTCCTTTGTTGGCTGCGCTGCCGGCGATTGTTTCGACGATTCCACCTCCCTCATATTTATACACTGCGAGGCTTCTTTTCGCCGCGGCCGCGATCTACGCACCGCCTCCTGTGTCGTCCCGATTCTTTCCTCTTCGTATATATACATATACATATATTGTAAGCTGCGAGCCCGCCAGCCAGACACATTTTAACATATACATATTGTGTAGATAAATATTTGCATGTATATTATCGGTATTTGTATATGTATGTTTAGAAAGTCATTTCGCGCATCTATACACACACACACACACACACACACACACTCATTTATGCTTCGTTCGCAATGTACCCACGTTGACTCTTGATTTTTTTATTCTTCTACCGAGTTTATCTTTGCAGTTATCTCTATTTTACTTATATAACATCATCTCCAAGCTGCTCTACGGAGATGTGAGCGCGAGAAAATGTTAGAGTTGCGTATATTTCAAGCCATCCAATTTTAGATTGTGATCCATCGTATATATGTTTATATATATATATATATATGTATACACATATATCCATCGTTGATTGATGAAAACTAGTACAATTTAATCTAATCGAAAGAATGCATCATTGTAGTGAAATATGTTGATGAACTTACTTTTTTTTCAAAAACAATACTTCATCAATTCTTTGTGTCAATTGAATCTTCGTGTAATATCACAAGTTCACCAAGGCACTGTGGTATTATTCAGTGCGAACTGAATTAAACTGACTAGACTAAATTAGACGAGTTTTTATAGGAAGGAGGGCAACGCTCGGTAGACAAAGGAAGGGTTCTCTTCGATTCTCATCAAGTAAACATCAGCCACTCACTATAACAGAGGAGTTCCCATGCGTTTCTAACAGTCGAAATAAAGTGAAAACAAAATGAAGCAAGCGACGTTTTCGAATCCGGGTTTCTTTATCTTTCCCGTTTTCTCAATTATGATTTTTCTTTTATGGCATACGTGTCTAAGCGCAACCTACTGCAATGTTGGCACAGGTTGACCGATAAGCTAAAACTCGATGTTTGTTTTCTATTGTGCAATATCAGTTCGACGCTCGATGTATAGGCTTGACGGGGAATCGTAATTATGATAGCATGAATAAATTTCTCCTCTTCGTAAGAGAAAAGAAATGTGCAGTGCAAGTTGCGAGTGCAGCGATGGCAATGGATACGAGAAAAATTGCGAAACGTGTAGCTTATAAAGCTGACTGCGATATGATTAATGCGAGAAGCGTTCAGAACGATGAAGAAAAAACAAAAAGTAGGGTAGAAAAAAGTCGTTGCGCTTGATGAACGAATAATTCTACGACAGGTGCTATTTGCTGTAGATTCAAGTGTAACAAAAGATATAAATGAGAGTGGGAGGAAAATATGTAAATGAAGAAGTTGGTGCGGAAGAGGATAAATACTAGTCTCCGGAGGGAAAATGAAATGGATTGAAAAGTGGGTGCTATAGCGTATATACCTATGTGGAGCGGTTTTGAGGGTGCAAGAAACCGAACGAGGGATAAAGTGAGTGAGAGCGAGAGAGATGAAGTAATATTAGAAAGACCGAGGGGTAAAGTTTCGCACCAAAAAAAGAACACGATGGAAACAAAGTCGCTAAACGAATGAGAGGCGAAGAGGAGTATGCAAATTGTGCGAAAGGAACACAGCATAGATGATACATAGGCGGAAAGATGATGCGATGTACAGAGTAGACATTTACGGAAAATAATCTGCAACTAGATGAATTAAAGTTCAGGTGAAGAATAATTTGAGTTGGCATCCTAAAAACGGAAAGATATCTCAATCAAATTTCACTCGGTTTTCAATCATCGGCGAAAATAAAATATTTTTCTCGTAACGCAAATTCACATATACTTCTTCATTGTCAATACGACTGAACATAATAATGATATAGATTATCGCTACTTTAACAACTCAGAATGATAAGTATGAAATTGTCTCAACGACGTCTTAAATCTCACTTCCGAGGTCGCAGTATCTTTAGTAATGTAATTTGTAAAGAAATAACACGAATATTACGACGACGAATTGGATAAATCATCAACATGAGTCACAGACGTACTGTTATGATTTTTTACATTTTTCAGCTTTGAAAATTGCCCGATAAGAACGTGATGTTTTCGTTAATCTATTTGCAATGAGTCATAGATAAAAAGCCCGGTAGTGAATAATTCACTAGCGATGCTATCAAATATTCAAATCTCAAATAAGTTCGAATCAGTACGTGTATAGGCTCGAATTTTGAAAGACGTAAGTCCGCGCAGAATAATGCATGAAAAAGTTCTCTGAATACAATAGCGAGGTGAAATGACAACACAAGCTTGGAATTCTTCACCGAGACTCTAGTTCGGCTTCTGGCAGAGACGAATGAAAAAAAAAATTAGTCGATAAGGCATGCGAGAGCCAGAGAGAAAGAGCGCAAAAACAGCGTAACACGCGTAATGATAAAGCTCATAAGCGTGTACAGGTATATATAAATGCAAGCATGGTCTAGCTAGGAAAATGTTTTTCTAATGTACGCGTATGAGTAAATCGCGCCCGAGAGCGAGCGAGTATTAAATATAAAGGAAAGGGAGCTCGGTCGGCACGGGAAGAGGGGAAGGTGACATTATTCGAGCGCGCGGCGGAAGGAGGGTGGCAAGCAGACTTGCAAATGAGCAGCGTGTGTGCGTTCGCGTGCGTCGCCCGGGAGAGAAACGCCTCGTTATTTGGCGTCCAGCGGTGGACTGGGATACGTGAAAAAACGGCCCAATCGCGCAAAGATGGATGATGCAAAACGTGACGGTTGCGGGAAAAACAAATACGCGCTCGGCGCTCGCTTTGTACACACACACACACACACACACACACACACGCGCGCCCGCACACACACACCCACACACACTGGCGAGGAGCGATCTAGTTCTGCGACGAGCCCGGACTACTTACTCAATGTTTTCATGGGTTCAAAAGGGTTAGTTGATATACTTACGTCTCGCGATATATCCTCTCTTAGGCACACAGAGCTCGCGGTGGCTGCGCACGTTCAGCTTGGTGCGAGATGAGGAAACGCAGGCGCGCACTTTGAACATAAATCATCCTTAATTACTGTGATTTACGTCGCGAAGACTCATACCATTATATTACATCTCGAAATTCGTCAAAGTCCACCCACATTCTTGCGACACAGGAATTTTATAGAACATTCGAAAATATCTCAAAAGATGTAGCAAAAAAAACAGTGATTGACGCATAGTCTGAAAGTGATATAATGTCACCGACGTCCCCTAAAAGGGATACGCGTTCGATTCGCGCAACCGATTGTTTCGAACAGAAAATTCGCCGTGATAAACAATTAACTGTGTTACGAAATATTATGTTTTGAGGGAAAATCAAATGTGTATCAGTCTGTAGACTTCATTACGTTTGAGGACCAACATGAAGTTGATTAAGATCTTAAAATTATTTTAGTGTTAACGAAATGCGTTAGTGAATTTCCATCATTAATCACTTGTAATGAATGAGGGGGAAACATTAGACCGTTCTGAAACCATAATTACGACGGATATCGTAATTTTTAAGAAAAAATATGGATACCGCAAAAATTCTGTATGGACTGTTAAGGTTTTATATATAACATTTCCGTTTTTCCAGGAAAACACTTTATTTTAATACGTATATTGAACAACATGAATCTATCAATAACATATAACTACTAATCGTCACATGAATATTGTACTCTAATTAGTTTATATTTTTATAGAAATTCTGGATGCTTTGAAAAATACAAAGCGGAATATGAATTTAATATATTCTCTGATTCTTACCAAACGTAATATTTCTTTGCGGTCTCGATAGTTTTTTTTAAGTTCTCGATTCATTGTCTACGAAATAAGTTGTATAGGTTGTATAAATTAAAACTAGTTTATTTATTCAAATGTGGGTATTGTTCACCGAATGTGGTGATCAAAGTGAATGTGCAATTAAAATGAAAGATTGGATACGAGCGATGAAATGTGAAAACTAAAACTAATTTAGATTGAACTGACTGTTTAGCCTTTAGATTCTATTAGGTTATTAAGAATTAAACAATATTTTGTTGACATATATGATATTATTGACTATGAATAACGAGTAATATGTAAATATATTAGAAAAATTTAATGGACAAATGTTTTTGATCATTACATCCTCCTTATCCGCCCGCATGGATTTTTATTTTCAGTTATACAAATAACATATCAACATCTCTCGATTCACTTTGTGTAATGAAAAACTGAACTGATGAAAATTTCCAATGTTATCCGCTATACTTTTGTAAAATATAATCTAGAATGTCTCATACCGACAACTTCATGACATTCAAATATTCACTTTTGAGTTGAAGCATGTACAAACTTTGTGCTGTATGTAATTTCAGTTGTCCTCTATCTTTTGCCGTAAAGTTCTACCCGCATAATGCAGACCAATACCGTATGTTCTGAATGAACAGGAAATGTCGTGACATTTAAAAATAACCGTTCACCGGTACTTTTGTTTCATAAAAGTTGTATACTGATTGCTTTTTTTGCCATCCACAGCAGCACAACAAAATATGTTAACTACAAAATTATCATTGCAACAAAATGGTACAGAATATTTACAAATTTAATCTAAAGAATTTCTTCAAGTATGCTGTTCATATAGCGATTGAGTTTCCAATTATTTTTCAAATAAAAATCTAAGTAGAAATAGTTGTGTCGTACGTATAGCAGAAGGTAATTGAACTACGGCATATCTAATAGTTCAAAAAATGCTTTCATTTTTAAGGGGTAACTAGCAATAATCTCTCGCTCGCTGTCGCTCGCTCGAGTCTTTCGTGTGGATTTTAATTAAAAATTCTACAAAATATTTTATAATCTTTTATATTCAATTCAATTTTAGTAAGTTGTACTTGAATATTATTGTAAATAAATATCAATCGACATCATGATGCATATTATAGTTTTTTGAGTCGATAAATTTTTTTAGTGCTTACATTTCCCATCGTAGAAAAATTTTAAAAAGTGAACGTGTAGGAGCAAAATGATTTGTAATAGCAGACAGGATTAAATGTTTGAATAGAATATTATTAAGTGCAGAAAAATATTGAGTCATTAGTATTACAACAAAAATATATATATTTCGAACATAGTATTCGATTCAACTATCATAAGGGGTACACTTTATGATGACAATTGTGATGCGTACTATGACTTAATTCAAGTGAAGATAATTTGTTCACTATTATATACAATTATATATAATCTATTTAAACGTAACACATAATTATCTTGTTAACCTTTAGAGGGCCGGGATTTGGAAGAGAATATCACCCTCAGAAAACTGGTATTTAAGGTACCTCATATCAATGATTGATCATACACAAAGTGTAGATCATGAGGTGCGTCAATCACGGAACGCGGTAGTGTTCCATGCGTCAAGCAGAAGACACCGCAACTATATAATGTTTGAGATCGCACGCTCGATTTTTACATTGGCATTAATTTAATCAAAACAACTTTTTTTGGATGCGAAACAGGATTTAATGCTCATCTAGCATCCCAATTGAGCGATCGACAAAAAGAAATACTCAAAAACTCGTTCGCAATAATGAGTTTGGATACCGTGTTAAGTGATCTACTCATTTTTTCTCCCGACCAGATTTTTGTTGGGATCTTTTTTTTTGTAGCACCATGAAGTTAGCCGCGGTAGCCTGATAAAGCAGCTATGTTCACGCATAGTACGTAACACGTTTACGTGCTCTTGCTTCCCGCGTAGATTTGAAACCATGGGATTGAAAGTAAATTGTTAATGTATTATAATAGTTAGAGAGGATATGGCAAAACTATTGACCGTGTCCCATAGATTCAACGAAAAGTAATGCAGATTTTTTCAAACTTACAGAAGATAAGACAAGACATATCAAAATTCATTCCATGTTTTTTTTTATAATTGATTTTACACGGGCAAATGGTAGTTTAGGATGTCGATGACCCTGGGCCCGAACGATGTCCAGGTAGCCAGGATACCCGATGACGGTGTTCCAAGGGTGCGCTCCTGGTATTGCTTTCTCAAAGAGAAAGCTTTGTAACGGGGTAAAAATCGACCCACCGAATCGGACTTCGGGACCTCGATTTTCGTAATCTACGGGTCGAAAAACATGGAAATCCGAAAATGTCTGTACGTATGTACGTACGTGCACTTTTGTTTGTCGTACGATAACTCTCGAAGGAATTGTCCGATCGTCCTGAAATTTTGCACACAGGTTAGTCGCCGCAAAATCTCGGTCGAGTTCAATTTTCAGCCAATTCCGTTGTTTATTTCTCTAGCAACCGTTGCTAACGTGTTTTTGATAAAAGCTCCAAAAATCATCATCAATGCACGATGGGTCTCGAATTCTTTCGACGATCGATGAGAATCGATAAGACATTCATTTTGGAACAACCATTGTTTATTCTCCTAGCAACCGTTGCTATGGAGATACAAAATTCAGCTTCAGACTGACTTTTTTTTTGTCGTACGTTAATTTTCGAAGGAATGGTCCGATCGTCCTGAAATTTTGCACACAGGTCGGTCACCGGCAGATGTGAACCGAGTTCGGTCTTCAGCAACATCCGTTGTTTGATTCCATGGCAACCGTTGCTAGCGTGTTTTCGATAAGTTCCCATATAATTCATGATAAATGATCATTTGGGTTTGTATATTTATGGGATTCTATAACAATCAAAGAGACCTTTCCCGTATAAACCATTGTTGATGTCTCTAGCAACCGGTGTTTATATCGCTTGCAACCGTAACTAGGGAATGGGAAAAGTCAGTTGGAGGTTCACTTTTAGAACTGTTGATGACTAAGAAGTAAGAACATCGAAGCTCCGACATTTACCATAGCAACCGTTGTTTACGTCCTTAGCAACCGTTACTATGGAGTGGGAAAAGTCAGTTAGAGGTCCATTTTCGGAACTGTTGACGACTAAGAAGTAAGAACACCGAAGCTCGGATATTTACCATAGCAACCGTTACTATGGAGTGGAGGAAATAAGTTAAAGGTTCATTTTGCTTTCTCAAAGAGTGGTGATTAATGCAAATTGAGGTTCAATTGCAATACTTTGAGAAAGCATACTGCTGAGGCACTTGGCAGCGGTTTTTTTGGTTGGAGTGCCTGACCCTGGACCCGAACGATGTCCAGGTAGTCAGGGTACCCGATGACGGTGTTCCAAGGATGCGCTCCTGGAATTTTTGCTTGAAGCAGCTGACCCTGGACACGCACGATGTCCAGGTAGCCAGGGTACTCGATGACGGTGTTCCAAGGGTGCGCTCCTGGTATTTTTAGTTGGAGTGCCTGACCCTGGACCCGAACGATGTCCAGGTAGCCAGGGTACCCGATGACGGTGTTCCAAGGGTGCGCTCCTGGTATTTTTAGTTGGAGTGCCTAACCCTGGACCCGAACGATGTCCAGGTAGCCAGGGTACCCGATGACGGTGTTCCAAGGGTGCGCTCCTGGTATTTTTGGTTGGAGTACCTGACCCTGGACCCGAACGATGTCCAGGTAGTCAGGAGTAGATAAGCTAAGGGGATTCTGGGACAGTTGCTTTGCCCCCCGAGCTGTCCTACTGTCTAGGACAGGCCTATAGTCTAGGACAGTTGGTTTACCCCCACGCTGTCCTACTCTCTAGGACAGGGCTATAGTTTTTGCTCTGCCCCTATTCCGCGAGCGCCATCTCTGCGCTGGTGGTGGGATTCCGGTGAAAAGTATTTCTGTTGATCTATATTTTGGTGTGTAGGAGTAGTGGAAGCCCCACCCCGCTTCCACTTGTGGGAGACTTCCCATGATTGTAAATTTCATGTGATGACATGAAATGTACAATCATTTTTTTTCTCCCTCCGTTTACTCCTTTTTTCAATTTTTATTGGAAATGTTTTGCACAAATTTAGTTAAATCACGAACAATCCATGGGTTCTACAATCATAGATGTTTGGATGATGAATTTTTTGAACAACCGAACGTTGTGATGAGCGCAGCTTCTCTTGTATGCCCCGTTGTGATGTGGGCAAACTGTTGCAAGTTTTATTCTATCCAGTGGTGGGTAGCCCATCTCCAGGAGATCGTGAACTTTGAACCTGAAGCGTTCCAACCAACTTTTTTGAATTGAACCTGCTACGTATATTTTTGTGGCATCGCATAAATTTTCCCTGAGGATGGGTCCAATAGCTGTGTATGGACGATCCCCTGCACGGTATTCCGTGATGATGCTGTTCGAGCCAAGTGTTTATGCCCTTGTACTTCTCGGTGAGACGTTTCCAGGGGAATGGACTCTCAAACAAAAATACGATAGGATCAACATTTTTGTTCAGTGGAAGAATCGCTAGTTCTTTGAGGATGTAGTCGTTGCCTGGCTGCTTGAAGCCTTGCATGTCCACAACGTACTCCATCTCGAGAGTGAATGAGCTCTAGGATGGATGAAGGTGTCCTTTTATAAGGCTCAAATGACTTTCCTCACATCCCCACTCATTGGATTATACTCGACTATTCGATCGTGTATGATCAGACAATAAGCAGATGTGTTTTGAGGGAAATTATTTGAGTGTTGACTACACTCTTGCGATAATCCTCAGCGAATCCTAGTATCATGCTGAGTGGAATTTATAGATCAAAGTAGCCTTCAGCATTGATGAAACTCTTGTTTCCTTCAACATCAAGCCAACCAGCATTTTCCATGTTTTGTCTAGGATTGAAGGAAATCTATCCTTTCATGAGAGTGGTTAGACCGACATTTTTGCAACGATCAATCTCTATGGCGTTCATTTCATATCGAATTTCTTCGAAAAAATGACACAACCCATTGTTGACAAATTTTGTATGTTCTAAAGCTGTACCATTTTGCTTGCATATTCTACCAGAAATATGCAGCAAGCTTCTTGATGGTAGGAGGCACAAATCTTGATGCTGGATTGATATACGTATCTCATCGTTGTTGTTGTAGTTTGATCCAGTATATGGTTGATGAGCATGTACCTCATAGTGTGAGATACTCTCATCAAATGCGATTGGAGCTTGAATGTTTAGAATGTCTTCCATCCTTCTTGAAACAGCAAAAGAATATACAAGTTATTTTCCACCAGGGGCGACCTTGAAGCCGAGACTTCTTAGGAACTGAATGTTTTGACGTGTTAACGCTTCGAGAGCTCTTTGACGACTGATGCTTGGTTGGCATGATGTGCTGCTTTTATACCCTCGTCCGTGATAGACGATCCCCATTATCCAACTGATTTTATATGCAATTTGACTGTGATAATTTCTCCACGGAAATTGACAAGACGTCCGTCCTGGTCGACTATTCGCACTTGAATGTGGTCTATGTAGTTGACGTTGATTGGTAAGTATATGACTGGTGATGGAACTTCAATGATCTTGTATCCTGGTTCTACAGCAGGAAAGAACTCGTGGATAATGTGTGCTCGCTGTCCGTTTATATATGCACCCGCAGTGATGTTACATTCGATTCTCAACGAATTGATGTGGAGAATTTTCACAGGTAAATCTGAGTGGTGAATTTGATCAGGTTTCAATGTGCGTTGAGTAAATCCTAGCAAGCGTCCGATAGAATCTTTTGGTTTGAAGTTGATTCTTTTATTACACTTGATCTCACTACGGAATGTATTATTGTTAGCTTTCAGACTGAAGGATATATCACTACCAGCCATTTTTTTCTTGTAGAAGTCTATCGGTATTCTCTATCTCATAACTTCCTGGTGGTATAGTTATTTGTTTCTCATCGACGTGAAGTTTATTGTTATGCTCATCGACGTTTGGAATAGAATTGAATCAAACCTACAGCATAATTTTTATCCGGTGAGAATTCGATTGATGGATAAAACTGTGCTTCAAGAACAGATGAAGTGTTCGATAGAGTTACAGTTATTGAGTCCATGACTGCTCAAAGTATAATGAAATTGTGTTATGATGACTGCTATTTATATACCTTTTATCTTACCACTCAAAAATTGTAGACACAAGTGACCGAAATTGTATGTCCCAAAGTTTTGGTAACTTTGTGGATTACACTTTACTTGATCAACACCCAGGTAAAGCAGCAAGTCTAGTGGAGGCTGTAGATCACCAAAACTGTCGAAATAAACAACATCATCTCCTCGCTTTTGATAAGCTGCCCAGTGAGTTCCAGGTCCACTTGCATCATCTAAATTTACTATTGCTGATTCTCTATATCGCGGACCGCTGGATGGTATAGTAATTCTCATAAATACACCACGGAAATATGGAATCTTCATTTTCTCGGCATACTCTAGGATATCAAAGATAGACAATGCTCTGTCAGGTAGAATTACGTCAGGCTTTTTTTTAAACCTTTACCTCTGTACGGTTTCAAATAACGTTCAAATACGGTTTCAAATAACTCTGTACGGTTCGTAACTACCCAAGCTGCTGTCTTCTCGCCAAATCCTGCGTCGTTAGAACGAACTCTTCCCCAAGCCTTGTCAGCAAGAACTTTGTTGGCTGAATTTCTAGCCCCAATATTTTCACGGTTCTGTGAGTAAGCTATATCGTGTTCCTTGCAAGCTGCGTCCAGAGGATTGATGCCTGGATCTCCACGAGCTAAACTTTTAGTTAGTTTTGTTCCTGGTCCACAATACTGATATCCTGGTATGTGAAGCTCGGAAGAAAGTTTATTGATAGCTTTATTCAGCAGACCTCGACCTCCTTTCTTTTTCTTTGTTCTGTAGACGATCATCACTCGGTGACGGTTTGCATGCAACTGAGCTCGAGACCATAAAAGCGTGCTATTTATACCCTCACCGCCAGTCTTGTTCGAGATTGCGAGCAGCAAACATAGATTTCGCTCAGCATTCTACGAAACTTCCAGTGCTTAATTTCGATGGTATTGTTGAGGATGAGAAAAAGATTAAGAGACACAGAGAGCTGCTTCCAGACGTATAAGAGCAGTATTTTGTGGACCATCAAATTGTGGTAAAACCAATAGTTTGTTGTCACTTATAACTGATCCTGAAGGATTGAGATTTGAGAATCTTTATCTGTATTCAAAATCTCTCAATCAACCAAAATATGAATTTCTCAAAGAACTATTGGATGAGTTAGATGGTATACAATATTTTCCCTTCAGTGAGCATGAGGAAGTGATAGCACCAAACAATGCACTACCTAATTCAATAATGATATTCGATAATGTAGCATGTGAAAATCAAGACAACGTTACAACTTTTTTCTGTATGGGTCGACACAAAAATGTGGATTGGATCTTTGTCAGTCATATGCCCAAGTACCAAAACATCTAATTCGAGATAATGTCAATCTACTTGTATTATTTCACCAAGATGATGTAAATTTAAAACACGTGTATGATGATCATATAAACACAGATAGGACTTACACAAACTTTAGAGATTCGTGTTCGACATGTTGGAAGATAGATATGGTTTCGTTGTAATCGACAAAGATAAACAAATCAACAATGGTCGCTATCGTAAAGGGTTTGACAGTTTTGCTATAAATATAGCACGTTAACAATTGAAGGTCCGGATCGAATAAGGCGCACTACGCTCGGACCCAGATGTGGCAGTACGAAGAAGAGAAATTTTTTAACTAAAAATTGAAAGAACAAAATTCAAAATTTTTAACTTACCATCGGATTTGTCTCTTTTAGGCGCACATGTTTTACATTTACAGTTTGAATTTTTGGATTTTTTTTTTCGAGATAAATAACAATTTCTGACATTTTCATCACGCTCGAAAATAATTATTTTTTTGACTTCAACTCGTCAGTACTCAGCCGGAAAAGCATGGAATGAGTTCAAATTTTCCATGTACTATGAGACAACATTCGTGATTCTAATGGACCAAGTCAATTATTGAAAAAGTCTATTTGTTGAACATTATCGACCACTTGATAAAAAAAAAAATTAGCTCCACAATTCCTAAACTTTGCGAAGAAAAAGTGTGTGAGGAAAGTCGAGCCACAAAAAACTTCCAGCGACAAAGTTGATCGTTAATAATCAAGTAAGTTTTTTAAAAAAATTTCATAGGATTTCCTTAATAAATGAGTGAAATATAGCCGATAAACGAAAATTAGCGCTGTAAGTGCCTACCGCCCGCTTCAATACTCCGACGCTCTCAGCGACTCTCATTCCAAACACCGCGCCGCACTATAGCACAGGACGACGTACGTGTGCCGTTACAGTCGTTCAAAATTTCAGGACGATCGGACCATTCCTTCGAAAATTAACGTACGACAAAAAAAAGTCAGTCTGAAGCTGAATTTTATATCTCCATAGCAACGGTTGCTAGGAGAATAAACAATGGTTGTTCCAAAATGAATGTCTTATCGATTCTCATCGATCGTCGAAAGAATTGGAGACCCATCGTGCATTGATGATGATTTTCGGAGCTTTTATCAAAAACACGTTAGCAACGGTTGCTAGAGAAATAAACAACGGAATTGGCTGAAAATTGAACTCGACCGAGATTTTGCGGCGACTAACCTGTGTGCAAAATTTCAGGACGATCGGACAATTCCTTCGAGAGTTATCGTACGACAAAAAAGTGCACGTACGTACGTACATACATACAGACATTTTTGGATTTCCATGTTTTTCGACCCGTAGATTACGAAAATCGAGGTCCCGAAGTCCGATTCGGTGGGTCGATTTTTACCCCGTTACAAAGCTTTCTCTTTGAGAAAGCAAAATTATTTCCTAGAAAGAAATTATCACGCGGAATGAGCAGAGAACCACACCTCAGTATGAAGAAAAAATTATTCCCAAGAAAGAAATTCAATACACTTCTTCTCTGACGCCTCCTCGGAGGAAGAGAGCGAGAGCAGCGTCAACAATATCTGTGCTAAATAATACAACATAATCTCAAACAAACAACGTCAATGAAAAGACATTCTTGAAGGAAGACAGATCAGATGCAGGCGATAGGTTATATCGAATACGACAAGAATATTCTGGTGCATATAAGCTTGGTAATAGTCGAATTATCTTTGAAGATGATAAAATAGTTGTGAATGGTTTAGCGTATTTTGCTACACCAGGGTCGTTGGAATAAATACGCAAAAAACATCCTAGTCATGACTTGGATGATCAAAAAGACTTACGGGCTTATCGTGAAATTCTAGAAGTCACGAGTGTTCACAGAAAAGGTTATAATCCGAATACTTCACTTCGAAATTCTAACAGTATTGAATTTAAAAAAATCATTGGTGCTGTTCAATCCATCTTCTGGATCTGGGCTTTTGCCGAAATACAAATATTTTCGACCCTGTATGAGAATGAACTACGTTTACTGGGATGATCCGAACGAGCTAGTTGATCGTCTTCGTCTTCTAATCGCTGAACGATCAGCAGGGAATCTGAATCACGAGAACGAGATTCATTCGATTATTGATATTGAGGACAGTCATAAAGAGGAGGTTAACAAGCTGATCTTGGATTTCAACACCAAAGTTAAACAGTTGAGAGTAAAAATGGAGCAAAAGAAGGTGCTAGTCGAAGAGTTGCACAAGCCTGCCCGACGCAATTATCCACGCAGAAAGTTTGATATTCGTGGATTGGATGAAACATGGCAAGCCGATCTAGTTGAGATGCAACCGTATTCTCGAGAGAATAAAGGTTATCGTTATATGCTCACAGTCATTGATGTTTTCTCCAAATATGCTTGGGCCATTCCAATAAAGTCAAAAAGTGGTGAAGATGTTACTGCAGCTATGAAGTCCAATCTCCATCAAGGACGAGTACCCAAACATCTCCATATCGACATGGGCAAAGAATTCTACAATAAAAACATTCAAGCTCTCATGGAAAAATATAAAATTAATATGTATTCGACGAACAGTAACTCAAAAGCAGCTATATGTGAGCGATTTAATCGCACTTTGAAAAACAAAATGTGGAAGCAATTTAGTCTCCGAGGTAATTATAAATGGCTTGACATCTTATCAGATCTAATAAGGAGTTACAATAACACGAAACACAGAACGATCAATATGAAACCACAAGATGTTATTTCCATCAATGAAGCTCGAGATTTGAAAAAATTCTCTTCGAAGAATACTGCTGTACTAGCCCCAAAATTCAAGCTGAATGATAAAGTTCGAGTAAGCAAAGTGAAACAAGTTTTTGAGAAAGGTTATACACCAAATTGGTCAACAGAAATTTTTACTATTCAAAAAGTATGTGAAACAAATCCTGTTACTTATCAATTGAAAGATTATCAAAACCAACCGGTTTCTGGTGGATTTTATGAACAAGAGCTTTTGAGAGTTGAATATTCAGATGTCTGTTTGATTGAGAAAGTTATAAAAAAGCAAGGAAATGAAGTGTATATAAAATGGCTAGGATTTGATAATTCTCATAATAGTTGAATAAATAAATCAGAACTATAAAATATAGTTTATCTCTATTTTTATTCATTAACCCTATAAATTACAAATATGAAATATTAAGATGAGTAAACACGAACTGATGAACTGTAAGATTACGACATATAATACATTTTGGATCATCATCACTCATCAATCTATCGACACATGTTGTATATGTAACAAGATGTCCGCATGGTGAAAATACAATTCTACGCTCTTGATTGTAATAAATTCTACACAACCGTTCATCGTTAATTTCTGAATTTGACTCTTGTTGAACTGAGTTGTTATTTTTGTTACCGCGTGGGACTTGTAGTCGTGATGTCAGCTCACCCAATAGTCCTTCAGATGGATGGTGTGAATCAGGTATAGCATTTGGACGATAATCTAGTCCATAATTGTTTTCTAACTGTTGGATTGGTGATGGTGGTTGGGTCGGGTCCGATTTGTACGTTACCGCATGGTAAATTACGAATAAAGCGACATCGAGCAGCCCAGCGTTGATGTTCTACCATAGGATTATCACCTTCCACCCAACCACAGATTTTACTTTCACATTCGAAACAGCGCACCTTGTCAATCTGCCTAGTGTAATAAAAACCAGCAGCTGCAAGTTGCGTGGGATTCACATGAATCGATGACTAACTAGCAAAACTCTGCAATCTGGTCTCTTCGAATCTGGTCATAAAACATTTTATTCTTGAATATTGAATAAGATTCTTGAAAATGAGTGAAAGGAAAATAGATTATTATCGATAAATATCGTGGTTGGAAGATGATGATGCCATAGCTGTAGAAGATGATCCTTGCAAGAGAGAGTGACTTGATTCGACTAGCTCTCGTTGCAAACTGAGTCAGACAGTTCAGAGCAAGAACTATTCTATGAAACGTTAAGTCTAATTTTAGAGATAGAAATTTGAATCAATTGTTGGGTGGATAATCTGACGTATCGAACATTTCTGAGTGCGCATGTTTGTAAATTACTTGCGTGTAAATTAATTTTAATTGCGCATTACTTTGTAAATGTCTATATCACGTATCTCGTAGATAAAACTGTCTGTGTCGGTATACAGCAGCTTGCACATGTCACCCAACCATTTTCGCATTTTCATGTAGTGAAAATCATATATGTGCACTTTCGATGAGTCGAGAGGACAGCACGCCTGTGTAAGACAGCATAGCATCCCAAGCCAGACCAGGTGTGGTGAAGTAGTGTGGTGGATCTACTCCATAAGCAGATAAACACGTCAAGCGAAAATGCTTGAAAATACCTGCCTGCAGCAGCACATCCACTTTGAGATACTTATCACTGTATTCACCCAAAGTTTTAGTGTTAAATGCATTCCACACTTTGCATTCCACTCTCGTAAATCGATGTCATTGGCGCTGATTTGACACTCGTTGAGTTTGCTGTGAAATTGCTCTTTCGATGGGAAAGTCGTTTCATCCAACTTTTCTAATGAGTCGACGTAATCATAAGGAAACACTACTTTCCTTGTTAGTAGCTGAATCTGATCCGAATTGTAACCATCTTCTTGGAATGTCTTTCTAGTGATCTTGTGTTCATATAGATATGATACTAACTTTTCCAAGGGAGATGGCATGAATCTAAACGAATCGATGAATCTAAAGATGATACGGCAATCTTCGATGAGATGAAATGTATTGATCCTTGTTTTCAGCAGTGACAGTCACTCGACAGTTTTCAGCACTTGCTATTTCTTTTACGATAAAAGGTTGGATTTAAATTACGATAATGCACATCAACAATCGAAAATAACGACCTATTGCCTGTACCACGTCATATTGTCGAGAATAGTACTCATAGTTTTGATTGAAATAATGTTAAAGTTTAAGATAGAGAAAAGAATTACAATTAGAGACTTGTTTCCGAAATGCTTCATATTCACATGTATAAACATACACTTAATAGAAAAGAAGATACACAGTCACTCAGACACACGTACAGGAAGGTCAATAACTTTTTCCAGAACAAACGTCCTAGCACCTGTGACTCTATATAAGATCACGTTGGTTAACTTTTGCTCGCAGATATAAATTTGACGGTGGCAGTGAAAGTCAGTCCTTCCACTCCCTAATTTTTAAGAATAAAGTAATTAATTTTTACACTCAGAAAAATTGTTTGTTCTTGATGAAACATATGTAAAACGGTGTTTGTAATGTCTACTGTTGTTTTGTTTTGTGATAATAAATAGCCTGATGAGGCCAGCGAACCAAGCTGGCGAAACGTCGCTGAATAAAAAAATATATATGGAGTTTTCATTTGAACTCCATATCACGGAGTGGCCCTCAAAGATCGCATATCACGAATTTAAAACATATGGATGGTGTCGATCTCCACGTTGTTACGTGGCGTGTTACAAAGTTCAACACTATAATGCTCTGATGTCTTCGATAAGAGGTAAAAAATGGTGTCTTTTGTTACGTGGCTGGTATATTGAGATCCGTAGATTAATTCGTGGATTCGATATTTCGGTTGTGCAGCCGAGCTGAACACAGATTACTCGTGAAGGGTAGGTGAATGTGAAATAAATAATGTCAGGATGGACTGGTAATAATGTGCAGCGACTTATTTTTTAAGTGTTGACTGGGTAGCAGTCGATAAGCATAAATAAATAATTTTGTGGGTGCACTGCACTTTTCAATTAAGAATTTCTTATTAATGTTGGACAGTTTTTCCAACGATCTATAAATTGTTTATAGATTTCCGCTGAAACGCACGTTAACTTGCTTCCGGTATCCACCAACGCATAAACCTGAACGTTTTCGATGTACAATTCGATCATGGGACATTCGGGTTCGGCACGATCTTCGCGCTCGTGTGGGTTGCTTTCCTCTAGCAGGTAATCGCGAGGCGATTCGAAAATAGTATTTATTACGCAGTGATTGTTTGTACTTGATAAATTTTGTTCGGTTGCTCCAGCCTGTTCACACGCTAGTGACTCTGAGGCAGCTGAAATAACGAGCTTCAGTTTTCCTGATGCTCATCCTCAACCTCCTCTTCGATACCGTCGTCCACCAACTCAAGTTGATTGACTTGCGGATTATTTATCCGAGGAACCTGAGGATGAACTGGCGATCGCATACCCGGGTTCGTTGGCGTAGACGCGCGGAAATTATTTGCGCGAAAACCACCGTTTTGTCTCGGTTGAGAATTATTACTGTTGTTGTATTGATTATTGTTAAAACGTCGCATCGATCCTTCGAGATCAACAAAAGCAAGATTTTTGTTTCCTACGATAGCACTTTTCAATAAGCCGGCTTGATCCAGAGTGTCTAATAACAACAATAAATCATCAATAAATTCCAGCTGTCTCATTAGAATTGCTTGTTGCACGGTATCATCAAAATGACGTGAAAACTTTTCAATAATCGCACGAACACCCGGCGCGTCTTCTAACATACGCACTTGATTGTATAGTTTGAGTACATATTCGCTACGGCTCAGATTATTATCCGCATTGTAATAACCAAACTCAAGATCTCTACGCAATTTCGATTGGATCGCGCCGTTCCAATATTTATTCAGGAATCACGGTGTAAACTCACTAATATTTCGAATTTGATTGCTTATGTGGCGCCACCAATTGTTCGCTGGACTATAACGCAAAGATTGTGATATGATGCAATTAAACATAAAATTATCCGCTTGAATATATTCGAGATACGTCGCCAGGTCTGCAAGATACCTTGTAGGTTGCTCATTTGCTGATGCCGGAAACGTAGGCATTTCTAATTTAATTCGGCCATAATCGGGGCCGGCTGCGGCTGGACGTACCTGTCACGCGCGTGCGAGCTCGTGGCGATTCTCTTCCAGCTGACGCTGGTGTTCTTGCAACGTTTTGTAATGTTCGTTTAGCCTAGCATGCGCATCGTGCATACCCCGTTGAGCTTCCTTCGCAAGATTCACGGCACGGATAGTGTTTTGATTTTGCGCCATTATGTCGCGAGACTGTTGCTCAATTCGTTGAGTTTGCGCATCGATCCTCGCGTCCCATTGATTGAAGCGTCACACGAGAATTTCTAAATTAGATAGTTTACTTTTATTTGCATGTATCATTCGAGCATGCTGATCGCAACGCGCGGCAATTCCCTCATCGCTATTCGAGTTTATCATTGGCGGAGGTGGTAAAACACGTTGCGCCTCGATTTGATTTACTTCACGATTTTCTAGTTGTTCGTTGAACTGGATGTCTAACTCCATCAAATTCTCCAATAACGCTGGCGGCATCGTAACGCGAGTTTTGTTCTTTTTCCTTTGTTTACGCGAGTTGGTTTCGCCCTCAACATTAGGCTCCGGAGATTGACCCCTCACACGCAGCGACTGTCGAGTCGGTTCTTTGCGACGCGCGCCTAAGTTAGGCTGTTCAAGAGTACCGGTTGCTACGCTTGTATCGGAAAATTCGACGTCGTCTAAATGAATAGACGGTGGTTCGTGGTTTTCATCACGCATTGATGAATTTGCAATGGTATCGGTGTTTTGAGTCGACGCGCCCAACCCACTGTCCGCACTGGACTCAGCTGGTTTGTTTTGCTCGCACGGTTCCGAGCGCGCTACGTTATGACCTTGTGCCATTGTTGTATATGAAGTACGCTAGCGGTGTGCGCAAACTCTACGCTGCTAGATCGCGTGATCTGGTTTGTTTTGATATGCTATGACAACACGTGAGCGTTCTCTCGCCGTGGCCTTGGCACGTGCCGAATTATTTGTTGTGTTGATCAGATTATAACGCTTCGAAACCCGAGCGAAAGAAAAACCGAAAGTATTTCTTATACACGTGATTCTCACTCACAACATTTTTCCTCTTTACATGGGTCTCACCAGGGGTACCATATTTATGCAGCGACTTATTTTATAAGTGTTGATTGGGAAGCAGTCAATAAGCATAAATAAATAATTTTGTCGGTGCACTGCACTCTTCAATTAAGAACTTATTTTATTTCGGACGCATGCGTGGGAAAAGGAATTTTGTGGAGAAAAAATAATAACCAGAAAGCTTAGATTGACTTTGATTTATTGAAAAAAGAAAACTGTGGAATAATCAAATAACTGCGTGGCGACGTCAGATAAGCTGGTGCTCCGGTAGGAGCCCAAGCGGTATAAGCTGCCCTTAAATGAGGAGAGGACGGTGGACGGCAACCACAACCCTCTTCTGTACTGCTATGTTCGGCGTGGCGTATCGGAAGCGTTCAACACGCTAGGCGGCTACGACGACCTGTAACAGCGGTTACACGAGGATTTCTCCTCAAAATTAAAATTGATTCTACTAAAATATTATTAATTTACACGCGACGACTTTAGTTGAGCGCACGGTTTTTTAGCTCGCAGTTTTTTCCGTTCGGAATTTACTGTTTCGATGTACTGAACGACCGTGAAGTTACCGCACTTGCAGCCCCGCACTCTGCTAAGATGGCCGATGCCCGGTTAATTTTACTTACAACTACCTACTTAAACTATGCACGCGGCGGCGCTTTTCCGACCCGTACGCGAACGCGACAGCGAACTCTGACTACTGATAGTCCTTTCAATCCTGTATGGATTGATGTTTCGCAGTTTCACGCCCGGAATTAGTAATGCGGCACGCAGAGATAAAGGAAGCTGAGCAAGCTCAATTTCCAATAGGTCCACTCGGAAACGTTTCGCCTGTTGGCTAGTCCTGTTTCCTACACCTGAATGACTTACTTGGTTGCGTGCCGGTAAGGGATGAGCCACGTGCGCGGCTCGACAATGGCCCGGTTGCTCGGAGCAAGAGAGCTCCGTGAGAGAGAAGTTGCTGTGTGGCGGGCGAGACGAGAAGTGTCGAACGTCCGCCGGCGCGAGGCACTCCGCGGTCCGCGAGTCGCGAGCGAGAGGCGGAGCGAAGCTGCGCAGTGGTCAACTGCGCAACTGCGTAGTTACTCGGGCGAGCGGGGTAGTTTAAATAGTAGTTTAAATATATGGGGCGTTTCGCCTCAATCCCCCCAGCGCTGCGCGCGAGCGCCGAAACATGCCGTTTTCAACTCGTGTTTACGATGCCAAAATGTCTCTAAGAAAATGATTCGATAGGTCATTTCTATGTAGTTTTTTCTCAGCTTTCCAACAGTGTAATTAGTTTTCCGGAAATTTTCCATTTTCATCCCCAAAAAATATAAAACATCGCATATCTCAAAAAGTATATTTTTAATATTTTTTTTTAATGGTCTCAATCGAAAGCTGAGGATTTTTCACGTAGGAAAATATGTTTTCCAAGGAGTGCACGAATGATTTTCTCTGAGAAATAGAACGTCGAAAAGTAGACGTAGCGCTACTCCGGCGTACGGAGCGCGTGAGCGCCAATCATGCTGTTTTCAACTCTCCCCAACGATACCAAAATGCATCTGAGAAAATTATATTATGAGTCGATCCCATGTTATTTTTCCTCAGCTTTCCAATGGTGTTGTCAGTTTTCCGAAAATTTTCCATTTTCATCTCCAAAAAGATCTTTCTTAGAGAATAATTCAATTATTTTCTTTGGAAAATAGAACGCGCAAGAAAAGTTCCGATGCTTTCACTTTAGTAAAGGCCTACTGTTTCATTTTTTATCCGATAGGTGGCTTTCATGGTATTTTCAATAATACACAAGAAGAATGTTAACGAAAACTTCAAAAAAGCAAAGAAAGCTGAAAAAGAGAGCAAAAATAACATGAAGTACGTGAACTATACTCTTTTTGAGATATGCGATGTTTCTTATTTTTTGGGGATGAGAATGGAAAATTTTCGGAAAACTGATAACACCATTGGAAAGCTGAGGAAAAAAGCTGAGGGATCGACTCATAATACAATTTTCTCGGATGCATTTGAGTATCGTTCAGAAGAGTAGAAAACAGCATGATTGGCGCTCACGCGCTCCGTGCGCCGGAGTAGCGCTACGTCTACTTTTCGACGTTCTATTTCTCAGAGAAAATCATTCGTGCACTCCTTGGAAAACATATTTTCCTACGTGAAAAATCCTCAGCTTTCGATTGAGACCATTAAAAAAAATATTAAAAATATACTTTTTGAGATATGCGATGTTTTATATTTTTTGGGGATGAAAATGGAAAATTTCCGGAAAACTAATTACACCGTTGGAAAGCTGAGAAAAAACTACATAGAAATGACCTATCGAATCATTTTCTTAGAGACATTTTGGCATCGTAAACACGAGTTGAAAACGGCATGTTTCGGCGCTCGCGCGCAGCGCTGGGGGGATTGAGGCGAAACGCCCCATATATGCGTATATTGAAGCGATTTGTACGATAGCCGAAAGAGTGTGTGTTCCCAAAATGATAATAATATAAATATAAATACGTCAGGTTGAGTGTCGTGAAACCGAGCAGCTCAAGTGGTGGCGAAATGCATTGTGGCGATCGCGGCGTTACCGGTACCGGAGCACTGTGGCAAAAGCGACGTTACCACTTCGGAGGCACGGTGTCGAGAGAGCGCCGCCGCTCGCGGTGGTCATATTTACATGTTCGTAGGGGTAAGTCAGTCGAGTCGCGAGTGGGTGCTTCTTCATCCCCTGTTTGCCAAGGGGCGGATAGGTCCTGCACGCGCGTCGGTGTTATTCGCGTTGAATTCTGCCGCTTGACTTTTCGTAACGCGATACCACTCGGCCGGATGCTTGCCTTATTCAGACTTCGTATATAATATTAATATTGAATAATGACTATTGAACGTATGAGAATCCAAATCATTGTGGCACTAGCCGATGTATAGACACTTTTTATGCAACTTATTCAAGCATCTTTAGCGAACAATACGGTGATTTACAATAAACTCCATCCGGATGGAAAAATGGTTTCAAAGATATTGTTCAAGAAGTTTGTGAATATTACATTCAGAAGTTATCATCAGTACGTATTCCCAGGGGAAATAGGAGGCCTGCTAGCAGGTCAGTCACGTTCTTCAATCCCATCTGGTACGGGTCTTGGGGTGTACCAAATCTCCGATTCTATCCAACTCTATTAACTCGAGGTATATATCTTACAAGAAACAACATTGTCATTAATTTATGTATCAAAATTGGCAACTAATTGTAGTGATTTTTATATAGTACATACTTCTCTGATAGTTGTTTTTATCTTGCTGGTCTGTTGGACATTTGCATTGTGCTGGACACTTCCAATGTTCACTCTACAGTTATCAGGCGCAACCTGTTTGCTTTATTGACAGGCGCAAGCTGGTTTGCTCCATTGGCAAGCGCAAGCTGGTTTGCTTCATTGACAGGCGCAAACTGGTTTGCTCCATTGGCAAGCGCAAGCTGGTTTGCTTCATTGACAGGCGCAAGCGGGTTTGCTCTATAGGCAGGGGCAAGCTGGTTTGCTCCATTAGCAGGAGCAAGCTGGTTTGCTCCATTGGCAGGGGCAAGCTGGTTTGCTCTATTGGTAGGCGCAAGCTAGTTTGCTCCATTGACAGGCGCAAGCTGGTTTGCTTCATTGACAGGGGCAAGCTGGTTTGCTTCATTTGCAGGGGCAAGCTGGTTTGCTCCATTAGCAGGAGCAAGCTGGTTTGCTCCATTGGCAGGGGCAAGCTGGTTTGCTCTATTGACAGGGACTATAGCTTCGTCACCAATAGGCTATTGTTATTTATGGTTTTCATCAGGCTGTACATTTACAAAAGCTGGTCAGCCTTGAAGTCCATTACTTGCATTGACTGATATAACACAAAAAAATATTATTCTGTGCACCCTCCATAATTCAAAATATGTATAAATTGTCGATCTATGAGGGCCAATCAAGAGTGAAGTGGAAAAGGGAAAATTTACAAAATCCACCACATATTTATTTAATACGACGTTTCGCCAGTTAGGTTCACTGGTCTCATCAGGCTAAAAATTTATTACACAACAAAACACGTAATAAACAATACAATTTGAGTACAAAACAATCGATGAAGTAACAATAAAATATTCTTTCTCACCAGTTTTGAATGAAAATATAATATTACGTTCGGCAGTGGAAGCGGCTGCTTCCACTGCCATTGTCAAACTATTGTGTATAAAGCTAACGTCAGTGGTCTTATATACCATCAGATACATTGGTGTGTTTGTTTTGAAAAATCTTGCTAAGCTTCCTATACGTGTGACTGAGTTGTTGTGTGTCTTCCTTTCTATTAAGTGTGTGTTGGTACATATTGATGTGCAGCATTTCCGAAAGAAGTCGTTTCTTATAAGTCGCTTCGCGCTCTAAAATTTTAACGTTATTCCAATTAAATGTGTGCGTACTATTTTCCATTAAATGCAAAGGGACCGGAAGTGGTTTATCAGTAATTTTTTTATGTTCTGTGATTCTATCTTTTAATTGTCTCTTCGTCTCGCCAATATAACATGCCGAACAGTCGTTGTAATTGAATTTATAAACTATTTATGATGATTATGTACGTTAATAAATATTTTTTAACGTACATAACCATCATAATTAAAATGAGTTAAAGTCGATCTCTGAATAATAATTGAAGAAATGAGATGTATTTCTTTGAATCACAAGAACACAAATGAAACTTTCATTGTAATAATTATAGAAAGGTGAGAGTTGATAGAGTCTAGAGAGGCATTTTTTTCGAGAAACGAATTGAAAAAAAGGAATGTGTTTGAACATTTAACTGTACATGAATAAAAGATAAGACAAGCTAGATAATTCTTTCAGAACATACCTTCATTGTTGACTATTCGTTGATTTTTTCCAAGTGGATCATTATCATTGACTTTGTTAGTATGTACAAAAAACTCATTTTCTGAAGCTGATTACCACCTGGTTTCTCATTGTTTCCCATCGCATTGCTGGACATGCCTGGAAGGAAAATAAAAAATACGCAAACTAGAATATGTTTAGATGTTTAAGAATTAATTATGGATAGAAAATACAGGATATTTTTCAGAATATTTACCTGATGCCAGTGTCGTGTCCGGCCTGAAGGGTGGACTGGTATTATAGATAAAAGAAAGGGAAACGCTCTAGGCCCTGGCCTTTCTTGTGCCTGCTTACCTTGTTTGTTATCCCGCTGACAATAATGTTTAAGTTAGTCTCGAGGATCAACAAGCTAGCCTCAAAGATTAACACGTTAATCACGAAGATTAACACGTTAATCCGGGGTGGAGAGTTGATACGTTAATCACCAAGATTAACACGTTAATCATAAAGATTAACACGTTAATCGCCAAGATTAACAAGTTAATCACAAAGATCAACACGTTAATCGAAAAATGAACTCGTGAAGCGAAATCAGGTGGAATATTATAGTTGTGAATTTACGTTAATAATACAATTGTTAAACGGAGAGAGGGGAAATTTAGAAGAGCAGATGTAAATGTTATTAGGTTTATTATAATAGGTAAAGAAACGGCGAAATACAATATTTTATAACATATTCGATAGTATCATACGATGTTACTATATTACGCTAAGTCGCGAAGGGGCGATATAACTTATACTATACTTATACTTATTAAATTACCTTACAATCGGAAGATTGGCGACAGAATTCGTGTCTAAGTTGCGCACATGAAAAACACTACGTCCTTTCACTTAACCTACACTTATAGTCACTAACTTAGAGTCACTAAGGCGGAGGTTTTCGAGGTCGTCCTCTTGACGTCGCGTCCAACGACGGGTAACCAGAGCTTCTTTTACACCTGCACGAGACGGCTGGGCGGATAGTTAGTACGCCGAGTCCGCGGGGGAGCTCGTATTTAATGCCTCGGCTCGTGTCAGGTGCAACAGTCAGCTCGATCTGTCGCCCAATCGGGGAACGCGACGCGTCAATCGGGCGATCGCGAAATCCTCCGTCTGCACATTTTTTTTTTTTCGGCCAATGCCGATGACCGCTGGCCTTCCGCGGCACGTGCACGGGACGCTACACCAGATGATTTTGAGTTCTCGTCATAGCAACTTGCAGCTTGTAAGCACCGGAAGAAGCACTGTGTACAGAATATATATGTTAGAAAAATAGACGAGAAACAATAATGCCAACTCTGTTTCATTCTGTCATAAAGCGTTATCTATAATACTTTATAGAGAAATTGTAAGTCACAAAAAAGATAAAGATTGGATGTGGATGAGAATAGCATTGTGGAAACCCTGAAAGTTTTGAATACTAAAATCACAGTAAGTGTGATACACAGTTGGGCTGCAGTGCATGGCTAGGTATTTCCAAAGAAATTTCATGACACAATTTTCCAATTGTCAATATTTTGAGTTTTGAATAACTTTTTCAAACTATAACAATACGGATAATTTTAAATATATTTAAGAATTTTGTGCCCCATTAAAATGTTCTTTGAGGAATTGTGAATCAATAAATTTTATGTAGTATAGATACTCATAGAATATACAGTTCAATCACCGAACCTTATTCGTATTGTGATAATCAATGTTCAAAAAATAGATTTACTTGAGTAGTATAACCTGATCTGACAATATTACGAAAAAAGGCTATAGGTGGGTCGAGGAACGTGTCGAGCGAATCCATTCCTCGACCCGCCTATAGACTCCGCAGAGGAACTGTGAAACGCACAGTGGCTTGGCTACATTTTAAAGCTTTATGAATCATATCGTTATCTTGATCTTTTTCTTTTTCTTTCTCTTTCTCTTTCTGCTCCTTTATTTTTTCTCTTCCTCTTCCTTTTTCATTTTTTTTCATACCGCCTCTTATTTCTCGCCTCTTGGTCTCCCCCTTTTCTGGTTCTGTAAGCTGTGTATATTGAGTTATCGTAGGACTGACGACAGGTACTTTGGTATGCGTCCATCATGGCTCCGAGTACAGTTGCTAACGTGCGTCGATCCTACAACAAATTAGATTAAAAATTTTATTGAATTTATAGCACTACAAATTTTGAACGCTTTTTTATGGGAATCATGTTTTTTAAACTGTCCGTACTGATAGTTCCGTAAATTTTCAACCAATTGGCTTGAAATTTTAACTATAGCTTGAAAATATATATTTTTTAGAAATATCGTAACATTTTTAGAACTAAAACATGTATAAAACATTGTAACGAGTAGCGCCCATACTCGTTATGAGCCTCGCGCCGAAAATCGTATTTAGCTGGTGATAGCGCCAAGCCCGGCATAAGCCACGCAAGCGCCCGAGCCCCGCATATCGAGAGCGAGTGAGCGGGGCCCGCGCGATACGTGATACGCCATGCGCGACTCGCGGTCGCGCACAGGCCGGCCGACGCGCGCCAGGCCGAGACAATTTGAACGCTACTGGCTAGCGAGCAACACGCGACCCGCGCCACGTACCACGCTTTCCTCGGATTTTCAACCCCGCGCCGTTCCCGGACGAGAGCATCATCCGCGATCACCGCGACGCCGCACCCGTAACCCCGACGGCCGTGACGACTCGTTTCGGGAAGCACCGAGAATTGCGCGTGCACTTTGTGTGGTGCCATTGTGCGTGTCCGCTGGCCAGCAACCCGCCGCCAAAAGCCGAGCTTCTCCGAGAAGCAAGCGTGCGCCCGCCGCCTGTACGTGAGGAAGCAGCCTCATCCGCCAACCTGCACGTGCGCAGCGCATCGGAACAGCGAGGAACATCCGCACCGTAAGTCCTATTTTGTACGCCCAAGCTTCGCGGGCAAGGACAGCGGCGTTTTCTTTGTTGGCGGTCGCCACGCGGGCGACCAACGCGAAATCGGCCCTTAGCTCACGCGAGCGCGCGAAAGCCCTGGCAGCCTTAGCACTGCCAGGCACTGTAGACTAGTATTTTCTTTCGTTTAATAAATCCTATCATTTTTATCGAGCCTTTCGTCGTTTTCGTTTATCGAGCCTAGCTTTTCCCCGATCAAACCCATCCCCTCTCCGCGGTCTCGGTGAGCCCGCAGCTCACCGAGAAAGAACTGAGCTGCCCGGACGAGCATCTACGGGGAGAGCCTGCAGCGGCGAGCGCCAGCAAGCAGGTAAGGGGCGTGCATTGCACGGCACGAGGTCCGGCCGCCCCCAACGAGCGCAGCAATACGTCGGCAGGTCGCCGAATACTCCCCCGACGATAATCCCCAATATCCGCACGCGCCTTGTAACGAAGCCCCCCGTTACAACATATATAAAACTAATACTACAAAATTTGAAAATTTTTTACGCATCTTAATGGACATTTTGGGTATGAGTATGAAATTATTCCTCTATTTGTAAGCCTAGAAATCATTATACATCTTGTGCCTTCTTTCCACACGAATATATTAAAATTATGATCTATATATCGACCCTCCCTATTCATAAGGACGTATCTCGGGAGTCAGAATAATAAGGACGTATCTCGCGTGAGCGCAAAGTAAGGACGTATCTCGCGCGAGCGCAAGGTAAGGACGTATCTCGGAGGGACGCGCAAAATAATATCGTAGCTCGGAGAATTGCAAAGTAAGAAAGTATCCCAACGGTTTAAAATTAATTAGTGCAGTTCACACATGAAGATAAATCCCTATTATCAATATAAACAAGCTATTCTAAGACCAAAGGTTCGCGGAAACATGAGCTTTTGGAGAATTTTTCCCGATTAATGAGTATTTGCAGGACTGTATTTTAGATTTTATCTTATTCCTCCATTGTAGATTAAAACAATGTACGCATGCTATAACAATAATTTATTATTCAATTGATAGGATTTACTACAGTTGAATTGTTATAGCAATCTTGAGAAAACGTTTTTTTTCCAAGTGCAGGTTGGAAATATCGAACAACAAACGGTTCTGATGAATGAGTCGCCGCGCGCCGGTAGCTTTATTCGTGGAAAAGACTTCTGGACTCTCGTCCAGAGCGTCGGGGTTTAATTCCCGGCCTGCACTTCTGTAGGGCCAGTTTTATATGGAAAGCAAAAATAAAAACACGCTCCATCGTGAGCATTGCATATAATTGTGGCTAACCAGTTTATTGAAAGTAAACTACAAGCCAATAGCGAGAGACAAAGAAGATCATCTGTGAACTGCATCTTGTAACTTATTGTTTCTAACCGCTCGCGACTTGCGACTGCAACAGAGCCACCGTGATTCCACGTATATAAATCCCAGATAGGCTCTTGACCATCGTTTCTGAGCTTTTGACTCATGAATAAAAAAAATACAGATGCTTCATATTTTGACTCGCCCCCATGATCGCTTTCATGTTTGCCGAGTTTTAATTCTATGCTTGAGATTTATTTGCGGTTATAATCGGTTATAATTTTCAATCAAAGTGAGATTCAATATTGAGTCGCAAATCTCCGCGAGCTGCGACATTATTTCACGCTCGTCCGAGATACGTCCTTTCTTTGCGCTCACGCGAGATACGTCCTTACTTTGCGCTCACACGAGATACGTCTTTATTATTCTGCCGCTCGAGATACGTCCTTATTTCGGGACTCTCCGAGATACGTCTTTATGAATAGGGAGGGTCGATATTAAGAACGCTTACTAATAAGAAGAAGAATAATACTAAAATGATTATGTCAAGTCAATTGACATAAATATATATATATATATATACTTTTCATATTTTTTAAAAAATTCTTAGTTTCTGAAAGTTTTTTTGCAAATTCTCTGTCTTGGGATGAAATGTGGCTAACTTTATTTAAGTTGTTGATTAAGGCATTAGTGTTAACATACCGATGAGGCCAGTAAACCTAACTGGCGAAACGTCGCATAAAATAAATATGTGGTGGATTTTGTGAATTTTCCTTTTTCCACTTCACTCTGGATTGGCCCTCAAAGATCGTCAATTTATACACAGTTGGAATCATGGAGGGTGCACAATATAATAATAATAGACATCATTGACTATGTGCATTCATCACTATTAACTTGAAAATTAATTCCAAATCAGATAAAAGATACACATATCATTCAATTTTCATCCGTTTAGTTTATTTTTCAGTATCTTGTTACAAAAAACCTTCCAAGTAGGATGAAAATCACCCTGAAAAGTTCTTAGGTTGTCGTGGCTTGATGATATCATTGAATTTCACTGTGATCTTTTGCAGTTTCATATTAGGGGTGAGGAATTCATTCACCGTACCGACGCCTTGTCGGAACACACGATCAAACGGATAACCCATAGAGCGAGCATCCGGCCATTTGCGATCCCTCAATCCACAAAAACTGACTCCCGTGCGGCAACCAGTTGGCTCGGGCTGGTCCACCTAAAGAGAAAATGAATTTCATGACAAAATTAACGATCGGCAGGATTATCAATGACCTTTTCATTGAAAAAGTTCGAGCAAATTTTTCGGAAATTTGAGATTAATCTTGATTACTTTGTCGATGTCGTAGTCGGACACCATGATGAATAAATCCATGGGATAACCTTGTATAGTACCCTTGGGTACAAGCATATACTGTGGCCACCCACATCCACAGAAGTTGAATCTATCGAGAGCTTGAATATCCGTTGGTCTATTAGTATCGACGTTCCGAAAGATTGCTTCAAATGGAATAGTCACGGAAGATTCTAGAGAACTTCTCGTAATAATATTTTGTCCTCTTCTCACTGTAATCAAAATATTTTCAATAAAGTAAGGTATTATGAAATTTCTTGATTCGTAGAAAATTAACCAGTATTCTGATTTCATAATGAAAAATTTCATATTTATGAACTTACGCTTGGTTGTAAACTTATCCATCTCAATCATGTATAATCTTTGATCATTAACGGATAATAAGCGTCCAGCTTCGTCAAACTTCGGGGCCATGAAGACTCGTATCGTCCCTGTTACTTCCCGGATGTTGGAGTTGTTTACAACGAAATTGTATGAAAAATCATCGTGATTCAGATGTTGTATCCGAGCTAAGACTGAACCTCGAGGCGTGAAATCCATGCCTCGGGATAGATCCACGTCACTCTTAGTCCAGTGACAATTAATACTATTAGTTTTGGATCCAGGCGTATCAATTCGGATATCTGATACAGTGACTCCCGGGAAGTTGAGCTATATTCGAAATAGTTTAACGTTTCATACTCAATCGTGAGGAATTTATTTAAAGTAAGGTTGATACTCATAGTTAATTTGGTACTCAATAAACACTAACTTGCTGTATTGAATAAGAGGGTAAACTATCTTTGAATACTGTGAAGAGATCGTCAATGAATTGATGCCATCTGTAGAAAACAGGGTCTCGCATAGAAGTTGATGGATCACCCATAGTACCGAACGATTCCTATAAAAAGTAGATAAATGGTATAACAATCAACCAAGGCTATCAGAGGATTGACAAAATAATCTTCTTACCAGGAATCGATGATCTGGGTCATGAATATAGCCAAGCACCATATGACCTTGATTGTGTAGATCACCGTAGAATGACTTATCTGGACTGAGAATACTAGACTCCACCAAGTTTCCGAGAATATCGATCCCATTAAAATCGTCCAACTTTATAATTTGACCCTGTGCTGTGCGTACCTGACGTGTCCTTATAGCATTGAGAATGTTGTCCCTCCAGAGTTCCATATCTGATAAGGCTGTCGCAATCCCATCGGATCTTCTCATGAGATCGGAAATGTTCATACCGATAGGTCTGCCAGGCCAAGCACGGCCTGACACAACTTGGTCCATTTTCGGGAAATAACCCTCGGATATCGGTTCACGTAAATTGCTCAATGGACGCACGCTTCTTAGCCCATTACAGAAACGTTCAACGTTGTATCTAGAAAAAGTTAATGAATGATCACCGATCATATTTGTCAACATTAGAACTAAGGATGATAATGATGACGTTGATTATGATTATGAGCTATGAAAAATATCATCATTACCTAGCCTGAAATTGATGATGCATGTAGTAGAATAGTTCGCCTCTACGATCTTTATTCACAACGACTTCAGGCCCATCCAAAGGATAAACCAGATGCCAGTGCCAATGATGTACGTTAACACCTACATCTTCGCGGAAGTAGGCAACCCGATGCTCAGGGTCAGCATCAGTGGCCGTCCAATCCAAAGGAATTTCGATTGGAGTCTATGCAATACCGAGAGTGAGTATTTTATTATCCATCATCCTCTATTTTTATCCTATTCCAGCGCCAATTTTCAATAAAAAATAAAAAAATTCACATACGCGTGATCCTTCTGGTACAATATTTGCTTCTTCTTTCGCTTTTGTAAATACTGTACTGTCTATGAACTTATCAGGAAAAATCTCACTAAGTTGAGGAATTTGAAGATGCTTGGTGTCCGGTCGATGCAGTAAAGCAACAGACAATGAATAGACGAACATTTGAGGATTGATACGGTCCCGGCAGTAGGCAGATAAAGATATCAAATCTTCAATCGTTCGCATACCTTTAAAAATGCATAATTGTATGAAAACTTGTGTTTAAAGTATTCTTAATATTATCGAGTTACTTTATACCTATGAAAAGCTTTGTTAAATGGGCAGACATCTTTCTGTGCGCAAGTATGAACGGTGAAAAATTTGCATAGCGGCTGAGGCCCAGTGGTATACTTAGATCTGGTATAGAAATTTGTTTTATAGGAATAGAAGACAAGGATTCGTTACCAAAACGATTCAATATCCTCTGGGCAATAGGTTGATATCTTTCGGGCTATAAAATAAAAAAGGATATGATCACTCAAAGACGGTTGGGAAAAAAGTGAATAATGATAATCTTACCAAGTAGTTTGATGGGATGTCGAAACTAGCTCTTTGTTCCCCTTTGGGAACATAAATAGGCTCAGTCGGACGATCGAATAGCAATAGAAGGCTCTGCTCCATTTTACCGATAATTCAATTATACGGCTCAAAATAAAAATGTGAGAATAGAACTTAAAAGATGATCAGAACTTGGAGTATATTTCCCCAGTGTTCAAATAAAAATGATACCGAAATGTGCCCGGCTGCCATTCGGACAATCATTTATACTGAAATTGAAGAGGAATTCCGTGGTTTTTTTAAGAGATTACATTTTTAATTTAATGCTGAAATGCATTCTACCCACAAATGTTCCGTTAACTTTACATGATAGTAACTTGGAAGTTTGCAAATATTCTTTTTTTCTCATGTATCATTAGCCTTGGACCGACTAAACTTTATCTACTCCGGTTTTCATTCATAATCTATATTGATTAAATTTTTGGCAAACTGTCACATTATTATTGAAATTTTATCAAGACTTTACGCACTGTATGTGGTTGCTTTAGAGATAATGATTAATGAAATCAAACATTTCACTGCAAAAATCATTATTCTTGATATTATGGGCTAGTTGCTTGGTAGTCTATTCAATGTGAAGATCAACAGAATTTTTTGTAAATTTGGTTAGAGAACTGTAAAAGTATGACAAGGATTATTCATACTCATAGACTCATGAGAAATCAAATGTGTATTCAGAGGTCTGCAAAATCGAATTCATCTTCTGCCATCTCGGAAGTAGCACGTTCTTGAAGCTCTCAGTCAAGTTTGATCAAGTTTGCGACTGACAAGTGTGTGAACGCGCATGCGAGCAATATTTGTTTTATAAAAATAAGTTAACTTCTTGCTGTTACGCTTTTACGTTCTTTTGAATATTACACTGTATATTTTGTATATTTAGACACTCAAAGCTGAAATATGTAATAAGAAATATGTAATATGCTGTACTGGAGCACGAGCATCTGTCATGAAATTTTCATATATTATATATTATAATGAAATTGACCAATTCTAAATTCTCCAGGCCCTTAAACGTTAATAAGAATGATGACAAAATTTGAATAAATACTTGATTGGCAAACTAAATTAGCAGTGTTTTTTCTTAAAGATTATTTATGATGAGTTAAAACATGAAGTTAACTCGATATATAAGGATCATTTTACAATAAAATTTTATAGTATACGTTTACGTACTAGCTGCCAATAACAATATTAGTCACATCGCATTGAGTTTAACGATCACTACAGAGCATATCTAATATCAAAATTCTATTAGTTCTGTCGAAAACTCCATAGAAATTCATGATAAGGTTTCTCAGGTTTGAAATTATACAACTAGAATACATTTACTGCCTTTCAATTTCATGATAGAAATGAAAAAGGTGAATAATTGCAATACAATTGGCAGTTCTTAACTATTGAATTTTGTTTTTGCATAAGTTCAAGAACATTCTATAACTTTATTACCACTTGGGAAGATACATTTATGAAAACAAATTCAAATATAATAACTGTCAAATATAATATAGTAAATATAATCACGCCACGTAACAACTGCATTTTCTAGAGCATTGTTTAAATCCTCTAACATACCGTCTATATCAACACCTCGAGTATTTGGATCCCAATAACGATATTCATAATTTTTCTTGAAACCTTCATTCAAATATACTAATCTGTGATTCTCTGGAATGAAAAAGAATTGATTTACACCAATTTTATTCATCAAATGGACTCTTATAGTCAGATTGATCAACATCCAAGACGTATGAGTACAGGTTATATATTATATATTTTGAAGGATAGAAAAATTCAATGACTCAAATGAAATAGTAACTAACCTCATATATCCGCCTGCAAACAACCACGTTGATGACTATTTGAACGTTGTTAAGGATATTTTTATCTAGCTATTTTTATATTTTTATCCGAGAACACATGTTCCTAGACTCGATAGTAAACACGAGATGAGAACCGCACGAACTATGCTTCAAATCACTCGGATGTAATATACGTCATTTTGGAGAATTTTTCTTGGAGAATTTTCCAAGAGGAAAAATACTTGTCGTCGGGGCGCTGATGCGCCCCCTGATATTCTGATCAAAATCTCAAGTTTTTTAGACTCCTAAGTGAGCATAACTTCTTCATTGGTTTATTCAATTTTTAATCCTTTTGTAATTTGAAGAAGGAATAATAGAAGATTTAGTTTACCTATCTGAATGGAAAAGGCCCAAAATTGCTAATTTTACAATGTTTGCAATATTATGGCTTTGTTTGATCTTAATTTACACCCACTCAATGACATCTGGGCATAAAAGTGATAATGACATTTTTTTCTTCAAATCCCATGAAGTTTTAAAAAAATATGCCCAATATCGGTGGTCATATGGCCATCGTGATACTATAAGAAACGATCGCTGGGGATGTCAACAATTGTTGAGATACTAAATACGAATATTCTGTGTCTTTTGTCCTCGAAAGTACTAGAATTGAACTTCAACTCAATATTTACTTCCTCAAGAACAGTTGACAAGAAAAAACCGCTGCCAAGTGCCTCAGCAGTATGCTTTCTCAAAGTATTGCAATTGAACCTCAATTTGCATTAATCACCACTCTTTGAGAAAGCAAAATGAACCTCTAACTTATTTCCTCCACTCCATAGTAACGGTTGCTATGGTAAATATCCGAGCTTCGGTGTTCTTACTTCTTAGTCGTCAACAGTTCCGAAAATGGACCTCTAACTGACTTTTCCCACTCCATAGTAACGGTTGCTAAGGACGTAAACAACGGTTGCTATGGTAAATATCGGAGCTTCGACGTTATTATTTCTTAGTCATCAACAGTTCCGAAAATGGACCTTCAACTGACTTTTCCCACTCCATAGTAACGGTTGCTAAGGACGTAAACAATGGTTGCTATGGTAAATGTCGGAGCTTCGATATTCTTACTTCTTAGTCATCAACAGTTCCGAAAATGGACCTCCAACAGACTTTTCCCACTCCATAGTAACGGTTGTTAAGGACGTAAACAATGGTTGCTATGGTAAATGTCGGAGCTTCGACGTTATTACTTCTTAGTCATCAACAGTTCCGAAAATGGACCTCCAACTGACTTTTCCCACTCCATAGTAACGGTTGCTAAGGACGTAAACAATGGTTGCTATGGTAAATGTCGGAGCTTCGATGTTCTTACTTCTTAGTCATCAACAGTTCAAAAAATGAACCTCCAACTGACTTTTCCCATTCCCTAGTTACGGTTGCAAGGGATATAAACAACGGTTGCTAAAGACATCAACAATGGTTTCTACGGGAAATCTCTCTTTGATTCTTATAGAATCCCATAAATATACGAACCCAAATGATCATTTATCATGAATTATATGGGAACTTATCAAAAACACGATAGCAACGGTTGCCATGGAATCAAACAACGGATGTTGCTGAAGACCGAACTCGGTTCACATCTGCCGGTGACCGACCTGTGTGCAAAATTTCAGGACGATCGGACCATTCCTTCGAAAATTAACGTACGACAAAAAAAAAGTCAGTCTGAAGCTGAATTTTGTATCTCCATAGCAACGGTTGCTAGGAGAATAAACAATGGTTGTTCCAAAATGAATGTCTTATCGATTCTCATCGATCGTCGAAAGAATTCGAGACCCATCGTGCATTGATGATGATTTTTGGAGCTTTTATCAAAAACACGTTAGCAACGGTTGCTAGAGAAATAAACAACGGAATTGGCTGAAAATTGAACTCGACCGAGATTTTGCGGCGACTAACCTGTGTGCAAAATTTCAGGACGATCGGACAATTCCTTCGAGAGTTATCGTACGACAAAAAAGTGCACGTACGTACGTACGTACGTACATACATACAGACATTTTCGGATTTCCATGTTTTTCGACCCGTAGATTACGAAAATCGAGGTCCCGAAGTCCGATTCGGTGGGTCGATTTTTACCCCGTTACAAAGCTTTCTCTTTGAGAAAGCAATAAACAAGGGTGATATGAGGAAATAAAGATTTTGTGTCTTAAATCATCGACGATAGGCTGGAAACTGCTTTTTTAAACGACCTAGCAATGGTTGCTATATTTCTAGTAAATTTTACTAAGTTGTATATGAATTTTCACTAATTTTATTCATGTAACATTTTTACGGATGAATATATTTTTCCCTCCAAAATCGTATAAGCGTTTAGAGAGCAGCGAAATTATTTGACTTATCTTGAAATTAATGAGTTAAAATAGTTTCTGATAAGCATTGAATTACCCTTGATGTTCCGGATAGCTCCGAATAGAAGTCGTTCATATTCAATTTTATTGCTATTTTTAATGCTCAAGAATGGTCGAGCGAAATGCTCAAGAATGTTCGAGCGAAATGCTCAAAAGTGATCGAGCGAAACGCTCAAAAGGGTCGAGCGAAACGCTCAAAAGGGTCGAGCGAAACGCTCAAAAGGGTCGAGCGAAATGCTCAAAAGGGTCGAGCGAAACGCTCGAAATCCAATAGTTGGAATCATTGGAACACAGTAGAGTGAAAAAAAAATAGATGAGCGTTGCTATGCATAATAGAACAAAAAGAAAATAAAAAATGAACGACTTCTATTCTGAATTTAACCGAGCAAGCGAGTGTTGTTATATTTTTCCATGTATCAAGCGACCGAGAATTTATTGAATAAATAATTGTTGAAAATAAAAAAAAAAAAAAGTCTATTTTCCTTCGTGCGCTTCATTTTGGTGCATCGGCCGGGAATCTCTTCTGAAACCTGGATTCAGCGCAGAGGGAAAGGCGAAAATGCCGAAACGAAATGCGAAAAATTTGCGTGAACCACCGACGCGGAAAAAGAAAAGATTGGCTGCATTGAGCCAAAAGGAGTCTTTAACATCAGACAAAGCTATTGAAAAAACTGCGGAAAATACTGCCCGGCCACAATAAGTAATGTTATACAAGAAGCCGATGAAAATCTCATAACCTCACACGTCAGCGGTAATACACGGTCCAGGACAAACTCTAATCACAACCGTGTTTTAAGCCATGTCAATAAACCAGGAAGATTTGTCCGTACTCCAAGTGAGCAAGCTTCAGACGGCGATATCCCAGGCGAGCAAGCTGCAGATGACGACATCCCTGGTGAGCAAGCTACAGACGGCGACATCCCAGATCGAGAAAATCAAGTGGCCGTACAACAAATATCCATTAGCAGGGGCTCTTCGAAAAAAACAAAAGGAAATATCCGCAGTTCATCAAACAATGGCAGCGTATATAATAACACACTTGCGAATCTCAAGAATAAAACGTGTAAAGCTACGCGTCTTAAGTCTACATCTACGACAGCACATCGATCCAGTGATGACAATGACGCACAGTTTCAGACATTTACCGACGTGACTGCAACGAACAATCGACACTCGTCTTCACTGGCGGACGAAAGACTCATTATTAAAATGAATTCCAGAAAACAGACGCGTGGACGGGCTCAAGTATCCCAACGACAACTAGGAGTTCGATCTCATTCGGCGGCGGAGGCTGTACATATGCAAACTTCCCAAAGACCGCGCCAGCACGTGTTCACGTGCGATCCTCGTCAATAGGAGGATCAAAAGTCCGTACATCCGGAGGACCACTACCGATGCGTTTTCAACGCGGACAAATTTCGACAACGCGTGCACGCGCGCCGATATCAACGACGGCGCGGAGAAACGCATCCTCTTCTGCTGAGGGGCGAGTTTCTATCACTGAAGCGGGGCACGGGAAAGCGCACCGCCTTACAACAGAGTTTGGAAACGTGAACCAGCTTCCAGGACCACGTCGTCTTGCTGGCGCAGTGGGGGTCGACGATCCTTTTTCAACTGTACAGCGCAACAACCTTCATCCGCCATCTATGGAAAGATTGCTTCCGGAGTAAGCTTTAATGATTTTCTCCTCAAAGGTCTAGATTTACTTAAATCATTATTAGGCGTACTTATGAGATTTCGTCAATTTTCTTATGCGATTAAAGCTGATTTAAAAGACATGTTTCTTAAAATTTCAATTCGTTCAGAAGATCGAGATTTCCAGAGATTCCTTTGGCGAAGTGAAAATAGATCGATTGAACCTGAGGAATTTATAGTGAAATCTATGCTCTTTGGGGCCACTTCATCTCCAAGTGAAGCTATATACATAAAAAATAAAAATGCGAATTTATTTTCTACACGGTATCCCGCGACAGCTCAAAGCATAATTGATCAAAGCTACATGGACGATTATTTAGAGAGTTGTAAAACGTATGAAGAAGCCGCAAGCCGTATTCGTGAATCAATCCTTATATAAAAAAGTGATGGCCTTTGGAGTGAAGGCATTAACTCGTGATTTGATTGGTGTAGATCTAACCACGTGATTTGTAGTGGGGTGTATATAGATATAGAGTAGCCGATGACATGATATTATAGGTTAGCATAGTCAGTTTCTTTGATGATGCTGTCATAAGTATTGACAATTTATTTTCAAAATTATAATTGTAGGTATGTGAATTTGATTGATGGTACGTGGATATTTTAGGCTACCTTTTAGTTTTGAACAGTTGTCGGATTGGATAACTCTGTTAGGTTAAGATGTCTGATTTGTAAATTTTATGTGTTATGTGGTTTGATGAATAGTTTAGTATTAAAAATCTGAAATCGTCTTGCGAACTCAAGTGTCGATAGAAAAGGTTTACGAAGTATAGTGGCAAAATGCGTGCAATGTAAAATTATTCGAGGTCTACCCTGTAATCCAAAAATGGCGGCATTGCCTTCAGCACGTATGACTCGATCACGCCCCTTTACTCACTGCGGGTTAGATTATTTTGGACCATTACAGGTTAAAATCGGACGGAGACGCGAAAAACGCTGGGGCGCACTTTTTACGTGCATGACTACTCGTGCAATTCATATCGAGCTCGCGCATTCTTTAATTGCCGATTCTGCAATAATGGCATTTAGACGATTTTCAGCTAGGAGAGGTACCCCTCAAAGTGTCTATTGTGATAATGGAACTAATTTTACAGGCATGTCAAAAGAATTAAAACTAGCCATACAAAAAATTTATCGTTCGAAAATATACGAATATGCTATGAAACGTAATATCGATTGGCATTTTAACCCACCTACGGCGTCACATATGGGAGGAGTATGGGAGCGTTTAATCCGTTCTGTAAAATCAGCGTTATTTATAGTTCTCAAAGATCATGCTCCGAAATTTGAGGTATTATTGACTGTGTTGATCGAAATCGAACACGCGGTAAACTCCCGACCGCTTACACACGTTTCTGTAGATCCTCGTGACGAGGAAGCTTTGACCCCAAATCACTTCCTTATCGGAACATCCTCTGGGCAAATTCCGTTAGGCAGATTCGATGTGCGGACTTTATGTTCAAAAAAAGAGTGGATGGCGGCTCAATATTTCGCGGATGTTGTGTGGCGTAAGTGGTTACAAGAGTATTTGCCTAGCCTTATACCTCGTAAGAAATGGTATAATAATGATGTATGTTTAAAAGAAAATGATTTTGTATTGATATTAGACGATAATACTGTTAGGAATGAGTGGAGAAAAGGAAGAATTACCCGTGTATACCCTGGGGAAGATGTGCAAGTTAGAATTGCCGATGTTAAAACAAGCTATGGTATATTTAAGCGACCCGTCAGAAAACTTATACGTTTTATGTGAGCTCAAACTAAACTCGAGTTTGAACTGTGGGGGGAGAATGTTCCGGATAGCTCCGAATAGAAGTCGTTCATATTCAATTTTATTGCTATTTTTAATGCTCAAGAATGGTCGAGCGAAATGCTCAAGAATGTTCGAGCGAAATGCTCAAAAGTGATCGAGCGAAACGCTCAAAAGGGTCGAGCGAAACGCTCAAAAGGGTCGAGCGAAACGCTCAAAAGGGTCGAGCGAAATGCTCAAAAGGGTCGAGCGAAACGCTCGAAATCCAATAGTTGGAATCATTGGAACACAGTAGAGTGAAAAAAAAATAGATGAGCGTTGCTATGCATAATAGAACAAAAAGAAAATAAAAAATGAACGACTTCTATTCTGAATTTAACCGAGCAAGCGAGTGTTGTTATATTTTTCCATGTATCAAGCGACCGAGAATTTATTGAATAAATAATTGTTGAAAATAAAAAAAAAACAAGTCTATTTTCCTTCGTGCGCTTCACTTGAAGATGGCGTTTGCAGAATTTTGAAATTCTTATATTATCTTAGTCAAATTTGCAAAAAAAACCTTCAAGTGGTGGCACATTGGGTACAGTTACCTCAAATATAGTAAATTTCACTAGGAATATAGTAAATTTTACAATATATAAGGTACCTGTACCCAGTATGCGCCAAGTAAGAGAGAAATGTCACTACACCGCGTCAAATGAAAATTTTCTAACGTAATTGGTGTTAAATGAAAGGTCTACTCAATACCTTCAAAATGAGCTGAGTCTCTATTCAATTTGTATAGTTTCACGCTGAGATACAGCGTTTTGAAAAAAAAAATTTCAGAAAAAATGTTGAGTGTACCCAGTATGGTGCCACTCTTAAAATACTTCTTTTCATCCAGTTTGAAGCATGAAGCATGTCTGAAATGAATAAAATACAAACAAAAGAGTATATTTCTGATATCATTTTATTGAAAAATACATTTTGTCTTTGATAAAACCATATTACATAGACTATATGAACTTCTAACAACCTAAGCCAATTCAAGTTTTCAGTTAAAATTCATGAAAAAACGTTGTTTTTGAATCAACAAAATTAACTTATGCAACATTCAATTCCAATATTAATCTCTCAAATTAATGAACATTCTTTCTAGTGTAATTTTAAATATAATTGAGATGTTCTAACTGAAATAGAAGAGTTCAATTTTAAAAATGTCCGAGCCCATTTGGGACTAGCTATTGTCTTGTTGGTAGAAAAATTCTGTCTGATGTTTTTCCCTAGACAGTACTTATAAACGCATAAGGTCAAAATTTTTCTCGTTATGGGATAGCCAATATCTGCTAAGCGTTTAATTCGACTACATAATTCTTCGTTCTGGTACTGTCGTTAACGCATATGGTCGACTCATTTTCCTTTTTTCGGATATGTTTTGTTTGGCATATCGTTGAAATGTTCGATGGGGTATCTTATATATAGTCCTTTCTTGACCTGCTCCAGAGCTTGAGCTATTTCTTTTTTCGACCATGTTTGGTGGATATTTACCGTCAATGGGTTGATTGTAGCAGCTAAAACAAGAAAATAGGGGTGGCGCATATTGGGTACATTTGATAAAAATAACGAAGAGCTATTGAAACGGTTGATTAAAAGGGCGTAAGATGAAAAATAAAAACCGCTGCCAAGTGCCTCAGCAGTATGCTTTCTCAAAGTATTGCAATTGAACCTCAACTTGCATTAATCACCACTCTTTGAGAAAGCAAAATGAACCTCTAACTCATTTCCTCCACTCTATAGTAACGGTTGCTATGGTAAATATCCGAGCTTCGGTGTTCTTACTTCTTAGTCGTCAACAGTTCCGAAAATAGACCTCTAACTGACTTTTCCCACTCCATAGTAACGGTTGCTAAGGACGTAAACAATGGTTGCTATGGTAAATGTCGGAGCTTCGATGTTCTTACTTCTTAGTCACCAATAGTTCCAAAAATGGACTTCAAACTGACTTTTCCCACTCCATAGTAACGGTTGCTAAGGACGTAAACAACGGCTGCTATGGTAAATGTCGGAGCTTCGACGTTATTACTTCTTAGTCATCAATAGTTCCGAAAATGGACCTCCAACTGACTTTTCACACTCCATAGTAACGGTTGCTAAGGACGTAAACAACGGTTGCTATGGTAAATGTCGGAGCTTTGATGTTCTTACTTCTTAGTCATCAACAGTTCCAAAAATGAACCTCCAACTGACTTTTCCCATTCCCTAGTTACGGTTGCAACCGATATAAACACCGGTTGCTAGAGACATCAACAATGGTTTATACGGGAAAGGTCTCTTTGATTGTTATAGAATCCCATAAATATACAAACCCAAATGATCATTTATCATGAATTATATGGGAACTTATCGAAAACACGCTAGCAACGGTTGCCATGGAATCAAACAACGGATGTTGCTGAAGACCGAACTCGGTTCACATCTGCCGGTGACCGACCTGTGTGCAAAATTTCAGGACGATCGGACCATTCCTTCGAAAATTAACGTACGACAAAAAAAAAGTCAGTCTGAAGCTGAATTTTGTATCTCCATAGCAACGGTTGCTAGGAGAATAATCAATGGTTGTTCCAAAATGAATGTCTTATCGATTCTCATCGATCGTCGAAAGAATTCGAGACCCATCGTGCATTGATGATGATTTTTGGAGCTTTTATCAAAAACACGTTAGCAACGGTTGCTAGAGAAATAAACAACGGAATTGGCTGAAAATTGAACTCGACCGAGATTTTGCGGCGACTAACCTGTGTGCAAAATTTCAGGACGATCGGACAATTCCTTCGAGAGTTATCGTACGACAAAAAAAAGTGCACGTACGTACGTACGTACGTACGTACATACATACAGACATTTTCGGATTTCCATGTTTTTCGACCCGTAGATTACGAAAATCGAGGTCCCGAAGTCCGATTCGGTGGGTCGATTTTTACCCCGTTACAAAGCTTTCTCTTTGAGAAAGCAAAATTGGATGATGTAGATGGGGTGTCAAGGAATCAAACGATATATTGCTCGATTTTTTTGACCCAGTTTAAGGGTATTAAAAAAATTCGCAATTATCTCAGCAAAATTAGATCGAGAATGAAAATTGGTAAAAAAATGGCGAAAACAAGCTCTAACAAGTTGGTGTAAGCGTTCCCGATCGGTGAAAATGTTTTCTTTCCTCATTATTTAGTATTGTCGACAAGATCCTGTGCCGCGGCGATGCTCTAGATGCGCGTATATATGAAATACGAAGGGTGGCGCATATTGGGTACACCTACCTTACTAGTAAAATACCCTATTAAATCTAATAATGAATGCTAATTTTTCTAGTAATGATTAAGTACTAGTTTTTGCTTAGTAAAGGTTACTAATATAACTTAGTTGTCACCGTATTCTACTAGAAAACCTAGTAAAAATTTAGTAATCATTACTATCTTTTTCTCTCAGTAGAAAACGTTCTCTGGTTTCAAAAAAAGTACTGAAAATGTTCTAGCAACAAAATATGCTATGTAGATGGGGATATAAGCAACTGATTTGGCTGATTGAGTTGTGTGATATGATTGACATATTGTATAGAAATTGATTTTACTACATTACACATTTGTTAAGTTTGTTGTTATAAACAAGCTCTTCCACATCGATTGAGAGGTATTGGTTCTTTAAAATATTTGGCAAAATTTCTATTTGTCGAACAAGGTCGAAATGCTAATAGTCGAAGAGTGTGGCTGTACAGAACTAACACGATCTTTTTCCTTTCAAAAAACTCTTTATTGGCCTGTCGTATTTGGCATTTTGAAAAGTATACTTTAAAAATGACCGTTAGGCTGCAATGAATTATTATTAATGATTTTATAATTTTTCAGTAAATCATCAGACGAAGAATAGGTGTTTGGCTTCAGCATATATTGGCGGTGTATGAAAGTCCATAGAGATTGATGAGTTGTATATAATTATTCACAATGTATAAAGAGAAAAATTTTTCATCTACTTCATTCCAATTCTATATACGTGAAATTTTATGATTAATTCAATATTTTGTACAAAATTTACATCATATATTCCAAAGTTCGAAACTTTGAGAAGATTAAATACAGTGACTGCATATACTACAAAGACTGTAGGGTTATCACCAAAAACATATGAGATTCTGCACGTATGTACCAATGCGCTATTATTACAAGAAAGTAATATGTATGTAATTTGTACATACTTACATTAATTTTGTACACTAACGCTAGCTTCATGCTAAATCACATGAGTTGCTCATACTGTTTTGTATAAACTTACAAAAATACGTAATCATCACATTTTACCTATACCATAAAGACTATAACTCATACAATGTGGTAAAGTTTGCACGCATTTTTGGATAGAGTACGATTTTTTTCACATATAATAAATTACATAGTAGGCAATCATAAGAAAGTAGTAGAGAAGAGAAGAGAAATGCATATGCTTACATGTATGTACATACATACGCACACACCCACCCACCCACACACACACACACACATATATTCAGTTGGTTTCAAGATTTAGAATCCATCAAATTCAATTGTTTGTCATCTATACATTCTGCCTAAGAGAAATTACTTTTAATTACGGTTGTTTGCAAAAGCCTATGAAAAATTATTCCCAATTGAATTTTCGCTCTTTAATTATTACATTCATACAGTGCAGTGCCAAGTTAATATTGCTGAATGCTACATATCTGCTGCCGCACATTATATAGTCTTCACAGAGGAAAATATAGGAAACTGCTGCAGTTCTTCAGAGTCTACATTATCAACAGAGTCCGTGTCGGTGCCGTCGGCATAAAGTCATACTTCTATGACCGTCGGTGCGGCCGGGCGGGCCGGGTCGCCTGAGAGTTCGGGTCGGGGGCGGGGGTGTAAACTCCCCCACTCCAAGTCATGAGTCGGAAGTCAGCCGAAGATCGAATATCGAACTGTATCGAACTACCTGCTGATCTTACTTCATGCTGCTGATCAACGCTCGCGTCAGTTGCGTCTGCTCTGCTCGCATCATTTGGATTTGTCAATATACTAAATAGGTTAGAATCGCGTATGTTCTTTTGCAAAGCTTGGAATTTTGATTCTTTGTTGTGCTGTGAAATTCTGCGTGTCCCTCTGTTTTTCTTTCTCTACAGCAGTTCAGTGGTTGTGGTTATTTTGAAATGAAAAAGTCACCGCTGAGTACTCCCGGTGGCCATAGCGGAAACTTTTTCCGTGGCCGTGGTCGGAAGAGAGGTTATGGCTACAATAACATGAGAAACGATGGCGATAATTTTCTCCAGTTTTCCAGTCCAACTGATTCTTCTAGGTATGGAGGAGATATGATTCCTCTCGATTCGAGCTCACCGAACTTTCAAAGTAACAGAAGGGATTGGCAACAAAATAATAAGCGTGATCAGCGTTTTTCTACTACTGGCATAACTGGTAGTTACAACCATCATAGAAATAGTGCTCATAATAGTTCTGGCAGTCCTTATTCTCCTCAACAATATCAGAAACATTATCAGCAACAGGGTAATTTTCGTCAGGTGAGAATTATTCAGGTTTTTCCATTTATCACCAACAGTTTTTGTACGTGCGATGGATACAGTTATAATTGATGGTTGACTTCTCAGCATAACAACAAACTCAATTGAAAACAGCCCATTTAGACTCAGTCTCTATTTACAAAGAATCTATATACACTTATTTCTGTTTTCTGTTTATCGTAGAAATAGTGTCGATGAATTTATGTATTAATTCACATCCCATAAGTTGTATTGATTCATATCAGTGGTTTCAATCTAAAATAATTTGTTTTCAAAAACAATCTAGTCATATATTTTGTTTCATGTGTGAGTTTTAGTATTGATTTACTATTTCTTATGATAATTTTGTTCTATTTTAGAAAAATGATCCAGCTTGGCATCGAAAGATACCTATTTCAGAATTTGTTGATATAAGAGATATGATTGAAGATCCATGGGCAGAATTAGAACAACAGCTTGAAGAGAAAATACGTCACGAAGCAATGGCTATGATGAAAAATGATAGTTCCGTAGAAATTATTCTCGAAAAGAATAAACTCCAAGACTCTGCATCTCAAAGTGATTCAGATGAAAACACAATAAACATTAGTAGTTTTGAAGAACCAAGAAGCCAGGAAGATAGTTCAGTTGATATACAGCTAGAATGTATAAACTTCAATCAAAGCTCTCAAGAGATAAGCATATTGAGCAATAGTAGTTTATCACAAAATAACAAATCATCAAGTAGTGATGAAAAACCATCTGAAGCAGATTCAGTTATAGAATTATCTCTTTAAAATGACCATATAGTAATGAATTCTGTACAAAGATTCTGTACAAATTATTCTTGATACTCATAGGCTATTAGTACATTTATAAACAAAATGTACTCCAAAACATTTTTTTGAACTAGATTCGAGATTTGCTGCGGTTTGCATTCACAAAATTAGTGCAATTTTTATGTAAATCATTTTTCACTTTAGTTGAATTGTGATCAGTTGTATATATTTTTTCACATGGAATTCATATTTTCGAAAAACTCATATTTTAGGAGTTACATATCTGTAGTGCGAAATAGTAAAGTAAGTTTGTAAATAGTTTTGGCTGCTTCTTATTGTATATACAAATTTATATACTTTTTTTAAAATAAAATTACTTATAGCCTAAGAAAATATTGAAGAGTTGTCCAGTTTGTTCTGTACTATGACTAGTGTTTTATTGTTTATTATTATTCTCAAAACTCTTTTTATCATTCAAACTTTTGAATTTTTCTTATTGTAATAGACATTATTCCGTTTTCGGCAGTGTACATACATGCTTATAAAGAACATATATAATAAAAAGCTCAAGTTAATTTGAAATATTGTATATTCATAAACTTTTTTTACATAATATATTTCATTTATGTCATCGGTTACAAATAAAAGGTTTATTGAACATTAGCAAAAGATGAAAAGGATAGGATGGAGGAGACTTTTCACATACTTCATACATGGACCTTACAAGTTATTACAGGGAGATTCAAGGCCAATTATTGATCGTATTAACATGTGTCGTACAATTTAAATTTAATTTTTGTTTTTACTCCTGTTAAAGTTTACAATGCAAGAAATCGAAAAATTATTAAGACGATCAGTTAAAAAATTTGTGATAAGGCGCGGATCATTTCTACCTTCATCATTGCAAATCGCTTACTTTACAATGCTACCGCTTTAGTGCATATTGCTACGTTCATCTTTCCGTGCGTTCTTTCAGCACGCTCGACATTCTAAGGACTTCTAAATATACTTACGAGGGAGAGAAACAGGTAACAATCTACAGAACTGCTAAAATTCATAATACATCTCTTAGTACTAAATTCGTAGAAGAAGTTAATCATCTTTATACATTTATTATCTTACTACATACATACCACAGTTTCACGAAGTAAAAGGTTCATAGGTTCAACACTATGGTTATTTTCAATAATTAATATAAGATTTTCGTCAACATACCGTGCGTCGAATTTCAAGTGCAAGGCAAGTCTGTGTATTTACATCGTTTCGCTGCATATTAGAATTAAATTTGATGAACTGATTGCATATGAATATAGTTCATGTATCGAAAATAAGATGTTTGTATGGTACATAGTCGCAATATTTTTTAAGCAAGTGTTTTTAGTCATCTGCTCCCAATAATAATCACATTATAAGTACATTCGTGTTTTCGTAGTATTCTTTTCAATTCGTCTTTCACATGTTGATATATATATATATTCGAAAAGTGTGGATGAATTATTGACTGTAACTGCAGTGAATTTTCAATTTGTTCCTTGAGTTTTGATACCAAAAATTTACCGCAAATTTTATGTAAAACTGTTTGCTATCAAAACTTATGGAACTAGAGTGAAAATTCACCTTCGTTACATGAAAAATTCACTGGAGTTCTCTTGAATAATTTATCCACCTTCTTACAGTGATTTTTCTCCAGCAGTAGTTTTTTTCTGTAAGCTTTCAAGAGAGTACGCTATCGTTACATCGCAAAGCATTCTCCTTGTCTTAGAAAAATCTTTATAAGTAGTGAGATGAAATTTATCCACAGTCCCCGGAAAATAATGTGAGCCACGAGATGTAAGGGTACACGCAGCACAGACAAAAATAAAACACGTTCGGATGTCGATGAAGCAAACGAGCTGTAGCGTTTCAGCAGTGAGTTTGTAAAAAGAGAAAGAACGAGAAACAGATTGAGAGAATCAAAGATTGCGCTCAGTTGACATGGGTAAAGGGTTTGCGCGCGGTCCGATTTGAGAAGTCCCTCGGCCTTGAGACATTTTCGCGCGCTCGTCCCAAGCTGCACAGCGACGTCGGGTTTCATTGAGTGGCCACTTGAATAATTGATTGCCGGCGGACATTAATCAATATGTGCCATTTGATGCACTACGTACAAGGTCCTATACGTCACCGATCGCCGCCGGTGGCCCTGCTCTGTCTCTCGTCTCGTTATTCATGCCAGCGGCGACTTCTTTTCTATGTTCTCTCCCCATTTTTTCCCGTCGTGTAAGTACGTGGTATTGGTCGCGACCGAAACGGTGGGTCGAATTAGAAACTAATCAGAGCTTTTCCGATTCTTTGCACTGTGTTATTTTAAGAATTTTCTCCCGGCTTCTCATACACTCAGACTTTTCAATGCCTTTTGTTCAAGGTGGCACAGGTTTCGGGATTCTTTAGGATATTTTTAGGCTCATAGCAATACATATTAGTTGGCGCAGTTTTTCAAGCATACGTGAAAAATGATTATGGGGCAGAGCCGTCCTCACATTATATTTTACAAAAGTCACTAAGTATTTTATTTTATTGACTATAAGTCGATGTCAAATTTTACTTCGTCGAAAATTTTGATTAACTTTCGAGTAAAATATTCCTTTATTTTCTGCATATCATTGCACTTTAATTTCACGTGGTAGCTGATAATAAAAATTCTTTCACTGTTTGAAATCTTTCATTGTTGTCAAAGAAGAAACCCGTAGACAATGTATCGTCAAATTCATTTTGGTCCCGTAAGAAAAATTCAGCGATCGTTCGTCCAAAATATATATTTTCTTAATCTATTGAATATATCTGATTTTTCTTGCTCTTACAGAAACAGTAAGTCCACTTTTAGTGATTCTATTGGTTCAACAGTTGAACAACTCTTTCAAATGGTGATGATAATTGAGGAAGTATTTAGAATTTTTCAAAGTATGTTTACATTAGCGAGTCTTATATTATTAAATATTAATTTATAAATAGCAGGTATCATTGTTTCTATAACTCGAAATATTCTATAGAATTCATTAATGTACGACCCTATTTAACATGTTTCATTTATCGATCAAGATAAAAGATCTTGATGCTAACTTTTGACAATGTTCGTTTCTATTCATTCAGATTAGTTATTTGTATCACAACGAATCAGTTAAATAATCTTCGATTATGCCTTGAATGTATTTAGCTTAAACTTTGAAGAATGTGAGTATCTTTAATACCAGTATAATCATGCAACTTTTATTTTGTTTGTGTTGACACTTGAATTTGATTAACTCAGTTTTGTTAACGTACGGAGGGTCAACGTTTATGTTTCATATCTGAACATCCAAACTTATGTAATTGACAATTTAATTTTTCTTTTAACCATTGAATAGAGAAGCATTTTTCTAACTTTATTACATTCTTTATAATATTTTATCGATATACAAACGTCCATCTAAACAGTTATCATATTTTCAGATTTTTTAACCTACATATGCTATTGATAAATTCGATTATACTCCTATCAGAATTTGTATAAATTTTGATCCCATTAATCCATCCTTTGAGCGTCTACCTAAAGAAAAACTCGATATTTGATATTCATTGAATATTTATTCTACGGCTGGTGATATTTTTCATTTCCATTTTATTTTCATATATATACTTCCGGTACATGTGAAATTTACGATCCTCCATGAGTAAATTCTTGTTGATTTTCGTTATAGTATCATTGAGTTATTTCCCCGGTTTAAATATTATCCCATCCAATATTATTTTATGGAAATACCTTTCAACGTTTACCAAAAAAGATAGACCAGCATCTCGCTTATCTAGGCTACTCCGTCACGTGCAAATTCACGGAAATTTGTTTTTGCGTGCCGTATTCACCTAACATGGTCTCAGGTGCCTAATATACTATCAATATGTCCTACTCAATTTCAATAAGAATGAATGGATTGTGATCAACTTTTCACAATTTAGTTTATGCTCAAGCAATGTTTCTTGCATCGTAAACGAATTTTCTCATCCAACATCTTCTGATACGGTGATTATCAGTTCTATCTCGTGTATTTCGAATTAAACTATCACACAATAATTCCTTCCAGATAATATCAACATCAACATCAAGATCAATGTTTTGTAGGTTTAACAACTATGTTATCATTATTTTAGAAAAATAAAGAAGTACCTGGTATTCTGCTCAGATGTAGATTGACTAATATTTTTTTGAAAGGTCTTTAGTTTGTTGGTTTTATTCAAAATAGCGTTGTGAATTTATGTTATTCTTGAAATTTAGATTTATTGTTTAATGTTTCAATAATTTTTTAATTATATGGAAATATACTCATTTTGAAATATATTCAAATTTCAATCAAATCTTTCATATTAAATTAGCTGAGAATATTTTAGAAGACCAGCAGAATTTCATTATACTTCGCTGGGATCATTTTCTCTTCACATCTTTTGACATCGTTCCATTTCTATAGATGACTGAAATACACGTATATACAATATTATAACGTTTATACTATATAACATTCATACTGTTTCCCCATTGAACTTCGTTGTCAATATTTAGAGAATTTCAGAAATACTTATTCTTTTTATTATTATTATATATTATTACTATTTATATTATTATTATTATTATTATTACTATTTCTGTATACAGATATGGGCATTGATTCGTAAAATCTTATAAATTCTTCGAGTAATATGATTATAGTGTAATTCTATACTACGTACATCAATTTATTTTTGACAACTTGGTCGACAATCCTTATAAAATTATGATAGTGAAGCTCTTAATTTTATAAGAGTAGATCAACAACAGAAAGAAAATAATTCATTTCTTTTTATAATTTTAAATTACATTCATTTATAAATACTTTTATGCTTAATACCTCAATGAAAACTGATAGTAACTAATGAATTTTTAATTCAGTATCAGTAAAAAAATTGTCACATATTCAAATCTCGTCAGACATTTGAAAGATATGATGATGAAAACATAGGATGGATAGTATGCGTTTTTTATTTTTCTTCTTAATTTTCACAAGAAATTTTAACGTATTGGATAGATTATGCTATCATTGATCAGTTTAGTTTATAAGACTCAACTCTGAAATAAGGAGGTCTGATTCCCATTCAAGTTTTCACATTATTATCGTCACGCTCTCGAGCACATCGCACTGGTTTGAAAGATGTTCTGTGTCAATTCGGTCTTGATAAATTTAATTTGTTGTACCTCATATACATTTAACATTCTATACTTTACGATGAATCAAATGGAAATCGTATAGTCAAATATAGCCAAAGCAAGTTCGCAATACTGAGGAAACAATGAGAAATGATGAATATATGTTTATATACAGTGCAAAAGGGTACGAGTTGAACAGTGATTCGCTATAGATTCGAGTTTACATGCATGCACTGCGGCGCCTTGATGAACAAGCATAATTTGCCCTTCGAAATATTTTCCGAAATCCTTGCTTTTTCACGCCGCTTTAATTTCAAACATGACTCAACCTACAAAATTACGACATCATCTTTGGTAAAGAAACTACGACTATTTTTGGTAGAAAAAATGCTTTGATATGTGAATAAAATGTCGAGAGCGAGTTAGACCGAGTTGTACGTAATATTTGTATGCAAGTGAGTTGAGTCGTTTGTGTTCACCAAGGCGGACCCGCGGACGTATGTTTATATGCTCTGGCAAGGCAGCCCGCGCGTATGTAGCGAATAATGCACATACATATGCGAAAATTCAATTGCGGAGAGCGGATAGTACGTACGAGCGCGGATCAATGGGCCGCAGAATGCGAGATGCACACACGTAAAAGGGAGTTAAGGTTACGCTATCGATTCGATTTTCTTTACATATGGATACGAGAGCGCATGTAACGCCATTCGTCTTGCTTAGGCCGCGCCGCACCGCACGCGACCACGGCTATATCTACGTATACGTGTGCATATACACACACTCACTCATATATGTATGTATGTATGTATGTACGTACGTACACGCAGGGATCGACGCCACGGCCGACGGCGTGCCAAGCACAAATTCAATTGAGCGGCTATGTTGTCTCCTGGCTTGTGGCATCGCCCGCGATTCAAGCCTCATGCCCATGAAATATTCACTGGACGAAGCCCGCCAAGACAAATCCTCCCTTTGCCCTCTCATAGCCCCTCTTCATCCCGCACCTGCTCTGCTTGCGAGACACGTTTGGCAAATATTACATTCGATCTTGCTTCTGAGATGTTACTGCTTTCACGGCAAGTTAAATGGCTAATATTCGAATCTGTTGCATCGATTGGTTGGGAAAAAATAACCGTGGGGTCGGAACGTAAAAGTTTTTGGCAAACGCTATTATTCCCTTTCATTCCAACGCGTCACGAAAAGCACACCCGTTTAAGGCATTCGAATTGAACAAATTGAAAAGTAAAGAACAAATTTCACTCAATCTTTCGCCAAATCATGAGAGTTGCAACTTCTAATTTTCTTTGTATTCGTTATCGATTGGCTTGTGTAGAAACTAGATCACTACTTCTTGAAAGAATAAAACAAATGCCAGAAGACTAATTGATCTCGAGTTAGTCGATTCATACTCGTTGAGAGTGAGTTTGAGGTATATCTTCTAGCCCAAAATTTCGTTGGAAAATTGTAGCTTGGGTTGGCAAATGAGCGCTACATGATCTCTCGTATCCTTGGTGTGTATTTATTACGTAAATATATTCTATAACGCCGGTATTACCACGTATACATAGGCTAAAGCCTGCTAGAGAGATCTGGGGCACGTATCAGCGAGTAGAATTCAGTTTGGAGCCTCGAAACTTGTCTATCATGTACCAAAACATTCAACGAGAACATGCTCTTAGATTTTGAAAAGTATTACATGTAAGCCTCTGCATTTTCATGACTTCGCGCATCGGAAAATATAACTTTTAATTATCTGGAATCGATATAAGCTTTTAAAAAAATTAACTCTAAAAATCATCTTTTCGGACAATCAATTTCATCACAAATAATTCCAATGAATCTATTGAATCATTCCATACATAAACATGTGATTTATTAAAAAAAAAAAAATTATATTTGTAGTTTTAAATAAATAACTTGATGCTCTCTTCCCGTTTGCAAGTCTTCGCATTTGGATTATTCAAAATCATTGAGAAATACGAGCGGTAAGCTGCGGAATTAGGACGTGAATGAGATCTTAATCTCTTTGAATGTTCAGTTCAAGCGAAAGATTTCAAATGCTACCGGGACACGCAATCCCAACCCCCTTTGATTCCCGTTATCTGATCTGGAAGATTGTTAAAATCTTCAAAAAATCGTCTAATTAGTTATTGACCAAGTTCAAGAGGCGAATTTTATTTAATAATTATTATTGAACGATCAACAAGATCTTCGATAAAACATAATTTATTTCGACCGACGTGATATTTGATATCGTGTTGAAAATCGCGATTTGTCGTAGATGATATTTTCTACGTCAGTGCAGAAAGGTTGTATAAGAACTGGGCCAAAGCAAAGTCCATTACACGCATAACGTTGAAGTATTGAAAAGGTAATGCAACTGGTCGACTGGATGCGGTAAGAATAATTTGTTGAAAAACAGCTCGTAAGATATTGGGTGAAATCCGAGCGAAGCTTCGAGCCGATATAAAAATGATGGAAGAAAAGCAAAGTGTTGCTCGAGGAAAGCGCCCGTTTCCTTCCGCAATCAATCATCGCGCGAGCTCTCGGGCACGTCTGCGAGGCTGCGCCACAAAAACGCGGCGAAGTACGAAACTGTTCGGCGCAGAGCATCCCTTTTTCCTCGAGTCGAGGTGGGCGTTAAATCACTAGCTCGTGCCTTTTCTCCCTTTCTTTCTTTCTTTCTCTCTCATTCTGAACGAGTTGCGTCAGAAACGTCGAGTCCCTGCAAGATATGTGCGCTTGGACTCGTTACTCCCGCTGAATTCTACCCGCGAGATTCGAAAGAGTTACGCCCGTTCCCCAGATGCTCTTGAGCTCAGTTATCCGCGGTGACCGAGCGTTTTTTTCCATTGTTCCCAGAATTTGCTGTATGTTTCGCCCCCGCTGTTATGCGTGTACGCGCGACGGCACGAAAGGTATGTGGTCTATAGACAAAAAGAGCGGGAACCGACGTCCCGGAAAAATTATACAGGGGAGGGCTGCGATCGCTCGCAGCCGTTCCTATTCATATTTACATTTACGAACGAGTGCTCCAAGGGTTTTGCCGTCCAACGACGCGGCGTGGCGCGAGTGCCCACGAGGGATGACCGCACGCCCACTTTCCTCGCTTATCTCGCTTATTGATTTTCTACATGGACTCTCATTCGGCTCGTGTGCTTTTTTTCCTCCCTTATCTCTGCCAAACTTCCTGCGCCGTATCCCCTCTGTACCCTACAGCAAGGGTACACAGCTACCAACACTCGAACGATAATTCGTATCTGCAGCCAAACGAACCGCGTACTATAGATATCTATACGCGTGCACGTGGTCTGGCGTGTGCCTGCGTCGTTCTACTTAATATTGCCGCGCGCGAGCTCACGTGCTATTCGGGCTGCACCGTGGCAAACTTTTCTCATTAGTCATTTCGCGTCGGACATACACGTGTATACAGGTTTCATTCGCATCCCCGCGATGAATTTGTACATTTCATTCGAGATTTATATACGTGCGGAGGTCGGGAATTTAACTCTCGTCGCAGGTTGGAAATCGCCAGCAGCGAGATAGAGGTCAGCCAATTGAATGGAAGTGCAGTGGCGCGCTTGTTGTAAACGTTAAAATTAGAAAACAAAACCCCCGTCACCCAAAGCGTCCTGCGATAAGCGTAGTTGGACGGTTTTATATATATATATATATATATATATATATATATATATACAGGTTCGGGTGTACATGCGGGAGCCTCGCGACAAATCGGCGTTTTTGCGTATACACGTCGTATCTATTAGCCGCGTGGTCGCGCTTATCTATTCGTTTGTTCACGGCCGAGTGCACTTCTTGGGCTTCTCGATAAGGGACCTGCGGAGCCTCGGCCAGCGCGTGCTCCTCTCTTGTTTCGTTTAATCTCTTTCGGCTAAAGTGTATGCACGCATACATACATGGCTCACTCGGTCGCTAATTAAATCGCATGCGGCCTACGTCGTTATTTGATCTTTCTATTTTTGCCATTCTCTCTCTCTCTCTCTCTCTCTCTCTCTTCTCTTCTCTTTATCCTTGATTTTTTTCTTACTTTCACAGTTAATTTTCTTGACTCCATATTAGGGAAGAATCTTGCTTTGGATTCTTCTTGCGACCTGCACACATGACTGTCGAGGTGATTGTTCCATAAAAATAGATCCCTTTGTGGACACAATGTATTCAATTTTGTTGGCTCGACGCATCGTCGAGATGATAAAAACTGTTAAGCACCACGCGATTCAATCATATACCTTGATAGAATGAGTAATGAATTATATATATAATTGGTAAAACGCTCGTCATTTGTTGATCAATCCATATAGCTTGAACGGAGGCGTATCGATAGAATATATAGTACAAATAATAATATTATAGAGCAACGAAGATATTCGATTAAATGCTAAATTATACAATAATATAACGTATTTATATACACGGTATGAGTTTGAAAAATGTATAATACACGAAGAATGCGGGAGTGGGCGTAGGCAATCAATCGAGTCGTCTGCGAGAGCGGCTGCGAGTGAAGGGGGGCTGAAGTTCGGTTCGGTCGCCGAGGGCCAGTCTAGACGAGGAGCTCCTTGTTGCTGATGAGGGGGCAGGGCGAGCTCGCTCGGGGCGTGGACGAGCAAGACGAGGAGCCCTCGGCGAGCAAGCCCTACAAGTAGTCGTCGGCGCGCTCCGCCTCGTCCGGGGGGCTGGGCTCGGACACGCTCAGGATCGGCAGGCCGAAGTGCTGCTGGACCGGCTCGATGCTCGCCTCGGTCGCCCGGCGCCGTCGCCGCCGCCCCTGCTCGTGCTCGCAGCTGCGCGCGTGCCAGCACTGCTCCTGGTGCTGCTGGTGCTGCTGGTGGTACTGATGGTAGGCGCCGCCGGACCTCGCCAGCTCGCACGAGTGCCTGCAACACCTGACAACCACCCAACACTCAGCACAACGCTCTACAGCCGTGCCGCTCGGGGCTCACCGCCGCCACCGCCACCGCCAACGCTTTGAGGGGGTGCGCTGTGTGCGCGCAATTGCCGCCGCTGCGGCCGCGCCTGCAGCCCAAGCTGCAGCTCGATGCTCGTGCGGCCGCGTGTGTACAACTCGCCCAACGCCTGCCCGCGCCTCCTTCAGCCGAGAAAAGTCAATCCTCCCGCGCTTGGCTCGAGCTCCACTCAATTTCGAGTCCGCGCTCGCGGTTCAACGCGCGTCCTTCGAGGGGACGATAGCTCGCGCGACCTTCTCGGCTGAACTGGCGCGTCTGCTTTCGTTCGGTTGGCTTGCTTACAGCAACGTGCAGCGGAGTAATTTTCAAGTGGGGGAGGCGAGAAATAACGAGCGTGCTCTATAGCGCAACTACCAGATTAGATGTTTAATCATACAGGTTAATGGCATTACACAGTATACATCGGTGTACACACTTAGGCGTCATTGTTATCAGCAAGCAGTGATCAAACAAACACATACACACTTGGCACACGATCGACACTCATTTTCATGCACGGAGAATGATGCTTCGGAAATATGTTTACCGACACACACTTTTCTTTTCATCGGGACTAAATGTATTGTCAACTTCTTACTTAATCCAGTTTCCATCCATCGTACAATTGTATTTTCAATTATTCACCGAGAAAAATGTCGAATGAGTATACTTTTTTGTCTAAGACGTCTCTCCTCGTGACTAAATAATCTTTTTCTCTTGCATAACGTTGTTCCCGTGCACGATACAGAGCAGTAAATATTTTAATATTTGCTTTATAATTTTCATATTACTGATTCACTTGATCAGCAAAGTGAGAGATTTGTTCATTATTGAACCAGTATATTGTCAAAAAAAATCAATACCTTTTTTCTGTTGTATGCGTTACATTTGCTATGCAAAACGTGTACGAATAGATAGAATGTTCATTCGAATGTTTCCAATGTTACTTATAGTCGGTAATTTTATTAACTATTGATAAGGATATTAGAAATCATGTTTTGCGAGAATTATCAAACTTAAATAGATATTACAATGCACATCCTCCTCATTTTCAAAAGCCAAACTCAGGATTAAATATATTGGCAAACTTTTTTTAGAGATACTTTTGAGCCGATTGCAATTTAAAGTTAACGTGTATGTACAATCATTTCACGAAAAATAGTTAAATAATCGAAAATCGGACCAATTCGAGGAATTCAATGTCGGACTCGTTGAAAAATAAATTTAAAAAGTTTTGCAGATCAAATGAATATTTTCAATAAAACTGACCAATCATTTTATCTTTTGTTCAATATTTTATTCTACCCCATGGAATATTATTTTAATTATTGCTCATGTTCAATTCAACATTAGCTTATATTGATACATCCGAGTACTAATTTGTGCTGATACGGTATGAATAATTCCTCATTACAAGTATGCAGATCAATTATACTGTACGATGTTTTTAAATATTATATATTGATTAGTTTGACATCTCATTTTGTGTGATGATTAAGAAATCTCACGTGAATATTATGGATGTAATCGGTTTTCCATGAAACAAATTGAACACATTTCGAGAAACCGAGTGGCATATCTCAAATGAATTAAACTAGACAAAGTTGGGTAGACAATAACATCGATGAATAAACAGACAGTTAGACAGGGATCACATGAACGTATAACGACAACAGCGATATAACAATACAGATATGGTGCTAGTATGTCGAATCGATTGATCAAAAGAACGAAAGGCACGTGGCGGTACAGAGAGAGAGAGAGAGAGAGAGAGAGAGAGATAATGGGTAACAATATAAGTGGCGAGTGTGTGACATTCAAGTATATAGCGTGAGGCGATAATAGAAAAAGAGAAAAAAGTGAAAAGGGGGTGAGCGATACGAATTGTGAGAGAAATTGAGAGAGAGAGAGAGAGAGAGAGAGAGAGAGAGAGAGAGAGAGAGAGAGAGGCTTGACGGTGAGAGTCTTCACCTCTCCTCGACGGAGGCGGGCTGCCTCGTGGGGCAGCGCACGTAGTTCTCGGCCCGGGCGTTGAATCCGGCCTGGCGCCAGCCGGCGAATCGGCGGGCCGCGCCGCTCGACAGAGGCTGGGACGAGACGGAGGAGGGCCCGGCTACGACGACCGTCGCCGCGCCCCCCGAAGACGACGACGACGTGCTCATCTGCTGGGTCAGCTGCTCCCTGCAACACACCCGACACCCATTACCTGCAACGAGCGCCTGTCGTCCTCGCTCCTCCTGCTCCTCCCATCGCCCTATGTACACTATGTGCATCGCTTGCTCGCGGCTCCCACTGCTCAGCTGCACCAGCGAACCGTCACCGCGCGGATAGCGAGCAAATGCCCAAGGCCTGCCCGCCCCGTATCCTCAGTGGATTTCTTTACAATTCAGTGTTGTGCGAGTGTCGATTGCGGTGCCGTGTGTTATATCCAATTGCACCAGTGCCTCTGTCGCGCTCGGATACGTCCATTTCCAACGCCCTCCGATTTTTCCAAATATCTTTTTCTCCCGCTACACTCATTCGTTTCACCATTCTGCATTCCTTACTTGGCAAGCTTTTGTCTCTTGGGAATAATTGACCTTGCGATTGGTTCTAGTGTTTTAGTGTCCTCTACGGGCGTTGCTAGTATTTTGTGTGAGATTCTACGATCTATAAGTATGCTTAATAGAATCCGAGCAATGATAGATCTTTCGTATTATTTTTGGACATTAATGTATCAAAATCATTCGTCCCGAAGTTTTACGCAATTCTGCTGAAAATTTGAAATACAATGACGAGTGTTTGATAAAAAAAAAACAGATTATACGTTTGATTTGATAGTATGAATAAAGTTTTAGAGATAAACACTTTTTAAGCTCAGTAGAGTTGGTGAAATATGACACTGAGTTTTCGTGGAAACACATGATCGAAATGCTTCCGGTTCCATTGGGGAATCGTGAGATCTACAATCACTATCTGGTACTACGGTGCCAAGGTATTTGCAGCTTCCAACTTTACTTTTACTGTAGTTAGAATCCTCCCGAGGATAGATATTTCTGTGGGTGAACTGACGTTAACTTCACACAAAAGAACAAGTATTTGGATATTTTCATATGAATATTAATATCAATAAGTATATTGAAGTAAGCGTAATAATTAAATGCCTCGTCGGCGAAGAAATTACATCCATTATGAAACATGGAAAATTTAATCATGGAAAATTAATGAAACTCACACGAGAAAAACGTCATATTAATAGGAAAATAACACCACAACGTTATATTTATGCAACAGTAAAAACAATGTTAATACGTTGATACATAACTCCAGTGCGACATTACTGAGAATAAATAAGAAATTCTCAATTCAAATGGCCCATGCAGCTGGCATATGAAATATACACACATATATATATATATATATATATATATATATATATATATATATATGATACAATTATAAGCCAAACCTCGCATAGCTCAAGTTTCGAATGGGATAGAGAAATTCGAAGGAACAAATGAGTATTAAATTGATGGATTCGGTGGACTAGAAAACTTTGAAATTAGGGTATTGTAGTCGATTCTGATGGAATTTAGAAACACAGTCCTTCTAATCGATATAATTATTTATGATAATATGTTGTGATATTAATGATCAATATTATTGCACATGTGAAAATTCATTACAAGAAAATTGTGGAATATCAGAACTGTTTTCTAAGTCTTCTCATAAGTTCAAGAAAAGAGTCGAATTTGAAAAGATTTTGATATTTTGATTGCAAATGTCCGGCAAAGCAATTCATAATCCCGCAATTTCAACACGGATCGAATGTCTACTATTCTTATATACATGGGTACCCAAAAAGAAGCTCAAAAAAATTCAACTAAATCCGAAACCAAAGCGTGTGATCTTCTTATAAGTTTCCCCGGGCTATTTACGCATTTTTGTCAAAAACTAGAAAATTCCTATGAGAATACTCGATTTTCTGAATTTTCTTCAAATCGAGTAGCACAAGAGAATAATACTAATGGGATAGATTGGGATTTAAGTGGACATGATAAGGGTAAGTTTTATTTATTGTACTATATGATGAGCAAAATACCTGGAGGACTGGTGTTGTATAGGGATGGTGTCGATGAGCGAATCGTGTCTTGGATTGTCGAGGCTGTTCTGTCTCGTATCTGTGTCGTCGCTCTTGTCGCTATCATCCTGATTCGACCTGAGGAAGGCATCTCGATCACCTTCTTCTTGGCTGCAGTCCTCTCGAGGATCCGAATTTTGTCGGCTGCTCGATGCCAATGGTAAATTGTCTGCACTGCGAACCTTGCGGCAGAGTCGTGACGTGGACCCATGCCTTCGCAGAAACTCCTGTGGAGAAGCCGCATATTTTCACTAATCTGCTACTACGCCTCGATTCTTCGACTTTTTTCAGAGGCTCATCACATGCTCTATCATTATCCAAGTGTATATATTTTTTTCAAATTCACGTTCAAATGATTATTCACAAATACGAGACATCAACATCTTTATAACTTTGCTCGCCAAAATTTCCATTGCTATTCAATTTCATTTTTTCTTTTAATGAAAAGTCAATCATTTTGAATCACTTGAAATGCAGAAATTAATCATGCAGAAATATAAACTTCCACCATTAAGAATGGTGGAAGTTTATACGCTTATTATTGTGTTCGGAATTAATTAGTATTCATACATCGAGCGCAAATCATTCCATGATTCTGACTCTATGAATATTATTGTACAGGTATGTATTTCCTTTATTCCAACTTGATTAAAACTTCTCTCATACATGACTTGGCAAGCATTTTCAAAACTATTTGTTTAAATCCCACACTTTGGAGCGGTGGGAGGGCTTTGAAATGACATGACCGCATTCCACCTTAGACTTATGCATATAGGTTATCAAGGACTATTATATTATATGCTAGCAAACAACATCCATTCAGCTAAAATGTTAATAGTATATTATTTTTTCGAAAAAAAATTTTCGTCCCAGCGGGAGGAAAGTGTCAATTTTGCTCCCTGGCGTTCGCAAAGAATCGCACTTTTCTCCCACTGGAGACGAAAAATAGCATATGCACCTCGCTCATCTGGGCTATTTCGGCACGCGCAAACCTACCACCCTTGCTACGCTCGGGTCGCAAACATTTTGCGTGCCGAAATCGCCTAACCTCGCTCAGGTGCATAATATACTATTGAGAATGTTGATTTATACTATACGCACATTAAGCATATAAATGAGATCCATACACATCAAGGAAATGATATTCCTAAATATATTCTAAGAACACGTTTAAATTAGAAGCTTTAAGATGGAGAACAGTTTCAGAGTACCTCAGTGATTTCTAAAACATGATGAAAATTCGTCCAAAATCACTAATTGTTCCTAAGAAATTCTATTAATTTTGTAAGAACTTTTTTTTTCATACGTGGCAAATAAAAATTCATTTTAAGAGTTGTTTTACAGTCTTTCTATTGTACATCGTGCTTCATGTATTCATTGAGATCCTCTTCTTATTATCGATACACATTTATCTAATTTACTGATAAAGAGTAAGTAGGAAGGTAAATATAATACTATTTTATGGAGAGAGAATTGGGTTTGTCAAGCAGCTGATAGAATCACCTATATTAATTATATATATTTTTTAACGTCGATATAACAAGTCCATTATTGTAATTTTTCTCAGAAATATACCAACGATAATTTGTTATCAAGTCTCTCCATAAAATTTTGAATCTAACTTTGAGAAGAAAATTCATAAAATAATTTATTGATTCGAAAATTTTTGATTGTGAGTTATGCTTGAACTAATTTTAGTCCATCAAAGTATTGGTTATAATTATTTTATTTCATAAATTTCCTTCATAAATATGACATGTTGGTTGAAAAATCGTATCGCACACTTATTCACTGCAAGAGAAAAAAAATTAGCAATACAGATAGACATGGATGGTTACTTTCTAAATTACCTATAATAAAGTTACATTATATGATACCTCATTACGTTAGATTTTTTTTCTTTAAAAAATGATCCACCGATCTCCGATTGCATCTCTGACCTCAGGAATTCTGGACGAATGAGTGAGCGAATTTCCATGTGAAAATTTGGATTGACGAACCAAAAAGTTCTTCCTATCAATTTTATTCTGAAGACCTGTCAAAAGCACGCGCTACAGCCTGACATATGCGCTCGAAACGTAATGGATAAAACGAAATAACCCCCCAGGCTACTAAGCGAAATGGAGGCTGTTTCATCAGGGTGAACGCAAATATTGTACGGCAAAATTGGCGGACAATGAAATACTGAAATTATTATGGGAAAAACCCGACGATTATCGATTGGTAATGCAGTTCGTATTTCCGTGATTAATTGATAATTCCATTGAGTATACTCACCACAAATCGAAGTTGATTTTGAAAAGACAATTAGTAACGTCGAATCTAAAGAGCTGAATTTAAAACAATCTACTATGGGAACTTTACTTCGATAAATTAAACGACGCTTAGACTACATGCCATTGAGAGTTACCAACAAAAAGTCCTAAAGCTTTGCAAGGTTGAGTGAGTGAAAAAGACGATTTGCATGCATTTTGCGTGTGATCTAAAGCAAAGGCTAATGAACTGCCCAGCGAAGCTTATCATAATTTCGTATATTTCTTTTTATTCAGCTCTTTGAGTGTTTTGTTGTCCCGGTAACGACTGGCATTTCAGAGAGAAAAACCTCGCGGAAAACAACGTCATTGCGGTCTTCGCAAGTGTAGATCTTTGAAATCAAATGGCTTACTGCTGTGCTTTTCAGTTTATCTACTTAATTTAACATACACGAAAGATACACATTGTCATTGAAAGTTTCTGAACAAAACTACACATTGAAGACATCAAATGTACAGTGGAAGTTGCTACAAATTCACTATCTACTAGGGCTTGTCGGACACTGAATTCAACTAAAACATGAAGTAGCAAAGATTATGTTTATCGACGAATTTATAATACTTGGTGATTAATCTATGAAGCAAGAATATAGTGAAACTAAAAATACGAACATGTTAGATATCACAAATTGCGATTAAACCATTAATATAGTACATTATGCAACTAGTGCGTCAAATTTTGAAGAGGCGTGCGGACGAGTGGCCGGCAAATAGGTGAAGAGAGTTTCGCGCGAGTGATGAGAATTGGACGCACCAGTTGGATACAATATTTTATCTTATGAGAGCTCATAAAACGGGCTTTCAAGGAATGCACTAGTGCGTGAAATACCGTTTTACGTATCGTTTAACATAAATTAAATAATACAGGAATCGAACCAATTAATAGACTTTGAAGATATTGTTCAATGGAAGTATGACATGAAGATTAATTATTGATTTGCAATTGTAAATTATGAGTTTACTGTTAAATGATGAACCCTGCAGCCCAAAATGGATTTGTGGATATTGTTGCATAGAAGTATCCTACGAAAATTAATTATCTAAAACTCAAAACCTTATATTTACTGCCAATGGATGAACTCTGAAGCTCGAAGCGTTTGTGCGATTTATTGAACTTTCGTTGGTTATAGAATTAAAAATAGTAAAAGACGAGTCATAGCATTTCACTATATTAATTTTCCCGTACAGCTTATCTCCGTAAGACAGCACGAAACATACATCGAAAGTAAAAACAATTCATCTAACGTAAAAAATATAAAAATGTTAGACATCCAACAAATTGATTGAATCGGATTTTCAAGAATATTTTTGAGAATATCGCATATCAATAGTATGAAATTAAATGCAAACTTTTTTTCGTCATATACCTGCTTTAGAATATACAAAAAGTATATTTTTCGAGGAATGAGTAGCAGAAGAGCATCTAGCTAAATTTACTCGTTTAATAATAGTATGAACCAATCAACGATAATATGTGTTACCGAGATTAATAAGGACTGAAGTGAATGAATGAGATTTTGAAAAGTTTGCGTGATAAAAGACCTAATTTGAAATATTCAAAAGTGATAATTAAGAAGTCAGAATTATAATTTGAAAGAGAAATCAATGCAAGGACAGAATTTTTTTGCAAACACTGAAATCATTATGAGATACATTGAAAGACTAAATTACAATATTTATAAGTTTTGTTTGTTTTTTTTGAGTCCATAAACATGACTTTACGACCATATGAACGTTCTAATTAGTCAATACTTTGTTGATTCCTTCTCATTGAACGATTTACCATTTCAATTAAAAAAAAGAGAAATTCAAAAAGAGTGCAATTTTCTGTCTGTGTTCAAATTACAGAGCGAACTTTGACATGCAAGTTGGGCGCATTCATCCGCATAGAAATGTAATAAGAATTCTTTAGCTACACTAGCGGATAGCTGTCTGACTAACAAACTTGTATCGATTTCCCTGGTTGCATTACTTGTCAGCTTCGATGCCCTTGAACTTTAGCGTTTGTAATGTTTACTCCACGTTTTTACGGGTCTAAGTGAGCTGAGCGTCACTACATCGTTACAGGGGAATATTCAGTTCATTTTTGGACTCGTTCCTCGAATGCGATATGACTATAACATTTTTCACAGAATCGCATGACTCGTTGTTATTGATATAACTATGTACCGCTATATGTATATAACGGTAAGAAGTCGTTGCACCTTGAAGATAGCTCGGGTCATAAGTCCAAGAATTTTCAAGATGAGAATGATTATTCTATATGACAATAAAAGGTATCCATCTACAACATCTGAACAACTATACCATGATCATAGGGTTGTGCATACAGACAGCCCGATTCGTAGGTAGTTACAATACACACTATTTTGCATTTCAAGCACTCAATCTAAGATGTTGATGTCGCTATAAATTCAATGAATATCATCTTTACTGACCACACGAACGTGGTAAAGTCGAGAATCAAATTCCTTGGGTTTTTGATTTTCTAACACTCTCTTCTAATCTGCGAACCTCCATAGTTTGAAACCCAAGTTGACAACTCTGGTTACAAAGTTCTAATCGCCTTTTCAATGGAAGTTTCAAATATATAAATTACTGAACTAACGAAATGGATTATGTCAATTAACAGCTTGTGTCAAGGAAAGTTTCACTAAAATTTCATGAACTACAATTTCAATTAGTGATGTAATTAAGGAGTTTACAATATATAAGCTTCTATTATGGTCTAAACTAAACAAGCCCGTGGAAGCAAATGCGATTAACAAAACCCGTAAAGTATGTACGATCCACTCGGAAAAAAGACTGGACTACCTTTCGTACTTTGGAAGAAACTTTGGCTTTGCCTTTGGAAAATGAAAAGTCAATTGTTCAAGTTAAAGTTTCGCATTTCTTGTTTATTTCACTCTTTGTCCCAGTTTTGATGTAAATCCTTAGTACAGATTTACAAGCCACAATTCGCAAGTGCAATGTTTCTTTTTCGTCAGAGTGGATTGTAAAACTTTGAGTGAAGGGGAGCTGCGCTTGAGAATCAGCCGGATATTAAACCTTACCTGGGATAGGAAGCCAGCTACGTCGATGGCGCTGTTAACGCGCGGCCTGGTGGTCTTGGACCAGTTAGTGGTACCACCGCCACTATCGACGGAGTCCACGTGATGGTTCGACCAGTGCAGTTGCTGAAAATACCATATCGAGTCTTATGCGCAAAAATTGACGATCCAAGCGCGCGCGCAAGCCAATATAACTCAAGCCAATTCCATCACCCTCGCAACATCTAAACCTGGTCTTACTCCAGACTAATAGCACTTTGTGTTTTTGAGGGGAATGCTGTTACCAGATGCACGACCGACTTCCTTCGTCCCGTCACATATATTCATGATTGTTTTAATATTGTTCTCCAAACAATTGGCGGTTTTAATATCTCTCTCGTTCGTGGCGAGGAATTTAAGCTGGAAGTTAATTTTTTTGCAAGCAGTACGGCATCTCGTATGTTATATGCTACAGAAGGGAACTTTCATGATTACCAGTTTGAATAATTAGCACGAGCTAATTTAAATCCTGGTTACGAGAGTCGAGTATTCTATAAATACAATCTTGAATTCGCGTCACGTCCTGTAGTTACTTCTTTTTCATAGTGCGGAATTTTCTCCTTATCGGCATTGCGATACTTTGTTTCATGCAACCAGTGCGCGTGGCATACTAAGTAAAGACAATTTTTATGCTGTGACCCACGCAAACTTTATTCATAAGTTGGAGATAAAATGAAAGATTTCATGTCTGAACAAGCCCAGGGAAGGATAATATTCATTCAAATATGGGTCGATCATTACGTTGGACAGAATACAGCACGAATCAATTTAAATTTGATTAGAATACTTAAACAACAATCCATGCATGATGTCTCATGATTATATTCCACTGTAATTCAATTATCCTAGAGTGAATTATATTCATTTCAGTAAGAATGATGATCGTATACAATAATAATAATACTAATAATTATGTATGAGAATTTAATTTAACATGAGAACTTTAGACTACTTGTAATTGGATATAATTTGAATGAAACGAATTGGCTGCACCCACTACACGTTTATAATAAAAACAGTCCCAAGTTATATTCGTGTGCTTCCGTAGCTGCTTCCTCGTATATTGCGTGACGTCAAGGGCGGTCGAAGGAACTGAGCGATAAGGGTCCGAGGGGGGTGGTTAGCCAAGTCTCAGCCGCAAACAAGACGCGTGGGTAATTTGTTTAGTCTTTTGGGCGGGTCAGGTGTCGGTGGTATAGTGGCAATGCTTTTGCTCGCGCGCTTATAAGCGCGCTTGTCGGTAACGAAGTCGTACGTCAAAGTCAGCCGGGCCGTAACAGCATTTTCCTCTTGAGGATTTTTCCTGTTAGCAACGGTGCCCTAGACAGCGGCAACCTGGTGTATCGTGTGTATACTGCACGTATACATATATACATTTAGTCATATATATATATATATATATATATATATATATATATTATAATATACGTGAGAAGGTAGAGTGGATCCGCACTCTGACGAAAATATCAATACTGCAAATTGTCTCCTCTCACTCGTCCGTCCATTCTTTTCTTCACTGTCATTCTCTATACATGGGTACGTTCGTTTGATTCCATTCAAAGTCTCGAAAATCTTTGCTATATGCTGCTGGCTGACGTGAGATGGGTGAAAGTCGCTCACATTGAGATTCGAAAATTTAAAAAACTCTCTGTGTACAAACGTGAATCGTGCCATGGACTGCTCGCAATGTATACATACACAATCTACGCTCACTGATACAACACTTTTCAAACTACGCTCTGATGGCAAAGCTTCGTCTGCAACTCTTTGTACATCATTTTTCATACAGCCGCGTCAAAGCCTGGTATACAGCATCGCATATCTAAGTCAAATAAGCACAACTCGGTTTTGTTGCGAAACAAATAAAGTGATCGCTGTGGTGGGCGTCCGTGCGACGTTTTGAAGCACCGAAACGCTGCCGGTGAGAAAGCGGCGGAATCAAAATTAAAACTCGAGTCAACCAAGCAACTACGCTGTTCAAGAGTTAGACTAACGCACGATGCCATGTGCACACGCAACATACCCTCATGGTGAGTTTTCTTCACTTTCGAGATTCGCGTGGAATGGCATTGCACTTTAACGACATCTAATGCGCAGCTAAATTTGAATCTCATGTACAACATAGTTTGTAAGGTAGATCTATGGAGAAAGCGAGAAGATCGAGGTGAAAAGAAAGGCATGAAGAAATAGTTGGCGAAATAGTAGAAAATATGCGGTACGAAGCGTTGGAAGAAAATCTCGACACGACGTCGTTGAGCTGAAGAGTCGGACAGAGCTCGGTGATTGATTAAGAACAGATCAGCTGTATTATACTCTTTGAATTCAAAATAGTTAAAAATAAATATTTAATAGTAAATATGTACTGTTTGTTGAAATTTGCATAACTAATGAGCAGTGAATGTTCACTTCTAAACAGTGACCATTTAAAATAGTGAATTTTCTTGATACCCATAGTGGTAGTATCGGTCAACGCTTCAGTGAAATTCATGAGTAGAAACAAAAGTTTACTTCGCAAAATATTGAATATTTCACTAACTCTTGAGCGAATACTCACTGCTATTAACCAGTCATTGAATTTTCACTAATGGATAATTATATTCAATCATTTTAAATTTAGAGAGTAAAGAAAGAAAAGCGGGAAAAAATTGAGCTTCGTGCGGATGTCGAGAAAGTGAAAAGAGCGAAAGAAAGAAAGAGAGAAAGATAGAAAGAGAAAAAGAGAAAGAGACAGAGAGAGAAAGACGGACCTGGTAGGCGCTGGGCTCGGAGTGCAGCAGTGCCGTGCCCTGCGAACTCTGTGTCCTACTGCGTCCGAGCTGATTCGTTACTCGAGACGTCGTTCGTGTCGTCGACTCATTCGAGAACTGTGCAGAGAGTGTGCGAACCGCGCGCGACTCGTTCTGCGTCTAGAGTTCCAACAGAACACAACCAGTCAAGGCATTTGCAACTTCGCCGCAGCCGACTGCACGCTGTGCACAACTGACACTCCACTATGGTTTCTATATACATCTACAGCTTTTTTCCGCTGCTTTCCTTCGGTGAACCCGCGCTTGAGCATACTTTTCCGGAACTGCATTCGACAATGCCATGCGGGCTGTCGCGTTTCGTGTTCTGGATAATTACGAACTATATGCTAAATATCATCGGTACCCGGCTTTATTGCACGACGTTCGAATTTTTTATCGTTTCAGATTTCTCATGCTCTTCGTTGGGTTCTTAGATCTTTTGAAATTTCATCATCGCAATATTTTTACGTGTAATCTATCCAATACTCGAGCTTTTAGATTATCTCTTCATGCGAATCCCAAGAGATAGAGCACCAATGCAATCTGGGTCGTAAACATGAACCTGAATGCAACTCACGTGAAAATACTTGTGTTCATTTAGAATCTGTATCAGGTAACTGTCAGAATATTCAAATCGTATAATCAATATTATTCATACTTTTTTGTGCAAAATCCAATATTAGTTCCAAAACGCCAGTTAAATCAAGCTGCTCTCTATTTAACCCACAAAAGATTTTATTTTACGAGCGATCGGACGAACCTTTTACCATTTTCAACAGAATGAAAAACAGAAAGTTTTCGGTTAATTGTAAAACATAAAGAGATACAGAAAAGACATAGTAACAGCGTGAAAGTGGTGCAGAGGATTGAATGTAATTACAAAGCTTTAATATATAGCCACCATGTGATTATTTAGTTTCCCTTTGCTTTCCTCTTGTGTTTGATTATACAAAATACTCATAGATAAAATAGTGCTGCGCTTGTAAAACGTGGCAGCTACTTGTGCGGACGTCGTGAAGGAGTGAGATAGTTTTGCACGCGTGGCACCCTCAGTTTGCCGCTTACACGTTTCCTTTTTTTTTTGTAATTCTAGTGATTTGTCATATTGCTCGATGCCACCACTATTCATTGAAAATATTTCACATATTTTGATTGTTGGACAGCGGAAAACGAAAATATCAAAATATTTGTATATTTATCCAGACAACTAAATAACGGGTAAAGATAAACCAGAGATACTATAGTTTATAGCTGATAGCGAATTAAAAAAAATAGATCGTTATTTAACTTTATCAGAGTATAAACTGAAGTTAAGATAATATCTTTTTTCGAATGGATTTTCCGTAAAAATGCTATACTGAGTTTGCTCAAGGGTACAAACGTTAGTTTCAAGTTGATCTTCAAACTTTACTACAAATCTAGTCCTCACGCAAAGTTGTATGGTCTATATCATAACCTTGTATCAAGTTGATACTCTGGAATAAATTCAAGGTGATACCAAGTAAGTACTATGGTGAATTTGTCAGTCGAGAAGAACACCCGAACTGTACAAAACGACAAACAATTTGAAACCGGTACATCATTATACAAAATCGTTCCATAGCCAGTAAGGAAAATAATGAATTATTTATGAACGCTTATTAAAATAAGTTAAGTGATATGTGCCTCAACGTTGCACATTTCACTGGTATATTTCCTCATGAAAACCTACGAACAGATGAAGTAACATTCAGGATAGAGTGGATCAGGATGAATGAAAATTCACTCTGGCGCATACGCATGGAAGATTTCGGTGGAAATTGCTTTACCATCTAAACAAGTCTGACAAGTAATACAAACTTTCGTTAAGAAAAAAAATTATGTTTAGTTTAAATTAATTGAAAAAAATGCCCACGTCTTCGATGCGAAATCAGACTGATTAAAAATGTCCACCAAGAAAATAGCGCATCTCACGTTGATTATACATCGTTAACGGTATACATATGCAAAAGAAAGGAGGAAATTTCTTCCGTTCTCCTCGATCCTTGTATACGTAGACGACGCAATACGAACGCGAACAGAAGCGGGCTCCGAAAAGCTGGGCAACGTGTAAACGGCAACGAGAGTGAGGGTATGTGCGTTTAGCCACGAGACGAGCGCAAAGGGGTTGGATTCGCTCCGTCAACGTAATGCGCGCCTGAGAAATGAAGTCTGGAAAATACGAAATCCTGGGCTTTCCCCGCGCGCTCTTCTCGCCCTCTCCTTCGTTGCGATCTCAGAGGATATCCCAACTGCGCGAGTATTATACTTTCTTTGCCTCTCCTCTTATTCTTTCGCTCTCGCGCTCCTCCTTCCTTATCGGCTCTCGGCTAAATTTGCTTTAAGCTCGGGATTTTACTTTTTCACCCTCTCGCTTAAATTCTTGATAAGGAATATTGAAGTTGCTTCTGAGGTGGAGTTGTGGCCAGTTTCAAATTTTAAACCGCTTGTAAGGCTTATGATTCCGAGTTGGCTTTTCCTGTCACCATTAGCTTCAATTATTGAAATACCAATTATCTAAGTTGATAAGAGGACAGCTATAGTCTAAATTACTTCTCGATATGTATAATTACTACTTTTCTGATTGTATATACCTTCTCATGTAACTTCAGAGGATTTTTCGTCAACCAAGTGCACTAACAATAAAAATAATAATCTCATCAGTAAATGCAGATTGAAATGTATTTTAATGATGAAATTTCACGAATCGAAAGATAAAAAGCTCTCATATAAAAATATAACCAAGAGGTAGAAAGCTCAATGCTGAAATGGACACAAGCGACGCTGGAAATTTAGTACATTCAATTGAAGGATATAATGGTAGTGCAAAAAACTTCATATTAGCTATTGGCGAAAATTGATTAACAACTATTCAATTAATTCTGCATTGACTGTTGAAGAAATTTTAATTGATTTATTTGCAAAAGTAAAATCAAATACCCGGCTGTAAAAAGAGTATCAGCTATTTTATTTCCTTGAAGAAACGTTTCAAGTTAATTACACTCGAATATTCTAGAGTAATTACTGATACTTTAAGTAATTGTTCGCTAGTTGTACAATAACTCTAATAGAGGTATCCTTGTCTTGCTTAAACGATACGAGGAAAATTTGTGGGATTTCATATTTTCAGATTTATTTCGAAAGAAGTTTTCGGATACAAAACCGATTGAAACCGATGAATAATGAATAACCCCTTCACGCTTCGTCAAGTCAAAAGAAAAATTCATGGAACACCCAGTGCCGTTTGCTGCACATCAGTACGATGCAAATCTTTTGGAAAATTCGAAAGTTTATTGGGAAAGTGACGATACCGATGGTCACGCGATGTCGGCCCTGTGTAGCAGAGCAAATTGGCAGCCACAGTCGTGAGGTCGCCGATTTCTTCTAGGGTAATGAAAGCACTGGTCCAAGACGCAGCAACCCCCTCCCCCGCACTGCATCACCATATCCGACAATGAGGTCATTACCTTTGTTCACAGCCATATATAGTCACCCAAAGTAAATTACTCTTCATTTAATTCGATCATTGATAATTAATTACTCTTCTACATTTTTCATCGTTATTCGTGTCAATGAGTCTTAACAAAGAAAATTCATAACGCCCATAGCTAAGATTTTCTGTTAGATAGACAATGCGTTTTCAATGTCTGTTTTTCTTTGAATGAATGACTTTTTCAAAGTGGCTATTAAAATTGTTAACGGCTGCGCTATCGATAGAACGATGAATTTTTAGTTCGTTAGTCCAAGTTTGGCTTCAGTTTCTGCAGCTGAACAGTATTAATACGAGTATTATGGTAGGAACTTACACGAGTCGTGTTCCCCAATATATCACTTATCCCTATCGCTGCTTAGCAATAATGGAAAACCAACATCATATGATAATTGTGATTAATAAATCACTTTAATCTAATAAATTGTATTTGATCCAAGCTACATGCATAAAAAAATTTCTCCCGTGGAATTGCTTTTACTCCATACTAATCAATTTCTTTTGCGAGAATTCATGATCAGGTCATAATTTGCAAAGCATTCAAATTTTTCCTCCGATCTTAATAGTTACATTGCTCAATTGCAACAGATTACTAAGTATTAATCTTGCTCGAACTTCTTAATCACGATAATATCTTTCTGAAACATAGTAATCTGCAATTTGCAAAGCTTCGAACAAGAGATCAAATAGAACTTATCAAATCAGACTAATATTACCATATGATTTTTGCACCATTGAAAGAAGAGTAATTGAATAATCAAAATTGAAGTTTTCTTCAAAGTATTTTAAATTGATCTGGTAATTTGAAAACGCCCGATGTCGAAGATCAAGGACGAATTTATTCGACGAAAGGCATGGAAAAAGTAGCAGAAAGTACGAAGCAATCTTTACCCCTTCTCGCTAAGCAAATTCGAGCGATGTGTGCTCACTACGTAAACAGCGTTTGAATTTTTCAATGCACTCTCGATACCACTCGACGCTTGCGCAGTGAGCGCGAAATAAATTTGCCAAAGCAGTACTGGGCGCCCCTAAAAATAATGCAGTAATAATTCCATCTGCCTTGGCGAGTAGACCGAATTCCCATCGAAAGTAATATAATCGGAGAAACGACGCCCTCCCGATGCATCGGACCAGATACTGTTCGTCTGAAAATCTTTTCTCAGCTTTGCGATTGCGCGAGCGGACTTCCGTCTCGTAACCAAACAAAAACTTTATAGCTCGAGGCGATTTCGCAGGGACACCAGCCCCTTGGGTGTACTTCGGTTCTCGACGGCCGCAGTTTGAAAATTCGATTTGTAGTATCCACTGGCATTTATGCCAATTTCACATGTCACGAAAGAACCGTAGATAAGCTTCCGACTTTCGTTTTTCCAACGAATCATGAATTACGAGCTTGGCACAGATAACACTCCTCGAAGCGCGTAAGGGATTGCTGATAATCCACTTGAATACTTATGTATCGAATCGTGATTTCGAAGTTCTTCACTGCACTGAATTAATGGTCTCTCGTTATTCATAACCGTTGGATTAATTCACGGATGATCAGTAAAATATATTATACCCTTCTCTAACTTTTTTATCGTTCAATTTTACAATTCTAAAAACGTATATTACCGAATTCAATGATTTCCAGCGTGGAAATACTCAACGTGGAATCATAATTCAATCCGTCACGTGGCTATCAATCAATTTTCTGCAACGCTCATGCGGGACAAATCCCACGAGCCTCGGCTCTCTCTTTCAGATCAGCGAAAACACAAAATATTCGTAACGAACCATTCCCACCGGAGTCGGGAATCAAATGGCAGGCTGGCGGAAACAAACACGGCGGTACTTCGACTAATTGAATTAGCCCGCGAATAAAACGCAGCCGATATTTTCCTTTCGGCAACGGTCATGGTCCAGCACGCGATATCGCAAAAAAGCCGATGGGCATATTTCGATCGCAGGGAACAACAACGTTGAGGTGGCGATGCATTACCTGGGAGCAGACGTGCTGCGACGAGCTGTGGGTGTAGGCGGCGTTGGCGGGAGGGCAGACGCCCGCGCCGGGTACCTTCAGCTGCTCCGACTTGTAGTCCGGCTGGTAGGGCAGGAGCATTCGAATTTTGCCCCAGCGATTGAAGAACAGCGCGATCGCGCCCACCCATACCATCAGTACCAGCAACACAATGCCTATCTCCACGCCTCGGATCTGACAAAACATCGGAAATTAACGAATTATTTACCCGTGGCTCAGAGGATCTGGTTCATCAACAGCTTTCCATGCGAACAGTCCTTGGAATATATTGTCGAGTGCGAGCCTCGGGCATTGCGTACGTTTGTACTCGTGAAATGAAGACGCCCGTCCATGATAACAAGGCAGACGACCACCCCTGGGAAATCATATTTCCAAATCTAACACGACCTTTTTTCTGCGACCAATTTTTCGGGCATAACATTTTTTCGGAGTTTAGTGAAACGTGGTTTACGGTAGAAGCTTATCACTCTCTCGGCAAGAAGACGGCTTTCTCGTTCAAAGTTTCTCCAAACAATTTCAAATGATCCAAGAATTTTTCCACCCTATTATTCTACTGGGATGGAATATCCACAGTTATCTATACGGACAATGAGTTATGAAAAACTTTTGGGTCAGGATAATGAAAACAAAATGAATATATTCATCAGATAAACTCTTCAGCCTGAAATATTTCGTGAGATATAGGACCTACATAGCGCTAGAATAGTACATTGAGCCACGAGTTTGCTAAGTTGTTAATTTCAAAACGAGCGAAAAGTTAGTCGCTCAAGCGAAGCGACAATCACCCGAATGCGGGAGTCATCAATGCGCACGAGTTGCACTATTTTTCGAAACCGGTGAAAAAGTTTGATTCTTTGGTCTGCAGAACGCGGGTAGTGAGTTCGATTTCTGTATGGTGCAGTATAAGATTAGTTTTGTTGCGAGCCTCTTACTTTCCCGCATTCTTATGAGTGAGTTATGTAGTACCAAACTTTGTGAAGAATAATGTATAAGCTAAACTTTGTCGGTTTTATAGTACATGATAATGTATCCCATCGATATCCGTGAATTTTGGATAAAAACTGTTAATTTTATTCTAATTTTATGTGAAGCAATTGATACAAGAAGGAAGTTAAGTATTGACCTTATCAGTGGAAGTTAAACTAGAAAAGATGCTTAACTAGGCTCGTTCAACGAGTGGGCGAAAGATGTTTTCCCTTCCACGGCTTATTGAAGTGTATACATGCCTGAACTCTTGATATAAGTGGATTCAACTGACAAGAGTGACACCAAAACTCGTTCACGCCGACGTTTGAATCGCAGGTAGTGAATGCAGTCGAGTTTCCTCGAATAATTGACTCTAGGAAAGTTAGCCAAGGACTTTAATTGACCCGTGAACTTCGACTAACAAGATGTACCATTATCATCTGTCGGCAAAAATATTTTCCGTTACGATGATAACGTTTCCCGAATCTATCAAATGAAAATTTTTCTTCTGCTTTAGTGGGTAATAACAGTATTTATGTACAACGAAACAGAAAATTGGTGATTTGGAGCAAATGAAAAACCGCTCCTAACTGAATTAGTAGTTTACTATCTTAAAAAGGTTTTGTAGATTTGAAATTTTCTCAAGATTTTCCAAATAGCAACATACTCCTACAGAAGTGTTTCTGTATCAATTTCCATGCACTCTAGGTAAAATTCGCATTAGGGCTGAGAGCGAGACTGAAGCCGATCTCGTTATTGCATGCTCAATGGTTCGTTTGATCAAGTTGGATTCTACTCTATACATATCTTATAGTGAAAATCTAACAGTAGTAGTTTGTTTAAAGTAACTAATTGTAATGTTCGCGAACAAAAATTTTAATATTCAAAAACATATTTTGCAATATCGCTCCAACAATCAGATTTAAAAAAATAGCATTATGTTCGGAAGAATGAGCCTTAATAAAGGAAAATATTCTCTTCGAGGTAACGAGAGTGGAAGTCTGTTGAAACATTGGCTAATTAATACATACACGTTCTCAGTTTCAGAACTTTCTTTTTTGAGTTCTGACATATTGGGAAATATAAATAGCAAAGGAAAGAAAATACCTTCTGGCAAGTTGGAAAATGTTGTAAGCGACCCGGAAATTTCATTGCTTCTGTTTCCCGTTTGAAATTCATGACATGAGGTAAAAGTAATGTAAAGGGAAACGGAAAATTGGAACGGTTATAGATACTCAAAAAGGAACAACGCTACAGAGTAGAACATGAAAAAAAAAAAAAAAACAGAACAGAGAGGTGATCTTCCAAAGTTTACATCGGAACCTGGTTTTTTTTAAACACTAATGGTTCAAATTTCAATGAAATTTTTATGGTATGATAAATTCCTTCTGAGAGATTTAACTCTGCGATGAATTCACGTGTGATGAATACTTGTGCATGTCGTGAATGTTTTTCCCAAACGAATGTAAACTGTTGAAGAACGTAAAACATATACATGTAAAAATGAATCCCGCAGACAGACGTGCGTGAAGAAAAAGCGGCAAACGACGAGAGAAATTGAAAATTGGGAAAGTGACGCGATGGAAAAATGTGTGAAATGTGGCAGAGGAAAACGGGGAGAATAAGTCAGAGTAGCGAGATCGTGGGAAGCGTGGCTGGGTAGGGGCGAGCGCCGGCGCGGAAGGGAAATCATTGCGCGAGGGATAGAGAAAAAGAAGACAGCTGCGACGAAGCGTATTTTCCATGGACCGGCCGCGACGTGGGTCATGCCCGTGCCGTTCGGCGCTGGTGCAACGGGAGCCATTTATTCAGGCTGCTTTACGAGCCGCGACAACTTGCAGAGTGCCAGCGCACCGGAGAGACGTCATCGTGAATTTATAGTGAATCCGTCCATTCTACGCCGGGTGAGTAGTGACGAGAACGCGATAAGCCGAGCTGGCTTCCGTGAGTGTCCTCCTCCCCGTCCCCTATACGCAACGGGCTGTTTTTATTTATGCACGCGGCTTTTACCCATCGCTCTATCACGACTATCGCGCTCAACTTTAACGACACGTTTCGCGCATTTTCAAACTCCGCCCGAAATTGATAGAGGAAATTGGCGTTCATTATGAATAATGATGAGAAAATGTCGGCTGCCTTCGAAGAATTTGATGTCATTTCGCGTTTGGTGAAAAGACAGTTCAATTGAGGTTCTAACTAGAAAGTCTTTCGCGTTATTTCCCTTCAAAATAACCAGTATTTGTCAATATATGGTTACGGACTCTGGTTATATCTTTTTAGTTATTACAATTATTAGTTATATCATGTATTCAATGTTCATTATAATCATCGATTAAGAAAAATGCCGTTTTTCTCCTCGTTTGGAATCTTTCAACATCAAACCTTAAAAACGGAAAATTATTCTTTCTCTGCGTTTTCACAAAACTTTTGAGTCAGAGCTGGTTTCGAATGTCTGATCGGATAAGTCCCCGTACTACTGAGTGGGTCAAAACACCTAAGTATTATCATGGACGGTTATTTCATAGGAACAAGAATCCCATATTTAGATAGAACTCAAACCTTAGTGTTATTTCAATGTATTTGATCGTAAACAAAATTGTAATATAATAATGCTCACTTGAACATAAGTTTCCGGCTGTTGTGCCGATGGCGGTGGTGGAGGGGGAAGAGGACCTCCAGTTACTGCTGAGTCTTGTTGAGAAGACGTCTTTGGAGGTTCTGTAATATAAAAGATTCAATTTTACGTATAATCCTCGCAACAAAATCTCTGTTATATTTCTTTAATCATGTCTCACAAAATCAAAAAATTATCAAACTAAAAATAAAAATATTTATTATTAAAGCAGAATGAAAACACAATGGCGAGCACTTTAACGTTGAATTTGAATTTAAATCCCCTAATTTTATTGAAATCTATTTTCCCGACCTGGTAAGCAGTAGTTAATCGACTCGTTTTATGACTCATTATATTTTACTAGCTACATTCAGACGCGCTGCCCGCGATCTACTTTCGTGCGTTTCAAAAATATGTTCCAATCATTCACATACGATAATCTTTTCCATTTACTCATCAATTCATTTACAATATTCGCATTTTTAAACCCTTCATTCATTTTTCATTCAACTTTTATTTTATTTTCAGGATCCGCAATTTTAAAACCTACATTTAGATTTTGGAAGCATCTAGCAAGAAGGATTTGGTTGTTACAACCTCAAAACTTATCGTTCTCATGTTTCTTGCTTGCCTGCATTCACTATCTATATCTATATTTTACGCGACTCGTCACATGGTTAGGTCTACACCAATCAAATCACGAGTTAAACCCTTCACTTTGACCACCCTCACTTTTTATATAAGGATCAACAATTTCAGTACTACCACTCTAGCGCTGAGGAATCACCTAAATCAATCGCTCATCCTCTTCCCCATTGCTGATTTGGTGTACTGCAACATATGGACTGAGCAAGATCAGCTCTTTACAGGCGTGAGCTTGGTTGACTCAGCATTACCCGCCTTACCTCCGCCTACCTACTTTACGAAATGCTCAAACCATTTGCTCTTCACATACTCAGCTAATTTTTTTTTTTTACCAACCACAATAACTAATCAATCAGGAATGAGAGCTATAAGCACTTAGTCATTTCTGAGTTTAGCCTGGAGTCCATTTGCAAATCATTCTATATAAATTCACCCTACCTCGATTTCGATGTGAGAGACCACATGACTGCAGTGTGCTAGGAAAGAACTTTTCTCATGTACAGACTCAACTATTTTAGGCACTGCACCACTCTAGCACTCAAGCATTAGCACTTCTGTCCCCATTACTGGCTCCCTAATGTTCTGTGACCTGTATGGCAAGTAAAATCTTATTCTGAAGCGAATTCTCATTACGGATATCGACCCTCCCTATTCATAAGGACGTATCTCGGGAGTCAGAATAATAAGGACGTATCTCGCGCGACGCCGGAGCGCCGGAAAATAAGGACGTATCTTGCTTGAGCGCAAAGTAAGGACGTATCTCGGAGGGACGCGCAAAATAATATCGTAGCTCGGAGAATTGCAAAGTAAGAAAGTATCTCAGTGGTTTAAAATTAACTAATGCATATTAAAATTAAGTAATGCAGTTCACACATGAAGATAAATTCCTATTATCGATATAAACAAGCTATTCTAAGACCAAAGGTTCGCGGAAACATGAGCTTTTGGAGAATTTTTCCCGATTAATGAGTATTTGCAGGACTGTATTTTACATTTTACCTTATTTCTCCATTGTAGATTAAAACAATGTACGCATGCTATAACAATACTTTATTATTCAATTGATAGGATTTACTACAGTTGAATTGTTATAGCAATCTTGAGAGAACGTTTTTTTTCCAAGTCCATCGAACAACAAACGGTTCTGATGAATAAGTCGCTGCGCGCCGGTAGCTTTATTCGTGGATAAGACTTCTGGACTCTCGCCCAGAGCGTCGGGGTTTAATTCCCAGCATGTACCTCTGTAGGGCCAGTTTTATATGGAAAACTAAAATAAAAACGCGCTCCAGCGTGAGCATTGCATATGATTGTGGCTAGCCAGTTTATTGAAAATAATAATTTAAAAGCCAATAGCGAGAGACGAAGAAGAAGATCATCTGTGAGCTGCGTCTTGTAACTTATTGTTTCTAACCGCTCGCGACTTGCGACTGCAACAGAGCCACCGTGATTCCACGTATATAAATGCCAGATAGGCTCTTGACCATCGTTTCTGTGCTTTTGACTCATGAATAAAAAAATACAGATGCTTCATATTTTGACTCGCCCCCATGATCGCTTTCATGTTTGCCCAGTTTTAATTTCTATGCTTGAGATTTATTTGCAGTTATGATCGGTTATAATTTTCAATCAAATAAGAGATTCAATATTGAGTCGCAATTCTCCGCGAGCTGCGACATTATTTCGCGCTCGTCCGAGATACGTCCTTTCTTTGCGCTCACACGAGATACGTCTTTATTATTCTGCCGCCCGAGATACATCCTTATTTCGGGACTCTCCGAGATACATCCTTATGAATAGGGAGGGTCGATATATGATAGTGTAAGCAGGAACGAGCACGTCACTCCTTTAAGGCGAGAACTCGACTGGTTCTCGATGGAATGGCGCAGGACTTCTTTGCAGCCTGCCAGCTGTTCAAAATTTCCTGATCAGGTATACTCGGAGTCCGCGTCTTGCCAGAGGTGAGCGTTACCAACCTCTACCAGATTTCGGCTTGAGGCACTGCGCAATTCGTTCCATATACAAGTACAGTCTATCTCTGGGGTCCATTACCTTCTCACGATTTACGCTTTATTTCATTATGCGCAATTTCAAAACCTGTATTTAGATTTTATGCAACATCTATGCAAGAAGATTTGGTTGTTTCAACCTCAAAACTGTTTATTGCTTTCTCAAAGAGAAAGCTTTGTAACGGGGTAAAAATCGACCCACCGAATCGGACTTCGGGACCTCGATTTTCGTAATCTACGGGTCGAAAAACATGGAAATCCAAAAATGTCTGTATGTATGTACGTACGTACGTGCACTTTTTTGTCGTACGATAACTCTCGAAGGAATTGTCCGATCGTTGCACACAGGTTAGTCGCCGCAAAATCTCGGTCGAGTTCAATTTTCAGCCAATTCCGTTGTTTATTTCTCTAGCAACCGTTGCTAACGTGTTTTTGATAAAAGCTCCGAAAATCATCATCAATGCACGATGGGTCTCCAATTCTTTCGACGATCGATGAGAATCGATAAGACATTCATTTTGGAACAACCATTGTTTATTCTCCTAGCAACCGTTGCTATGGAGATATAAAATTCAGCTTCAGACTGACTTTTTTTGTCGTACGTTAATTTTCGAAGGAATGGTCCGATCGTCGTGAAATTTTGCACACAGGTCGGTCTCCGGCAGATGTGAACCGAGTTCGGTGTTCAGCAACATCCGTTGTTTGATTCCATGGCAACCGTTGCTAGCGTGTTTTCGATAAGTTCCCATATAATTCATGATAAATGATCATTTGGGTTTGTATATTTATGGGATTCTATAACAATCAAAGAGACCTTTCCCGTATAAACCATTGTTGATGTCTCTAGCAACCGGTGTTTATATCGCTTGCAACCGTAACTAGGGAATGGGAAAAGTCAGTTGGAGGTTCATTTTTGGAACTGTTGATGACTAAGAAGTGAGAACATCGAAGCTCCGACATTAACCATAGCAACCATTGTTTACGTCCTTAGCAACCGTTACTATGGAGTGTGAAAAGTCAGTTGGAGGTCCATTTTCGGAACTGTTGATGACTAAGAAGTAATAACGTCGAAGCTCCGACATTTACCATAGCAACCGTTGTTTACGTCCTTAGCAACCGTTACTATGGAGTGGGAAAAGTCAGTTTGAAGTCCATTTTTGGAACTGTTGGTGACTAAGAAGTGAGAACATCGAAGCTCCGACATTTACCATAGCAACCATTGTTTACGTCCTTAGCAACCGTTACTATGGAGTGGGAAAAGTCAGTTAGAGGTCCATTTTCGGAACTGTTGACGACTAAGAAGTAAGAACACCGAAGCTCGGATATTTACCATAGCAACCGTTACTATGGAGTGGAGGAAATGAGTTATAGGTTCATTTTGCTTTCTCAAAGAGTGGTGATTAATGCAAGTTGAGGTTCAATTGCAATACTTTGAGAAAGCATACTGCTGAGGCACTTGGCAGCGGTTTTTTCTTTTTAAAACTACAGTAAATGCCTAAACCTCAAAAATTGTTCTTTTCTTTTCGCTTGCCTGCATTCACTATCTATATCTATATACTTGACTCGTCACGTGGTTAGGTCTACACCAATCAAATCACGAGTTAACTGGCTTCACTTTGACCCCCATCACTTTTTTATATAAGGATAAGCATACTTCGAATATCATGCATTCAAACATCCATTTGACCAACGAAGAGATTCAGATATATTATGCTAATTACTAAATTATTTGGCATTTGTTATATCGTGTTGAATATTTCGTAACTAATTGTTGAATATAATGTACAATCAATAAAACATCCATCTATCTGTCTATGTATCTTTTCCCTCTCTCTCTCTCTCTCCTTCTCTTTAAATTGTTATACTTGCGTAAACTTATGATATTCAAGGTAATACGTGAATTTATCGAAGTAAATTGAGCGCACAGCTGACTGAACAAATAGCATTTACTGAGAAGTTATATAAAGTTTTATAGATTAGCGCGGCGTATATGCTATTGGGTCAAAACAGATACAAAACTTCCAAAACCGATAAATCATCAACATCATAATTTGATTATTTTTAAAATAGTTTATATTTACATTGGCTACACGCCAATGACTCGTAATGCGCATTAAAGGTATTATTATCACGTTGACAGAATAATAACGTCAAAAATATGAGAAAGAAAAGTTGACGCAATACACAACGTTCAGGGGTATTGAAGTTTAAGAGTTTGAAAGTTAAGCTACGAAGAAACTTGGGAAAAAGTTTAGCCCTTTTTATTGCCACGTCGTGTTTCATTAATTCAATCCTCGTTAAAAGCTACTTTGAGATTCGACCTTCTATTGATGAATTGAGTAAGAAGAAAACGGCGTTTCAAATCGGACGAATAATATCGGTCGATTTTCGAAATTTATTCTCCCAATGGAATCTGTACATAATGATTATCATCTGGTTAATATTGGGTCTACTTACTATCCATCTATTTCAAATAGCTAAAGGACACTCAAAGGACGGATAGAAAAACATGAATAGAAATGAGAATGGCAAATCTATAGGGTCGAGCGTGAAAGTCTCGAAAACCACGGCTGCGGTGCTCACATTGCATCCTCTATACATATTTAAATGGCAAAAGCTGATTATAAAGTTGTCGAAGAGTCTTTGTCGGCTCGTCAAGGAAATTTTGCCAAGTTTGAGGGGCGCGTCGTCACCCAAGGTGAGCCGCGCGTCGTGGGGCTTTGGAGGGGAAGGCCAGGGGGTGCGCGCAGCAACGCCCGAGGGCCAAATCTCCTCGGGCTCTCGAGCGCGAGGTCCGTTCGCGGCTCCGCCCGTTATCCAACTTGCTAGGCTCACAATCGCGCGGACCTAACTCGATTTGCAACAGTCTCGCTCTTTCCAACGCTCGCCTCACTCTACCCGCGCTCCCAGCCGCCTGGAATTATTTACGCCTATGTACTCCCCGGAGTTGCCAACGTGATTTGGATTATGCACGCATCTGCTCGCATCTCGTTCAGCGCCAGTTTGGTTTTTGAACTTTGCTAGCGGCTTACGAAGAAACCAATTCCCAAGCCAATTACCCCCCTCCGCACGCTTACCAGCTTGGGATATGTTCAATGGGAATCGGAAAAATAGGTAGTAAGCCGAAACTCTGTTTGCAACTATTCATACAGTCACGAGCAAATGCATTAGCGGATTATAGGGTATTTCTGCTACGCACTCAACATATCACTCACTAACATTGAATATTACTTTAAAAATTGAATAGTTGTAGAAGAAAATTTATTTGATTCTTTTGCTTGAAATTATTCAATATCAGACTCTCACAGGAATAATGTTATGCGCTTTTTGAGTAAATTAATCAAAGTCACTGGATATATTTCTCAGAATAAATTTTCATGTAGAAGAATTCACAACAAATCGAGTTGACCCTTATAATTGCCCTTATTCCATCAAACGTGTTTTATCAAGTTCTAAGAAATTACTTTAGAGATTTTTTCGCATGGTAGCTTAAAATTGACAATGATAAATCACTATTTGGCCTAAAAGCGTCTGTCTCAAGTTGGGCTCTCTTATTCCACGTAATCTTTCAATTATCGTTTCCAATATCAATCAATTAGTTTGGATCGTTGGGTTGTACTGTAGACGATTGAATGTTAATTGGAATAACGATTGAATTTTAGCTAACGGTATAGTGAATCGGAGTTGAAATTATTGATAATGAGATTGGAAATACCACTTCAATCTGACACTGTGTCCTATTTTAATTATTGCACATGATTCACTCGAGCGAGTGAGCGAGAATGAAATTATCAAAAATTATAAGTGTTGATATGTTCATTCGACGTCGAATTAAAATTAAAATGAGAAATACTTTGATATTTCTGTACAGCTCGATTTCGGTTCGAAGTTGTTTAAGTAACTTTATTTGAGGAAAAAATTGGTCATGTTTTTCCATGACTATACACAGAAAGATCATTGTAGATCAAGAGTAACCAAAACTAAAATCGTGATAAATATCGACTCACCAAGTGTACGGAAGACAATTGGTCGACTGCGGAGTTTCTTGCCAGATTTGACAGCAGTGACGACCAGCTGGTATTGAGTGTTGGCGTACAAATCCTTGAGGGTGACCGCTTCACTGTTACCCGCGACCACCGCCACGACCCTGTAACTAACCACCTTATCGTTGTGATTCTACCTCTTCCTCGACAATCTGTTTCACATACAGTCGCTTTCATACTCTCTTTCACCCGTAGCTCGCTTTTTAACTATGAGCTCGAGTCTTTGCCACCGCTCATGTACACTGGTCACGTGAGGCTCACGTTACCAATGAAATTACGTAGATTCGAATAAGACATTCACAAAAAATGGAATGTCTTCTAGATATAAACGTCTATATACTTTAATTTAGCGTACATCAAAACAAAACAGTACGACTTCGAAGTTTTCGTTAATAAAACCTCACAATTGAAAAAGTCGCTACATTTTCATATAGTTTTAAAAATTTAATCGTTCTCCAGTCGCCATCCCACACTTTTGAGTATAAGCTCCATTACAGTGTGTGAAATAATTCCCCTATTGCGTGATTGAGGACATACATCTCAAAACCGACTCGAACGTTTTTCTTTTCATTCTCCTTGCTACTCGACCCTACCAATATATTATTCTTTTCCTTCTTTATTATGTAGCGGAAGTGTGCTTCCTGCACTGAAAGCCAGTCACGTGATGTGTTTTATTCGCAGATCACCAAAAAATTGATTTTGAACGTCCGATGAAATGTTTCTTTTTTCAACACTAAACTACGCACAGTTGTAATAGTTTGTACTCTATCGTTTGATCTAGCTCTCGTCCATTAACACGATCTCATCTATCTTCTCGCAATATTAAGGTAACGTGTATTGTCAGCCCCAGGGCCAATTACCGGGATTTTACAAATTTTTACACTTAAAATACTTCATTCTTCACCTTTACGCAACTCAAAATGACAGCAATAAAACTTGAAAAGAATTAACCTACATTAGTGCACTTTTCATCTCCATCATCCCAATAATCACAGTATGACTGTTGTCTATATGCTTTCATTGATAAACGTACGAACCTTTCACACTCCAAAGAGAAAATGTTAATATATGAATAAATTGCTCCTGAGTTATGTTGAAGTCCTAGATCATTTTTAAGTTTGGCTACTGTGATTATCAAATGTGTTGAGTTAAAGAATTTTTAATTGAAACGATTTTTTCAGAACATTCGGTCTGAAAAGGGTGTCTAGACGCGTGACCTGCATTTCGTACACTGAAAAAAAATTTCTGGTAAACCCTACTATATTTTTACTATACTATATGAAAGAAAAATGCGACAGCCATACTTTTGCTTTTTTTGGTGAATCCTACTATACAAAATTTAGGAATTTTCGAACCCTTAATCCGTTAAAGCCTACTGAGAATGTGGGCGAGCTAAATTCATATTTCATCATTATAGCACTCTTCGAGGCACGGGTCTGCCCAAATTTTTTTTGACGTTTTATGATCAGCTGAAAAGAATTTTCTTGGATAGAACAACCGAAACTGGTCGAGTCAATTGTTATTAACAAAAATAGTAAAAAATTTATGAAATGCGTTATTTTGATCTGAAAAATAACATACTTCAATATCAATATTTTTTCATATTCTTCAGACAATTTTAAATCGGAAATGATTTCATTAATTTTTTCGTAAAGTTTATATTTTCTTAGAAAAAAAAAATGATTTGGAAAACGCTAATTTCGCAATTTTCAAACCAATTTTACATAAATGATTTTGCATAATTGTCAATGCAGCAAGTGTAAAAATCGTCTCTCATATATTTTTCATGTAAAACAGTTACATGTCATTTCTTGCATTTATGACATTCTTTAACCATCATAAATCAAGCGTTTTTGGAAGTCGCGCACGGCTATAACCACTTGCGGAGTGAAGGAAAGTAGCTGCTGCAGAAGCATAAAATATGTCATAAATGCAAGAAATGACAATATGTAACTGTTTCACATGATATAGATATGTTAATGAAGAACAACTTTTACACTTGCTGCATTGATGTACGTCTCCAAGACGCTCCCAAAATAAATAATTTAACAATCAGAGATTAATAAATTCCCTATTTATTCAAATCTAACAGTATGGAGTTCAAGTGGCAAGGAGACATACACATTTGATCAGGATATATTGAAATAAAAAAAGATATGTGAAAGCTGGATTCTAGATACATTTTTTTTCATCATTAAATAACGCTCGATACAATTATGATTTGTTCAAATTCTTCTTTTCTAATTGTAATTTAAATTTCGCTTCGTGTGATGAGAGCGTTGCATTATACATGATATGCATAGTTTATTGATCCGGCTGAGATTATATACTATTTCACTGATGTATTAGAGTCACGCTATTATTTGGTACAAAAACACCTTGCTTATTTTACAAAAAATGTTAGTTACCAACGAAGTAAATAAAATAATGAAGATACATTTTCTTTTTGAACTTTATATCATTAAATAGCATTTTCTCTCTATATTAAAAGCCAGACCGCCGCCGCCGCCGCCGCCGCCGTGAAAGTTTTCGACCCCTTTTTGGCTCCCCTTTTTGGCTCCCCTGTTTGGCTCCCCTTTCTGGCTCCCCTTTTCTCACCCCTTTTTTTACCCCTTTTTTACCCCTTTTTCCACCCCTTTTTCTGCCTCTTTTTCCACCCCTTTCCCCCCCCCCTTTTTTCACCCCCTTTTCCACCCCCTTTTTTCACCTTTTATTCCACCTCTTCCACCCCTCAGTTGGAGGTCCATTTTTGGAACTGTTGATGACTAAGAAGAAAGAACATCGAAGCTCCGACATTTACCATAGCAACCATTGTTTACGTCCTTAGCAACCGTTACTATGGAGTGGGAAAAGTCAGTTAGAGGTTCATTTTCGGAACTGTTGATGACGAAGAAGTAAGAACATCGCAGCTCGGATATTTACCATAGCGACCGTTGTTTACGTCCTTAAAAACCGTTACTATGGAGTGGGAAAAGTCAGTTAGAGGTCCATTTTCGCAACTGGTTGATGACTAAGAAGTTAGAACATCGAAGCTCGGATATTTACCATAGCAACCGTTGTTTACGTCCTTAGCAACCGTTACTATGAAGTGAGAAAAGTCAGTTAGAGGTCCATTTACGGAACTGTTGATGACGAAGAAGTAAGAACATCGCAGCTCGGATATTTACTATAGCAACCGTTGTTTACGTCCTTAGCATACTATGGAGTGGAGGAAATGAGTTAGAGGTTCCTTTAGTTTTCTCAGAGAGTGGCGATTAATGCAAGTTGAGGATCAATTGCAATACTTTTAGAAAGCACACTGCTGAGGCACTTGGCAGTGGTTTTTCCAACTGCACAGGATACAAAATCTTCCCTATTTTTCCACCCTTTTTCACCCCATTTTTTACCCTCTTTTTCCACCCATTTTTTTACCTTTTTCCACCCCCCTTTTTTCACCCCCCCTTTTTTCACCCTTTTTTTTATCCGTCTTTCCACCACTTTTTCCACCCTTTTTTCCACCTCTTTTTTCCATCCTCTTTTTCCACCCGTGTCTTCGAATAAATTATTTATTTCCAATAAATATGCAATGGTCCGATCTCCTGGAAATTTTGCACACAGGTTAGTCGCGGCAAAATCTAGGCCGAGTTCAATTTTCAATAAAATCCGTTGTTTATTTGCCTAGCATCCGTTCCTAACGTGTTATCTCACGAATCTTCATAAGTGCTCATTGGGACTATGAGAGTTGATGAGAATCAATGAGAATCGAAGAGAATCGGATGAGATATTTCCCATAGCAACCACTGTTGATATCCTTAGCAACCGTTGCTTCGAAAGTTGGAAAATCAATTTTAAGTTACACTCGATGACCAAGAAAACTGAATTGTTATATTTGCTCCATAGCAACCGTTGTTTACCTCCCTAGCAACCATTGCAAAGGTTGGAAATGATCAATCTATGACCCATGTCCATAATTTTCGATTGCAAAGGACACAAAATCTTCCCACTTAGCTCCTCAGTAACCGTTGTTAAACGCCCTAGCAACCGTTGCCAAGGGAAAGAAAAAGTAAGTTTCATTTCCAGTATTTTCAACTGCACAGGATACAAAATCTCCGTTTTACCCATAGCAACCATTGTTTACGTGTCTAGAAACCGTTGCTGCAGTAGAAGGAAAGGACTAAATATTATTTTGGACAATTTTTTTTCAATATAAATCCACTTATTCGTCGAAACTACCGTTTATTTACATCCCTAGCAACCGTTGTTTTGGAAGCTGGAAAAACAGTTTTAAGTCACACTCGATGGCCAGAGGCACTAAATTGTTATATTTGTTCCATAGCAATCGTTTTTTACCTCCCTAGCAACCATTACGAAGGTTGGAAACTATCAATTTATGACCCATTTCCATCATTCTCTACGGCAAAGGACACAAAATCTTCCCAAATAGCTTTTCAGTAACCGTTGTTTACCGCCCTAGCAACCGTTGCTAAGGGAAAGAAAAATTCACGTAAGTTTCGTTTCCAGTATTTTCAACTACACAGGATACAAAATCTCCATTTTACCCATAGCAACTATTGTTTACGTGTCTAGCAACCATTGCAATCTTACTCAAAATCTGCTGCTGAAAATCTAAAATGGAACACGCGGAATACCCAAACCAAAAAATATGATCTAGCACATGTCACTATTAACCTAAAGTTAAACCCACTATTTATCTAAAAAAACAAACGTTTAACATGAATATAGCTGACATTAATCTTTTATTTTGATTCGAATCGTTCGTTCAGTATTCTTTTCAATCGAACAAAATCGAAGGTTCAAGTTTAAAGTTTTATTGTTTTGAATGTAATTTTCTTTTAATTATTACTACACTTATTATTGAAATTATTGATTTCTAAAGAACACACGGGGGGTTGGCGAGCGAAGCGAGCAGGGGGGGTACCCCCCTAGTTATATTAAAACGATAATACATATGGACAATTTACTTTGTTTTTCTATCTCTCTCCCGAACATCATGAATTTTTGTCGATTATCATCAAAGTTTGGATCATTAATAATTTCTTGAAATCTCCAAACTCTCAAATTCATCCATCCAAAAGCATAATATTATGTTATAATTAAATAATTTGAATATGATTGGATTCGGATAACCAGTGAAAATGAAGTAATGTTGAGGAAACGACGCATTTACATCACGATTTATCAATTCGTCAATGATTGTGTGTTCCGCAATCAAATGTGTACATGTAAACGGTATCGATCGGATAGGCTTGTAGCGTGGGAAGCTCGCTTTTACATTGTCAGCAATTAATACACAACCCTAATTAACTGGAGGTGTCAAACCTCGAAGCTTGATATTGAGCCATCTCAACCAAAGCACTCATGCACGTAAGCATCAACTGATATGTATATTCGTACAAGTTTTCCGCTTTTACAGATTCTTATATGAATATTGAATACGAGTGAAGTACGCCGAGAGCAGTGATTGATTAATCGACTGCATGCAGAGTTTCACAAGCGCTAAAAACAAAAAAATAATTTGGATGCCACCAAAATGTAAAGTTGACATTCATTACTTTTATGGATGTTCCAGGTGACCCTGCAATTCTCTACATCTATAACAACAAAATTCAGTTCCCTATAAGGGGTTGTTCATAATCTTGCTAACCAGATTCATTTGAAATTTTATCTTTTCTGTATAATTAATCATAATTATCCCACAGTTATGTAGATCCCGTTTTTCTTTGAGCAGATTATTGAGAATTATTCACCTTTCCAACAACCAGTATTTGCTGGATAATATATCACGGGGAACATTGGGATATGAGGACAATGAGCCGCGTTTGAGGGATACATACCTTATTCTGGTTTTCAGGTATTTATGGGTGTCAAGAATAATTGAGGAGACTAACTACCCATACTCTCACCCTCTCATTCCGATTTTTGCACATACTCTCTTCTCCAAGTCCCATTTTACAACTTCCATATTTTAACGTACATTTTTAGTTTCCATTTTTCGATTTATTTACTTTGACTCCGTTTACCTGGTTTCTATTTTATACTTTTCATTTACCCCTACCCTTACTCTTAGATCATCAAACCTTGAAGTCTCTTACTTCCATTCCCCGATGCTCATTTCAAAAATTTGTCTCCCATTTTTCAAGTTTGGTTCACTGAATTTTTTGACACGCTGAAGATCACTAATGACAACCATTCGTAGCCTACTAGGAATGGGCACAACCTTTGGGAAACCAATCAAAATGAAACTTCGAATAAATTTACAGAATATCTCCGAGAAATCGAGACGTTAGACTTTATGGCTATAGATATAAGCTATTAAGGTACCCATAAACCGTCTTATAAACTTTCATAATGATCCGTCACCCAAGGTTGTGCACTCTCTTAGTTAGTAATAGTTTGGATCCCCATTACCACTGTTTACGAATTCATTTTCCCCTAGTCTTCTAATTCCTCATTTGACATTTTGCTTTTATTCGATGAATTTTCGATGGAAAGAATATGTCGAAATACATGTTCTTAAAAGTCCAATCTTCATCACCTACTTATCATATTTATATCTTCCATTATACATTTACTTAGTTCCATTTTTTGAATATTCAACTGTGAGTTCTATTTCTTAATTCCGGTTTTCTGAATAATCATTTTTTTTGGTGCCAATCCTCTCGTTCAACACTCGTTTTTGATGCCTCATCGCCAAATAGTTCAAAGTACACACGTTTCCACAGAAATTTCAGATTTTTATAGATTCTATGTTATATGGTATTTGAGATAGTAACGATGTTTTTTTTCAAGAAACTCATTTTGCTCTTCAACCATGACTTTTGCCAAGTCTCCGTCTTCCATTCCATGTTGGTTCTCATTTTTTGATCACCATTTGTTGACTCTCAAACCCTGATATTCATATTCTGACCATTTTTCAACTTTTATTTTTCTACTTCCATTTTTCTACTCCCACTCCTCAAAACTTTAATGACTTTGCTTGAAGATGCTCATAATTCATTTTACGAAATAACTTCTTACAGATTGGTGAGCGAAGCGAGCAAGGAGATATTTGCAGATACCCCGCAAGTTTCTCCAGAAACCCGTTGCCTACTGCCATACGATTGATATTACCGAGTTGGATTGATTGCAGGTAACCGATTTCGAGGGACTTTTTTCGAGTTACGGGATCAATTGAAGGATTTACAAAAAGTATTTTGCTTTTAAAAGACTACTTTAATAATCAATTACAACCACGTCCTTGATTTCTCACGTCAAATTGAATTCGTTCCATGATTTCATGTATGAAAATGTGATCTTTTTGTGAAATTCAATTATATACAAGTAGATAATTCTTAATGGTATATTTATGATACAGTGCATGTATGTACAGTATATACACATTTGCTCGTTAATTACGAGACTTCTAATCACGTAATGAATGTTCCCATTGAATTTTTGATATCTTTATACTTTCAAAATTCCAGTTCATTTATCTTTGTTCAGCCAAACGCAACGTATATACATTGCGATTTGAAGAATTTCTCAAAATTAGCCGGACTTGTATTGCACTATTCAAGAGAACCGGTGATCAATTTGATTTATTAATTCAAAGCGTCGATTAATGAAAGCACTCAAGAGACACCTGCTTAATTACGTTTCGTCTTCCCCGCAAGATCACGCGCTCGTTCGAGGATGGAGAACTGACTGTGTCGCAGCTTGCGCGCACAACCTCGCAGCCTATATACGCAAGAATGGAGAATCAACATAACGCGCGCTTACTTAACGGCGTGAAAACATCACGAACTAAATTAGCCGCAAGTTGCACGCGTTCGTGTCGAGCTTCTCCGGGTTGCACATAATAAATTCAACCAGTGGCAGCGTTACAAGGCCACATCAAACGGAGGTGGAGAATTGAAGCAAACGGTATTGAAAACCACGAGGTAATAAACACCGACAGAAATCGTGCTTTGATTAGACCCAAGAGCGAGAATTTCGAAATTGAAGACAGCTTCTTTCGTCGCTTCTCTTCCCATTCTTCTTCTGGCCCTATCAGCACAACTTGTTTACATTTTTGTTCTTTCTTCCGTAAGCAATCAATCACCCTGTAGCGACTTTGATGCCTTCGTTGCCAAAATCGATTGGATGTTAACACGCTCTGTTTCACACGATATTTCACACCTTCAGATATTCATTGAAACATATTGAATCGAAAAAATCTGGAGAGCTTCCAATAAATGACGCAAAAATTGTCAAACGAAAACTCAATATGCTATGGTTGTAACATCAGCGAAAAAGAAAACATTTTGACAGAGACTTGGTTTATTCATCAAAAACATCCGACTGCACTTCATCTTAACATATCAAAAGCATCTAATAAATTTTATGTGCGTTCACTAGAAGCAGAAACTTTCGTTTGATGGAAATCTAGCGCAGTCATGTATGCTGGGTGCGTCAAACATTAAAATTTATACATACAACTTGTACGAATCACCCCGAAGTATGGTAATGAAGCAGCTAATTGACACGATTCATTTTCCATACAATGAAGCAAAGAGTATAGGCAATGAAAGGAAGGGAAACTATATTTCAGCACGAATCGTCGCTTTTTCAAACACGACAGAAAATGCCAACTCAGTGAAATAATCGAGTGGGCACTTTTTTAGCACTCGTTAGTAATAAAGCACAGATCCGCGCAAAGCTGCTCATGCGCTACTCCCGAAAATTCGAGGGCGAACTTATCCTTCTTCTCTACCTTCCACTCTATTCTCTTTCTAAAATTGGACTGTAAAATTCGCGAAGAGAAGGGTTCGTTCACCCGCAAGTCTTGTGAGTTAATTTTACATTACAGGGCTTGATCTGGCAAAGACTCGAGCGCACTTCGTTTTGATGCGACATTGCAGGCAAGAATTTATTTTAAATATTATCCGCTATTTCAAAACGTTCCACCAGACGTAAATCAACCAGTTATTTTTTCAAGTTCGCAGAAATAAATAGCTTCGTATTCATCCATACATATGCATTTTTGTTGATTTTTCTCACTCCTACTCGTGTTTGCTCGGAACTATGTTCTACCAAGCTTGGTACAGCCTCAAGTGTATCGTCTCATTCTATACAAAAAATATCATGAGCTTTCTTGATAGATTTTATTTTTAAATGCACCAAGGTCTTGGGTGTTCCAAGGGGGATTGGAGATAACGAGGCACTTGGGCTATAAGTATATCTGTGTGTACGTAATAATACAAAAGACAATTACAGCACTAGAATTAATTTGTTCGTTGAAGGCATTTGGAAAATCGAGCTAAACCACGGGTCCGTCTGTGCATCGACTAGAAATAAAATATCGTGTGGCAGTCTGATGGCAATGTGAGAGGAGAAAGTATTTGCTTAGTTGCTAAAGAAATAGAAGAACGAATAAAAAGGTGACTGGTACTTTGACGGACTCACATTGTTCTCTAGATTGGAACAAATATTATTTTATTAACAGTGAAACAATTGTTGTCATATATGATAAATAGATGGGACTAACTAAATTCTGCTGAAGAATAATGATGCAGAATAATTCTGCTGAAGACTGATCTGTACAGAAAATTATAGTCTAAATTGAACTTCGAGTTAGAAATCATCAGTAAATATATTTTAGTCTATTCTGAATAACGAAAACTAGTTATTCTACAGAAAATTCAGAGAATATTGTTTCACTGTCATTCACAATTTTTCATAGATAGAGAAATAGAGAAAATTTGAAGACACCACAAAATGATTGCAGGTATAAAATTTTTATCTAAATGAGAGAAGAATCAAGTTAATAAAGAAATAGTACAAACCATCAATCATAGAAATTTAAAAGCCTATTAAATGGCTTTGATTCAGTTCGAATCTGACTACTACAACATAAACTCACACGGACGTAAAATATAATTTATGATCGATGACTTGACTCATTTTTTAATCAGATCATCATTCACTGAAAATATATTAGGTTGTGGTTTAGTTTTATTGGTTGCCATTTTGAACAATGTTCTTTTATGTTCCATTTCAACTAGACCGAACGAATGCATTAATTTTCAGTAAACGATGATGCAATGGAAAGGCAGCAAACATCCGAATAACAACATTAAAACAAACGATTCAGCAGCGGACTATGTATTTATTTTTACTAAACGCAAAAACGTAACAGCTGCACCTACAACTATTTTCAGCACATAAATCACATTTTCATGAAACTTTTGCATCAAATTAAGATGATGTTGATAGTTCCATTGTTCGCATTGAATTTCACTCTACTGAAAATATGCTTATATGTTCTGATTTAAAATGGCAGCTAATAAACTCGGGAGTGTTTATTGCACGACTTTACTTTAGCTCCTGACTCGGTAACAAAACAGTAAGCTATTACAACTTTCATAGTTAGACGTTTATTTGTCTTGGAGTTATTTTGCATACTGATTTACTAGTGTTATTCGAAGATTTACAAATGATTTACGAATTCATAAGAAAGTATACAAAGGTATTTCTTTATTTGATAAGTGTACTGATTAATTGTTAGCTACATTATTTTCCTAATTCAAAAGGAAAATTGATTGCGATAGGTATGAAAGTGATAGCTTTACACTAAAATAGTTTAACTACGTTGATCGAAAAACTATTAGCAATGAATCCAGCTCGAGTAATCAGTTGGAATATTAATTATTATTTAACAGCTCGAAAATCTGGAACATATATGGCAGTGCATCATAAGATATCACTTAAATCTACATTTTAGTGAAAAAAATGAAAAAAAAATATGCATTCAAAACGAAAAATTTATTTGAACTATAGTTTGAACAAGAGTTTAAAATCGTGCATTGACAAATCCCGGTTCTATTAATGAGGAAAATACTGTTTGTTAAAAGGACCATGTACCTGGTATTATGACTCCTTCTCGCCGCAAGAGAAGTAACCAGAAATCTTGATTAATGTTGAAACTTGGTTTTGACGGACTTGTTCGCCTTTGCATCGACTTTCTCAATAATATGTATTAAATCCCAGTGCACATAAGAAGCAAAGACGCAGCCGTCTTTGCAATAGCTGCGTCTTTTGTGCGTTCCCTCAGAATCAACAAACAGAACGTCTTCCCATCGTTACGTTTCGTATGTGTCTTATTTTAGTATTCGTATATTTTCACGCCTGCTGCTCTATAATATGAATGCTCGATGAGATAGTAGAGGAACAAATTTGTAGGACTACCAGAGTGATAGAATGTAAAATGTCGAAATGTCGAAATGTTAAGTGTGGACTCTAAATTCATGGAGAAATAGTAAGACGACCGAAATTTACGTATGGAAGCAGTCTTCTGCCTGACGACGCTTTCATTATAAATAATATATTATTGGGGGAAGACGCCTTGTTTCATGTCTGCGAAAATCTTTCATATTTTTGTACAATTCGATGCTCTGATATAGAGAGAAGTATCGTTAGAGTTGTTAAAAGTATGAGAGTAGATAAAATAACACAAGTTAATAACAAGTTTTAAATAACGCACCTGGCATCAGTTGGCTTGTACATTACGTCGTATTTCTCCACCTGATCGATTTGGCTAGTACTCCAGGAGACGCGGACCGACGTCGAACTTAAAAACATTACGGTTATGTTCTCTGGAACGCCTTGGATTCCTGACGATGAACCTGCACAACCCACGAATAGAACAAACATATTTCAATAAATTTTTCCTATCATTTTTTCAATAATAAATACATTTTTTTCAATGTGATCTGCAACGATTTCGTTTGAATTTTCCGAATCTTGTTGTGCTGAATACAATCAAGAATTTAACTTTATATTAAAAGTTTTCAAACGTCAATGATTACAATTTTCAGGAAAAAATGTATTATATGCAAGGAAACTCCGTACTCCAAGCCAAATTGTTAATAGAGCGCGCAGTCGAAAAGTTACTTCGAGCATATCAGTAAATATTTGACGCACAATTAGTACATTAGTACATTAAAATAGTACATTAAAATAGTACATTAAAATAGTACATTAAAACTCATAAGCGAAGATACTTATTCTACGTCCAGCTTATTAACTCCAGCCTTTTTCAACAACTAACTTATTTTCATTTTTCATCATTTTGTTTAGTTTTATGTTAGCTCTTTTGAAGCTTCTCTGAATCGTTATCTTCTAATTTAGTTTCATAATAAACTCGCAATTCTAAATACTCAAATAGATCATGCATGCAGCCATTCTGACAAGGCATTCCAGTCATTTAATTTTTCAACTTTCCGAATATTCGTAAATTGTTAGAGATTTCATACATCTACGGTATACTCAAAGTCATTGGTATACATAATACCCTACACAATACTCGTGAAATATTGATGGAACCAAAATTGAAATGGCTGCCTGCGCATATACGATATGTTTGGGTATCCAGATGAAGTTTAATTGCGAATGGTAACACGAAGGTGTTGTACTTACTCTCGGAAATCCGTTGCATAGTTTTTACGACACCCGAAGAATGGTCGAAAGTAGTGAGCTCTATGAAAAATACGTATGTCACAGTGCTTATAAAAAATTATAGGTAGAACAAAATGTCTTAATTGAATTTATTCTCTTCAGTGGGGATAATATAATACTGATTTTGGATGATTCAGAATTATGTTTCACGGAAAATTTAAACTAGCCGCTCCAAGCTCACTACTATTTAATCCATTACCATGTTAACCAGAGTCATAAGGAATATTTCGATTTTTCGCGTGCATGAGTCGAGAATCAATCCACGCGAAAGCACGAAACCAACAAGAGTTCAGGTATAGAAAAGTTTTCAAAAGAAACCAACCGATCTTCACGTTCGTCCACAACACCGGACCAAATTCCAATAGACTAAATACACACACACACACACACAAGAAAAACATAGCAGCAGGCTTCTACGGGTGAAAGGAGAATGAAGTTGTGAAAAGGTGATACGGGGCTCGTGGCAAGGTTCACTGGCTCTGTTGAGATCGTCCAGTTGCCAAGGGGCTCAAGGTATAGGGGAGAGCGTTATGCTTAAGTGTCGCAACTCACCCACGAGGCTAGCCCCTTGGAGGATGAGTATGGTGGCCCAAAGGACCATGCCGCCAGGTCGGCGGACCGGGTTTGGGCCGCGTCTCCTTCGGCACAGCACGCGGTGCTCGGCTCGCTCGGCTCAGGGCCGCGGCTGCGGCGGCCAACGCCAGACCGCTCGCACGGCCTTCCTCCTCAGCATCCAGAGCTCCGGCCCGGCTCCCCTCTCGGCTTCGGCCTCATCCTCGCGCCTCTCCCCGGACCTCGCTCCTCTCCATCTCCCAGCCGCGCTCGCGCGCGCAAGCACGCCTCCTCCACCTGCAAGCACACCCAGCACAACGGATTCGTTATCCCAAGCTCATTCTACTGCCGCCGCCGCTCAAAACAGCTTTTTTCACGAGAGGGGGGGGAGTGTTTTTAATATGGACTATCCGGTGGGGCGCATGTATCCAGCTTGTTTTCCTTCTCCCACTTCTGCTGGGGCTCGCAAAAACAACAGACATTCCACTCACTCTGTGTACTGAAATTGAGAGCGCTATCTCATTTGCGTGCTCGCAAAAGAAAACCCGCTTCCACTCGAATTCGAACGAGACGTAATTGTTATGATGATTATCAGAAGATATTTGTCCGATTCGACCCACTATTTTCTTCATTGCTTCGTATACAGTTGGGTCCACGAGCCAATTCACGAATCGGCAAAACTTCTCGAGATGCATTTTGCATATATTGGCTATTCAGTCCAGCGATTTTATAAACGTTTGATATACGTGTCTCCTTCGACAAAGGGTGTCTCTATAGATAATTGGGACATTATGTGGAAGGAATAGCTCTTGATTTAATCTGTTTGAGAATGCAGAATGCACCTCAAAAAGTATTGACTTAGTCGAGACTCGTAAGTCCGATTTTGGGCTTGTCAGTCCTAACTTGACAGTCTGGAGTGACGCGGACGCAGACGAATCGCAGTATCTTATGGTTTATTACTCGCCAATTTATCAAAAGCCGCCAATCATGTAATTACTTCTATCAGCGATTCCGAAGAGAGGTTTCCAATTGATTTTATTAATCAAGTATACATCAAGTATACTTACACTAGATTCAATTTACAAGAATTTCATATGCTTGTAAATTTGAAATTTAAGTTTATATGTATGTGAAAAATGTATTAATGTTTGAATATATGCATAATTAAATATCCACAAAATGTATCGTTAAAGGTTGATTTATTACCAAAAGAAAAAAGAAAAGAGAATATAGTTTATGTTCCACCCTCAATTCACTCGACAGGACTTGCCAGTACAAGGTGATTTTGAGTACTAGATAAATATATTGTTAATTACATATACAATTTTCTCAACTTTTATTTCCCAGTGATGTGTGTTGGAAATAGCTAAATTAGCAAAGTTCGGAATAAAAAGAATTGTTTCCTTTTCTTAAAATGAAAAATTTGTAATCATTTGTGATAATTTGTAATTTAAAAACTACTAGATTATTTATAACTACATAATGAAGTTTACAATTCATCAGTAGTAAAAACTTGATCAGAATCTGTAAAGATTTTCTTCTGAGATCAAAACATATTTTTTTTCAACAAATGGCGACAATGGTTACTCAATTGAAATTAATATCCAGAATGATATCGATTTTACTAATCGAGAAAATGTTCTTGATCTACAAAAAGAAAAAATTACTATGTTTACAGAACAGTATAATCGGTCTATTGTTTAACGTATCATTTGAAAGACTTTAGATCAGTTCTTGAACAATGGCATCAAGATTTTGGACAATGAAATTATAAGAGTTGGAACGAAACAATGCTACAAGAAAATTGTAAAGTCAATTGGGGAACCAATTGCGAGTCAATGCCACGCGTAACTTTCACATAGTATTTGATATTTCTCTCCCGTGCGTTTCCTATTCTGTTGCCATTTTCTGTTATTCTTCATTAGCCCTGGTAGAAAATTAAGCATTTCTTGCCGTTAACACAATACCAGTTAAGTAAGAACTGGCTGAAATCATTAGCTAAAAGTTATCCGAATCTCTTCGTTAGCGGGATATTAACAGTATTTTATGCTTAGAATCCGTCCCTTCGTTACCAAGATCTTGGCAGTATTTTAAGCTACTACTTTAACAAGAATCCAGCTAAGGATATTAACACTAACCAATTCTTAGCTAATAAATGCTTAACGTTTCTACCAGGGAGACTGAAGTAGCATATTTGGTCTAATTATTTTGGCCTAAGCTTTTGAAACATTTTCATTAAACGACCGTTGATCATGCAGTATAGGCGCTTTTCGACGTACCGGTTCACTTTGCCTCTTTTAAATGTTTTTTTGCAGTCGCACCTTTGACAAGCGACGAAAACACGGCAAACATCGATCACTCAATCACCCGTTGCTTTGTGTCTTGTGTCACTAAAAAAGTTTCCGTCATATTTCTCAACAAAACAACACTATCTCACTCTTTTGTATGGGCAACTCAACGCTACAAGAGTCGACCAAAATGGCGCCACGCGAAAATTGTTCCCACGGGAAACGACGCGGACGCAGGCGCGTGCAGCTCGGAGCAAAGCAACGGGGATACAGCTGCAAGTCTGGTCACCGACCGAAATATACGTATACGATGCTCGGGCTGCTTTCGCGCAACAAATAGAGCCGCGCGGTCCGCGCCGGCCAGCTTTTATACAGAGATGGAGGCAGCGACGCGCGCAAGCTCGAGAGACGCTAAAAATGAGTGAAGTCGAGGGGAAGCCAGTGCACCAGAAGCTCGCTCAGCGCTCTCAGAAAAAAAATATTCCACGAGGAGGAACAAGATGCTGCGCGGCAAAAGTTCCGTCAAGAGTATAAACAACTTGCTTTGTTTTTTTTCCACTTTTTATACGAAATAAAATTGAAATTTCTTTCACATCCTGTTCAGAGTTTGCATGATCAATTTCGAATCAAAATGCCACACTTTAAAGCTCAGCCATGGAATCAACTGGAATTCAGACAGGAATAAATGAAACAACATTCGACGCATGTTAATTAACTCGATCCAAGTAGACATTTGGTCGGTAATGTTGGATATATTTTTTTAAATTAAAAATTAATAAGCCACAAGCCAACGAAACAAAAAAAGAAGGTAGGTGTGAAATAATAATTGAACCGAAGGAATTGAAGGTATACTTTGCATGACGCGAAAAAATGCCGAGTTGAGAGCAACTCAAACGCCTGGGGGTTCACCCTGTTTTAAACGAAATTCCCCGCAATAGCTTCTGGCTTTTTAAAGAGTAGTATTAGTGGTCGGCTTTGGAGTGGAGCTGACGCTTGGCAGCAAGCAAGTCTCGCGAGAGCAGGCGAAGGGAGACGGGAGCGCTCGTGCCGCGCTTTCCCCGTGATTCACGAAAATAGAATGCTAATTCGCGCCGCTCGGATGCCACCTTCCTCTCTCTCTCTCTCTCTCTCTCTCTCTCTCTCTCTCTCTCTCTCTCTCTCTCTCTATCTCTCTCTCTCTCTCTCTCTCTCTCTCTTTCCCAAACTGCTGGGCAACCCTCGACGTGCTAGCCTTTTTTCAATCACCTTTTTGCATAAACAAGATCACTACCCTCTACAATTATGGATAAGCCGTTGAATAAAATGTATCGACTCCACTTAAACGGATATGCTCAGCCTATGACCTTTCAAAGGAGCCCTTACCGTTGCGAATGTAGGGCACCAGTCTTAGCCTGCGGCAAATTGAATGAGATTCCGAAATTTTCACTCGTGAGCTTAATTACTGTTACAAAATGTCTACGTCGATTTGAGTAATTCAAATCGATTGAACGGGCGTGAAGGTTGTATACATACAACATCCAAAGGGTATACATACCACTTGGATAATTATTTTCTACTGAAGAATAATATTCCGTACTTATTTTTCAATCTTAACAAAATTATAAGACACGGATTTACGTTTTCTATGGCTTAAATATCCGAGAGTCTAGATTATTTCTTTTAAGAACGGAGTATTTAAAGCTCCATTAAAATATTTGCAAACTAGTTCTTCATAAGAATATTTCAATCTCTTCATCTTTCAGAGGATGAGTTCTTGAACTCATCAATAATAATAAATCAACATGATAGTATAGTAGTAAGTATTTCATAATTTTCGTAACGCAACGCTTTTGACGCGTAAAATAGTTTCCAGTTTCCACAGGCTGACGCAATAGCGCCGCCACGGGTACATCGTGGGAACCCCACCGGACCATGCCGTGGAGGCCACTGCGTATGGGTGGCAACCCAGCTAAACGCATCAAGCTTGAAACATCGAATCAAGGATATGAAAATTTGTTGCACATCAAATTTTTTGTTTATTCGTATTTTATTGTATCATGAGACACGTCTATTTACAAGAAACTGCTTATTGATTTGAAAAAAGAGACATTGCGTATATGGAGATAACGAATTATAATTAATAGTATAATGCCCTTCTTCCGTGCTAACTAAATATGCATAGTAATGACTATTCAAATGACATGTTTTGAATGGAATATAATTTCTTCGTCAACCTCGAATATGTGCTGTAATTTACGAAACCATGGTCCATAGTAATTTATTTTCATCATAATTATGGCATACTTATAAATCTTTCAAATAATTGAAATAATGTATACATATATTTTTTTTTTAATAATTCATCCCATCCATTACTGTTAATATATGCTAAATTAACATCATGAGGGTAAGGAGGTGCATTGTCGAGCAATCAAAAAAAAATTGATGGTGAGGTCAAGGCAAAGCAATGATTTCCAACTCTGTAGATGGGTATTATTATTATTATTATTATTTATATTATTTATATTATATTAATTATTATATTATTTATATTATTTATATTATTATTATTTTTATTATTTATTCTTTAAAGAATAAATTTCTAATGCCTTGTTCCATGGCTTAAACAATTTCATTTGATCTCCAAAACAATGTTAAATTCTTTCTGTATTATTTTCACAGATAACCAATTTAGAAGTCAGCTTTTTGAATATAAGTTCAGGGTTTGATTCTCTTTAATCAACTAAACGTTGTGAACGAACTAAAAGAGTTGAATGAATGAGTCACTGTCTACAACAAGAGATGGATTCGCACATAACGAGGGACTTTAATTTGCGATATTCTTTTACGACGAAAGTGTCTACCCTTGAAGAAAATGATTGAAAGATTCACGATATAAAAATTGTATGCTTATCCTCAACTTTTCTTCTGTCCGGACTCATTGGGTAGAATTATAAATTAAAAAACACATTCAATCCAACATAATTTGATAATAACTATTCTTCCTTTCAAAGGTGAAATTTGATAAATTAATATTGAGCAACGCGTTATCCTACAACAAGAGTTTGGAGACGAGTGAATAATAAAAATAACTCAAACTAACAAACAACAAAACAGCTACTCGTACTTATACCAAGGAAATTCTTTCCAAAATAGTCTCACCATCGAGCTGTTTTGCACATTTTTGCACGAGATATTTTAAACATGCAGTCTCATTAGTGTAGATGAAAGAATATTAATGAGCAATTATTCAGTAATGGTGAGAACGTTTTAGGCTAATGGTTTCTAGCTAAAGAAAAGACAGTGTATATTCGTGCTAATGGGATGCGCGTGACGGTGTATAAATTGTCAATTTTCGCGACACAATAATCGTAATCAAAGTGTATACGAGTGGTGGGCATGAAGAATGAGGCTCGTTTTCTTAGCAGGTGGAAAGTGCTTTGCTTAAGCTCGGCGCAAGGGTTACGAGGGGCGCGAGGCCGCGAAAAAGTGCTTCACTTGAGTCGAGAATTGTCTTGGCCTACTTTGACTTGAGTGCGCGTGGCTTTCTTCTTTGTCTTACGGCCCCAATTATTGCGCTGCTAGTAGCGCAGCATCCACGTGAACTTGGCCAACCGCACCGCCGCGCCGTACCGCTTGTGTCTTTTATAGCGCTCCACTCTCTACTCTTGTGTGTAAAGCCCATCAAACTCAATCAGAGGACCAAAAATACCGTGCAAATGTGAAAAGTCCCCCGATCATTTGTGAATATATTTCCCTAAAGTGAGTGCAGCCAATGTGCTACTGGAGGCAATGCGTTACTCCTCTGAATTTTCGCATTTCCGGTGCTTTCTGGGTAACAGTGCCGGTTGGGTTATGTTGGTAGTATTAAAAGAACATTTTTTGTGTTTTCTTCGCTCATTTCGCACTCTACAATAGTTTGAAGCTTTATTCCCTGCTTTTTCTCTTCTACTTATTTCACTCTGCTAAGTATAGTAGTACATTGTGTAACGAGCGCGGAAAGTTGCAAATTGCACACGCGGGCGCGTGGGTGACATGTCGCCCAAGTATGCTATTGGCAACTATACCGTGCGAGTTGCTCATACTATTTTTCATCACGGGCATAAAAAATGATGCCCCAAAATGGGTGATCGTGCACTCCGTTGTGATAGTGTCATTTTGTAACGCTAGAGCGTCATGCAATGACGCGAGAGCGTGACAAAATGACACTATGGCAACGGAGTACACAATCGTCAATCGCTCATTTTGCATCCCCGAAACTGCTACGCAATACATCATTTTTCAAGTGTAATAATTATCGAAAGACTGAGTGAAATAAATCAATATTCAAGAGATAAACTTCGAGTTTTCATATAGACGTGTTGCAATGGTTTAAATATGTATTATCGTCTCAGCGGTAGCAAAGTGCCAATTTTGCGTCCTGGTGTTTGCAAAGAATGGCACTTTTCTGCCGTATATTGTACTATTTTCAATCAGATGTAACAAGTGTCGAGTATTGAATGAATATATATATATGAAAACATAATTTTGAGTTTATTTAGTAATAATCACAAGTTGACTGTTCCTGATAGGCCTACGAAGGCTGACCTATGAAAAGGTGTCATATTGACTGCACGTGTAGCCAATGTGCCCGATTTGAGTGCCTTCCCGTTTGATCTTGAACTACCGTTATTACTATTTCCGAAATTATGATATTCCATTAATTTTATCATAGCCAAATTTGCGAAAAATCCCCATGGGTGGCACGTTGACTGCAGTTACCTTAGATATGGCTTTCTGCTTTACTCTTAGTAGCATATTCTGGATTGATGAACTTAGATATCCCGTCGATCAAGGTCCACAAAATAGAAATAAGTCCACCCATCTTAGAAGTTATTTAACTAATTTCATTCTTCACACATCTCTTAAGTAATATATAATCGAAAGACCTAATGTAATGAATGATAATATGGTGTATGTGTAAAAGATCATCGCCAATAAAACGTAAAAAAAATAATAGAAATATAATTTTTAAATGTGCGAATGTAATTTGCGCGCAGCACGTCTGACGCCTGTTAACTGATTTGAATTATTGTTATTCTTTATTTGTCATTATTCTGAGAAAAACATTCTTTTCAGTTTTGCTTTCTCAAAGAGAAAGCTTTGTAACGGGGCAAAAATCGATCCACTGAATCAGACCTCTGGACCTCGATTTTCGTAATCTACGGGTCGAAAAACATGGAAATCCAAAAGTGTCTGTATGTATGTATGTATGTATGTATGTGTGTGCGTTTCGTTTTTTTTCGTCCACGATAATTCTCGAAGGAATGGTCCGATCGTTTCGAAAATTTGCTCTCTCAACCGTTGCTATGGAGATACAGACTTAAAAAAAAATTGACTTCAAAGAAAATTGAATTCAGCTTCAGACTGACTTTTTTTTGTCGTACGATAACTTTCAAAGGAATAGTCCAATCGTCCTGAAATTTTGCACACAGGTCGGTCTCCGGAAGATGTGAACTGAGTTCGGTATTCAGCAACATCCGTTGTTTATTTCCATGGCAACTGTAACTAGGGAATGGGAAAAGTCAGTTGGAGGTCCATTTTTGGAACTGTTGATGACTAAGAAGTAAGAACATCGAAGCTCCGACATTTACCATAGCAACTGTTGTTTACGTCCTTATTAATCGTTACTATGGAGTGGGAAAAGTCAGTTATAGGTCCATTTTCGGAACTGTTGACGACTAAGAAGTAAGAACATCGAAGCTCGGATATTTACCATAGCAACCGTTGTTTACGTCCTTACCAACCGTTACTATGGAGTGGAGGAAATGAGTTAGAGGTTCATTTTACTTTCTCAAAGAGTGGTGATTAATGCAAGTTGAGGTTCAATTGCAATACTTTGAGAAAGCATACTGCTGAGGCACTTGGCAGCGGTTTTTTACCTTTAGCCAATAATAATTGCAGCACTTTTTGAGCGTTGTTCGACGCTAAATAAGTCAATGAAAATTTGAGCTGAGACTGACAACACTTTCAGCACTATATTACTCCACAAAATATAGGCTAGACGTCGTCGACGACCTCGACGGCGTCATTGACTTTTGAGAGTGCTCGTATCGGGCGTCCGAAGTGGCACCGAAACAATTGACACGGATGTCTGGTGTCTTACAAAGTTCACTACAGCTGAATAAAATATTGTCAAAATATTTCGCTCCTCGATAAGAATTCTGAAGCTTTCGACGCCGCATTTTCAGAGAAAAAATCAAGTTTTTGAGATCTGAATCTCAAAAAACTGGTTTTCGCATTATTGATGAAACATTCACGAGAAACGAACAGAAACTCGAAAATTTTGTAATGTTAATCTCGGTTCAACTCACTTATAAAATTTTCATATAAAATTTTCCCTAAGCAATATGAGTCTCCTGCGCGTGCACGTTGTTTACGTTTTAAAATTCAATCTGGCACAAGTTTTTTCTCTGTCGAGAAAAGGGAAAGTAGCTGTTGAAAGATCTAAAGAACGGCGCGACGCAAGGTCGACAAAAAGAAGGCTAAAGTGCACTTTACGCAAATCGAGCATTACGGAGGAATAGCGGAGGTTGAGGCGTTCGCGAGAAAATGAACGCGATACAGGGGAGAAGAGAGACGGAGCGAAGAGACGGAGTGGAGAAAAAAACGTGAGCCAAGCACGTTCTGCAAATTTATGTGCCAGCTTTCTCAAGCTTTACACTTCGATATTCACGTGGAAGTCAAATTGCGATGATAATGAGTGCAAAGAAATGTAATTTTCTTAAGTGGGCCACGAGCGATGCTCTTCAGTCTCTTGCCTGTAATATCTCTCTTTGAAAGCTCCAAACGTGATTATCTTGTACTAACAGATTGGAACATTGTATTTTTGACATAGATGAGATTTACGCTGATTGTTACTTCGAGCGCATAGCCAGATTTCATTGAGCTCAAACTTTTGCTACAGCTATTTCACGCAGAGTAGAACTAGTATACTGTTTCAATATCATACACTTTTCAGTTTCAAGAGAACTGCGATTCTCTTTCGAAGATGGAGTTAGACTTATTTGAAATACGACAATCTTATGTAACCGAGGAATTGTACTATGAGTATTGTCACTCGAAAATATATGGTCGATTTAACGAAGCAACGAATAATCTCAGATTGTTCCAGGCTTCAAGTGCCTCTTCAATTCAAGAGCCCGAGCGATTATCCCCAAGGAAATTATTTTCCAATCCAACCCTTATCTAATTGGAAAATGACTAAGAGTTGGAGAGTAAGAATTAGTCGCTTTTTTCAGATACTGGAGGTGGACTCATCAGTGTTATGTTCAGCTACTTCATCAGATGATAGCCACATTCATGTTTTATAAGTTAGCCTGCAGTATGTAGACTAAGGTATTTGGTCCCAAACCGCTTGAAACGTCAGTAATACCGACGCAATAAGTTTGCTATGACAATAATAAGTAAACTAACCTTCTAGTTCTTGCGTTTGAAACAATTTAAGAAATAACAGACACCATGGCATGGACAGAGGTATTTGAATTCCCTAATAAGGTCGTTTTCATCGGAAAACTCGCTCCAGACACTGTGGAGTCTCTCAATAATCTAAGATCGTTCGTTACTTTGAAAAGACAATGGATATTTTCGAAAAAATGATAGGATGTAGAATCAATAAATAATCCAAAGGTAATCAATTTATCTAGAAAATTAAATGGTCCTCAGAGTCTCATTAAGGTAAAAAGTAGGACGTTTCCATTACCGTCTTTCCATGAATTAACTAAATTCATTTAAATTCGACCTCATAAACATTTTCAAAGTTCATCACTCCTTAGACGTCGTGCAGTTCGCTATACAGGTCTTAAAACCTTGAGTATAAGTATTTTAAAATTCAATACATTCGTACACCTATGTATGTTAAGATTCATGTTATTCAGATCCATTTTTATTGTCTATGCAAAGTTCGTGTTGAGTCGTTCCAGGCATTGATTACAGTAAGTAAATATATATAAGTCTTGTTTCAACAATAAAAAGTAATGAGGATGGACGCAAAAACGTTTTTATCACGTGTGCACAAAAAATGTCATATTCCGTGGCAGTTTTGGGGGGCGCAACCGAGCGGACAATCACCCATGTTGCACTCATGAAAATACCATGAGGCACAGCAATTTTGATGCCCGTGATGAAAAATAGTATGAGCATCTCGCACAGTGCAATTTAGTTGCCAATATCACTACTTGGGCGACATACCAGCGCGCCCACGTGCGCAATTGGCATCTTTCCGCGCTCGATACACAATGTATGTACTACTAGACGCTGTATTGATTACTATTGTATAATAGTACAATACGATTCTGACTGTTGAGATTTGGATGGAAAAATTGGATGGTTGTTAACCCTCTCTAAAAATGGATTACCATTTCGGGAAGAAATCTCGTATAAAAAAGATTTTACGAGAGAAATTTCAATGCCAAACGAATGAGAAACACATGCATGATTTGGTAAACAGATGATTTTTTTTTGTTATTTCAGTGAAGCATGCCAATACACAGTAGGAACGACGCCAAGATACAGGATATATAGAGAAGTTGCTGTGCAGGAGGATTGTAAGAGGGAAAATCCCAGACGATTGATTACGTATGCTGAGACCTAATTTGCAGGACTACTTCAAGAAAACGCCGTTGAACTTACTATAATATAATACTACATATTTCGTAAACATCTGATGGAAATGCGAGCGAATCAAATGCTCGGTACGACCATCTTCACTCTCCACTCATATTTCCACTCTGTTATCCTTTGCAACTCTCATTTTTCTCTGAAATAATATCGTCCGTATTGTTGTTTTCCTTTGATGTCTGTTTACTCGCTTCCGCTATGTTTGTCTTACTACACCGTTTTAGTTGACTTATTGTTGACAAACGAACCGAAGTAATGTAGGTTTTTAATACAATGAAAACTTGAAAACTTCATAATATGCAAAGCAATAGGACAAAAGGCACGAGTAATATTTATCGCAATCGACATTAAGTCAAGTAATCGGTTAAAAATTGTTATAATCACCTATCATGATCAGTAGAGATAAAGTTTTACGTTCGATTTCAAAGTTGTCAAAATTAAGGTTTTGTGTCGAAAATAAGCCACCTTAAGGGGTTACATACACCTTAAAATTGAAAAAAATCGATTTTTTTTTTTTCCATGTTTTTTTTATGTATTTGGATCTCCTCTTTCGAATGCCAAAACCCGTTTTCAAAAATTCGGCGTCCTTAAAAAGTTATGCGTGATTAACTCAAGTCATGTTTTGAGGCAAAAACCGCCAAAAATGATGATTTTCAATAACAACGCTGATTTAATTTTTTTTCTCTGCAGAAAAATATTTTATATCAATTTTATAATGCTTAATTATCAAAAAAAAAACAATATTCAACTGTAAAAAAAAAATTTCTACCTATTGCCAATCATGATTCAAATTATCACAAAGCATGAGCCTATAGAACATTTATTTAATATAATTCGCAATAAATGACTCGAGTGCCAATGTTTTGTGTTTCCCGCGGCAAGGTCTTGACTATTTTTGGTCAAAGCGATATGTGCCGCCATTTTTAGTGTAAGAATGACAATACTTTATGTGAACAGACCTTCAAAATTCATGTGTGAAACTGAACCATGAGTGTGGAATAGCCCTTACTCTCAAGTTTGTTTTGATTATCAACTACCGGCTATTTTGGGGTTAACCTCTCATTTTCTCAAAATAAAAATAGAAATATAAAAGAGAATAGTTCATGTTGCTGAGTCATTAATAGTAAGTATCTGTTTGAATTCATAATTGTTTGAATAAATATTGAAGATAAAAATTTATTCATGATTTCATTTTTTTGTTTTGAAGGCTATGTCAGCACAGAAGAAAAAAAAATAGAAGTTCCCCAGTGGCAAGTTGTAATGATGGTGCTAATGTTATTCTAGATGTGATGAGTGCATTAGGTATTGTTCCTGGTACGAGTGCTAGTCTCTATTCTGCCAAGAAGAATGAAACTAGGATTCGTGTAATGGATAGTCGAGTGGAGGCATCAACTCTCCAAGCTCGCACGCTGAGAAGAAGACTCAGGCATGGAGTGTCTGATCATTCCTATCAAGCAGGGGCATACTAAGGAGCAATTTCAGTAGTGAAGTTATGTGATATCATAAGTGACTGTGATTTGTTCATGAAATTAAACTTTAAAATGTGTTTTTCTCAAAACTGTGATTTTGACATATGTGATGTACTTGCCGTAAGATCCAAAGAGCTGAGGATGACATATACAACTTTTGTAAAGTGTATTGTGTTTGTGACATCAATACTCATATCCGGAACCTCAGTCGCCAAGATCCAATCAAGTTTGACCCCATAAGCGTGTGACCAAACCAGTGAAATAGCTGTTTTCTTGATTTTTCATCATTGTATTCGATAAGCCTACAGACTTGGGTGGTCAAACTTGATTGGATCTTAGCGACTGAGGTTCCGGATATGAGTATTGATGTCAGAAACATAATCTATTTGGCAAAAGTGGTATACGTGGACCTCAGCTTGCTGGATCTTACGACAAGTGTGATATTAGAGTTAATACAGATATATAGCTATATAAAATATTCCAATGCACTTTTGGGATATATTTTCTGTGGAAAAGTTTCAAATTAGTGTACAGAATCTAGAAAAAAAATTTGTTTGAAAAAAAAATTGAAAATAGTTACTTTTTTCTGTTGTACAAGAATCATTAATTTTAAGGTGTATGTAACCCCTTAATAAATAAACAGTCGCATTAAATGTGAATTTTCTAACGTTGTCCTCTCAATACCTTAGAATGAGCCAAGCAATATCCGATTTTCTATGATGCGTAATAGAATTTTCAAAAAGTTTTCTTTTTCGGTCATTAAACTCGTGAAGCCGAGAGAAACATCAATGATTCAGATGGATGTCCGTAATGGGTTCACTCGACAAAAATTAAACTCGGTTCAAATCTTGCCACGTCTAATATGTGTGCGAAATTTCTAGAAGATCGGAGGGTCCCGAAGTCTGATTCTTACACCGTCACAAGGTTTTCTCTTTGAGAAAACAAAAAGAAAAAACAAAATAGAGAAATTATAAGGTAAGTAAAAGATCGTATATCATGTTCTTGAGTAAGACTAGGCGATTTCGGCACGAACAATTTGAGTGTACCTAAATAGCTCAAGTGAGCGAAGTGCATAGACTATTTTTTGTTGCTAGCAGCAGACAAGTGCTACTCTTTACTCCATCTACGATAAAAAAACCGCTGCCAAGTGCCTCAGCAGTATGCTTTCTCAAAGTATTGCAATTGAACCTCAATTTGCATTAATCACCACTCTTTGAGAAAGCAAAATGAACCTCTAACTTATTTCCTCCACTCCATAGTAACGGTTGCTAAGGACGTAAACAACGGTAAATATCCGACGCTATGGTAAATATCCGAGCTTCGGTGTTCTTACTTCTTAATCGTCAACAGTTTCGAAAATGGACCTCTAACTGACTTTTCCCATTCCATAGTAACGGTTGCTAAGGACGTAAACAATGGTTGCTATGGTAAATGTCGGAGCTTCGATGTTCTTACTTCTTAGTCATCAACAGTTCCAAAAATGAACCTCCAACTGACTTTTCCCATTCCCTAGTTACGGTTGCAAGCGATATAAACACCGGTTGCTAGAGACATCAACAATGGTTTATACGGGAAAGGTCTCTTTGATTGTTATAGAATCCCATAAATATACAAACCCAAATGATCATTTATCATGAATTATATGGGAACTTATCGAAAACACGCTAGCAACGGTTGCCATGGAATCAAACAACGGATGTTGCTGAACACCGAACTCGGTTCACATCTGCCGGAGACCGACCTGTGTGCAAAATTTCAGGACGATCGGACCATTCCTTCGAAAATTAACGTACGACAAAAAAAGTCAGTCTGAAGCTGAATTTTGTATCTCCATAGCAACGGTTGCTAGGAGAATAAACAATGGTTGTTCCAAAATGAATGTCTTATCGATTCTCATCGATCGTCGTCGAAAGAATTGGAGACCCATCGTGCATTGATGATGATTTTCGGAGCTTTTATCAAAAACACGTTAGCAACGGTTGCTAGAGAAATAAACAACGGAATTGGCTGAAAATTGAACTCGACCGAGATTTTGCGGCGATTAACCTGTGTGCAAAATTTCAGGACGATCGGACAATTCCTTCGAGAGTTATCGTACGACAAAAAAGTGCACGTACGTACATACGTACAGACATTTTCGGATTTCCATGTTTTTCGACCCGTAGATTACGAAAATCGAGGTCCCGAAGTCCGATTCGGTGGGTCGATTTTTACCCCGTTACAAAGCTTTCTCTTTGAGAAAGCAAAATGTTACATGCTAATGATAAAATGAAAATTCTTTGCTTCTACAAAAGTTATTTTTCTTTTATTGGTGCAGTTTCTCGATATCCAATCCAGTTGATTTATTCATACCTGGCCTGAACAATAGCGAATATTAAAATTGGATAACATAATCAAATTCACTTCTCTGAATAAAACCGTTAAATTTCCCACAAACTTTGTTATGTTTTTTCTTTTCCCATATATGTGAATTGTCTGGTGAATATTTCGATTATACATTCAATATAAGGTGCGAAACAGGATCAATTTATTATGAAATAAAAATGTACTGACAATGATAAAAACTATAACTTAGATGTAGAAGAGCAAAGAGTAGGTTCATATTAATATTGTAGATTTTGTATAATATTATCGTATCTATGGGTTTTTGTTGATGATGATGCAATTTTCTTGGTGATAACACGTTATGATGATTGACTCTATTTAGGCATACTACGTTGAGTAAATCTACCATCCCACCATAGATACTTGCAATATTATTGGAGTTTAGATATTCAAAGTTATAAGATGTGGATACGTGCTGTCGTGCTCAAAGATCATTAGTTATACAAACTTCCCCGCACACTGAAAGCACGATGAAATTTGGCATCATTTCTGTAACTTAAAATGGATATCAACACTAGATAGGTCATTAATTAAAAAATGTTGTGCACTTCAAGCAATATCCTTAGATTTATAATACTTGAATCCACGAACATTAATTGTTCCACAAAACGTTTTCTTGTTTGATGTAAAAGCCTATAAATAACGTGAAATGCATGCACTTAATATTAGCATAAATGTCTGTCTATGGTACGTATTCGTTTTAGTTTAAACTATGTTCAAAATACGAACTAAACCGCTAAAAGGCAGAGAATGTATGCTTTGGGCGGAAAGATATGTTAAGAGTAAACTCTGAACCTCGAATGCTCCGGGGATATGCCATCTACACTGAATCAATTTTCCAAGCTTCCTCCAAACCGCAGACAAGATTGATTGATTAATGGCCATTAATTTTACACTTTGACAAGTTTTGCTGTTCTGACGATATTCAATAATACATCATTCACTCGGCAGTCAAGATTAATGAATTTATCAATACGGTATTTGGCTCTTTCACAAATATGCCAAAAAGTACTTTTTCATTTTTTTACATCATATCATTTTATCGAGTCCTCTCAAAAAGATAAATATCATTTTTTTTGGTGGAGCAATTATTTACGGTTCCTCAAGATTGTATGACATAAGATGAAAGAAAGATTCTATTATTTTATATGTCTAATAACAGTTATACAAACTTTTTTATGTTTTCATAACTAATAAAAGAATGTATTTAATTTATGAGTACACTAAATGCTAGTTTTCTGTCCATTCAACACGTGCTATTTTGGAATTATTTGCGTTGAAGAATCATATATGCGAGAAATGTGAGGGTACGTAGAACTTTCATGAAAGAAGCTATTTTGAGCAAGAAATTTGGTGCTTCGCATCCAAATTTCTTGGAATATAGAACTTTGAATTCTGAGGAGCTGTGGAGTTTAGATCATTCCAGGGCGATCGAAGTGGTTGTATTTATGGTTATTATAAACATTTCCATTACATCATGCATATGAAATTATTAGAGTTTCCATAATCTGAAATTGTTCACTACTGAATCAATTGTCGCGTCATCCATGCAACATGTTGAAAACTTGTTCGTTTGGAAACTTATCAAATATAATGGTATAAGACTCAAATAATAACACACCTCAATTCGCAAGTAAGTTTAGCATTCAATTCATTATGTATATAACTATCGAGGACAAAGTAAGCAAGTCAACGCTGTTTACATATACGCCCGGAAAAAGAGAGAGAGATTGAGAAAGAGAGAGAGAGAGAGGGGGGGGAGGGGAGGGATTGACCTGGAAGTGGACGTACATCAAATTTAAAAGCTTCAAAGTCACGCGTCAAAATTGAAATGCATCAAGTGGAGAGAGGAGAGAGGAGAGTGTAACGGCAGGCGGCTGAGCGCGCACAAATTGGCTGATGGTGCGCGGGGGGCTCGCAGCGTCAGCCGTCTGCGCGCACTTAAATTGAATCCGCTCTCGGGGCGTGTTGAAATTATCAAGCTGCCGCGCCGAGTCCAAAGCTCGCGGGTGCAGCGCGTGACGCGCGGGACAGCGCGGCCAGCCGCGTAAACGCGCCGTGAATGGAGGCTGCGGGCCCGACACGCTATCGAATTATCAATCCGCCGAGGCAATTTGGCCGGTGACGAGAGCGCGGCTGCATTGTCCCCGCGCGCTGCGGGACGCGCGTCTCGGCAACACGCGACCCCCATTAATTGCATCCCCTCGGCTCGCGCGCGACTCCACCTACGCCCCGGCTGTTTTACTGCCCCCGCGGGAGCCTGCGGGAGCAGCGATCGGCTCCAGCGAGTTGGCAAAGTGAATGGTAAGCAGGAACGGACACCGCGGCGCTGCGCCCCACTAGCTCATGTCGGAGTTTCGGACGAGCTGCTCTCTGGGGCTAAGTGCACGTTAGCAGCTGCTCTACACCCGAATACCCGAGCTGGCGCTTCTTGAGTTTCGAGAGCAGGGTTGAATGAAGCATCCGGCTCACATTGTTATTGCAACAGCACGCGATCTCAGCCGATTAGCTCCCTGCACTCCGCTGATCACTGTTTAAAATTTCACCTCCATTCGGTCCGTCAGTTACAACTTGCGCCACGGTGCTTCGCTATCGACAGTGAAGAAATTATGTGCGGATAAGTCGCTCCTCGTTTGGTAACGAGTAACTCGTTTATTTGTCACATTCTTCAAATATTTATTGAGTTCAATATCGTGTATGATTAACAAATTATTATCCAGCTTGTTATTGAGAACGATCGTCTCTTCAACATCAGATATCGAAAGATGATTCAATGACGATTTCGTCTAATAATAAACTAATAGTGATTTTGAATTTTACATACATGCTGGCTACATTCACACGCGCTGTGGAATAAAATTATGTTTCAATTATTGTTTTTTTTTTCTAAACGTTCATCCAGCTTTATTCTTATTTGAAGTCTCGCGTACTAATCAGTTCATTCCAATGGGCGCATTCCCAAGACCTACATTATCACGGAACGCGGTAGTGTTCCATGCGTCAAGCAGAAGACACCGCAACTATATAATGTTTGAGATCGCACGCACGATTTTTACATTGGCATTAATTTTGTCAAAACAACTTTTTTTGGGTGCGAAAAGGGATTTAATGCTCATCTACCATCCCAATTGAGCGATCGACAAAAAGAAATACTCAAAAACTCATTCGCAAAAATGAGTTTGGAGTACCGTGTCAAGCGATCTACTACTTTTTTTTCGACCAGAAATTTTTCTTCATCTTACGACCCTGAAGTTAGCCGCGGTAGCCTGATAAAGCAGCTATGTTCACGCATAGTACATAACACGTTTACATGCTCTTGCTTCCCGCGTAGATTTGAAACCATGGGATTGAAAGTAAATTATTAATGTATTATAGTTCGAAAGAATATGGCAAAACTATTGGCCGTGTCCCACAGATTCAACGAAAAGTACTGCAGATTTTTTCAAATTTACAGAAGATAAGACAAGACATATCAAAATTCATTCCATGTTTTTTTTTACAATTGATTTTACACGGGCAAATGGTAGTTTAGGATGCCGATGTCAGCGTGTCGACTTGAGTTTTATTTGAATAAGCATATACCCTAATACCCGATAATGTCCAGGTAGCTAGTGTCGCCGATGGCAGCGTCCCGAGGGTGCGCTCCTCGTATTCTGACTTGGAAAAGCTGACCCTGGACCCGAACGATGTCCAGGTAGTCAGGGTACCCGATGACGGTGTTCCAATTACCCTGGGCTCAAACGAGGTCCAGGTAGTCAGGGTACCCGATGACGGTGTTCCAAGGGTGCGCTCCTGGAATTTTCGCTTGAAGCAGCTGACCCTGGACCCGAACGATGTCCAGGTAGTCAGGGTACCCGATGACGGTGTTCCAAGAGTGCGCTCCTGGAATTTTCGCTTAAAGCAGCTGACCCTGGACCCGAACGATGTCCAGGTAGTCAGGGTACCCGTTGACGGTGTTCCAAGGGTGCGCTCCTGGTATTTTTGGTTGAAGTAGCTTACCCTGGGCTCAAACGAGGTCCAGGTAGTCAGGGTACCCGATGACGGTGTTCCAAGGGTGCGCTCCTGGTATTTTTAGTTGGAGTGCCTGACCCTGGACCCGAACGAGGTCCAGGTAGTCAGGGTACCCGATGACGGTGTTCCAAGGGTGCGCTCCTGGTATTTTTAGTTGGAGTGCCTGACCCTGGACCCGAACGAAGGTAGTCAAATAGTCAGCTTCCTCAAACAAAAATACCAGAAGCGCACCCTCAGGACACTGTCATCAGCGACCCTAGCCACCTGGACATTATCGGGTATCAGGTTATATCCTTATTCAAATATTCAGTCGACACGCCGACATCGTCATCCTAAACCACCATTTGCCTATGTAAAAATAGTTATAAAAAAACATGTGATAAATTTTGATGCCTTGTCTTAAATTCAGATAATAGATTAATTATTTTCTACTGATTACATATATTTTTTTTTTGTGTATCGCTCATCCATATAAATATTTGCATTTTGGAAAAATATCTATTTAATTTTATTACTGACGCTAATGCATATACATTTTATTGATTATTATTTTTATAATATATATACTCCGCAAAAAGAAGAATTGAAATCCTCAAAAAAACCTTTTTTAGAAAAAGTAAAAATGTTGCGTCAAGCATGTGGCAGAACTAGTTTATCTCTTATATTGCTTAAAAAAAAATGAAATCCATAATAGACACATGAGTCAATTTATTATTTCATCAGTATTCATTCAGATTAATTCTCATATAGTTGGAGTATTACGTATTCTTATTACAGTTTACATACTATAGAAGACGTTGTCAACTTTAACTAACCAATTACGAAAAAACTTACCAGAATGTTCTTAGGTACTTCATCAATTATTTGAAGAACTAATGACGAACCAAATTGACGCCACTTGGTAGGCATTTTTAACGTCTTAAGAATAATAATATTTCACTAAATCACTGGATGTAAAAATTATCATAGAAATATTATAGAAATATTTATAATTTACTGAGACATATGATCAATAGTTTGAATTATTAATATTTGTCTCTTTGAAAGACAATGAAAGTATTGATAATAGAAGAATATATAAAGTCTATCTGAATTATAGGATTAACTGCATTGCAATTACGATACAAAAATATATTTGAAATGAATCAAACGATTGAGGAGAGGTTGTGAAACCGTTTAACTAGAAATAAATAGGTAATGAAATAAATGGGTAATGAAGAATATTATATGTCAGTTTAATAAGCCATTCAAAGATATTCGATCCTACCAAGTGGCGTCAATTTGGTTCGTCATTAGTTCTTCAAATAATTGATGAGGTACCTAAGAACATTCTGGTAAGTTTTTTCGTAATTGGTTAGTTAAAGTTGACAACGTCTTCTATAGTATGTAAACTGTAATAAGAATACGTAATACTCCAACTATATGAGAATTAATCTGAATGAATACTGATGAAATAATAAATTGACTCATGTGTCTATTATGGATTTCATTTTTTTTTTAAGCAATATAAGAGATAAACTAGTTCTGCCACATGCTTGACGCAACATTTTTACTTTTTCTAAAAAAGGTTTTTTTGAGGATTATATTTTATTCAGCTTCTAAAAGATATATCTATATCTTGGTCGTGTCACGTGGTTAAGTCTAAACCAATTAAATCACGAGTTAACTGGCTCCACTCTATAGACCATCACTTTTTATCAAAGGGTGTTTCATGGAAAATTGGATTTTCTGTGTCAAACAAAAATCAATATTCGATTTATCATTCATGAGAAGGGGGACAAGCGTTTCGTACGAGATTCTCGAAAGATTCTTTTGAAAAATTTTCTCACATCATAAATAAGTACACAATATTGAAAGATGCTTAATATTTTTGTATACTTACAGAAAAAGAGAGATTCACTGAAGCAAAGACCAATCAACCATCTGTAACAGAAAGAAACAATAACGTATTAGTATGAGCGTGTAACGAACTATACCAATTATAAGTTAACAGTCGTATCTCTCTATATTAAAAGCCAGACCGCCGCCGCCGCCGTCAAATTTCTCCACCCCTTTTTTGCACCCCTTTTTTGCACCCCTTTTCTGCACCCCTTTCTTGCACCCCTTTTCTAGACCCTTTCTTGCACCCCTTTCTTGCACCTCTTTCTTGCACCCCTTTTCTGCACCCCTTTCTTGCACCCCTTTCTTGCACCCCTTTTCTGCACCCCTTTCTTGCACCCCTTTTCTGCACCCCTTTCTTGCACCCCTTTCTTGCACCCCTTTCTTGCACCCCTTTCTTGCACCCCTTTCTTACACCCCTTTCTTGCACCCCTTTTTTGCCCCCCTTTTGCCACCCCCAACTCTCGAAGGATTGGTCCGAATTTCTTGAAATTTTGCACACAGGTTAGTCGCGGCAAAATCTAGGCTGAGTTCAATTTTTAGCGAAATTTCTTGGTTATTTCCCTAGCAACCGTTACTAACGTGTTTTCTCACGAATCCTCATTTAAGTGCTCATTGGGACCATTAAAGTCAATGAGAATCGATAAGACATTTCCCATAGCAACCACTGTTGATATCGTTGGCAACCGTTTGTCTACATCCCTAGCAACCGTTGCTTCGGAAGCTGGGAAATAAGTTTTAAGTCACACTCGATGGCCAAGGACACTGAATTGTTGTATTTGCTCCATAGCAACCGTTGTTTACCTCCTTATCAACCGTTACGAAGGTTGGAAATGATCCATTTATGACCCGTTTCCATTATTTTCGATGGCAAAGGTAGCTCCTCAGCAACCTTTTTTTACCCCTAGCAACCGTTGCTAAAGGGAAGATAAATTCACGTAGTTTCGTTCCCAGTATTTTCAACTGCACAGGATAGAAAATCTCCGTTTTACTCATAGCAACCATTGTTTACGTGTCTAGCAACCGTTGCTGCAGAAGAAGAAAAGGGCTAAATATCACTTTGCATGAGTCTTTTTAATCCACTTATTCATCGAAACAACCGTTTGTTTACATCCCTAGCAACCGTTGCTTCGGAAGCTGGAAAATCTGTTTTAAGTCACACTCGATGGCCAAGGACACTGTATTGTTATATTTCCTCCATAACAACCGTTACGAAGGTTGAAAATGAACAATTTATGACCCGTTTCCATCATTTTTGATGGCAAAGGACACAAAATACAAATCCTCCCTATTAGCTCCTCAGCAACCGTTGTTTAACACCCTAGCAACCGTTGCTAAGAGCAAAAATAATTCACGTGAGTTTCGTTTCCAGTATTTTCAACTGCACAGGATAGAAAATCTCCGTTCTACCCATAGAAACCACTGTTTACGTGTCTAGCAACCGTTGCAATATTTCTCGAAATCTTCCCAAAAATCTGAAATGAAACACGCGAAAAACCTAAACCGAAAAAATATGATCTGACACATGACACTTTTAACCTGAAACTGAATAAACAAACGTTTAACATGAACATAGATGAAATTAAGCTTTTATTTTGATTCGAATCGTTCGTTTAGTATTCTTTTCAATTGATCAAAATCGAAGTTTCAAGTTTCAAGTTTTATTGATTTCAATGTAATTTTTATTCAATTATTACTACACTTATCATTGAAATTATTGACTTTCAAAGAACACACGGGGGGGGGGGTTGGCGAGCGAAGCGAGCAGGGGGGTAACCCCCCTAGTATTGTTAAAGCTATAATAATCTTATATGATTTCATCACCAATACGTCCATTTACTTGAGAATTTTCCCGGAGCCTTGCTAGGAAATACACGATATATTCACATGCGATGATTATTATAGAAATAGCGCACGAACAACTTCATGTTCACTGATATTCTGCGTATGAAAAAGTTTCAGTTTTCATTTTTTAGAACAGAAATTATTTACGTACTAGACAAGAATATCTGTTCATCATGCACTGACGGCATAATAAGTTCGTCGCCATGGAAACATAACAAAGTGACGACGAATTGATTTTCATGGAAATCGAAAACGAGCATTCAGTGAAATTTTTATTATAACTTTTTTTTCCATGGCTTCCATTTGACGCCGCTTGAGCTGTCTTTGTGATGTAATGTACTTGCTCAACTGCCTATATATAACTGGCCTACGCCAGCACGCGGAAACAAATGAATCATATTACGTACCCAATAACCATCCCTTCAACCGTGCAAAAATTAAGCAGATTGATGTGAGTCATAATCAAGGGAAACTTTTTTAATTATTCCCGAGGAATATTTCTTTAAAATTGTCCATTCTTGCCACGTTTATGAATAATCATTGCAATAATGACGTGCGATTCAAGCTTCAAAATAAGTTTATTCACATATTATATCCTTCGAATCTTGAAACATACAGTGAAAAATAGTAAAATAGCTCATTAATATTTACAAATAGAAAGTATATTTCGACACTAGAGCAAAAGACAAATTCTAAGCAGGCGCGAGGTTTGCCCAAGCGAAGAAAGAGTGATAATCACACGAGTCTAGAATCATCTTTTGCTTTAGCATTGAACAGTATTTTTCATCACGAGTGTAGAAAACACTGCTCGATTTCAAGTACAGTCTCACAAATAAACCGAAAATGTACTTTCACAAAAGTTAGCAGGAGTTATTAAAATAGACTGACTGGTCCATCGACATTCTTTAAATACTTCATAGGCCTCGAAATAGATGGACAATTTACTACTTTCTCATATGCCTATGTGCTTCTGTAATGTGTTACTGTCCAAGAATACACCTACAACAAGCAATTATAGAATGGTATACCAGTGAAAACTCTCCGTGTAATTGATGGTTAATTTCTAAATGGAATGGAAATATGTTTTGATTTCATCGTCCAGTGTAGCAGTCTAGACTAAAAGCCCAACAGTAACGTGACATTTAACCATCGATAGATTTTAAGTTCCCAAATTGATTTTGAAATGTGAGCACTTCAGAGGGACTTGATTCGATCAAATACATCAAATCACATCGCATTAAATTAAAAACTCTTCTAGAGCAAATGCTATAGAGTATATTACTGCTATAGTATAATACTCTTGTGCCGTAATAACTTATAAAAACCGCTGCCAAGTGCCTCAGCAGTATGCTTTCTCAAAGTATTGCAATTGAACCTCAACTTGCATTAATCACCACTCTTTAAGAAAGTAAAATGAACCTCTAACTCATTTCCTCCACTCCATAGTAATGGTTGCTAAGGACGTAAACAACGGTTGCTATGGTAAATATCCGAGCTTCGATGTTCTTACTTCTTAGTCATCAACAGTTCCAAAAATGGACCTCCAACAGACTTTTTCCACTCCATAGTAACGGTTGCTAAGGACGTAAACAATGGTTGCTATGGTAAATGTCGGAGCTTCGATGTTCTTACTTCTTAGTCATCAACAGTGCCAAAAATGGACTTCAAACTAACTTTTCACACTCCATAGTAACGGTTGTTAAGGACGTAAACAACAGCTGCTATGGTGAATGTCTAAGCTTCGATGTTCTTACTTCTTAGTCATCAACAGTTCCAAAAATGGACCTCCAACTGACTTTTTCCATTCCCTAGTTACGGTTGCAAGGGATATAAACAACGGTTGCTAGAAACATCAACAATGGTTTCTACGGGAAATGTCTCTTTGATTCTTATAGAATCCCGTAATATACAAACCCAAATGATCATTTATCATGAATTATATGGGAACTTATCAAAAACACGCTAGCAACGGTTGCCATGAAAATAAACAACGGATGTTGCTAAACACCGAACTCAGCTCACATCTTCCGGAGACCGACCTGTGTGCAAAATTTCAGGACGATCGGACTATTCCTTCGAAAGTCATCGTGCGACAAAAAAAAGTCAGTCTGAAGCTGAATTTTGTATCTCCATAGCAACAGTTGCTAAGAGAATAAACAATGGTTGTTCCAAAATGGATGTCTTATCGATTCTCATCGATCATCGAAAGAATTGGAGACCCATCGTGCATTAATGATGATTTTTGGAGCTTTTATCGAAAACACGTTAGCAACGGTTGCTAGAGAAATAAACAACGGATTTGGCTGAAAATTGAACTCGACCGAGATTTTGCGGCGACTAACTTGTGTGCAAAATTTCAGGACGATCGGACAATTCCTTCGAAAGTTATTGTACGACAAAAAAGTGCACGTACGTACGTACATACGTACGTACATACATACAGACATTTTCGGATTTCCATGTTTTTCGACCCGTAGATTACGAAAATCGAGGTCCCGAAGTCCGATTCGATAGGTCGATTTTTACCCCGTTACAAAGCTTTCTCTTTGAGAAAGCAAAAGATTACACGTCTACGTATACGAATCAATATATCTCATATGTTTAGCCAAGGTATTATCATAAGACAATTATTATGATGTTCTTTCCTAAGTTAATTTTTCTGGATGTTTATTCAACTTGCGTAACTTACGACTGACAAAAGGCCACGGTCAGGAGGAGTCGGGGTGGAGGGGGGAGGGAGTATTTTTCCGATCCAAACTGCACAGAGTCCGATCTGAATGAGTTTGACTATTCGGAATTGCACGAGATATCTTTGTAACGTTACCGAACACAAATACGGATCAAAGCGTGAAACTCGGTTGGGCAGATTGAGAAACCGGCGAGCTCGAGCCCGATAAAAGCCACGTGTGAAAACAAAGCGCGGGCGCGCGCCCGCGAGCAGCCTAAATTCGCCGAGCGAAAGGAAAGGCGAACTTCTAAAAATACACCGAGTAACATAATCACTCGGGTTAGACGGGTGAATTTCCACGGCCCTTGGTTTTAATCGACGAAAAATTCGCGTTTACGCTTGGCGCCAAACAAACGCTGGCTGGAGCATGTGGCTAGCCAGCCGACGTCACGTTGATATCGGTAACAAACGGCGAGTGGTGTGTGTGTGTGTGTGTGTGTGTGTGTGTGTGTGTGTGTGTGTGTGTGTGTGTGTGTGTGAGGGGGGGGGGAGGGGGTGACGTAACGAGCGAGCGCACGGGTAGATTAAACATAGCGTCGAGTATACATTGACGAAACACTTGTCGTAGAATTGACGACTCGTCACTGCTCCCCGATCGATCGGCGTTCCAGAGCAATAATGCTCGGCGGCGCGTCATTGTCGACGCGACGACCAACCGTTTACTGCCGCTCGATTTTCCACGTCTCGTTTGGCTTTTGCAACATTCGCTGCCAGTGTACAGTTTGCTTCCCTTATACATTCGCGCTCGTGTTCATTTCTTATCGTTCTTTGTCCTCTGGGTTCACCATTGTCTGCTCGACTCTTCGACGTTTCTAATTTGACTTTTGTGTGGCCATGCTACTCTCGCCATTCCGGTATACGACAATAGATTTTTTTCCACCCGTTCTCATTCGAAACTATTCTATACTCTCGTTGAGGCACACATTTTCCCAGATATATTCATATACCAAAGAACGAATGTCATATTCAAATTACGCGATAATGATAATGGTGAATCGGTTGCAGGATCAAACGGTATATATGGCTTCGTGGTAAATAGTCTGTCAAAGAATTTTCGAATGGAATGCTCATTTTAAAGATATAAGTATTGCTATTTTAATTGGATTCCCCGCGCGGATCGAAGTGGAAGCCGTTACGAATAAATGCAAACTGATTAACTTTTCCCTCCGCAATAAACGGGAAAACGATCATCAAGTAACGCTCCGCGGAACGCACACATTTTGGGAGAAATTAAACGCGAATATGCAATAGTATTTCATTTGCGGGCATTTCAAATCTTGTACTGTTTTCGAGCGCTGAAAATCTGTAGAGCAATCAACATAAGCTTAATGTATCGGAGAATAAAAAAGCTATCTCACTCAATGTTAATGTTGTGTAAGTTGCATGTAGGAATATTGCGTCGGATTGTGTAATACTCGATATTCTCGCCTATTTATTTTTACCCGAATTAAACTTTCTGTCAAAATCACAGTCGATGGAGGTATTCGTTAAAATTATGATATTTCTTGAATGATATTTTTATATTTAGTCATCATAAAATGAATGGTTATGCGATTCTGGAGATTGAAATTTTTTATATTATCATTGTCTTTGAATTATTTTAGCTCAAACGTCATTATTTGATACAACATATATCTCTTCAAGTGATCCCAAGAATTTGATAAATTCTTGAAGACTTGTGAAAACATTATCGCTCGCAAGATTCGTGACTAACTCACATAAATCTGGGCTACTTCTGAGGGTGCAGGAGCGGAATCGTTACAAAATCTACATACAACTTTTCATCAGAGGTGGAGCTAGAATAATACTGCTTCAAAATTAGGGTTTTTATACAGCGTACGAGCTCCTAACCACAGATTTCAATCGTGAAAAATACTACAGCCATTCAACAAAAATGTCACCTTCACGAGAATCGTTAATTTCTAACAAGTTCATAACTAATTACGTGTGATTACAGTGAATAAAAGTCGTGCGTCCAATCTGATTTACATTCAAGAGATGATATATATGTGTACGAACGGTATAAGACTCGAGGAAAGATATTTCTTTGAAAAGTTCGAATGTCCTACGACGAAATGTTGGATATCTTTTTTAGATCTAATGTTATTCTACGGCGTAATTGATATTTAGTAACTATCAATTTTATCTATGGCATGTTTTGCTTTCTCACAGAGAAAGCTTTGTAACGGGGTAAAAATCGACCCACCGAATCGGACTTCGAGACCTCGATTTTCGTAATCTACGGGTCGAAAAACATGGAAATCCGAAAATGTCTGTATGTATGTACGTACGTACGTACGTGCACTTTTTTGTCGTACGATAACTCTCGAAGGAATTGTCCGATCGTCCTGAAATTTTGCACACAGGTTAGTCGCCGCAAAATCTCGGTCGAGTTCAATTTTCAGCCAATTCCGTTGTTTATTCTCCTAGCAACCGTTGCTAACGTGTTTTTGATAAAAGCTCCGAAAATCATCATCAATGCACGATGGGTCTCCAATTCTTTCGACGACGATCGATGAGAATCGATAAGACATTCATTTTGGAACAACCATTGTTTATTCTCCTAGCAACCGTTGCTATGGAGATACAAAATTCAGCTTCAGACTGACTTTTTTTGTCGTACGTTAATTTTCGAAGGATCGTCCTGAAATTTTGCACACAGGTCGGTCGGCATGGCACTGTGTCACTGGCTCGTGAAATTTGATGGGACACAGAGAGTGCAATCCGCCGCGCTGATGCCGGGCGAGTTCTCCGGCAGAATGTGAACGCGCACACGTAAACAAAATAGTGCTTTATTAGGTGTACAGGGAACATTGAGAGAGAGAGAGAGAGCAACACGGGAAACCAAGTTCGGTGTTCAGCAACATCCGTTGTTTGATTCCATGGCAACCGTTGCTAGCGTGTTTTCGATAAGTTCCCATATAATTCATGATAAATGATCATTTGGGTTTGTATATTTATGGGATTCTATAACAATCAAAGAGACCTTTCCCGTATAACCATTGTTGATGTCTCTAGCAACCGGTGTTTATATCGCTTGCAACCGTAACTAGGGAATGGGAAAAGTCAGTTGGAGGTTCATTTTTGGAACTGTTGATGACTGAGAAGTAAGAACATCGAAGCTCCGACATTTACCATAGCAACCGTTGTTTACGTCCTTAGCAACCGTTACTATAGAGTGGGAAAAGTCAGTTGGAGGTCCATTTTCGGAACTGTTGACGACTAAGAAGTAAGAACACCGAAGCTCGGATATTTACCATAGCAACCGTTACTATGGAGTGGAGGAAATAAGTTAGAGGTTCATTTTGCTTTCTCAAAGAGTGGTGATTTATGCAAATTGAGGTTCAATTGCAATACTTTGAGAAAGCATACTGCTGAGGCACTTGGCAGCGGTTTTTTACCACAGATTGGTTCTTCGATGTGTGCAAAAGGATTGCAAATATCACCTGTCCTTGAGAGCTACGCAAATAAAGATTCGTAAAAGATAAGATCCTAATTTTAACTATTAGTCCATATGAGCACTGAGTTAATTTTTTCCCCGAAAATCAATTAAGGAAGGAGTAAATAAGATAAAAGTACGCACAGCGGCGTGTATCTGAAGTTGACAATCTATGGAATTTCGCGAGCGCGCTCGGGATGGCCCAACTTTGAGGCTGCTCAGTTTAGGGATAGTTTGAACCTCACTCGCAGGACCGGCAGTTTTTATCGGGGGTTTTCGGGGATGAAAGCGATGTCTCGCGATTACAACTTTGCGGCGGGTGAGCTCGGGATGACGATTCAATTTTCGAAGAGTCGGTCGGATTTTGGAGCGATAGCTCTCGGCAAGGGTTGGGGCTCGGAGATCGAGTTGCTCGATTAGCCCGATTTAACGATATCGCACAATGACTAAGCAGAGCTCGAACTCGATCAGTCTGGCCGCGTGGATGCGAAAAAATGCGAAACGCAAAAACGCAGAAAAGCGACGTCAGACCCATTTACCGCAGCGAAATCTTCGCTGAGGCTTTGCCGTCACTGAAACACGGCCATCGCGGGGCATTTAGTGCGAGAGCCCAAAGAGTTAGGGAATCCAAGTCGACAGCGGGCTTGAAACGCCGAGGCGTTGCAGTTGTGTGTATGTACCGGTCGCGCGCGGACAATGCCAAGCATATATAGATACACATGCACGTACGGGTATACACTACTCACCGTGGCGAGGAACGTGCAAAATTAACGAGGTGGGGGTGTCGGGGCTGGAGGAGGCGCGGCGCGCCGATCGATAAGCTCGCTGTCGCAGCTCGAAACCGAAATTGAATACGACTGTGTACACGAAGCAGGCAGGAGCGGTTTATGAGGGGCCGCGGGAGCAGGAGGAGATCGCGGCCGGGCGGGCGGGCGCGCGCAACAACCCATACTCGATCATCCGGGCTCGCGGGCTTATCCGCACTTAATTGGATATTCGAGGCGCACCCGCCAAATCTCGCGAGCGCGCCAGCGGATTTTACTCTCGTCTGCACTGCGGCTATATACGTGTACGTAGACGCGCGTGCAGTGCGTCGTTTGCCCCGCTTTCAACTCGACGAGCCCCGGCGCGCGCTCTCGACGGGACGCCGGGTAACGCGACCTGGCCATCGGGCGCATTTTATTGACAGCCCGGCGCCGACGGGCCCCATTGATTACACGTCGCTCGGCCGTAATGAGTGCACTAGGATGCGCCGCGCATACGCAGGTCAAGTGAACGCTTTAATTATCTCAGGACAAACAAGCTCAGTTGGACTCGCGCGAGCGTTACACGCATCCGAACTTTAATCTGATAAAATTCCGAGACGAGATTGCTCCAAGAGCTGTATCGAGTAATCCGCGCACGTAAAAATTAATCTCCCTGATGAGCGGCGACGCCCCGTAAGGGCCCGTATACTTGCATATATATTTTTCCCCCGGCGAGTCATTCAATTATCTTCTCCCCGACTTACTTCACGTTTGCAAAGTTTAATTTTGGACGCCTCGGCAAACTTATTTCTTGAAAATAACCATGCTACATTCCCTTTAAGTAAATATTTACAGATATCTATCACTGAGGAGTAAATTTAACTCTGGGCTTTGGGAATGTTGTTACAGAGAGTATTGACAGAGCTTGGCGAGTCGCACGTAAAAAAAGACTAGCTTGAGAAATTATTAAACGCGAACCGGGAGACGCCTCTGGCGTAACATTCTTCCTCCGTAAGTAAACTCATTATTTGAGGTTTATTTGTCAAAGTATACTTGGCTATATTTCATGGCACTATGAACTAGTTTCGTTTGTGATTAATTTTCTGAAGGATCATAACACTCACCATTATTGATTTATGAATTCCTCTTCTCCCTGACAGTTTTTATATTAAACTAATCGTTCTTCACCTCGACATCTGTATCATGGATCGTTTAGATTACAGCTAATAACTAAGTGACCACCTAATATTTACAAAGGCTGCACCTCGAGAGTGTGAGTAACATTACACGCGATCTGCAGCTCATTTTGAATCGTTCACTCGTGTCTCCCCTTCGAAAATCCACGGTGGCTACAGATGACAATAATTTATTTGGCATCGCTAATTTCCTAGTGGGAATGTATTTTTTATAGGACTAGGAGCTGTTTAGCGCGCGTACCGCGCGCGCCGTGACGTATCGGATAATAAAAAAAAGCGATGTACAAAACAAGCTGACCGCTCTGAATATAGCAAAAACCACTGCTGCTTTCGAGACGACCAATCCAAAGCTCGGAAAAGATCTAAGAATCAATTTGATTGGCCAACTATCAATGGCGGACCTTCAATTCGATACTAATCGCTACCTCCCTTTTAAGATGGGAATATTCAATTCGGGGTGGACCTAATTGATTCTTGCATTGGTTTATTCTTATACGGATGTAATGATACATCGCCGCAATATTATTTGATATTTGAAATACCATATGTGAGTCGTGTATGAGCAATGAAAACTACCATGGCAAAGCACTGTCAAAGGTCAATATGTTTCTTTCGTCATTATTGCTCACCACAAAAGAATCATTGGTTTGGCAAAAAATCTTTCTGATTTTCTCTTCCGTATCAAAATTTTAAATGATCCATTATGCCAGTGTGATACAAGCAATGAAGGTGACGAGGGGCGACTCACTGCAGAACTCCCAAGTTCACTTTTTGGTATTCCCTGGTACTCCACGGTACTCCATAGTCATAATAGTACTCCCTTTGAAATTACATACATGCACACTTCTAGAGCAGCTCCGCGGCACAAAATCTTGTCGGCAATACAGATTAATAGGGGAAATAAACATTTTGACCGGTCTCGAACGTTTACACCATTTGGTTACAGCTCATTTTCTCCAGTTTTTCACCAATTCCGATTCTTGAGCTAATTTCTCTCAAGAGTGCGAATTTTTTTAATATCTTTAGACTTGGCCAAAAAAATTGAGTGACATACCATTCGATTCCTTGGCATTCCATCTACATCAACCTATTTTTTTTCATCATACGTCCTGTTTATCAACCGTTCCATAGGTTTTTGTTATTTTACTCAAATGTACCCAATATGCACCACCCCCCAAGTCATGCACTATTGATTTTTCTCGCGATTTTTGCGACTCAGCTCATTATGAAGGTATTTAGTTGTCTTTTTTAGTTCTTCCCACTTCATAGGATTGCTATGACAGAACTACAAAAAGAGACCGGATGAAAAAAAGTATTCTCTGGGTGGAGCATATATATTTGTGATAGAATGTTTTATACGGATTATTCAAAGTTACACATTGAAAAGTGACAATTTGAAAGAACCACTATGTTACTGGAAAAATGAATGATGAAATAAACAAACCTAGTTTTACATTCGTGTTTTACAGTTCGATCGATCGACAATACATGACATAATAAACTGATCGATATTTGAGTCTGATTTGAGAAAAGTTTATGAATCTGATATAGATGTACATATCGACGTGTCTTACGAAGAAAGACAAATGCAATCTGTCCGCGAAGAAAGACACATCTCAATCTAACCGCGAAGAAAGACACAACTCGTAATCTAGCCACGAAGAAAGACACAACTCGCGTCTGCCCGCAAAAAGGATAGATGGCGTACATCCCACAATTTTCCGAGGTAAAAAAATATATGGAACGAAAGCTTAGAATGAGTAGGTTATCATTGACAAAAAAAAACAAGCCTTTTCTACAGTTTAAACTCTTTTTTCGTTAATATTTGCGGGAGAATAATTCCGACATTTGTCTTTCTTCGCGGCTAGATTGTGAGTTGTGTCTTTCTTCGCGGACAGATTCAGTTATGTGTCTTTCTTCGTAAGACACGTCGATATACTTATATATCCTTCGTATACCCTGATACTCCCTCAGTATTCCATAGTATTCCCCTGGTACTCCTTAGTACTCCTCAGTATTTCTTAGTATTCCCCTGGTACTCTTTAGTACTCCATGGTACTCCATGGTATTCCTTCGAAATCCATGGTACTCCACCACGGTATTCCATAGTATTCTTTGACGGAAAATTTTGGTGAGTCGCCCCTCGGAAGATGACGACCACATTCTGTGAAATTGCCCCAAATTTGGAAATCATAGGATTATGTTTCTCAAAAAACTGCGAAACTTAGCTATAAAAGACCCTACAAGCGTTGACCTCAGCATACTAGAACCTAACGACAAAGCCTGTCAAATTATGTTAGAATTTCTTCGAAATCGTAAGCTACACATATGAATGTTCATTTTTAAATTCTTCTGTAAACGCTGAATAGCACAAGTTTGTTCAAAAGCGTGTAAAAAAACCGCTGCCAAGTGCCTCAGCAGTATGCTTTCTCAAAGTATTGCAATTGAACCTCAATTTGCATTAATCACCACTCTTTGAGAAAGCAAAATGAACCTTTAACTTATTTCCTCCACTCCATAGTAACGGTTGCTATGGTAAATATCCGAGCTTCGGTGTTCTTACTTCTTAGTCGTCAACAGTTCCGAAAATGGACCTCTAACTGACTTTTCCCACTCCATAGTAACGGTTGCTAAGGACGTAAACAACGGTTGCTATGGTAAATGTCGGAGCTTCGACGTTATTACTTCTTAGTCATCAACAGTTCCGAAAATGGACCTCCAACTGACTTTTCCCACTCCATAGTAACGGTTGCTAAGGACGTAAACAACGGTTGCTATGGTAAATGTCGGAGCTTCGATGTTCTTACTTCTTAGTCACCAACAGTTTCAAAAATGGACTTCAAACTGACTTTTCCCACTCCATAGTAACGGTTGCTAAGGACGTAAACAACGGTTGCTATGGTAAATGTCGGAGCTTCGACGTTATTACTTCTTAGTCATCAACAGTTCCGAAAATGGACCTCCAACTGATTTTTCACACTCCATAGTAACGATTGCTAAGGACGTAAACAACGGTTGCTATGGTAAATGTCGGAGCTTCGATGTTCTTACTTCTTAGTCATCAACAGTTCCAAAAATGAACCTCCAACTGACTTTTCCCATTCCCTAGTTACGGTTGCAAGCGATATAAACACCGGTTGCTAGAGACATCAACAATGGTTTATACGGGAAAGGTCTCTTTGATTGTTATAGAATCCCATAAATATACAAACCCAAATGATCATTTATCATGAATTATATGGGAACTTATCGAAAACACGCTAGCAACGGTTGCCATGGAATCAAACAACGGATGTTGCTGAACACCGAACTCGGTTCACATCTGCCGGAGACCGACCTGTGTGCAAAATTTCAGGACGATCGGACCATTCCTTCGAAAATTAACGTACGACAAAAAAAAAGTCAATCTGAAGCTGAATTTTGTATCTCCATAGCAACGGTTGCTAGGAGAATAAACAATGGTTGTTCCAAAATGAATGTCTTATCGATTCTCATCGATCGTCGAAAGAATTCGAGACCATCATCGTGCATTGATGATGATTTTTGGAGCTTTTATCAAAAACACGTTAGCAACGGTTGCTAGAGAAATAAACAACGGAATTGGCTGAAAATTGAACTCGACCGAGATTTTGCGGCGACTAACCTGTGTGCAAAATTTCAGGACGATCGGACAATTCCTTCGAGAGTTATCGTACGACAAAAAAAAGTGCACGTACGTACGTACACTACATACAGACATTTTCGGATTTCCATGTTTTTCGACCCGTAGATTACGAAAATCGAGGTCCCGAAGTCCGATTCGGTGGGTCGATTTTTACCCCGTTACAAAGCTTTCTCTTTGAGAAAGCAATAATAATAATAATAATAATAATAATAATAATAATAATAATAATATTAATAATAATAATAATAATAATAATAATAATAATATAATAATAATAATAATAATAACAATAATAAAAACAAAAATAACAACAATATATAAGTATAACTGTATTTATGACGCTAAACTTTTAAGTTTTTTCACATTTTATTTCAAAAGCTGCCAAGTTGAGTACATCCCAAGTTTTCTTGGAGGGTGTCAGATAGCTGTGTAGAAAAATGACTAATATTGATATGTGCCATTGTACGTGATGAAAATCGATGTATGAAATAAAACCGCTGCCAAGTGCCTCAGCAGTATGCTTTCTCAAAGTATTGCAATTGAACCTCAACTTGCATTAATCACCACTCTTTGAGAAAGCAAAATGAACCTCTAACTCATTTCCTCCACTCTATAGTAACGGTTGCTATGGTAAATATCCGAGCTTCGGTGTTCTTACTTCTTAGTCGTCAACAGTTCCGAAAATGGACCTCTAACTGACTTTTCCCACTCCATAGTAACGGTTGCTAAGGACGTAAACAACGGTTGCTATGGTAAATGTCGGAGCTTCGATGTTCTTACTTCTTAGTCACCAACAGTTCCAAAAATGGACTTCAAACTGACTTTTCCCACTCCATAGTAACGGTTGCTAAGGACGTAAACAACGGCTGCTATGGTAAATGTCGGAGCTTCGACGTTATTACTTCTTAGTCATCAATAGTTCCGAAAATGGACCTCCAACTGACTTTTCACACTCCATAGTAACGGTTGCTAAGGACGTAAACAACGGTTGCTATGGTAAATGTCGGAGCTTCGATGTTCTTACTTCTTAGTCATCAACAGTTCCAAAAATGAACCTCCAACTGACTTTTCCCATTCCCTAGTTACGGTTGCAAGCGATATAAACACCGGTTGCTAGAGACATCAACAATGGTTTATACGGGAAAGGTCTCTTTGATTGTTATAGAATCCCATAAAATATACAAACCCAAATGATCATTTATCATGAATTATATGGGAACTTATCGAAAACACGCTAGCAACGGTTGCCATGGAATCAAACAACGGATGTTGCTGAAGACCGAACTCGGTTCACATCTGCCGGTGACCGACCTGTGTGCAAAATTTCAGGACGATCGGACCATTCCTTCGAAAATTAACGTACGACAAAAAAAAAGTCAATCTGAAGCTGAATTTTGTATCTCCATAGCAACGGTTGCTAGGAGAATAAACAATGGTTGTTCCAAAATGAATGTCTTATCGATTCTCATCGATCGTCGAAAGAATTCGAGACCATCATCGTGCATTGATGATGATTTTTGGAGCTTTTATCAAAAACACGTTAGCAACGGTTGCTAGAGAAATAAACAACGGAATTGGCTAAAAATTGAACTCGACCGAGATTTTGCGGCGACTAACCTGTGTGCAAAATTTCAGGACGATCGGACAATTCCTTCGAGAGTTATCGTACGACAAAAAAAAGTGCACGTACGTACGTACATACATACAGACATTTTCGGATTTCCATGTTTTTCGACCCGTAGATTACGAAAATCGAGGTCCCGAAGTCCGATTCGGTGGGTCGATTTTTACCCCGTTACAAAGCTTTCTCTTTGAGAAAGCAATAATAATAATAATAATAATAAATAATAATAATAATAAATAATAATTAATAATAATAATAATAATAAATAATAATAATAATAATAATAATAATAATAATAATAATAATAATAACAATAATAAAAACAAAAATAACAACAATATATAAGTATAACTGTATTTATGACGCTAAACTTTTAAGTTTTTTCACATTTTATTTCAAAAGCTGCCAAGTTGAGTACATCCCAAGTTTTCTTGGAGGGTGTCAGATAGCTGTGTAGAAAAATGACTAATATTGATATGTGCCATTGTACGTGATGAAAATCGATGTATCCTTGAAATAACCGACATCGTCCCACCATATTTCCAGGAGAAAAACTTCAATTTGCGGTGAAAGTGTATTAATTGAAACGAAAAAAAATCAATCCACGGAGCGTAGCAAAAGTTGGCAAAAAAGTTAGAGTAAAGTTTGGGAAATAGCAGTAGCCGAACTCACAATCTGCCCGATGATCGATCGGATATCGAAGAAGTCATAGCCCATACACCGGGTCCGAGACGAAGGCGGAGAAACAAACGAGTCCCGAGGGACGAGCTCGTGCGGCTCTGCGAAAATTCGAGGCTACTCCATCGCTCGGCAGCAGCTGCGGTTGATCCGAGCTGGAGCGACGAGACGGTAGAATCTGTCAGACGTTGGCTGGGCGCGAAGTTTGTTCGGTATGTACACGAGCCGCGAGCGAGCTACATAGCCTCCCGGTGAAGAGCTGCAGCGAGGAGTACAGCAACTTGAATAGAGTGAGCTGCGCTGTATGTAACGAAGGGGAGCAACATCACCTGTTAGCCGAGCGCGCGCGCGCGCGCCCCTCATCCCTTGTTCGCCGCTCACGCACGTGCCTCAATTCTGGCCAGTATTCGAATGTTATACAAGGCCCGCACAGCTCATCAGATGCACGTGCTCGGCGAGCCCAGATTATATCTGACGCGCACCTCTGTACAACGTCTATTTTCGATCAGAGCCATTGTTCGACTGTCTCGAGCCATCGGTATACCGTTAATTGGAAAATGTTATTCCTACCTTCTCTTTGATTACTTTTATTCTCTTGAAAAAGTCCACCGTCTAGCAAATTGATTCGACTCATATTTGATATTCCCCCCCCCCCCGAATGGGCTGAATTTATTCTTTAAAAGGGAGACGAACAGATCGAATGTGCTTTTTCTTCGTTAAAAGCTTTTACTTTTGTAATTTTTTTTTAAAAAAAGGTGGAATAAATTCACACGGACAAAGGTCATTCGGTATGTATTTTGAAAAACATTCTTTTGCATGAATTATATTTCATTTGAAAAGTTTTCTGTACGTAATTCAACAACAGAAGATTGGATGCTCTCCAATAAAAATTAATTAACAAGTCTTTGGGACAATAGGTACTTTTGGAGAATATTCAAATTTCGTTGTATCCTCTCCATGAGTGGGGGTACAACGAAACACATTATCTTCAAATGAAAGTGATGGCCTGTAAAGTGAAGCCAGTTAACTAACGATTTGATTGATTTAAACTTAACTGCGTACGTAACGTGAGTAAGATATGCTAGGGCAAAGAAGATGGATGTCCTTTGGTTAGGATAGTCCGTTTTGTCAACAGTAGGATAAGGATCGGACATATTGAAATTCATTGATAAATACGTGGAAAAGATCACTGCCAATTCAATGTCAAAACAATTATTAAAATATAATGATGAAAAATATGAGTGTCGATCGCGCGAGTAGCGCGTCTGATTGTAGCTAGTGACAATAATTTTCTGTAACGAGTTCCGAGGGAGTCTGAAGCCCACCTCAACTCGATGTACACCGATTGTTCAAACTATTGTATTCCAAGGACTTAGCGGAGCTAACAGTGCAACTTTTCTTATTTAACTCAACTAAACTCAGAAGTATTCAACAAGAATCTTCATAGTTAACTACTTATTCCGAGGGCAGTCGGCTGTATAACGAAATTAAACTTTTTTTTACGAGCAAAAATAAAGACGTGTAGTCTATGATGTAAGTCAGATCTTGAATGGTTGCACAATGCAGAATGATATGAGCACAGATGCGGAAAGTCGACGAAAAAGACGTGCTCATAGTGAGTGTAGGGCTTGTAAGCTCGCGCGAAGCTCGCGAGTGAGATACCAATAAGTCGTCGCGTTGCATATTGGCGCAGTGTGGAAAAGCCCGAAGAGTCCCGACAGCTGAGTTGATGTGGAGAGGCAGATATCAAAGTAAGTTCGCCCGGAGAGCGTCGGGGAGATTTTGTCGTTCCGCCCAGCGAGAGGGGAATAGCAGAAGTTACGACACTACTCATGTGCGCGCGACGGTGGACTACGATGCGAGTCGCGTGAACAGCTGTTGGGCGAGATTGCCCGAGCTTCCACAGCCTCCTCCGCAGCTTCGTTCAAGCCGAGCTATGCAGAGCTGCGCTTCCCTCGACTTGGTGAGTTACCTACTCCCGCGTGCACTTTCGCGTATGTCGCCCGGAGGAATAATTCGAGCTCCCGAATTTACGACAGAAAACAATTGTCGAAATGAACTGCGGTCACGGTGTCCGGCTATAACAAACGACCGCAACATACGGCGTTCTTTTTCAATTCTTCAGAAATTTTATTTCTATTGCGCAGTGCGCGCATACAGTATTACCTGGTTCAGTAATTGATTCTACATAATTGACCGTACAAAAGTCTCGTGTTTCATTAGTATAATAAGAAAAATCGAATCAATGGAATTTAATTAATTCATTCGTTGGCTCATCATTATGGCTCATCAATATTATAGCGACAGAGTAATTATCGAAATATGATTATAAAATGTATTCAATTGCATACTAAACGAGAGAACAATTAGCAAATAAAGTGGTTGCAAAGTCTTCTATGCTTCATATCGAGTATAACTCATCGGAATAAATCTGTGAAAGCTAACTCTTGCAGTATCTATTCAGACTTGATGAAGTTAATTTTAAACATGTTAAATAATCCTGTTTCAGCTAATGCAGGAATTCTATTTGTATACACTTTTACGTAAAAAACGTGCCGCTGCATGGAATTCAAGTAAGGTAACTGTAGGCAATTTGGCACTGCAATCGATTTGGCACGTTTGTAAGATTTCGTATTTCCGATGATGTCTGAGTATCATTCGTATTAGAAGAAAATTTTCAGTACCTTCCCTGCCTATTTAGCCCTTAAAACACTCTCCTACAACACTTTGAAGTTTCACTAACTGTGTGATTACTCCTTTTTATGTAAAAACATCTCATCTTTCGATTGGTTTCATCAGTTTTCCAAAAACTAACTTTTATCCTACTCAAATTGCTCTTTTTCGCATAAAAAATAAGTAAAGCCAATCCAGCTCTTTATCTGATAAATAAATCGAAAGACTGAGTAAAATCGTTGAATATTTTCATAGACATATTACGATGATTTAGATGTGTATTTTTGAGTTGAATGTCAAAAGTTTTGTATAAATATCAATAGGATCATGATTGAGAGTTTATTCCAATGCCAATTTGATCGTCTCTGTAGGTGCCAAATTGACTACACATTTAGTGCATTTTGCCCTTTTACGTTTTTTTCAAATTCCAATTTTTAATAGGTTAAAGTGGTCGGATGATAATTATAGTTCTGATAGATATTGAGCTAAGCTTTACGATACTGTTGACAGAATTTCAAAATTCCAAGTCTACCATAGTCAAATTCGCAAAAAAACCTTAAGAGTGGCGCATTGGCTGCAGTAACCTTATTCGAGTTGATCTACGATATTCCGGTGTGATTTTTTCTCCAAGTAATTTCATTTACGTATAAAAATCACATCACCATGTATTCCGGATGATGCAGGTATAACTCCCATATCCAATGCACACCATACAATTTTTTCAAATCAGTCGTTTTACCTGCATATTCGGTGTTTCATGTCTTCACGTAAGTTTACCTACGTGAGATTTGGGAAAGCAGCTATTCATAAGACTTGTATACTTATGCTATGTACTTTTACGACAAGAACGTTAAAAAATTGAATTTTCTACTTGAAAAATATGTTCACTCCGAGAAAAATGTCCAAAAGAGTATTCAAAGGGAATATCTTAGTGCTTGAAGAAAAATGAATTTCGACTTAAGGTGCACCACCCGCAGCCACATTAAAAGAACTTTTTCTATGAATAAATTATACGTTACTTTCAACCACTTGATGAGCTTAGTTTGTAGCAGGTTAATTAAATATTCATTTCACATTTCCTTTGAATCGCATAGATTGATACGAAGAATATAGATTTCCGATGTGGCAAACGTTTATATATATATATATGAGTTTTGTCGGTAAAAATCCAAAAATTTCATCAGACTCATTGAGAGCTTGATATTTTTCATCCGAATAAGTTTTAAACAGAGATGATTTTCACCTTCAGTGATAGAACTCCTCACATGATCACGAAAATATTATATATTGATAGATACAACTAATCAGCTACTCATTTATAAGTCCCACAACACGACAAATAATTGAAATTGGTCAAGGCCACAAACGACTATCAGAATTACGCGGTTTTGTTATCTAGTTTCATTTATCGGATTGAGCAAGCTTCGTTTTAGCGAATACATCATAACGGCGTAAGTGACAAACAGAAACAACGAGGAGGAGATAGGAAACTTGTGTTTTCGCAAGGAACGGCCCCCCGGCAGATTTTGTATACCGTATATCTTTCTCCACTTTGTCATTTCGCTCGACTGGAATCCCTTCCGGCAGCATCCGTTCCGCAGCGCTCCCCAAGTGCGCACGGGCACGCTCTGCTATTTCCGTGAACACAAGAACGGAAATTTGCGGGATTCATTTCAAAGAATATGTCCAATCCGCGACCGGCAGATATCCCTTTCTCTTTGTGTAAATCGAAAAGTGCCAGCACCGATGGGATGAGGAAAAGACTCAAATGGAAAATGTACAAAGAGCAGTCCTGCGAGAAAAAAAATTTATTCCTCCAGATCAAGAGGCTTAACCAATTCGTGAATGGAGAATTACCGAGTTGGGTTCTAATGAATCCCAAACTATTAAAATTTCAATAGATTTCCATTTTATCCCTTTTATCCAGTCTTCATTGTGTGTGAGACCTTTCTCCAAGTTGAATTCGTTATTGTTGTCCTCCCAACATATTTCAAAACTAGGTAGTCTTAGGGGATCCCGGAAAATAATGATCAAAATGTATAATAATAACAACATAGCAGTTTTTAAAATATAGTATGCCTAAGCATCAAAATCTGAACCGCGCTAATCAGTACCGTTCATTCGATCTCAATTTTTACTACAATAGTAGAGAAGTTTTAGACAAAACAAAGCGTTTGGGTGAGACAATAATATCTGGGGACTTTGCGTAAGAACGTGAGTGTGACTTCGTATCTACCCCCACTATGCACGGAGAAGCTGAATCGTATGGCTAGAGGCACAAGAGTACAATAAAAGTAACTCTGTTCTATGCGCTCAGCTGCGTCATGAGAGTTAAAGGATATATTATCTCACATCCTCGAACAAATACAATAACCAAGATTTCTGAGCGTGAACGAATTATACATTTTAACACTTTCGGCAGAATATTGTTATATCTTATCTCCTTTCCTTCTAATTTTTAAAAAGTGAAACACTATATTTATTCTAGAGAAAAGTATGGGCTTTTCAGTAAAGTTTGTTAAAGTTCAGTGAGACTTTGATAAATAATACGTTTTCTTGACATAGTAAACTTTAAAGTTGAACATTTTCGTTATATCAGCTTTTTACTATTGATTTATGTACTTGTAAGTTCTATAAAGTTATCACTCTATTATTGAAATTCTTAAAGATAGAAGTAGAACGTCGAGGCTTGGTTGAAAAAGAAATGAAAAGTGATAGAGCCAGCAGCCATTCAGGTTTTCATACAAGTCTAGAGCTGATCGGCAAGAGGACGATTTACGTGAGGAAATTAGAACGTGTCTGTCAAGTCTAAGATAGATTAATGCTCCCCAAGTACGTAACTGCGGCTTCTTTTCAGATTTAACAGCAAGAAGTATGAATGAAAACTTGAATTGATCACATTTCGACGTTCATCCGTGGATTTGTATAAGGCCGATAAATTATCTCTCCATGAAAGCGTGCATAGATTACATTTTTAATATAGTATAGTTCTAAGCAAGGTGAGTGAGTAAATGAATCCAGAATATCCAGAGGTGCTGAATGCGTTTGAAAAAAAATTCCGAAGTAATGGTTTGGTATAAGTCAAAATTTATAAAGCTTCAAGAGGTACATCTAGATGCTCTCACGTTAAATTACGGTGTAGTTGAGATGAATAAACATTGTAATAATTTCAAATTCACTTGGATTGATTTGCAAATAAAGAAATGAGAATAAAGCCAACGAGTCTTAGGATAACGCATAAGATACCGAATCTCAAAGGGGTGAACGTTGCGTGAAAATAAGCCGTTATGCATGAATATCCTTGATAATTGCAAGCGTAGACTGGTAAAAATGAAATTTGAAAACTCTCTGCGGGAGAATCGTTAATTGGGTGACGCGCGACAAAAGCATACAGAGGATGCGAGACAGGAATTAGCTCGGAAGCATCAGTTGGAGCGGACAAAAGGAAAATTGAGCGGTACTCTGCTGAGTACTGCAGCGAGCGCAGTTTAGGCGTCGCGTAGGCGTTCGCTCGACGAAGATTAACCGGCGTACACGGCGCAGTGTTGTCCCGCATCGTGGTAGAAGTGTCGGGCTTGAATAATTGAGCGCGAGCCTAATTCGTGCAGGGCTGCAGGGGCGCGCGTTCGACTGCAGCGCTTCCGGAGTGAAGAGCCGCGCGTGGAGTGGGCCCGCGACCGCCTCTCCAGCCTTGCACGCGCAATCGAATTAATTAATTTGAGTCCGCGCGCCGGCCCGTACAATTAGTATGCGATATAATGCACCGCTAACGAAGGAAACCCCGATTGGATGAGGCCGCACGTGCACAGCTGTGAAGGACGCGCGCGCGGCTGTCCTGCCGTGCGGAGGATGATGCTCGCGCGTGCTGTATCCCCGATCGCCCCCCATGTTCGGCCCAACATCCCGTGCCGCGGCTCTTATAGCTAACGAGGCCACTCCTACTATGCGCGCCTTCATGTCCCCCGACTTGCGAGCTGGCGCCGCAATTTGCCAGACATCGATAACTAATCGGAGGCTCCCCCGATCGACGGCTTCTCGCTTTATACCCAATAACGGAATCCACAGCCCGATATGTCGCCGAGCAGCTGTTCCGACGTCGCTGCATTATTCAGCCCTTTGCGAAGTCACTAGTTTGGGGTCAATGACGATCAATCTCTCTACTTCTCGCTGGGCGGATCTTTTATTTATCACTTGTTCTACTTCGCGCAATAGAACACTTCTTTGCATCAACTAGATCGAACCGGCTAGTAGAGGGCTTGTTCGGTGGTGGCTAACTCCGGCGAAGCCAACATTTATTCCGCGGCGAAGTGAAAATGGGGTGGGCTTTGGAACTCCAACTTGCGGCTACGAGCGAAGTAAAGAGCCAGGGAGAGTAAAAAGTAAAACACTCTCGATACTTTTTACGAACCTGTGACTGCTTGAACTCGATTGGAATGGATTTTCACTTTGATCCCGGTATGAATGTGATCACTGGAACTTGGTCACGGGAGGAAAATCATTCTTCCAAAAAAAAACGGATGCTATACAAGAAGTTTTAGTTTGTCTTGAGTTGAGAAACAGTACAATCGACACGCTTCTGCTCGAGTAGGTGAGCGGGTATAGGGAATAAGGAGCTCTTGCCAGAGTAACAAGTACATAATTCGATGAAAGAAGGAAAAGAAAAAAATGTCCATTAGATACTTTCAGGTATCCTTATCCAATTCTAACAACAAAGAGTAGACTCATCACTTCCCTAAAGAGATTTTCTCGGAGGCAAGTAAATCGTTAAAACGATTAGCTTTGACGTCAATAGCCCAAACAAACAAGAACCACCATACGTTATATTTCAACAGAGATTATTTTGATACGTTTAGTTGTATAGTTAATTTGATTTGAGTAAAAAAAACTAATTTATTTTCATGAATATATTTATCCAATTCAATAAAGTAAAAATGTTTCACATCCTGAGGAAGTCAATAGATAAAAAATAACTTGCAGTTGCGTTTTTACATATTCGAGTAGAATGAGACAAGTGTGGTCAGACATATACAAGTTGAGTACATTTAATTGTTGATAACGTCACTGAATGATCATAATTGTAGTAACGTGAAAATATAGGGTTGCAATATTAAGATGAAATCGTGCATAGATGATTAAATTAATATACCATCTCAATGCCTACATATTATTTATTTTAGATTCCAATCACGTGTTTTTGGAATAATGGCTCATATTTTTAGGAAATTTGAGGAAGATTGCCTGTGCTGGAACGAGATAATCGACCCCAAAGTTTATGGCTTCAGCACATAAAATGTAGGGCCAAGGTTTGGAAAAGTGACGTCAGAGCAACATTTGATTGATAAAAAACTTTTTTTCCCACCAAAATTCTGTTTGAGGGATACCAAAAAGACTTTGTGAAAAAGAAGAAATGTCGTGACGATTTAGTTTTGAGGATGTAATCAAATTAATCTTTTACCCAACCCTTTTATTTTAATATACAATTCCGAACTATCATTGATAGTTTTTTAAATCTTCATGGCTTCAGGTGATTCTAGATACATCCAATCAATTCTAGTTCAGTTAAATATATTTTTAGATAATCACATTGATTAATCTCTTATAGATAGTTCATTTCTATTTCCTCAATTTCGCAAGGGTTGGAGCGACAGCTAATTCAAACAGCATTCCTCACGTTTGCTTTTTCAAACCAATGAAATTAAATTACGCGGAGTAAACTCGACATCTACAGTAACCATCAGTCCAAATCTGTTCTGTACACAGAACCTTCATTCAGTTGTACAGAAAATTAGATCGAGTAAAACGTGAAATTGAAAACGAAGATAAGAAAAAGAAGTTTCAACATGATTGAATCTTCTAAAGGTATCAAAAATGATTGAAACTGATTCAAATTCACCCTTAACATATTTGTGAAGTAGTCCCTTGTCTATTTAGATATATTGCGGAATTATCTTTAATCGAGCCGTTTTAATTCAGCAATATCAATCTTGTCAAAAAGTAATCGCCCTAGTTGACGCTGACTATAGGGTTTCATTTGTAGTTTATCGTGCGTGTCGACACTAATGCTGGATGTCCAATTGGATTTCAGTAATGTCTCTGCCGGTCATCAGTTCGTCTTTTGTATCGTGCTTCATTCAATTGGTACTTAATCGATGTTACGAGGGAGCAAACGTTAACGTTCCAGTCAGTTTATCTTATCTCTTAACCACTACGTGATGGTCCCGAATGATCGTTGAAACGGGAATCTTATATCACTTTATTTTTTCTCTTCCATTATTCCATTGTTTTTACTGCAGTGAAAGAAAACATCCTATCGTTTTTTTTAATATTCGTTGAGTTTAGATACTCGTGTAATAAAATTGAAAAAAAATGCCTGAGAAGCATGAAAATAATTCAATTTATCAACTTTATTGAAGAGTAACAAGAAAAAGGGTAATAGAATATTTCAATAAATTGAAATTCATCCGAAAATGAAGCGAAATCAGTGAGGTGAAATCAAATTGAGATGGATATGTATATAAGGATTAACTAAATACGAGGTGTTAATATATATGTATGTATGTATGTTTCTAGAGAAACTCTCGTATACAGCTGTATAAGCTTCAATTTCAATGATATCACTCGGCTTTCAATAGGAATGAATTCGTAACACAGTCTGGAGCAAGTTGAGTTCGGAATTGCAGAGACGCAGAACATAGGAGGAAGCGATTTGGTTCGATTCCATCGCGTGCTACGATATTACACGTGCGTTTCCATGAATACATCAGCTGCAGGGATTCCTAATTTGGCAAAATCTTCCCAATATCGCTGTACCGCAGCCAGTGAAATTGAGCAAAAATCATAAAAGTCGAGTGGAGCGATACTCGGCCGAGGGCGAAATTGATACTCAGCAGTAAAAGAAGAATATAACGTTGCGCAGGGCGGGCAACAATACCTGGAACGAAATTCCATTAGATTTGACGTATGGAGTATCGGATTCGTGGCGAAGGATGGGGTGGGGGGTGGTGGTGAGGTATAGGTATATGGATCTCGGCAAGCTACATACATGTATATATCGATGCGCGAGGCTCGTGTCATGTAGGTGCAGCGAGGGCTACATAGACCGGGGAACGACGAAGGCTGCACCGGAGCAGCGGAGAGCCGAGCGACAGAGATGGGTGTGCAGGTCGACTATACACTGCACGGCTGTCGGAGTGACCTTGCGTATATACGCGCGATTGTTCGTGCGCGCTCATATGTATAGCCGCGGCGCGTGTGTCTCGAGCGGCCGCATGAGGAGGGGCACGTGGGCTCGAGCCACGTGGTGGCATACTCGCGGTCGCGACGTGATTGGCACACGGGCCGCGCCGTCACGAGCAGCTCCCCCGGACGATCAAAGGCCCGCTCGGCCGCCCCCGGTTTTACGATCGCCCCCTATAAAACATCTTTGCCGCGTGGCCGCGCCGAGAGGCGCCCCTTATCGATCCTGTTTTCATTGCCCCCCGCTGTTTTTACGACCGGCCAGATCATGCGCCCCAGTAGCGAGCTTTAATTACTTTCCATCCGCTTCGAGCGTACGGCTCACCGTTTTTTTTACTTCGTGCCAGGCCCACTCGGGGCGCGATATCGCCCGCGGAGCCGACTCGATTGCTCGCGCAAAACCCATGTCCCTCGTTGAGTTTTCATCGTGCCCCCTCTGTCTCGTTCCGTTACATGCGCCGATATCGATTTTCACTACCCCCTCAATAAATCATACTCTCCCAAGGTACTTGACCCACCTTTTATTAATTGACAAGATTTCTCAATCGGCAAAACCCGGCTTCGCCCCTCGACCGCCCCGAGTATTTTCCGCTTGAATCTTACGCTCCGATAAGATCTTCATCTGGACGAGATTATTTCGGAGAATATGGCTGTGCCCCGGGAGGCAGAGGAGAAAGCGTATACCTCCTCTAAAGTTCTCAAAAGAGTATATTTCTCTTGAAATGACTCAAGGCAACGATGCGCACGAGCATAACGCTCGAGAATAATGGCGGAGTAATTACGTTTTCATGTCTCGTAATTGAATCTTCACTCGCAAAGAAAAGCCTCCATACAGCTGGCCGAAATGTACGCTCGTTATTTTTACTTCTCTTTGTGCAATTTAGGACGATGCATTAACGTTGTAATCGTGATAAATATATTAAATCGTGGTCACAAGGCAGAGAGAAAAACATTAGTTTGAAAATATGGAAAAGCGAAGCAGATTCTTATCAGCTGCAGCTACATACGTCAGTGGCTGCAGTTAGAAGTACAAAACTTGGAATACACCTGATAAAGACACATAAGCCCGAAGCGTCAGCTGTCTGAAAGTATATTAGATACGAAATTGCGTTAGCGTTCCAACGGATCGAGCTTATTTTTCTCACCCCGTCACTCTCCCGTTATCCAATGATTTTCATTCGACCTGCGGTATTCGTATCTGCCAAATGAAGTTTGCCAGCTATACGATAACAAACAAATGGATTCGAACGAGTCAAAAATGCGAAATCAATCGCTCGACAATGTCGACGGGCAGCCGAAGCAACGTTCGGCAGGGCATTCGGAAGCCGTTTCAATTTGTTTCAATTAGCCCTGTGATCGAGAGAGAGAGAGAGAGAGAGAGAGAGAGAGAGAGAGAGAGACAAAGAGAGAGGGAGAATGAGCGGCTGTCGGTTGGCATTCGTAGCGCACAGACCGCGGGCCAGTGCTTTCCAATCGCACGCGGATCGAACAGGCCGACACACGAGCGCGGGGAAAGTGCTGTCATCCAATTTGGCGTGCACCGCTTGTGTTTGGATCAATTCAGAACGGACTACAACACGCGAACGATCCGTCTGAAGCGCGCGTCACGCATAACTCGCATTATAACAACAGCAGTTGGAGTCTCGCCCACGCGAGAGAGGGACACTAATAGGAGCGAAATCAACCGCGGCCCGAATCTCCGGTCGCGCAACGCCAGGCTTCATTAAACTCCCACGTGATGTACGTCGGATGCGCGCAAACGAGCCACCGAGTACACCCTATATACCTACGTACAGCTATCTCGGCCGTACGGATTCGCGTCTGGCCTATCGAAACAGCTGACGAGGCTGTGACACCGCGCGGCTTTCGGCCTCCGTCAAATGGGTGGGCGCGCGCGTTATAAGCTCTATATCTCCCGTCGGCGTTCTCATTTTCCCCTCTTCTCCCCTGGACCCCCCACGACAATCTTCGTACTCCTATATATATGAGCCGTCTGACCGACAGCCGCCGCGACTCATCCGTCGACGTGCCTTTGCGCACACCCATTCTACCCTAATTTTCTTCTTTTCCGAGCCTTTTCTATCCAGTATTATACTTGACTATGTATACATAGTATGTATATACCCGCTTGTCACCGTCGATCTAGATACACGCGCCCCCATTGCCCATTAGTCTGTATATCTGTTTCTGCTAATCATAATTTTTTTTCTCGCTGGTTCGTTAATGTAGTAGTACGAGTGTTTCAATAACGCTGCGTAGAAAGAAATATATAACAAGCTTTTGAGATATCTGATTGGGAAACAGTATCGATTGGAGTAGATCTTTATCCCGCATGAATAACAAAATGGGCTATGTTTAGGCGTTGGTTATTGAATTGGGACATTTTTTAAGGTCCTACGTGTTCTTGGTTACCCTCATTATCAGCTCTTGAAATCTTCTCTTTAAACAAGAATTCCCACAGATTGTACGTGGGAACAATTCAATTCCAATAGCTAATTTTATTAATAAACTTTATCGCTAGACTAAGCTTACAGAGATTATATAAAAACATAAAAACTATAACTTTTGAAAAATACTAAGTCAGTTTCTTCGATGATATGTTTTGTTTTGAATCGGACAGCGTTGTCCTTCCCATATTAATATAATAGCGTTGTTGCATAACGTTTCTCGTACCAGACTACTGCTTATATCAGATTCTATCATTGCTCTTTTCTCTCTCGTTGAAAAGGTTCTCACCAGAGTTTTTCATTCTGCATCTGTTTACGCAACAAATAATCATTTATCATTTTTTCCATTCTCCTCAGCTTGAGCTTTTGTTATGAGCATACACACCGACACTCCCAAACAACGTTGACGTTGAAGAGTAGCATAGAACACTATTTTCGGCGAAGGAGTATACGTAACCCAAATAACACGTTTTCCTATTTTTCTTCCATGAAACAAGATATGACGTTTACTCGCAAAGTCATTATATTCATTATGAGACGTAATTGACTGGATGTGAACAAGTTTTACTTCATCGGGTAAAATTAAAGCATGTTAATATTTATGATAAAAAGTCAGAGCATTATATTTTTTTACGGAATAAAGGAACCGGCACAGGCTGCTACACTGTGGTGCCTTTGAGATGCACACATACAAAATCACACCTCGACCAATGACGCGCTTGAGTAAACATATAGTTTTATTCTACAAACTGTTCTCGATTATTTCTTCGCCACTTCTCTCTTTAACAGCTTATACTAGCTCGTGCAACTCGTCTTTCGGGGTATCGATGTATACCATCGGTTTATCTCTTCAGTGACGAGGTACATAAAAACAGTTCCCACTGGTTACATTCCGAATTGTGCCGAGTTGATTTCTTTTTTCAATTGGATTCTCCCGGAGTGGAGCGCATTAGTTATGGTGTCGCCAGACTCCCGAGCGCATTTCTCGTCTCGCCGGCGCAGAACTCGGCGGCTGAACCGCTACGTAGAATCGCTATGAGGTCGCTCCTGGATAATTTGTCAGCCAAGAGAAGCGGAGCCGCGGCTCGAGCTATGCTAATGAGCGCACGGAGGTCTCGTGCGTGCTTCCGCGCCACGCTACCTCTCGCTAGCCCAAGCATAAAAAAAGATGAGGCCGAGGGGGCCACTCGGCACTACTTATATGATGCTCGAGCTACGGATGCCCGCCCGGATGTCGGATGCCCGCCGCGGGGCTAAACACGAGGATGCGTCCGAACCCCTCCCCTAACTCCCCTCCCCCCATCAATACCACCAGAATCACACCCGTCACGTTTCCGGTTGTATTTCCCTTGGACGACCGAGCGATTCATGTTTCTCTCGTGAGATTTTGGCTGGTTGGGCTTTCGCGATGGATCCAACGGTAGTATACATACGAGAGAAAAAATATGTTTCCTCTCATAGCTCAAATTCAGATAATGTGCTTTGAAAATTTGGAGCTATCGTGTAGTGTCCAAGAGTGCAGTCAAGCTTTAAATTACTTTATTGTCATGCTCAAGATCATTTTGACCATTATTATCGTACAGAAATTCAACTGTTGTTTTATGGCAATGATTTTTCATTTGGAATTCTCACACTATAACATTGTAGCTTCATTCGCATATAGCTCTACATGATTTGACGTGTATTGACGCGTGCAGTCCAAGGTTATGAATAGTTTATTTACTTCATTACTCAGCATAAAGCGGATCGATTAAACCATCTTAGTTAGTGCAATGACCCAGTGGTTGTGAATCATTTGCGATCCTATGAATTCACGAACTCACGATTTTGACAGTTTTTCTCATCATCTCATTAATTTATGAGATTTATTTACCTTTGCGATGAGTTAATTAGTTAGTTATTTTCACTTATGAGTAGTTTCAGAGCTCACCAGTATTCAATATTATATACTTCAAAGCGTATCATCATACATATTCTAAAATGCCTACGAGCTTGAATAAGAGTTTGAAAACAAACCTCCCAAAAATGTATCCAGTAGATGATAGGCATTGATTTGACAAAAGAATTTCAACCGAGAACTATATTATTTTTTCTTGAGACAATCTTACAATAAATAGTGCAGCCTAAAATTTTAAGCGGAGTTGTTTTCGCAATTCGTACATTCATACCTGACACCGTTACCGTGTTTACTATTTCTGAAAAAACAACAAGTAATTTATTCACACAATGAATGAATTAATAAACGAATGAATATCAATGGATAAAGATGGGGTGGCCGTTACAACCCATGATTTACAAATAACGCAGTCTTTGTTGCGGTTGCGGAGTAAATGATAGCCTCCAAGAACGTCACCGTCAGCTTATTACGAATCATCATCTGGTACAGGCCAAGCTCTCATTCACTATTTGCGATAAATGAAAAATATTGTGACATTTTTCCCGCAAAAGATCGGATTCAAATGATTCTTTATACTCTTGGGAGTAATGAAATTTAACGCAGAAGATGGATTAATTGGGCGTCATCAAATAACAATCAGACGCGCAGTTGGCAATCCAACGGTAATTTACACGGCCACGAGCTCATTAGGCAAGCGGGTCATGCTAGGCTGGCACGAGAAAAAGACGTCGCACATGCGTATGGAAAGCTAATCAGGAGATAACAGATGGGAATTTGATTGGGGATAAATAGGTAGGATCGGGTTAGATGGAAGGAAGGAAGGAAGGAAGGTATAAAGGTGCGCGGGGCTCGAGCGTGCGCGCGCGCGGTCATTTCGAGCTTGCATTCGAGTTGCAATGGGTTCAATTGTAGTAGCCCAAGGCTAATTCGCGTTGTGCGCGTGTGTGTCGCACCGTATAAAACCATCGAGCACATGACCTAGTTGGCGACTAGCGACTGGGGGCGACTGGGGGCGACTGGCCAGTGAGCCAGCGCGCGCGCACTCGAATCGGCATCGGAGTATCGAGGCAACCCACGGCTATATCCGCTCGCCTCGGGGTCTCGGCCAATAGACCGAGCTAATCGTCGTCGCGTATGGGCTCGATTTATCTTGGACACTTGGACTAGCTGTCTCTTCACCCCTGCGTGAGCGCCCCATTACTACTCCTCAGACGTATATGCTTACCAGCACAGACCCAACTAATAGTCCTGTGCATCCTGAATTATTCAGCTGACGCTCGTGACGGAGTTCCACTCAAATCTTTTCAGGCTCTACGAGCTCGATGTATCTAACCCGATTCTGCCGGTTTCATCGCGACCTGCGTTAATAATTTGTTGTTTTTCATGGTTTTCAATGGATTACACCATTTTTCAGTAGCGAATTACTGTTGAATTGATTTATAATTATGTTTATGGTTTAACTGCACTCATAATATTTTGAATACCAGCTCGGTCAAAAACTATTTGGAGTTTTGAACAATCAATGGGGGTTCTGCTTGTATAAAACAATATGATGAAAACTAATTGAAAGTGTTATATTATTGATCGTTCTCTTGATGTGATAGTTGTTGTTTTATTTTCAAAACAAAAATCTGTTTGTTCTTTTAGTACAATGGGCATTTTTCCTTATATAAAAAAGTGATGGCCTTTAGAGTGAAGGCATTAACTCGTGATTTGATTGGTGTAGATCTAACCACGTGATTTGTAGTGGGGTGTATATAGATATAGAGTGAGATGTATATATAGATAGAGAGTAGCCGATGACATGATATTATAGGTTAGAATAGTCAGTTTCGTTGATGATACTGTCATAAGTTTCGACAATTTATTTTCAAAACTATAATTGTAGGTATGTAAATTTGATTTATGGTACGTGGATATTTTAGGCTACCTTTTAGTTTTGAACAGTTGCCGGATTGGATAACTCTGTTAGGTTAAGATGTCTGATGTGTAAATTTTATGTGTTATGTGGTTGAATAGTTTAATATTAAAAATCTGAAATCGTCTTGCGAGCTCAAGTGTCGATAGCTCAGAATTATTTAAATAGCAGAAGAAGTCAGTGCTCGATGGTTCTTTCTAATACTCTTATACAGTTTTTACATGAATCATAAGAATTTAGGGTTCGGTTATTCATTTAGCTTTTAGAAATTCGCATCATGAAATGAATTGAGATGTACGTCAGAACGATTATGGTCAAGATTCGTGGAAAAAATAATTGAAATCTGGTTTTGAAACACATACATGTAGATCGCGCGCAGCGCGTTTGATGTAGCTAGTTTAATAAAAATTCGATACGGTAACATTTAGTCTGTACTGTCATCATCTGTGAAGAATTCACGATCCTCTAAAATCGTACTGACTGCTATGAAAGTTCAACACTCTTGTTTACATGGCATAGTTTCAGATTGCTTCAATTTTGTCTAAATCATAGCAGCTGTAAAGTTGAGCATACACAAAACGCGAATTAGAAGTTTGGGCTTTGAATAGATTTTGAAATGCATTGCATCAATTTTCTGGTTCATTGAACTTTTCTTAAAATTTTGTATCGTTAGATACGGTTTAATTTAGAAAAAATATATATCCTATTTGACATAAACATGTTATACTTCGTTCTTTGCTAGAACATCTCTGTCAAAAAAAAACAGACAAAAATCATCCACGATGAATACAAAATAAATTCTCACTTTACTGAAAGGGAACTTGACTGCGCTTCAAATTTAGTAAACATTTTCTCGTCATTTTGTGGGGTTAAAAGACCTCAGAACAGTCACGAAATTAAGTTCATCGGTTACAGTGAATGGAAACACCCTGTTATTTTGTGGCCAATTTCAGTTCACCTGCTTGAAAATGTGTATATCTACCAAACAACTAATTATTTCCAGAAAACATTTTCCACGGGAAATATTATTACATTATAAAACTGTTTCAGAACAATGAGATATGCCCACAATTTTAGATATTGAACTAACCGAGAAGCAGATTAATTTCACGACTGATAATCAGACAGACGCAAACAGACAGATAGACAAATCCAGTAGATACACTGAGAAAAATTCCCTTATCGGAACCTACTATATGATATAGTAAACGAAATTATAGAAGAATCTACTATAAATATCGTTAAATTAACTCTATTTGTGTAAATAACCCTCATGTTTTATAGTTTTTTCAACAATGCTCAATTACTATTTGATTATTGTTCATCCATCAGTAATTATTGTTTAATGAACCACAATTATAGTCAACTGTGTCCACTCAATCATATCTACTATAAATAAAAGTACTATATATAGAGTAAAATCTACTTTAAATATAGTATAAATAATACTATTTCCATGGTATACATCAGTGAAATTTGTATAGTGGAATTCACAATATCTCATAGTTGAGTCAAAATAGAACTATATTTATAGTAGATTTATAGTTCACCCAACTATAAACTGCTCTCAGTGTACGCAGGGAGAGTTAAATAAAAGCGTATGTTGTTATAAAAGTAGTCTGTCGTACGTTCTTTATTGTAGTCGCTTATGGGTACGTATGTATTGTAGTGTATGAGCACGTCGTTATTTCAAATAGAGCGACACGGAAGGAGGAAAATGTTCTACTCTATTGGAGAAATATATCTCTAGATGGTCCTCCCACATTGTTATCGAATACGGCTAGAACGTGTATAGTGTCGGAAGAGCTCCCGACGATGTCCCCGAGGTTTTTCAACTCAATCGGTAATATATTTTTGCCATTTTTGTTACTCCCCCAAAGTGCCAAGTATATATCACTCGGCAGACTATCCGGCCATATATTTCCCATTTTGATATTCCGGTTATAGATGTATATTGAGTTAGGGACGCTCTCGAGTTCGAGCGCGTATATTTTTTTCAAGCTGTCATATAATAGTTGCGGCTTGGCACGCATCGAACTTTCCCCTCTCTATGAGAAAGCTATTTCTATGAGAAAGATATTCTCTCCCTCTCTTGAAAGAGAGAGAACGGTGATACCGATTTGATCAACGAAAAACTTGTTCGCCCCCCGATAAGAAGCCAGGCGGAAAAACTCAAATAAACGATCAAGAGAAAGAGGGTGATGGGGATGAAAAAAGTGCAAAAGTGCGGTGTCCCGAGTCTCTCGCTGCCCAAATGACGCTCGTAAAAGCGACAAGGGAAATCTCATCGTCGGTCGACTGTGATGACGCCGAGTAATTTCTTCCCCGTCCGCTTTCGCGATAAGATTTTCAAGATGGGCCGTAAAAAACACCAGATTCGGTGAGTTTAGTCGATTTTTACGCACGTGTGCAGCCCCCCCCGCCGTCCCTGCCATGCGCTAGTTCTCCCGCATATAACCTCGGATTCATATAACTCTTCTAAATCGTCACGTCTCGGCCGTGAATTCCTTTACTGCTCCGTTTCTTCGAATTACGCCCTCTTCGGCTGCGATTTGGGAGGCAACGACATTTACGAGGTTGAGATATCATGTTGATTAGAGCTTGTCTGCAGCCGTGACGCTAACGACATTATCGCAACAGGTTCGCCCTCGATAATGTGCGCGCGCTGTGCGATTCAAGACGCAATAAAATTTATAACCTCTCTGCTCGCTTCGCTGCCGAGGACTAATGAAGCTTCTAATCAGATCAAATAATCACGGGATGTTGGCACGCTATTTAGCGAGACTATACAGTTTAAACAGGAAGCTCATTCGTTCGATACGATTCTGAGCTCGAAAAAAAGCACTAGATTTCCAGAGCGACATTAAATTTGGAAAGAGTTTCAGATTCGACAGTATTATATACAATTACTGACAATGTGAATAGACTCGCCGCGTCGATACCTATTTGTGTAGGAGTTGACCTTTGACAACTTTCCCCGAGGCGCATCGATCTGTATCGACTGGTATTTCTAATAATTGAGTAAAAGTTCCAGAAAAGTATAGGAAATGTACAGCCTAGGTATAACTAATCTATCAAGATTAGTCCATTGAGATGGCTCTTGAGCGCAGAATATAACTTGATTATTGAATAATAAATTTCCGGCCCAGAGAAATAAGAATTGGGCAAACAAATAGGAAGAACATACGGACGCGCTTTGATGGGCTGAATTTCTGGAAATTGAGGTTTTTATTTGTACGATGGATTCATCAGGATCAAAAGAGACAGATGACTTAAGGGTGTTCTGGCTACAGTCATTCCCGCAAGTTTAGAAAATCAGTAAAACGTATTAAGAGAGTTGAGCTGTAACAGATCTGATTATCTGATTATCTTTCAAGTTGTGACTTGTCCCTTACTGGGAGGATAGAAAACTATTGATAACTTGTTCCACAACCAACCCAGGCATATGATCTTTGCATATATCCAATTATTGGATATTATTCTCTCGTTTTTAAAAATTTCTTCAGATTCTCACTATTCTTTCCATACTTTTCACATAGATTAGAACATGAAAATACTCGAATTTCACGAAACTCCACAAGAGTGCATGTAAATCGAGAATGATTATCTCGAATTCTCAAGCAACAATTTCAAGCAACTTCTGATTGTACAAGCTTTTTTTTTAATCGGAGTTTCTATCGTCGAAATAATGAGCTTCATGGCTTATGAAATTCAAAAGTCTTATGAATACTAATATTAACAAATTCACTGGAGCAGAAGTAACAAAACTGGTGATCTGCTGACTTGAAATAGCTCATATAAGTTTAGAATCATTTATTGCTCTAACATCGACGTTTCAGTGGTAACATTGTACGTTATAAATCGAATCTGTTTGAATGAAAGTGTGATAATGCCTTTTAGAAATAACGTGCCGTCTTTAATTTATCGAAATAACGCTAGATGACGACAATTCACTAGCAGCCATGGATACAACTTTCAATACCCATAGAAATGATAGTAGAATAATTCACGAATCACGCTATATTCCAATAGAGGCTTGACTCTCAATCAGTCGTTACTGATCCTTATACGTTCGATCAAAAACAAACCAACGTCATGAATCAATAATTCAACCTCCTTTCCACGATGAAAAGATTGAAGGTGTAGTGTTTAGGCAAGGTCAGTATATGGTACTTCCAACAATTAAAGAGTAGTGATAGTTTCTTTGTGGATCACCGGCCTGGTCAAAGGTTCGGCCATTACAAAGCAGTATCGACAGCGTGCTCTGATACCATGGTGGTCTAGGCAGGCCTTTGATGTTCTCGTGTTTTCACTGAGTTTTCACGACTCGAGCCATCACGAACTTCTCACTCGAAACCCCAAACTCACCCACACTAGATATTGATCATTCTCGAGTAAACAATACGATTGACTGGGTTATCACTGTTAGTTTCACATGAAAGGTTCGCCTAGAAGATTACCATGGTCATACTTGTCCCTAATTCTCTTCAATAAAATTCTAAATTCTCCATTTTAAGCAAATGAAATTTCACAAAATTTCACGAAATTTTAGAATCTACATTTGTTTTTCATCTTCTTGCATGCTTCACAATCATCGCCAATAAATGGAAATATAATTGAATTTTTTTTTATAATCCCCTGGTAATATTTACCAACTATCATTCCTTTATTAGTTGGACTTGTATGATTTATAATTCATTTCTATTTTACAATTAATATTTTTCTAAATCATACACGAGTCAAAAATCTCATTACTATCTTCATGCATGCAAGCTTTACTGTCGTATAAGCTGTATTGTCGTATAAGTCATAATCTTTTTATATTCATGGTGATAAAAAGTAGGTAATTCAACTGCATGCTCTTATTCCGTCTCAAATTTTACCTATTTTTCATAGAATTTACTGTAAGTTGGAACTTAACAACCTGAACGAGAAACATCCGACATATTAGAATATACTGCCTCCGAGAAACGAGAAAGATTTCGTATTTCATGATAATTTAATAGACACTTCTAATATTTATCTTTGATATCTCATATTCTGCTCGCTTCCTCTGGCCGATTCGATTCATACATGATCATAAATCTCTACCAATCCCAAAGGAAATAAAAAGCTCATATCCGGTTTATATTAATATCCTAGTGAAAAGTGTATCTCTAGCCAAATTTCATAATGATGTCCCTCGAGAAAAAAGCATGGGTTCCCACATCATTCCAGGAATTGAGAATTTCTAAATAAATCAGAAGACTTCTGTTAGAAAATAATTTTTGATTTTATTTCCATATTAAAACTCAAAGGCCCATCAAGATTGGATAAGAATTCTTGAATTTGGGAGGCCACACGAAATGGATCTTATGTGGTTTTTCGGTAAGGGCGAAGAAAGAAATAATATCACAATGTCCTGCGAACGGGAAAAACTCGATTAAAAATGTACTAACAATTGTCTCAAAGTAAATAGTTTGTCACTAAAGAAGAGATCATTAATATGTTAAGCATACAGGTGACTTTCTGTCAAATCGATTGTCGGAAATTTGTTTTTGCTAAATCGTTTTATTTATTTGTGAGACTCTAATTTAATTCAACTGAAAATCAAAGGTGCAACCTCTTTGCCATTTTTTCAAAATCATTTTTGCTCTCGATTTGTATACCTCCATGACTGCATCTTTGTAATTGGAATATAAATAAAGACTTTTGAGGGTAATTTCGTTGATTTTACAAAAATGAGGTGGTTCTTATGTCACGAGTGACCACCTTCGAATCTTCAGAGCCCTTGTGAATCTTGAAGAGCTATTATCATATTTACTCAATTCGAAATTCATATGCCAGGTCATATAGAAATATTACAACAGGTCATAATAGATGGTCTCAGCCTTTTTAAAAAATTCACGTAATTTGCCACAAAAACGATTCTAGTAGTTTTTCTCTCAAACTAGATTTGTATATCGATCAAGGTCAAAGATACAAGCAAAGCAGCAGGGCATCAGGTAGCATCTTTGACCATCGGAAATGAAATCTGAAAAAATTCATAAACATTTACCAAGTAAGTAAATGGGTGTTCCGACAATTAATATATAGTCAAATATTTGTCAAGTTGAATATCGTTAATTTATTATTCATTGGACATGTATTATTCCTTCGTTAATTACCTCGAGAATCCATGGATTTTAAAAGTTATTCTCACAGAGGGTTCATTTTGAGCCACTGGAGGCAAATGGTTAAAAAATGTTAATCCACGTATTCTTCGCAAGATCGTGATTTTGAAGTGAAAAGCATATGTGCAAGCTTGAGCTTTATACAGTCTTCGTTCCATCAACATTATGAAGTGACTCGAGGTACGCTTTACATGCAAATACACTAGTTCGAGTCTCGCGTTTTATAAGGAGAGCATTAGAATTCAGATTACCTCACTCGATTCCCAAATAAAAAAAGAGGGTGCGGCGGAGCTTCGTCCGGACCTTTTTCTGAATTAGGGATAAGCCTGAAGTGGTTTTGAGGGAGAGAATCGAGTTGGAGGGTCACTGCAGCTTATTACAAGCAACGACCTGAATCGCGCACCACTGAGCTGCAGACGGAGTTCAAGAAATGTCTCCAAGTGATCTGTAATACAGAAGATACAATTTTCTATTGTAAGGTGGATACGGGCACTATTTTGGCAGCCAGCCTAAAGTCGCCGAGATCTCGTATTTACTTTCAGTTCTACTGTATATGACGGGAATGCTGCCACTACACTCTGTGTAATCGAAAATCCATTTCTTTTACTGGTCGGGAGCTTTTATTCAACATCCTCATAGTTAGGTCAGAGAAGGTATATCTATTATTTCTCTACTATCCATTGGTTTTCTGCAGATCTGTCGATTTTCAAATATTGTATGACGTGCAAATCCAATATGCAAGAATAATAACTTTCATTAAGTTTTCATTTACAAGGTATTTAATTCAAGTTACAAGTGACGATATATCGGCAATCCATCTTTACAGTTGAGGGGCCAACAAGTCTGAGCAAAACTCACTTTTTCATCTATCAATATGAGATTGGTTATTTGAAGAAGCTGTGGTTAAAACGTGTAAGAGGAGAACCAGGAGATTTTACTAAAATTGTTTGGGAATTCACTCTAAACAAGTCCAAGAGAGGAAGGTATAGAAAACAATCTAGTATTTGAAGGAACCTCTGCCCATCACACCATCAATGCCATTATTGATGCAGATGGCAACAATTATCAGTTAAAATCGCAATGAAAATCGCTTGAAGTTGCTATCCAGCTTGCCTCTATAGATACATATTATTGGAAATTATACATATGTACTGTTAATAACTGTTTCACATCATGGAAGACTTGTAAATTCTCCATCAAGTTTCAATACAAATTATTCTAGTCCCGTTTCAGAATTCAAAATTACGATTTTTCGCTTTTGAAGAGAAAATGGCGTTTTCGAATTACACAAGGAATAACTTTGAGATTAATACGGATTTCCAAAGAATGTGGATGATTTGAGAAACGTGGACTTTTTTCGTACCGTGAAAACTTCTTGAATCCCAGGACACAATTTAGGAATTTAAAGAGTTTGTGGATTGAACCAAATTTAACTTTCTTATCCATGAAGAGTTGAAAACAAACTTGATTACAATTTCAATGGTTTAAAAATATTCTTCTTGAAACTGTTCCATATGACACAGAACATGTTTTAATATTTACAGTTCAGGTGAGTTTAGAAGTTTCCTTTAACGAGAGTTTAATGGTAGTTTCACGAAGGATCTGATACAATCTATCTAAGAGATATCTCCAAAATGAAATTAATTTCCACGAATGTCAAGGTACGTGAATAAATAAAGTGGGTCAAAACTAGCGGTGAACTGAAAACATATCTCTAAGATTTTTAAACTGTTTCTATAGTGCATTTAATATTTAGGCAGATGCAGCTCGCAGTTAGGGAGGAGGAAAATTTAGTAAGCCGCACCCTGAGCTCAGATCCTTAAGCTCGCTTTTCTAAAGGCTCGTACAATATTTACACCAGGTGCTTGCAACGTCAAATGTAATCGAAATCAATGGGTCTTATTTCAATGGCATAGACGATCTGGAGCTACGATCAGATTACACTTCAGGAAAAGTGTTTATAAACTAAATGAATATCGCCATAAAATCCGCTTTGCTATTGAGTCAGAAAATTTGTCTATCAATCCTTGGATAGAGCAAGTTGTGCTAACTACGTTTCTTGATTTTATTCCTTTTTCGAGGTGAAGATTTCATTATAACTTTTTATCTAGTAATATCACTGAATAATGATAAACATAAAAATATGAATAGGACCTTCGAATGCAAAGTCAATGGGGCATCTTTGAATTTTATGAATGATTTAGTGATGTTCCGCTGAAAAAGAAGTCATTATATTCATCCATCCATCTGAATGGATTTTTTGATTCGAAATTTTTGTTTTCCTGTGTGGAATGCATCCAGAATAGTGCAACATGTAACATAGAGACATAGCATGTAATATTGTCATTAACAACAGTATTTCAAGGTAACTTGAAAATAGTATATCTCGGGTATTCGAATTAACGTAAATGCGGTTTGCAAGTTTAGTTCCCCGGTATTATTACACGAAGAGAATCGAACCAATGCGCTTATAGCGGTCGAATCAGGTTCACCTCAGACGGGCGCGAGCTGCTCTCCCGAATAGTGGGTCGGGGCGTAAAGTATATAACGCGAAACTGAGAAAAGTGGTGTAAGCAGGGGCTAGCCTGTCCCATGCAGGCAGTTGAATTAACTCGGGGGAATCCAAGGCACGGAGGGGAGCTGAAAGCTGCCGCGACAGGCGCGTAAAGTCCGTTTGTCCAAAGCTTCGGCCTGCGCGCACTGGACTCGCAAGCGAACAACTAGAGACACTGTACTATTTACAGAGTCTAACGCGTGGACAATTCTAAGCGGCTTATCGATTCAGCTCGGCGGCGTTCCTATACCAACTGTGCGCTCGTCGGCATATATACCCTGCCACTCTCTCGGCAGCCCATCAAATCCGTGCGGTGCGATTTGCGAACCGCTCAGATTCAGCCGAAGCTCGCATTTCGCACCGATCCATCAACTATTCTAGCTCTATTCTTTTGTGTCGCATTGGCCAACATTTTCCTTGTTCAGCAGGGGCCCTGTCTACAGCGAATTAACATTAAGTTTCTAATTGATATCCTGCCACACACATGACTCACCCACCGAGCCTAAACTTTTAGATTCGATTCTCTTGTCTATTTAGATGCGAGATTTACATAAATCACTCTGATTCTTGGGTAATCTTAGTGTTCAGGTCGATCGATTGAGATAAAACATTTTAGAACCAATGATACATTCTATAATTTTCCATTTGTTTCATTGCTATAGAACAACAAACATAAGTAATTCGCTGGAATGTAACTGCTTATCCCAATGCTTTTTTCAACCGTAAATTGTACGGGATGATATACTTCCTTGCAGTGTGAAAATATTGATAATATTCTACATATTATATCTAGCAAGAGATTATACTTGTTATCTCAAGTTACAGATGATTGCTATAATACTTCAATCCCTATGTATTTTAGTACCTCGAATGGAAAAATTTTATTGGACTTCTTATTTTTAAATATACCTGCCAATCAAACGATGTTGCGTTATAGACTTGTAAAAAGCAGAATTTGGACCATTGAGCTGATATGTACTCCCCAATCGACTTTTCAATGTACTCAAAAAACATTGAATATTTAATTAAGTGAAACTGATTTAAAAGCTGATTACACTGGTAAGTTGAATATCCGTTTATATCAAAGCGTTACAAAACCTTTACTGTTAAAGCTCATGAATCTTAATTGAGCAAGAGCTGAACAAAAGAAACTATAATTTTTAAATAGTAGTTCAAGAAAGAGGTTTCTGAATATGAAAGACTTCAATATACTTTGAATGCAAAGAGATATACAGAAAATTTTCCCCTTATTTCTGTCTTGCACATTTTTCTTCCGTTTGCACGTTCAGTTTCAGCGTGAACGAGTCGAAATTTCCACTCTGTCGTGCAGAAAATTTACCTAAACTTTTTGTTCTACGCTGGTTTGGTTGGCCTCTTATATCTCTTTCGAGATAATTTGTATTTAAACTTTTTAATTTAAAAGCTCTCCATTTCACAAAGCAGCCATATTTCAATTCTAGAAGACTTTTTCATCTAAATGAAAAATTTCTTTTGTATGACAAAAAAATTGTCAAGTACGATCAGCTAGAATTTGTCAAGATATATTATAGATAAATTTGTTATAAAACTTTTAAGCATTTAACTTGACAAAAAATGGAATTCTACCTCGTTCAAAACTATATTATCTGCATTTATTGCAAATGGGTTGGATTGAGTTATTGGAAGGTTTTCCGAAGACGTTCTGTATAGTATTGTGTTATTTAATAGGTTTCATCTGTCAGTAAACTCTTCGAACTACATGGGAGTAAGAGAAATATTACACAGCGCTGCAATCAGCTGTACATGAGTTTGTCTGTGATAGATTTTATTTAAGAAAACTTTCCTCTGCGGTAACTCGAGTTCTTTTTCAATCGTTTTGAGAAAATAAAGATGTGTTCAATCTATCTACTAAACCAATGGCAATTTGACATAGCAAGAGTTAAAGAAGAGAAGATTCTTAGTCTGACTTAAAAATAAATGTCATTAAGAATTTTTTGTGAACTCTAGCGTTAGTAATTTGTTTATGTCTCCGCTTTATAACACATTACTTGAAGTCCTAGTAATAAAAAGTTGCTCTGACTAGTATAATGTCCGAGCTTTCATAAAAACTAACTGAGTATATAAAAACTCTCTATGCCTCATCTTTATGACTATTATGTAAATCTATAAATAAAATGATAAAATTAAAAACGCTCGAAATTGTTTCAATATTAATAGAAAAAGAATCGGGAATTGTTCACAAAGCAGTTCATATAATATCAAATCCATAATTTAATATTTCACTCACTAATTCATTTTGATAAGTTTTTTAATAATGAAAAATGAGTAGAAAGAGTAATACGAAACAGCGAATAAAAAATTGAATCCCAGAAATTCTACTGAACCAATGAGAAAAACTAATAAACCTCAAAATGTTCTGAAATTCAAAAACGCGGAGGAGCAGCTCCAACAAATATATACATTTTGAATGTACCATATCTTGGAGAATTCTGTGGGATCGTCTATCATATATGTTTGAGAAAGTAGATAAACTGTATTCTCGAAGAAGTTTCGGATGCGAATGGGGTAGAGAGGGTGAGCCTTTTCGTATATACCACGAGCGCACAGGTATATACGAAGGTGATACTGACCCTCGATTCTGCGACGAAGGTTCGTCGTCGTATCAGCGCGTATATATATATATATATATATATATATATATATATATATATATATGCTTTACTCACTTTCTCTATATACGTGTATACGTGTACGATGGCACTTCGCTTCGACAGCTCGTCCTTGCTCTCGATATCTGACGGTGGCGCGCGCGCGCACTCACTCACACTCTCACCCTTCTTCGATAATTTTTTCGTTTCCCATCTTCCTTCACGATTGCCGGCTTTTTCTTTTGATACTAGATGGACGAGGGAGAAGTGCCCCGACGCCACCGTTCGATGTAAATATCATAAAGCGCTTTCGCCACGAACCCGCTTTCTCCCCGAGCAATTTCTCTTTGCCTCGCTTTTTTACTCCCCCCCCCTCCACCCAACACTTTCTTATACTGTACCACAGTGTACAGCAATCTGGCTTTTTAGGGTTTCGGGGAACTGCCAGTCTAGTGGCAGCTCACTTCTCGATCTCGGTACCTTTTCAAAGAAGCATTGACTTCTCATGGGGTGTGATTGGAGAACAATAATCTGACGGCTGATTGAACATTTCAATTTTTTTGTTATAATTTTTCCTGCTCACTACTTTCTGGCAAAAGAGCAGTATGTTATTAATTTTTTTCTAACTTTGTATTTATAAGTATTATTTCACGAGATGAATATAGATATTATCTAATCAAGTAAAATCAAGCAGAATAGTAATAATTTTTACCGGAAAACGTATGATCAGGGAAACGCTTGAATGTGTGAAATTGTTGTGGATTATTTTGAATTATACGTACATATCTTTACAAACACCCGTAATGAATATTTCATTGAACTATTTTGTAATAAATACTAAAGTAAAGAACTGTGTAGCGTAAGATCTGTGAAAGAAACTTTATAAACATACGTCACGTGAGAGATGTGAGCATGTATTATCGTCTTTAGAATTACTAAACATCTTCATTCATTCATTTATGACATTTTTCTTGACTTAAAATGATATAATTTAAAGTTTCGTTCGGAAACAGCAGCCATGGATTTACACGAATTACTCATTGTGTTTGATAATTATTGATTCTTATGCTGGTTAGATTGATCACAGACATTTTTCAAAATAAATAATATTTCTTCCATGAGTCGTTCCATAGTATGAAAAAATATTCATGTTTGCCCACTTTTTATTGCAATTTCTGAAAACTACGTCTTTCAGCCAAAAAATCCAGTTCTATTAATTTTGACGAGATACTTCGATGTTTGTCTTTCATAAATTCAGTAATGAATGCCAAATCAATTATCAAACATCAAATATCTAAACGTACGTGGCAAACAGAGAACCTTTCAAATTACAAGTGAATGCATAGAATTAACGATGAAAAGAAACAAGGAACTTAACAAGACAACAGATTTCTGGTGTCACTGGGTCATTCCGTAACTTGATTAACGAGCTTTGTAATTCGAGAGACAGCTGAATGACTGTAATTCAAGTGTCTTAATAATTGGCGAAGCTATCAAAAAGGTAGCAGAAAGAAGAATTGCAAGATTGCTAATGATTCACTGAGAGCCAAATTTTCACATCAAATGTTATTATCAATTTTGCTCTCGTACGAATAGCAAGTTGAGTAATCAAAGAGCAAATGGCCGACTGGCTCAGTTTATCTGTCAATTGTTTTCTTAATTTCTCATGAACTTTAGCCAAGTTTTTCTAGAGGAAATGTCACCTCTGTAAGCATGATCCACGAGAATATTATATCATGAAATTGGTTGGGGAAACTGACTTTGACTTTTCATTTCAGAAAAAATAGAAGCACGACAGAATTATTAGTTTGTTCATTGGGAATCGAAAAAATCGAATTTTTCAAAATTCTGAGGTCGGGAGAAAATCAAACGTAACGGCGACGCAGAGGTTTCCCGAGTCAAACGAATCTTGAAGTGATGTGGAGAATTCGAGACTGATGGAATGCGTATAGGGTGGCAGTCGCATTTGCGTTGTCTACGTGAGTATCGCATTTTGCTTTGGCAATAGAAGAAACAAAAGTGGGTCGAGGAAGCCAGACAAAACAAACCAAACGAACAATATGCTCTTTCTTTTGCAGTAATTCGTTGTAAAGTGTGTATATGCTTGTATAAGACGTCCCACAAAAAGAAGAAAACTTTTTCACTAGGCGATTAACTGCAGCGTGAGAAGCTCTAGAGTGCTTATACCTAAAGATTTTTCTTCTAATGTTCTATTGCTTAAAATTATTCCATTCATTTATTATCATAATATAATTAAAAAATAGTATAGTTGAATATATTGATAACCAAAATGTAACTGAGCTTGAGCTACTGTTGTGATATTATCAATCATAGTTTTACATAGTATTAATCAAATATTTGCGAAGATATGATGCAATTATGATTTGACGACTCTGGGGATCTTTTGGGTAATGATCTCCGTTTACAGATATTTATTCGCAACTCGAATTAGCTTAGTTTTATTTTGATAAATATCTATATCCTGATAAATCTTGGAAATGATCATATTTTATAACGGAGATTGAATGTTATATACGTATGGTATGGAAAGATCAATATAGTTTATCACTTGATTTAGTGTCATTGAAATCAACGAGTATGATACACAATGTACTCACTCTATAATCTAAGGTAAACTATAGTAATGGGTCACTTCTCGTAAAACAACCAGACAAATCTATAAATCCCGCATACAAAAGTTTTTCTTTTATTCTCATGGCATTTATTTTTTGAAACCACGCGAAGTCAATAAAAAGGAAATAATAGATACTCTTTCAAGTCCATGAATAGATAAAACTGCAGCTTTTAAAAATGTATAACCACCATTGAATGTAACTCGTTGAGAAATATGAGGAATTTGAAATTTTTTTCGTATCAACTACACTGGTTTTGTTCAGTTTTTCTTTGACTATCTGTATGAAAATTGGACTTTTACTTCAATAATTTTGACTTTTTGATCATATCGTTTCCGACCAAGCTAAATTTAATATGAATTGAAGGTATAAAACTTGTGGAATCAGTTAAACTTTTGATATTTCGAGTAACGAATAAACGCGAAATCATCGACGATTGGCTCGATGACGTGATCCCATTGTTTCTGAGAATCTTCCATTGTTCCGACGGTCAACTAGTGAGTCTAATGTGGGGGTACAATAATTTCGAATAAGATATACAAGAACTCTGTCGTTCGAAATTTCTTGAACAGCACAGATCACAGCCGAAACATCGAATGAAGCGGAGTATAACATTGGTTTATTTGATATATTCATAGAGAACTGAATTGAATTGACGTGTCGCTTACTTGATATTGATTGTAAGCTGTAGATCCCGAGTCCTTCACCAGTTGTGCAGCATGAGCGTTCAGTCCGTTGGAAAAGAGCAGATAGTGTGGCTTTGTTTACGGCTGAGAAAGAGCATGTACAGAGGAAAATCAGGCCGGCAGGTCGAAGCGGCGGAGGCCGTTGTTAAATAAATAGCGAGCCGATGTAATGGTGGTGGGAGCGAGCGAGCCGTGGGCGTTTTCACTGACTCGCGCGAGAGGCCTCGGCAGCTCGGGGGGGCCCGTGGAAATCCGACGTCGGTCCCATCGGAGCTGGAGCGCGCGGGGGCCGGATCGCGAGTGAGTTCCCGGGTAGGGGCGCACACGCGCGGGACCACTGTCCCAATGTCGCGGGGCAGCACTCGCGTCTCGCGGAACAACGCTTACTCGCGCGCAAGTTGCAAGCGGAAAAAGCTCGGGAGATGCTGCCGTTGCGGGAAGAGCAGCTGCGGCGGGTCGTGCGCCGGCCGCTGGTGGTTGCGCGCGAATGCAACGGCGGAAGCGCTGGCACTGAGCGCGCGCGCCTCACCGGGGGTTGCCTCCGCTCCGCGGCGGCTCGCTCTTCTCTCTCTCTCTCTCTCTCTCTCTCTCTCTCTCTCTCTCTCTCTCTCTCGCTCGCTCGTTTTCTACTCCGGCGCAGGGGTTGCCGCGCGCGCCTGCCTCCTCCCGCCACTATATAAGCTTACCGCCGCACGGAGCCACCTGTACGGCTCGATCCTTGCCTGTATAAACTGTATACACCTCCCTCCATAACTTCACCGCGTATTTTCGTCTCGCGGTTCTTGTATATACTCGAGACTCCGAGTACACATTAGTCTCGTAACGAGTACCGCTCTGACATGGCTCGACACACACAATCTCAGAGGGCCAAAATTCTCAGAGTCGGGAGATTCAATGAGATATTCAACTTCATATTATGATTTGCAACTATCTAGAATTTGGGATTTGAGTTTGTTGCGGTGGGTACCTCAGTCGGTTATATTTGCAGCCATGTAGCCTGACGCCACAATTTCATTGAAATTTTCATAATTTATTATTTAATTTGCTATTGATTTCACTATATATATTCATGGATTTCGGAAACGGGCGTCTAAAATCGATAATAAAATCAGGGATATCTCAGAGTAATGCAAACGTTAGGTTAAACAGCTGCAGATATATGAAGTATTGGGATATCCGAAGATAATTTTGGAAAGTTTCATCGTGATTGGTCAACCGATGATTTTATACTCTCCTTAATAGTATCCCTATGCACGCTTGACCACGCAAGTGGAAACTATCCAATATTATTACTTAATAAAATAATATAAACATTTTGATTTGAAACTGATGAAAAATAATTGTTCGATTCGTCATTGTAATGTTAGCTCTATCAGCACAGAACGTTTCAGAAATGTTCCTGAAACGTGTCTCTCGGAAAATTGAATAACGTTTCAAAACATCGAAGAAAAAAACATAAAACAGTCATCAGCTGAAAGCCAAATAATAATTGATAACTATTTTGCATTGTCGATCATAAATATCATATTTGATTTTTCATGACTGACATCATTCCATACTCAAATTTAGTTATTGTCCTTGTAGGAAATTTCTTTACTTCTCGCTTTTCTTCTCTAGTTTCTCGATAACTTATATAAAATGCGGGTGTCAAACTATAATTAAAATAAACTATGGCTAAACTATAGTTTGATACCTACCTTTTTGAGCATTTCTTGAACGTAGAAAAAAAGAGAAGATCTTGTGTTATGAGTCAACTCCATAGTGTATGTACGCCAACTGATTTTCAGATATAAACCCTCAACGTCAGTTCTCAATCGGAATTCGAATGTTATACACGCGTTTTCTATTCATCTCGTGAAAAGTTTTGGATCTGCATCCAAAGGAAAAATAGCTCATCTTATGCAGTTTGTCCTTCATGTGTATCTTTTGCTTTCTCAAAGAGAAAGCTTTGTAACGGGGTAAAAATCGACCCACCGAATCGGACTTCGGGACCTCGATTTTCGTAATCTACGGGTCGAAAAACATGGAAATCCAAAAATGTCTGTATGTATGTACGTACGTGCACTTTTTTGTCGTACGATAACTCTCGAAGGAATTGTCCGATCGTCCTGAAATTTTGCACACAGGTTACTCGCCGCAAAATCTCGGTCGAGTTCAATTTTCAGCCAATTCCGTTGTTTATTTCTCTAGCAACCGTTGCTAACGTGTTTTTGGTAAAAGCTCTGAAAATCATCATCAATGCACGATGGGTCTCCAATTCTTTCGACGATCGATGAGAATCGATAAGACATCCATTTTGGAACAACCATTGTTTATTCTCCTAGCAACCGTTGCTATGGAGATACAAAATTCAGCTTCAGACTGACTTTTTTTTGTCGTACGTTAATTTTCGAAGGAGTGGTCCGATCGTCCTGAAATTTTGCACACAGGTCGGTCTCCGGCAGATGTGAACCGAGTTCGGTGTTCAGCAACATCCGTTGTTTGATTCCATGGCAACCGTTGCTAGCGTGTTTTCGATAAGTTCCCATATAATTCATGATAAATGATCATTTGGGTTTGTATATTTATGGGATTCTATAACAATCAAAGAGACCTTTCCCGTATAAACCATTGTTGATGTCTCTAGCAACCGGTGTTTATATCGCTTGCAACCGTAACTAGGGAATGGGAAAAGTCAGTTGGAGGTTCATTTTTGGAACTGTTGATGACTAAGAAGTAAGAACATCGAAGCTCCGACATTTACCATAGCAACCATTGTTTACGTCCTTAGCAACCGTTACTATGGAGTGGGAAAAGTCAGTTGGAGGTCCATTTTCGGAACTGTTGATGACTAAGAAGTAATAACGTCGAAGCTCCGATATTTACCATAGCAACCGTTGTTTACGTCCTTAGCAACCGTTACTATGGAATGGGAAAAGTCAGTTAGAGGTCCATTTTCGAAACTGTTGACGACTAAGAAGTAAGAACACCGAAGCTCGGATATTTACCATAGCAACCGTTACTATGGAGTGGAGGAAATGAGTTAGAGGTTCATTTTGCTTTCTCAAAGAGTAGTGATTAATGCAAGTTGAGGTTCAATTGCAATACTTTGAGAAAGCATACTGCTGAGGCACTTGGCAGCGGTTTTTAATTTTGTTATTCAGTTATAAATTACTTATAAAATATGGGGTGTGGATATTTATAGTAAAGTGAACAAATTATCATCAAATGTTATAAACTAAAACATTCAGTTTTTGGTGAGATGTAGAAAAATAATGTTTCAATCGGATTTTACATATGGAAGAACTAGTCTTCAACTACAGAAAATGCACTTTATTTATTTCAAGAAATACAAAATGACGCCTCACCAGGATATCCACCAAACAATTGCTCACAAACTGATATTTATTAGACATTTGTTTGATCTCTACACACTCCAAGGATTTTGGCATAGTCAGGTCGTTTGTTAATCCCTAAATATTGTACGTGACTTGGGTATGCGATTTGGTGCATGAAAGTAGCATGAAGCATTATTCATATAACTGATTCTATCAGCCTTTCCAGAGTAATGTATTTCTAGTTGATTCTTCCAATCAAACTAGCTTGAACAAGTGTCTCCTACACTTAGTATCAAGATTTTCAAAAAATATTTTACCTTCATTGAATATATGTGTGATGAACCTTTTGTTAGTTATGAATTGTAGGTATGAAAGGTGATTTATGAGAAAATTTTGTGATTAAAAGAATTGTTAGTATATACTTGAAGTAAATTATTATTAGTTTATTATTAGTAAATTACTAAACGTGTTTCGTCCAAGATCCACCTGATCGGACTCATCAGTAAGGTTTTCAGGTGGATCCAACCTTAGACACATTGTCAATGACCAATACTCTAGAGGAAAAAAGACAAGAAAAATCCAAAAAACATTACTTATATAAATCTCACTATAAACCGAACTTTTCCCGACTTTCATTGGACAATAATTTGTTAACTTCACTATAACAATTAACACCATATTTTATAAATGATTTACAGCGACAAAATCGAAAATTTTAAGAAAATATCATTTAATAAACAAGAAAAACTACTTTTATCCCTGTATGCACGATATGAACTTGAAACGCGTGTGTAATATTCGGAATCCAATCGAGAACTGCGTAGAGGGTGTAAAATGAAAATCTGTCAGCCAACGTGCATATACTATGGAGTTGACTCATACCATAGGCCCTCTGTGTTTCTTTCTTACGTTAGAAGAATGTACAGAAAAAAAGAGCGGGTGTCATATTACAAGTTGTCGAAAAGCTGGAAGAGAAAGCAAGCAGTATGCAAGAAAAATTTTCTACCGAGGATATAACTGAGTTTGAGTATAGATTGAAGGAATATTAAAATTATGTAATTTTGTCTTCATTTTGTATTGTGTAATGATTCATCAATGATTGATTCTAATTCTCATTATAAAAATATTCATGTAATTGCAACTATCAGCCATTGAGGAGACTGCAATTGCCAACTGACTATTTTAATCAATTTCAGCATAAAACAGATGTAGTTATTCAATGTTTATTACTTTCACTCTCATAAATCACCTTTCATACCTACAATTCATAACTAACAAAAGGTTCATCACACATATATTCAATGAAGGTAAAATATTTTTTGAAAATCTTGATACTAAGTGTAGGAGACACTTGTTCAAGCTAGTTTGATTGGAAGAATCAACTAGAAATACATTACTCTGGAAAGGCTGATAGAATCAGTTATATGAATTATAATCATACCGGAGGATAGAATCATTAACTTTTGGATATTACATTCATATATTAATGCTTGATGACAGTGTCCATTTAGTAGAAATTACTTAAATTGACTCTGTCATCCGAATTATTATGAGTTTAATGTTCATTAGACATATAAATGAAACATTATTACCACAACGGAAAGGGGATACTTCGAACTAGCTCCTAAGTAAGTTTGGAAACTTGAAAAATAAAAATTATCTTACCTTCAGCGAAAGGTAGGGGTCGCTAAGGCTTCTGTTTCAAAATTTCTCTTCTAGTAGCTGATACAGTCTATCGATTTTCTCATGGAGTGGCCGTACTTACACTGATTTTGTGTTTGGGAACCACAATACAAAGGAAACGTCGGAAACTTTGAAAACGTTGAAAATTACGATAGCACGTGTAAACCACGTTTTTTTTCTCCATAGGGTATCTCCACCAAGTGACGTATTTAAACTAACTAAGGATAACTTCATGCCACTTTTTAATCAAGTTTCATGACACGAAGAAACCATCAAATCAAACAATCTTGATTCCTATGCAAATGCAACCTCAAGCGCGAAAGCTGCTCGTAAGTATAAGTAGTTGCCAGGTGTCAGGTGCCAAGCGCTTCAATACCACATGACCCAGCGATCAATTTGTTAAATTTTTGTGAGGAAGTTACATTTGATTCTCTAATTCGAATAGTATTTTAAAGAGAAAAATATCTTCCATCTTTTCGAGATGAAGAAATTGAAATATTATTAATCATTAAGTACTTATCTCAAGCCCATGGTACCTACGGTAAAATAATTAGATGAACAAATTTAACACAAAACTAATTAGGAAACCATTTTACCTCCAGGTGTAGATGAATATACTGTGTATGCATACAATCAGAAATCATTGATCAGATATCCTCGGTAAATCTAAGGCCTGCATGGCTGTATATACTACGTATTCGGGTGACCAAAAAGCATCTCACAAAGTTTTAACATGATCGGTCACCTGAAGATTATATATAGGAAAATATAGCTCGAGATATTCGAATTTATACAATCCATGAAAAAACACAAATGCAAAAATTAAGAAATCTTCTGGTAAGTTTTGGAAAAAACAAACTCAATATTTATGATCAAAAAAATGCGAAAAGTAAGCAATGTTAATCGAAGGAACTAGTACTAATTAAAATGAATTCATGCAACTTTATATGCATGAATTTATTCTTGTGAGTGAATTACAACCCGTTGCTTGCTTATTCACACGCACACGCGCGAAAATTTGCTCAAAATGTTAAGATAAATGCCCTGCAATGTTTGAAATCCATGTTCACATATCCATGATTGTATTTTTGGGAATAAATCTGAGGATGAAATTATCTCTGTTTGAGTCCATCAATAAGTGTGATTATAAAAGCGATCGTTTCTAAAATTATTAATTTCTTTAGTTAAAGTAAATTCAGTTGATTTTGAAGCACTTATACATCGTAAAAGAAGCTCGTTTATTCTGCAGGCTCATCTTACTCCGTTAATTTTATGAAAATCTGATTAGTGATAAAGTAGTTACATTTAATCTAGACTATCCCAATAGACAAAAAAAGCATAAATAAAATTTGCTCCAAATGAAATTTTAATCATATTTTCCATGTCACGCAAGTATAACTGGTTTAGATCCATCCATAGATGGTGTAAGCGAATGCGTCCATTCCATATACGGACGTGCCTCGTCTGAAGAGCTCGTATTTCATCGAGAAAAGAAGCTTTCACAGCATCCTGAAAGCTCGCTGGCTTATTGATGCTATACGTAAGTGACTTGGATCACGTGTCATAACATGGTATTTTCCTTGAATCTTGAAAGTGAATTTTCAGTACCTTAAATCCCGCGCAATCGTGTTACATACTACTTCGCTTTTTGTACCCTCCTATAACATATACGACGTTGCATTACAATTTCAGATTATGAATTCTATGTAGAGAATCAGGAATGATGAATATATATCGAGATTTCACGGATTGTAAACAAGGAAACATGTCATGGGACATAACTTATTAAAAAAAAAAAAAAGAGTCATTGAAAAGCTGTTGCTCTTTTTGAGATTGGGTAGGGCCATGAAAAAAAATGAAGCGCGTAAAACTAAAAATGTAACTGTCCCAAAGCGCACGTTCTTGTTTTAAAATCGCCAAATACGATAGATGCTCGTTCGTGCGTACTAACAAGAAAATCGCGCTGTAACATAGAAAAAAAAGTTCCGAAGGAATGTGAAAATCTAACTGAGAAGTCTGTTAAGTAAGCAAAGGGTTCGGGATATTCGTCTGTCACGTACTTCACAAGTGTAGCGAAACGAATTCTCCCGTAGCGATTCGGAAAAATCGCGGAATACGTCTGGTTCGTGACTGGAAATGGAAATGCACTCCCTCTCATTGCTTAGCCAAAGGAGGAAAAACAAGATCTGGTTAATAGTGTCTTTTTTACGGTAGAAACGCAATAACTGTGATTTACGTGGCTGTGATTTGCGTATACGTAATTGGACCGTACCTTATTGGGATAGCCACTGGAAATTGCAACTGACTTTTTTTCGTCAAATTAGCCAAAAAATTATTTTTAAAAACTGATATCATCCAGACTAAATTTGAAAATCTTATTTCATTCCAAATGGATCAAGAAATACCGATTTTTTTGAGAATCTTTGGATTAAATATCATAAAACTTCACGGATTTCCAAAAGCTGGTGAGTTTATTTCATGAACCAACTATAAGTAGCTTTCACAACTTTGTTTACTTCAATAATCATATAAGAGTGCAGAAAGGCAAAAAAATAGTTTCATGCGGTGTAATATATTTTGTTATAAAGAAAAATCAGAGTATTCAATTATTTGTTTCCTAGCTAATTCACATGTTTCAATGTTCTTTCTAGGTCAGCATAGTTAATCAAGTTGCAGTTCGTTTCAGTAAATACAGTAAATCCAGATTTATACACACAAAGATCAAATATAATTTGAGGATGAATAATTCCATAATTAGTTAAATTACTCTCATCTAGCTTTGTTCACTTTCAGATACTAAATTTTAAGAGTTGTTTAAAATCGAGGAACTTGTAATCGAGTGTACATCAAGAAATAACTCATCGAGATTCTCCAAATTCATCATTGATTAGACTATTGTACATCTTTACGTATAAGTATAGATAATCAAGTAATTTATCTAATGATGATGCCATAAAACCCTATTTTGTTCTATTCTATATAGTTAGATTTTTATTGAAAATTATGATATTTAGGTATACCTAAATCATATATGATTTCTACATTTAGATCTTCACGTAGATAAAGTAAAAACCGAGTTCAATTTTCTATCGAGTTGTTTCGGAATTGTCCAAATACAATATAAGGTATAGTTGAAGCAGAGCTAGAACTTGATTTGACAAATATGTGAGCATGATTGCAATATCGTATTGGATGCACTAGAGAATGCGGGCATGGACGCGTTGATCACGTATAAGCTCGAGGGACCGGCCATCACGTATATTAGGGCCCGCAATCGAACCGAGGCATTGTTCAAGCTCCAAGGGATTCCTTCATGGATTAAACGTAATTGAACTAATCAGTTAGATAGCACTGACCTCCTGATTCCATGTGTATTGTCGTATTATTCTTGCTGAACCCTTAATTGCTATATAATACGCATAAACTTTCTATCGGAGAGAAAATTATATCGTACTTGGTTTTTATAAAATATATATTGCAGCAATTTCAACTTACGAATATGAATTTCATATCATTCTTCTCGATTAATTCTGTCCAAATGACTGGGATGAACAGTTCGGGTTAGATTCTAATACGATAAGATACGAATTACAAGCAGAAGACCAACCCATATATCTGTTCAATTATGCAACACCATATCAGGGAGTGCCAGTATAGTGTCATTGACTGCCGCGAATATTTCCAATGACATCACGTGTAACCCAACGGTCGGTCCCCGATGGTACTGGATTGGCGAACACTGGGGGATGTAAAGAAATAACTCAGGCTGATTTTGATATTTTATTTGAAGGCCACTCGAAAATGACTAACCAAGGATTGTCGATTGCTATGCATACAACTTGAATTTATTGATAGCTTGAATAACTGCAGATCTTATTTATTCGTGTTTAATTCAACATGCACATATAGACTCGTTCTTAATAATTCGTGAGACACTAATAAAGCTAGTTCGTATGCGCCTCCTTGGCTCTTAATACACCCAACGTAAGTATATACTTTCACGGTGGGATTAGATCTCGGCTCTCGACCCCGCAGTCTGCCGGTATAATAGGTAATCGCACCCGTCACGAGCGCGGGGCGCATCTCATCATTCTCATCGGTGCCTATATAGCATGTATATGTATACCTATATGTGATTTTTGCCGGGCCGGGGCCGGGTGTGCGATTGGTCCCCGGCGGGCCTATGGGCACGCGGCGTTCGAAGGGCCAGCGGCAAGCCGATTCCCTCTCTCCGCACAGGCGGCTCGCGGCGGCAACGGGACCGGCTGCTCCGGCCGCCGCCGCCGATGCCGCAGTTAGTTAGGCGCTTCCGAAACGGCCGCGTCGCTTCTCCCATCAGTCCCATCGTGAATTCGGAGAGTACGTTGTTCCCCGCATTTTCCCCGCATACTATATTATTCTGTGTGTGTAGTTGGCTCATTTTGGCGAGTGTCTCGCCGCCCGAGCAAGTGCTGTGGAGTTTGTTGGTGCGCCCGGTGACCGGTTACAGCCATCATCGTTTGCTTGCAAACGCACGCCGAAAGTGCAACGTTCGAGTATACTCGATGACAGTTGAACGCGCCGATCGCAACGAGTTGACGGCCGAGCGCAGCTGATTCAAAAACCACTCGCACACCCGGCGAGGCCAGTGTTCGATATATACACACACACACACACACACATATAGGTAAATGCGTGCAGCTTCAATCGTTACTCGCTTGTGCGCTTGTGTTTTGCAGCGTGGGTCGATTGTGCTATTTCGCTCCCATTAATCATTTGTTTCACCCACTTGAACACCCCGAGTGAGCAACATCCCAATTATAATTCATTCTGTATGGCTGCGCTAGTTTTGAATTTTAGAAAAATTCCCCGTTTCAGATAAGCATCAAGCTATAATTTTCTCGTGTCAAAAATTCTGCTGTATGCGATCACGTTCCCCCGTATCAAATAATTACGCGTTCGTCCTTTTGGTACCAAGTTGTAATGTAATACACTATTTACATAGCATTATGAGTAGCGTACACCAGAATAATTTACATATCACTTCCTCAATCAATTCTAATTACGTATTCTGAAAATTTCTTTTCACCGATTATTGAAAATTAATATCACATCAAAATCATACTGGAGAATGATTTTCGATAAATCACGTTTGACATGTTATCGTTCTAAAACTTCGGATGAATGCACTTCCAGATGATATTGCTGATGATACGAAAGATATCTATCCATTTAAATTATCTGACAATTACATCTGTAGATTGATTATTAAACTCCGATATATTCAACGGGAAATTCTCAATGTATTTTTGAGAATTTAGTTGAAGATAAGCGTGTAGACGATCGATTTATTAATGGGGGGTGTGAAGGTACCCAATCGTCGAGACATTGGCCCACATTATGAGGATTCAATCCTAGAACACGAATAGACGTGTGCGAGAATAGATAAACAAAAGGCAAGAGAATTGTGACATAGTGAGAGAACAGTGTTTTTTCGTCCAGCGTCGAGGAAGGATGGACGTCCGTGGGCAGCGGGGCAGCCGGGCGCGCAGCGGCGAGCTAGCCCAGCTGGAGCAGGAGATCAAGAAGGCGTACCAGCGGAAGGGCCTGCAGGCCCAGCTGGCCGAGCAGCGAGCGGACCGGCTGGCCGCGGAGGCTCGGGCCCGGCTCGCGGACGAGCTGGCGAGCCACCGGGCGGCCGCGGAGGCCGAGCACCGCGAGCGCCAGCTGGCGGCGGAGCGCGCGGCTCGCGAGCGCCATCTGAGGGCCGGGCTGGAGCGGCAGGTGGCGCGGCGCCGCGAGGAGCACCGCCTCGAGCTGGAGGACGAGCGCCAGGAGCGCCGACTGCTGATCGAGCTGGACCGGCGGCGCGAGGAGCGCGAGACCAGCGAGCGGGCCCGGGCCCGCGAGCAGCTCGCCGAGCAGCTGGCCCTCGAGCAGCTGGCCCAGAGCGAGCTCAGGCTCATCGAGCGCTCGCGGCTCGAGCAGCTGGAGCGCGAGGAGGCCCGGGCCGACGAGGCGCACGCGGCGCGACTCGAAGCCCGGGCCCAGCGGCTGGCCCAGCTGCGCGCGGGGGCCCGGCAGCGCCGCGAGCGGGCCGTCGCCCGCGTGGCCGAGGTCCTGCGGCAGAGCCAGGCCGAGCGGGCCGAGCGACGCGAGCTCGGGCTGGAGCTGGCGCTCGAGGAGGCCCGGCTGCGCGGCGAGCTGGAGGCCCGCGAGGCCGAGGAGCGCAGGGCCCGGGAGCGCCGCGAGCTCGCGCTCGGGCTGCAGGAGCAGCTGGAGCAGGAGGCCGAGTGCCGGCGCCGCTTCCTCGAGCGGGAGGCCCGCTTCGCCGAGGAGGTGATGGCCCGGCTGATGGAGTCGGACCGGCTGGAGCGGGCCAGCGCGCAGCTGCGGCTGAGGCTGCGGGCCGAGTACCGCGCAGAGCTCGAGCGGCTGATGCGGGAGCGCGAGCAGGCCCACGCGCGCCAGCTCGCGGAGACGCGGCTCGAGCTCGAGCAGCAGCGCCAGGAGGAGCGCGAGCGGCTCGAGGAGGCCGGCAGGCTCAGGCTGGCCCTGCTCGAGCGGCACGTCGACAACGTGGCCGACTTCCTCGGCAGGAGCTCGCTGCTGGAGCAGGAGCGCGCTCTCGTCGGGCAGGTTGTCTCGACTCGTGGGTCAGACTCGCTTCCGACCGTCGGGGTGTCATCACAACCGTCCTCGAGCGGCTGAAACAAACTCTCGAATCGAATGATTTGTTGGAATCGTCAAAGTTACTTTTTGCCCAATTCCGTCGGCTCAAGGGAATAGCAAGACGAGTGCACATCGGCAACTTCAACACTACTATACCACGTCTACTAATAGCAAATCATTACTGGGAATGTGATGCTAAAGCGAAGAAACTAAGACGACTTTTTAAGGCGATTTCTTGAGGATGCATCGACTGAGAGATCTTCGTCGAATTTTACGTAGCGCCGACCGTCGCTTTATAGAGATTTATTATAATTGAAGATAAGCCATAAGATTTACGCCTCAGATGATATACGACTTGGCGTACTGTGATAATATGTTATGTAGAGGCGTTGAAAATGAGCAATGTATATATGTTTGTCTACAAATTTAATGTAACATTGGAATATGTTATACTTTATTTCCATCAGTGATCGTTGTGTATAGTAAAAGTTTACCGGCTATGAGATCAATGTTAGTTAGGAGTTCTCAATAACGTCTATCTAAGCGCGAACATTGACTACATTGCGATAAAAGCGAGCTTCTTTCAATCAAACGCTTCGTTCACTTGAAAAATTGATATAATCTCCTATTTGATTCGATTCATCGAAACATTGACTATGGGAGAAGATTTATCTTCTCATTATTCAATATTACCAACAATATTCCCTGATTACGTGGTGCTGCCGTAGCCACACAATTCATGTGTCAATGGGCGTGTTATTGGGTACCCCTATCTTACTTTCTTTTACGTGTATATATTTGACAATGAATGTGTAAGATATTTAACTATTTCTTTCAATTTATTGTAAACATTTTTTCCGTACAAGATTGTAAGTGGATTTAATGGAAAAGAAGCTGTAAAGCAATGTGAAATATAGCCATAAAGTCTTCACTCAGCAGAACACGCCAATTTGCGTAATTCCTCCGAAACTACCTTCGAAACTTGCAATGAAAGGCTCCTAAAGTTTTGACGCGCACGAAAAATAGCCGCGACAGGTATAATCTGTATATGACGCGAGCGGAACAACCCCCGCCCACCGTGCCACCTGTCGACAGGTGCGCCGCAACAGTTCAGCTCAATTTTGAGATTTCCGAAATAGGGGGTCGAGCCGTTGGGGATTCTCCGGAAACAGCTCGGACTTTCTTCGAAAATCGGACACGAAAGGCGTTACGTCGAGACTGTGCTCTATCGGCCAGAGCTCGCTAAATTTAACAAGCCCATCACGGGATCGCTCGTTACGGGATTTATGGCTACAGAGTGTAAAGCGCAACGAAACACATAAAATTTCCGCTGCGCCAGCTGAACTTTTACAGGGATGTTTCGTTCTCAAAATCTCGAAAGGCACTTTCGACTCAATATTAACGCCATTCGGGATTTTTTCCGCGTGAATATGCCGTTTGATGGGCATTTAATAATGTACTATGTGCGCATAAAGTGTTTCAGAGGAACTATACTTTATTAAAAAACACAGAAAATAACTGTGCATATGTTATTTTTTCCCCCGATAAGTCTTCAGCTTTAGAGAACCAATTGTGTATTCTTGAATATATGAATATATCATCGTATCAAACGACGAAATAACCGAAATAAAATTTTCAGATGTGAGTAGTGACTAGTGGATTTATCGAAATATTCTTTCTACGCGGGTGTGTAATCAAGATTTGTCGGTCAGCAAAATAATGTGCATTTGTGAATACATTTTTTAAAACGAGAAGGTACCTGTACTTATTTATAAAAAAAAAACTTTTTTGATATATTTCTTCACAATACTCTTGATTATAGTTTGCAATCCATGTTCCTGTAATGATGATAGTATCGTTATCAAATCTAAGCGCAAGAAACCCCGAACATCCAACATGGAACGCTCGGATAAATCCAATCTGGATATTCAATGCGCTGGGCGGCGTCACTGAGTAATAGCTGTTATCCCAGGTAAATCGGGCGAACGAAAGTTAGTTTTGGGAGCGGAGGAAAGGCGTGTTTGGAGGAGCTGGCTTCCGGCGTTGCTCGCGCGCGCGCGAGCAGGGGCTTAGATGGCCGCGCGGAAATTTTCGAGGAGCGCCGGTGCGCGCATATGTAGAATGAGTTGGGCCGCTGACTTTCGTGGGAACGCGAATAAGTAGAAGGTATAAAGAGAGGGAGAGATATATATAGAGATAGAGAGAGAGAGAGAGAGAGAGAGAGAGGCAGCCAGACGGCGAACCGCGAGCGGGTGTATATACTTATACATGCGCGAGAAGGAAAGAGGAAGGAAGGTGGAAGAGACGCGCGGCCGGACGCGATAGAGCCAACGGCGGCGGCGGCACATGCGAGTCCCTCTCTCTGTGGGCTCACGCGCGCGCTCGAGCAACAACGGGCAATTTCTCCTCTGTGCACGCTTGCTGCGGTCTCTACGTATAGGTGTGCGAGTGTATACACATATATAGGACCTACACTGCAATGCCACGTTCCTCTCTCGGTTCGCTCTGTGCCTTCCGCCGATCATTATCCGAATGACGTTGGAGTTTGGATGCGCGCTCGCTGGCCGCGACTTCATCAATCTAATGCGATTTGCTAACGGGCCTTTCCACTCGCCGACTTCTTGCTATCATCAGAGACCCGCGTATACGTATACACACACATATATATACCTCCACATCTATCCTGCGCGCACTTTATTGCTCTTCTATACTTGCTCGTGTTATATATACGTATAGGTATATATGTATATACGGCTTGTTTGCGCCGGGCAACCTGTTTGCTATTCCCGACTCGCGCGCGCACGCGTACCCAATCCGCCCAGTGCCATTAGCTTTTACTGCTATCTCCAATTAGCCATTTATTGAAAGAAAATACAAAATACAAATAAACTCGATATATCCTATGTAATACGTGCACGGATACATCTCGGGATGTATATATGCCTCACTCGTGCGTGCGTCCAGTTTGAATTTCAATTCTGCCAAGCTCGACGCGAAATGATCAAGATCCGAGTTACGGCCACTTATATATACCCACACTTGCCATTCATTCTATATGATTGATGATATTCATCAGTGGATGTATATCCGTTCCAGCAACTAATCTTCATGTAGGATGCTTCTTGGAGTCTACCGGGAAAAGAGAGTCTTTTTGGATTATTATTATTGAAAAATTCCATTAATGTCGTACAGCTGGGTAGAGCAGGCTCCCCCCTAACTCGAGGCACCGAGTCACGCATGATTCATGGCACATTTTTATCCATAAACTCGAGAGATCATCAGTACTCACAATATAGCGGCTCTCAAAATATTTCGGCGGATGCGTGTATACCAAACGGTATATGCCGAGCGTTGCACCCACGATGCCACCTATACCGTTCGGCCCCACACAACTGCTCCTACTGACAAAGGCCACACTGCACCTAAATCAGCAATCGTCACTCTTCAAGCGCACAATAAACACATAATGCGGCCCATGAATCACGTGAAAACGGAGAAGTTTATGCTCGAATGCTGTGTGTGCGTGTGCACATACGTCATCCCTCGTACAGGATCGTTCGCTTCTCGCGTGCACCCTCTCGACCGTCGCCGGCTCATGTAAATCGCCGCGCGGAGTCTGGCCGCCTACCTTTCGACAGACCCCCGCTGATGTCGCACAATCGACTCTAATAATGAGATTCCGACAGTAGCAGAGCGGCCCGGCTCGCCTACGGAGCCTTTCTGCTGCAGCAAAGCTTAGGCCCTTTTTTCTCTCTCTCTCTCTCTCTCTCTCTCCCGTCGGATCAAAGGCAAAATGCAAATGCGAGATCTGCTCCCGAGCGCAGAGACAACGATAACGATCTATATACATTCGTTCAACCTGAATAATAATTCGGGCGTCGCCGTGTTGTGAAAGATGTTCAAGCCGAAGTTGGGACAAGTTTACCGAGACACACTCGAGTGCTCGATTTCGGCTATGCGATCTATGCGAATGTGAGATTCGAATATCTGATCCGCATTCAATGAGAAAATATGATCAATTGGAGAAGAGTTTAATTTTATATATGAATATATATCACTTATTCAGCGATATTTTTATCCTAGCAAAGTAGTCTATGGGATTATATGAAAGTCATTATTATAACACATACTTTAGTAATGAGTAGATGAAATAGTGTTAAATGAAAAGAATTTCACTAAGAAAATCGAGTGTCGCAGTTAATGTAAGTAGTTCAGAGCATACTTTCTGTAATTGCATGGATGGAAATTTAATCATCCGTTGAATCGCTCACTCGGAATATCTCTCTTATTATTGTGTTAATAGTGTCTTGCAGTTCAGGGAAGATTGGAATTCCTATGTTAAAAGAGCTCAGCTTCACCTTGTTATTCTCAGAACAGTTTGTCATTTCTTACATTCCTCCGATTTTTCTCCTGAAATAGATCAACGAGTACATTTCTCCCAATGAGAATGAGAGTAGTAATTCACATTAGAAATTCGCAATAGTTTTGCAATGAAGGACTGAAAAATTTTTCAATTTTTTCTTCAATTGAATATTAAACAGAATTTAGGTGACAGTATACGAGTAGGACATTAAACGCAGGATGATTCTTTCTAAGATTGTGATTTTACAATATAAATAAGCGTGGGAGAAATGAATGATTCAATAAATATCAATTTAACATTGGCTTTTATTCCATTTGACTTAACAATATTGAGATCGCTTGGGTGAAGCAACCGGCCGTTTGATCGGATTGCTTTTCCAGTCGAGCAATCACTAACTATTCAATTAAAATTTACACTTTGAATAAAAACACATTTTTTGAATGAACGACATTTGAATCCTCCAGGAGTAGTTACTTCGAGGCTGTTGGAGCGCCGCACTCGAATCTATACCACAGCTAGACTTTCCAATTATATCCGATACTCTATACGTGCAGAATAAAATGAGTTGAATGCAAACCCCTGCAGTTTAACTATCCATGCGTAAAGCCTCCGTGTATAATACGATAAAAATGAACGGAGGTGAATATAATGAAAATGGGAAGTGAAAAGAAGAGCGCATGTGGGGAATATGGAATGCATATCGAACGTTACCTTATTACACGGAGAGCCCTCTGCGACATGAATGCTGCTACAGTCAGCGCGCAGCTACATAAGACGTGTGACTTGTAACACGAATTCTGTTACCGAGCTCGGCGTGCAACAATATACCGTGGCCGCCAGGCTAAAAACCCGTGGCCGCCACGACTGGCCGCGACTTCCAAAAACGCGGATCAGTGTACCAGTGAAAAGTCCAATTCGAAACAATGAGGTCTCAAATGAAAGACAAATAATCGCAGAATAGAAAACAATTATCGTAAAGGCCATAAATACAACCGGATGTTGTTTATATATATGATTTTGACATGGAATTGCTCGAAATCGCCATTTTGCGCCGCGGCAAATTTTCTTCTTTCCACCATAACTTTGGTAGTTTTGGTCCGATTGACCTGAAATTTGGTGTGCGTACTCTTCGAACCTAAATGAACAACTTTGTCGCTGGAAGTTTTCTGTCGCTCGACTTTCCTCACACACTTTTTTTCGTCAAAGTTGAAAAATTAGTTGCTTTATTTGCCGATTTTTTTGTATCGCTCGATTGAACTTTTTGGCCAACGTGATAACATTGTCAGCATCACTGGGATTTCCCGCGTATGCTAAAAAATTTTCAAGTGATTCTGAGCAATAGCAGCTGAGATAACGCGATTTGCGTATATATATATAATATATAATATATAAATATATAATATTATAGCATTAGCGATCTACAGCATATTAGCTGCAGTAAAAAATGGATGAATCGATAAAGAAGTAAAGTACCAGTTTGATTTGATGAAATGGCGGTCTCCAATTATCGCACTGCAATACTGATCATCTTGGGGAATATTCAGGTACTATTCAAATTTGTCAAATGATACAGCAGACGAAAGTGTGTTTGTTTTGGGGTATACGGGAAAAAATTAATTTTGATTGTTCTAACTATCTAGACCTGAACGAATGAAAGTAGCAGATTTTATTCTTCTATTCAACAGAAGTAATTGATCCACACACTTTGTGAGGATTGCCTTGAAATGTACTCGTTTTCATACACGATATTGCCGCGCGTGATCGCGTTTATCGGTTCCACCACGGATCGCACTGTCGGGGGAAGAATCTTCCGCCGTATATATCTCAATACGTTCCACATAATTTATTTGATTATTGATCGAATGAATGTATGCTCATAACGAGCAAGTAAGAAAATAACTTGGATGTAAGCTTGGATGTTGGAGACTCGCGAAGTGGCAATCGGGAACTCGGGAATAATCCATTGATTAAAGTCAGGAGCTGCTATATACGTGGGGCACCGTAGCAATTGGACGCAGGCGGCCCCTTGGCGGCTCGTCTCGCGCGTCATCGTCACGTTCGCGAATATATCCGGAGGCAGAGCGGTGCAGTAGCCGGGCGCGAAGCTGACATTAAACGGCGATAGATCATCTCGGGCGTGCGCCGCTGCGCCGCCGCCACCGCTCCGCACATATGATCGCGGCGCGCCAGCCGACTCTCCCCTCGCGCGGCTATACCTATGTATACGATGCGCACTGCAGATTTATGACTCGCGCCAGAGCAAGAGCGGCCTGACGGACGTCGAGTCATTTGTTGCGCATGCATTCAATCGTCCCCCGCGCCCGCGCTCCACCGCGCTCCAAGCGGATCTCCTTTTTGCATCTCGCCGCGCGCGAGCGGCGCACGGCTTTTCGCTTCCCCGCTCGAAATGCAAACTCGTTTTTTGTTGGGCTTTTTTACACTAGGGCGCTGCCGACGAGAAAGAGACCGAGGCTATTCAGGCTTATTTAGAGTACACTAGCGCGCGCTCGCGCACATTTACGGCTCGACAATGAGAGGACTCGCGAGCTCGAGAGCCATTATCATGATATAATGCGCTCACTTGTGATTTATCCCCGGCTACCCAGTCCGGAGATATTTATGTACGCGATATGTGTACTTATTTATATTGATACCCCCAACATTTGGAACCGCTCGGGACGCTTTATCGCAACACTCTTTTGCCCGCGCGTATGTTTTAATTTAGTCATTTGTCATTTTCACTGAAGTATACTCCGTATACATTTTCGCCGTTATAGTCCGGCATTGTAATCTGCAGAATCAACTCTATACTGTTGATAATTATGATCAGCGGATTGCTGGCCGAACTTGGTACAAGCGTTGTGTGATTCTTGACAATACATAAAAACATGTGCCAGATCGAGCATATGCTTACAGTGAAAAACCAGTGTATGAGAGTAAAAAATCAATGTATGAACGTGGTGAATAATTGAGTGGAACTGCAGTTAACTTCGAGCCCCGTAAATTGAGTATTAGGTGTAGAAATATTTGCTATACCAAAACTCATAGAACTAAAGTGAAAATTCACTTTTATTATGTGAGGAATCAACTGCAACTTTACTCAACCATTCATCCACCTTCATAGCTTTATTTTTCACTTTTATACCTTGGTTTCGCACTGTAAGGTTTTCAGAAAGTATATATCTTAAAATTAAGAAATGTATTTTCTCCTATTCAATTAGTCACAAGAGTTGATTAGGAAAAAATCATCGCGAAGAAGAATTAAACAAAGGACGAGATCCACGCGGTATAGTAAATATTAACGAGGTCTGCTCGGTGGACGGTTGATTACTCATTTCCGGTTAGGCTTCGTCCATTTAAGTGCACCAGGCTGAATCAAGGATTAGCTCTTGCAGAATCATCCCACTGAGAATGAGGCTCACTTCGTCTTTGGGCATTCGTTGATCAAGAAGGCTGACTTGTATAGAAGGGTCCGCGCGGAGGTTGCGGAGGTCCGCAACGAGATTGATTGCAGTGATTTTTCAACTTACCGTGGCTCTGCGGCCGGCAGCATCCCCGATCGATATTGTCTTTCGCGGCAGATGTGCGCACTCCGTCTTCGCGACGCTCCACGCTGGGAAAACTCGATTTAGATGCTCCTCGTAGATATACCTTTGATCCAATTTCAACGAGATAATCTTCGTCGTAATATTTCTACGTTTAGTCATTTATCTCGCCGGGTAATGTAGGCGTCAACAGTAACAAGCGTGGATTGATGAGAGAGAGAGAGAGAGAGAGTCGGCCATTGCTGGGATGACCACTATATAGGGTGGAAATCACGCACAGAGAAGTAAAGTGCGCGAAAGAGCAAACTAAATTCCGTTCGATGCTATATGCGAGCGCGTCAAAGAGATATCTTGCCATTATTTCTCGCATTTTGTCATCACCTACGACGCAATAACCATTTAAACGCAAGAGTAATATTGAATGAGATATTAACTTGAAATATTATTATACAATGCGTTATATCAGCGAATTTTGCTTGAGTAAGTATATGCTGGACACGTTTTTTCCAGTGTTTCAACAAATTTAATATGGTTCGAAGTTTATATGCGATTTGTAGGGTGGTAAAAGAGCCGAACGAGCGTGATATACGAAGCGACAAACCGTGCCCGATCTAATATGCGTATATACGACGACGATACTCTGCGCGCATATACCGGCGAGAAAAAACCGAATAAAGAAAGAATCGCGCGCGAGGTGGAGACGGAGCGAGAGAGCGGAACGGCGCAAAATCAAGTCATCTCCGAGGAAGCGGCCGGGTCAGAATAAAAAGGGGGAAAATTTATCGCGCGCGCCGCGGGAGGCGATGAGAAAGGAGCATACATAAAGCCGCGAGCGCAGCTCTCCGGATATCCTGCGGCAGGACCTCGAGCGCGTCGCGCCCGATTTCAGTTCTGCGCTTGCAGTATAAAGCACGTGTCTGGCTGACACGCGGAGCGAACCCGTCGGGGAAATTTCGGGAGAATCCATCACGCGTCGAGGTGCACACGCGCCGAATCGTCCCGAGAGCGGCACCGGCCGCCGCATGTATTACACACGTGTGTAACATACTCGCGTCCGCGGGCGAAATCAGCCCGAATGACACGCGACTTTCGTTTACGCGTGTAAATACTAGTGCGCCGTGTGCCGCGAGGGTTCTCGACAAGTGCGCAGGGGAAAATGTGCGGCTTGGAATGGTAGTCGGATGGATAGCCAATTGATTCGAATGACCGGCGCAGTTTTGCTTCGGAACGAATTCTCGCGATATGAGTCTGAAGTGTTGGGACAATATTGGAGGGTGTGCGGGGCGGGGCTAAACTGCCAACAGTCGCCGGGGCAAAGGTGCGTCGCGCACACCAATTGATCGCCGTGAAGCAATTCGCCTCGGTGTATTTTTACATACCGCGGACGAGGATTTGTTAGCGCTCGCGCGCGCACACACACATTCGCACGCACAGCGAGCGAGAGCGACGGGGCTTTGTGGCTTGAGCGGGCGAGCATCCGCAATATCGCCTGGGCTCAGGCGCGCACGAGTCACGAGACGCTAATCAGCTTTCCTCTCTGTCTCTCTCTATCTGTAACCCAGCCTCCCCCTTGCAGCTGTACAGCCACCCACGGAACATAATGCACTCGCGGAGGAAGCTTACCGACACGTCGCGATTCCGCATTGAATCTTGTGCGAGCCACTTGTGTGCCCATATCTTTCGAGCGCGCGTCAAGCTTGAAAAGTGTATAAATATTTTCCGGCAATTCGGCCGCGGATGTGCTGTAGTTATGCGACTTGCATTCGAGAGAATTGCTTCTCGTGTGCCCGGCTCAAATTGAGAAGGAATGCGCCCGTGTATAGCGATCGCTGTATTGAATCGAAAATTTTTCATCGATCGGGAGGTCCACGGATATGTGATGGCATTGCGTGACAATGGGGCGACGCGAGCCGGCCGGGAACCTAGAAATTTTGAAGGATACATTCGATCCCTCGAGCTCTTACGGGTAAAGAACTCACCCCATACTGGAATGTGTTATATCTCGTCGCACGGACTCGTTCGATCAATGTCGAAATTTTTGAAAACATCGCTTCCCCCGAATGCATATCTTGGATCTCACCCCGCGTTGAAAGAAGATAAAAAAAACTGTTCGCCAACATACTGACGTTTGGATATATAGATATATTTTTTCGAGGGTTGATTTCAATTTTTTTCACGACTCGCCTCGCTCGCGTTTCATTCGCCCTTTTTGTCGCTCTCCCCTCATTTGGCCTCTTCGTTCCGAGGCTAAAGGGTCATCTGTCGGATCGCTGGAGTCCCGGCTGAAAAAAAAGTGTCGAGAATCACGGGAGCGGCATCGCGGTGGCCGAAACAGGACTGAACCACGGTGAACGAAAAAAGTGAGCCATACAACTGTATATGCAGACGGCTTACAAATAGCTGTAACTAACTCCGATGAATGGGAATTGGAAAAAAAAGGCGAAGATATAGTTGTTGGTGGATGCGGAAGGTTCGTGTATAGTACGTGGAACAAAGTCAAATTGACTGGTGTCTTGAGTGAAATTGGATTGGCAATCAGAGTAGACAAAGATAAACAACAACAACAACAACAACAATTGCGACAGCGGATTCAATAGCCGGCGTATACCGTTCTATAATTGAATTTTTTGCCCGATCGAAACGGGAAGTGGAAAGCGGGGGAAAAAAGCGAGTCGGGGGACGAATCCGGCGGCGATACACGTAGAGGCGGGCGAGCCCGAGAGCAAACCAGATGGTGGGGCCAATCTCCGTGGGCAATCAGTGTACAAAAGAAATTTGGGCGACGCGGGGATAATCAGATATTCCGGCGAGCGGCGGCGGATCGCCCAGTGCGGCTGCGGCTCTAGTCGATCCACTATACAATACAAACAGAAGTCGGTGGGCGCGTGCGTGCGCGCGCGCAACGGAGAAAAAGCGAATTGGGGCGCATTCGAGACTGCAGGGCAGGAGTCACGGCCAGCGGTGGCTGATAATGTTTGCAGCTCGCGGGGAGCAGCTGTGGCGGCTCGCGCATACCGTAACGTACGCGCTCCCTTGGGGGGGGGGGGAGGCGCGATTCAAAAGTCCCCTGCGCGCAGTCCGCGCGTCGCTACACGCACTCCGGCTCGGAACAGCTCGGAATTAAGGGGGACACGGTTCTCGAGTGTAGTGCCGCAGCCGCGCGGCCAATGACTCGATGATCGCTCGCGAACAACTGGACTAATGCATGCGGCGGCGCCGATAAATCTCCTGCGGGGCGACGAGCGCCAGAACAATAAATCGTTTGCACTTCTCGCGCCCTCCTCCTCGACTCGACTGTCGCAAGCTGATATTCTCTCCTCTTGGACAAGAAATCTCTCTGTTGTGTCAATTGTAAAGCCAGCAAGCAGCCCACCACAAGCCATTCTGCATTCGATAGAGTAAAATGTCCCACCCTGCGTAATAAAATGAAGCATAAAACTTCGTTCACCAACTATGGATAGTCTCCCTCCTTATACCATCAAGCATTCGTTTCTCAACGTGGGTCATTCGAATGCCAACTCAGTTTCAGCACATTTGCACGATCTTGATAAAGTGGTCTGTGTCAATGATTTGCATATCTTGGGTATAAGTGAGTCTCATTTTGGACCATCCACATATAATCAAACCGTTGAAATTCCGTCGTTTAATTTGTTCAGGGTCGATCGCATTGGCAAGGGTCGTGGGGGTGTTGCTATGTATATCCATCATTCTATCTCGGCACGTGAAGTTTGCCGATCTCAACAGGCAGATAATTATGTTAAGAGACCTGAGTTTTTATTTGTCGATTTTACCCTTGGTGATTACAAGATTCTATGTGGAACTATTTATAGCCCTCCGAAGGCCGGATTTTGGTCGGATGTTGAAGAGGTTTTATTGAACTGCCGCAGCCACTATGATTTCACGTTAATAATGGGCGACTTCAATATCGACTGGAATAAATGCGACACTTCAACTTGGAATACACTGTCGGACTCATTATTTACCTGCAATCTTAGCCGCGTTCCGTTTCTTAATACACATCATAGCAAGCATTCTGACTCTACCATCGACTATATTTGTGTCTCGGATATATCTAAGATTCGCTCGTTTAATCAATTTTTCGTTCCCGATATTTCAATGCATGATGTCATTATAGTCTCTTGTGGTTTCCCAGTCCTTGATAGAGGCCCTATTAGGATCAAGCGTCGCTGTTATAAGGATCTCAACCTTGATAACCTGCGTCGTGATCTTAAATCGTGTTGCTGGGATGAATTCCATTCTGCCAACGACATTGATTTTAAAGTGGATTTCTTGTCTAGCGCTCTCACATCTGTTTATGACATCCATGCTCCGATTCGCGAGTTTGTAGTCTCTAAAAAATGCTCTCCCTGGATATCATATGAAATAAGGCAGCTCATTCGTGAGAGAAACAGAGCCTGGAAGCGTTATAGGAGAAATGGTACCCCCGAGTCTCACTCGCTTTACAAACAACTGCGTAATCGCGTGCAGCGTATGGTTCGGAACGCTAGATTCAAGTACTTCCAAGATAAGTTTCACAAGTGCAGTAATGCTGCTCAGAGTTGGAAGGTGGTCGGTGAGCTGGGTCTATCCACGAAATCTGTCGACTCTAATCCGCCATTTGAGCCTGATACACTTAATAGCCATTTTATCGGTTCGCACACGTCTAAAACATTACATGACTCTAGGCCCACTGCCCGAATTTCATCGGAAAATCAATTTTTCTTCAAGCATGTTGAGGCCAGTGATGTACTTGAGGCATTCAACTCGGCTCACTCTAATGCGCCTGACAAAATTCCTCTAAAACACCTGAAGGACTGCCTCCCAGTTATCCTGTTGATGCTGATTAGCATCTTCGACTTATCATTCCAATCGTGTATTTTTCCTTCATCCTGGAAGCATGCTTTCGTGCGACCTCTCCGTAAATGCAATTCAGCGGTCAATCTGTCAGATTTTTGGCCTATTAGCATTCTTTGTGCGGCCTCTAAGATTTTGGAGCACGTTGCCTTGAAGCAGATTTCCGAGTTCATCACTCGTAATAAGCTGCTAGATATATGCCAATCAGGGTTTCGCAAAAAGCATAGCACTCATACCGCTCTTGTGCATATGGTCGATGATTTCAGGGCGGCTATCGACGCGGAATTGGTCACACTGGTGGTCAGTATTGACTTCTCGAGTGCTTTCGATGTGGTAAACTTGGATTTGTTTGCCGAGAAGCTGCGTGTGCTGGGATTTTCGGATTCAGCCTGTGCGTGGATTGGGTCGTTTTTGACGGGTAGATCACAGGTTGTAACTTTTGCTGATGGACGCTCATCACGTTCCATGAACCGACACTCCGGAGTCCCCCAGGGAAGTGTGCTCGGCCCACCCTGTTTTTCTCTGTTCATCAACGATCTACCCTCTGTATTGAAATACTGCCTATATCATCTCTATGCTGATGACTTTGTCATTTATATTACTGGAAGGGTCGCTGAACTTAATGCGTTGATTCGCAAGATCAACGAGGATTTGCGCAGTATTCTTCGCTGGTCGATCGACAATGGTTTAAAAATCAACGGTAGTAAAACTCAGGCAGTCTGGATAGGCTCTCCCGGCTTCATTGCCCAGATCGATCAACTCCACCATGATCCTATCATAATGAATGACGTGCGTATCATACCTGGTAACTCTCTTAAGCTGCTTGGCATTACACTGGACAACACTATATCTTGGCGAGCTCAGTGTAACGTAACTTCACGTAAAACTTTCGCTGCCCTGTCACGGCTAAGAGGTAGCCATGGTTATTTTACTCACACTACTAAAATTATGCTCGTCAAGTCATTGGTATTTCCTTATTTGGACTACTGTGCCGGTATTTTTCTGAAACTGTCAAAAGAGCTCACTCTGAAGCTCTCTAGGTGCAAGAATGCTGCAATTAGATTTGTCACTGGCACGAAAATCTATGAACATATCTCACCCGACTACCTGAGGCTTGAGATTCCCTCGTATGAGACTAGGCGCGATTATTTGGCGATCTGCTTGCTGGCTGCGGTGCTGGCCTCCAATGAGCCTGCGTATTTGTCGGCTAGGTTTAGATTTAAGTCTCTTGAGGGTCTTGGCTGTAAGAGGCGTTCGCCATTGGACCTTGAGCTTTCAAAATTCCGAACCGAGTACATGAGGAATTCGTTCTGTCTCGGGGCAGCTTACCTTTGGAATAGCCTACCACATACAATTCGAGCCGACTTCATGCGTCCCTCCTTCAAGCCAGCTCTCCTCAGATTTTTAATGCATGATCGTTCTGGCGACTGAACTGCTATGCTGTGATATTTGTGATCATTTTACTTAGTCATTGTAATTGTACATACGTCGTTGTCATTGTTTTATACGTTAGGATATAACATATTGTTCATTAGTTTTTAAGTATTTTATGTGTTTTTGTTCTTTTCTTTCCTATTTTTATTTTTATTCTTTTTTCTTTTTTTTTTCTCTTTGCGCAGTAATTTTTTAATCTGATGGCGTACCATCGATCTTGTGAGGCGTTATTATTTTTTACTTTGTAACTACACTGTATGCGCACTGACCAACTTGGACCTTGAGTCCCTGGTCAATTTTTTAATAATAAAGGCCCAATCAATCAATCAATCAATCTCTCTCACACACACACACCCACAAAAAGCTGAAATGTTCGACGATGCTTTCGTGTTCCAATAACCAGATTGGATCTCGTCTCCGCGGGGATATTGAGCTCGCAACTCGAATATTGTACCCCGCGTCAACGCTGAGCTACAGCGCATACTCGGAGCTCATTAAATATCCGAGGAAATATTCGGGGGGTAAAACTGCGCGTAGGCGAATTCCGCGCAAATTCTCTCTCTCTCGGACATGCTATTTAGCTGGGAAGCTCAACTTTCACCGGTGCAGTCGGGACACATGACGCCGCTCCCCTGCGGGCAATGCGAAGCGCGACGCGCGAAAATTGCTCGGTATCGTATGTATAGCCGAACTGCAGTGGCGGCGCGGTCTGAAACTGCTGTTGCTGCGGCGCGCCGCGCGTTACACGACGAGGATCTCTCGCGGCCGAGCAATAAGTCTTGGATTGTCTTTTTCGCCAACAACCGCGTAACTTTCTCCCTCGCGCGCGCGCGCGCGCACATTTCATTATGCAAATTGTACCGATCCATTGTGTGCGCTTGCGCGCGGGCTTGCCTAATACGTTCCATATACATAATGTACGAATGTCAGTTGCCGCTGGCTCCCGTTGCGGCTGCTGCAGCGGTTCGCTCGCGCCCGCGACGACTTGTGCTCTTTCTATACCCGGCCGCGGCCGGCCGCGAGCTTCCGCCTCCGACTTCAAAGGCGCGCCACTTCGCTTTTTGCCTCGTTCATATATGTATATAGATAAATACGGTTCTACTTGGCGCTGCTCTACGCGCAACTTGCAGTTGTGCGACTATTGAATTCTTTTTCATTTACAGTTAGATTTGTGCCCGCGCGCGAGCGGCTAACCGACGATCGTTGTGTTATATCATTTGCGCGTTAATTGGGCAAAAAATTATTCCTCGCCTTATTTGCTTCGGCGCCGAGTTGCCACGTACCAACGGCCAGTTCAGTTCTGTTTCTCGCGATCCTGTTTGATGGAACTACAGCCTGATGCATGTACGCTTGGCGATCTAAACGGGCGAAAATGGGGATTAAGAAATAATCCACTGTTGCATATTTTTTGCACGTTAAACTTAAGGGTTTTTCCGTTCAATTCTAAATCTCTCAAATTAAAGTTAAATGATTATACCTGCAGTAGACGTAATTCGAGAATGTTTAAACCGAAAAACGAGCGTTCAAAACGAAGATGAAGGGCAGAAGTGATACAGTTGGCTGTATAATCCGAAAAATCTCAAAGAAGTCAAGAATCCCTTTGTCTTATACGGTTTTGTAACAGCCGTAACTCTGCAGGTTCTAACAGTCGGCTCTGACGGGTCGTTTCGAAGGGAACGCGCATGTATTATATCATTGAAACACTCGAACAAAATCCGCGAGAGCGGCCGTAATATATTCATGACTGGTTTGCCTCGAGTGCACACACGCTTTCTCGTCGAGCCACAAAATATTTATCAACGTCGAAATGGACGCGCGTGTGCGGTACAGAAAGTGCATCGCGTTTGCTCGATGATCTGGAGCTTGGACATTGGAAGGGGGTCGCGTCCAGAGCCGCAACAATCGCACCACGGGCGTATGCATGATTGCGCGCTACAACTGCGCTGCACTATACCCTTTTTGTTTGTCCTCGGTGCTTTTTGCAGCGGACCCCCCTCCGTCCCTCGGCAGCGTGAGTTATTCATTCGTCAGCGCAGCGAGTGAATGGGGGAGCCGCGCGTCGACTTTTTCGGATATTCCAATGGCGCCCTCGAGATGCTTGGCTCCGAGTCGCCGCCGCACTGCACATAACACGATCAGCTCGCCGAGAGCGCAAGTTAGATTGGCGCGCGCGCGCGCGATTCGCAACGGCCGGCCGTTCTTCCGGTTCTTCCTCCGAGACGAATCGAATGGTCGGTAAATCAGGAGGGGCGGGGGGGGGTCGGTTCGACCGAGTCGTTATTCAAGTGCATCGGCGGCTTTCGACCGGGCGAGCGGAGCTGTTGCGCGATATGTACGTTGCAACGACGCCCGATATATTCGCGAGTAGCTTCATTATCGCGCGGCTTTGTTGTCTGCGGGCTCGCGGCTAGCTATGCCCTGGACCGAACAATAGAATTACACGGCTAGCGCAGAAAATATGCGCGCGCGCGCCCGCGTTATTGATGGCTGTATTGAACTGGCCTAATGGAATATGCAAAGCATTTGTCACTTCTGCTCGGATCGCTCCTCCTCCTCCTTCTTCGCAGCTAGCTTCGAAACTGTGTGCAGTATGAGCGTGGATCGAGCGACATGCGTCCCACGCGACTCTAATCGAATTGCAGATATCATTATTAGCCCGCGATCGCCTCTGCCCAATCATTTTTTGTTTATTTCTCGGACGCGGCGCAACTAAACTTGCGATCGATTGGGGTGAGGGATAAGTTGTGCTCTTTCTCGGTGGCGGTTCCGTTTGAGACGGTTACAAATATAACCAAACCGAATAAAGAGATTTTTTGAATCAAAATGCACCTTTTGTGGAATTCCTCTCATTCTTTTTCAAGGTTGCTGAGAAAATAAATATAAGGTACTATAGGGATGTAAAAAGCGGCTCTCAAATAAGACTGTTTTTTGGATTTTGAACAATCCGACGTTAGAAATATCGAAAATGGATCAGATCCTTTTTTTGAAAAAAAACCAAATGTTTTTTCCCTCTTCGGCAACAGTTGGTAGGGATGTAAACAACCGTTGCTATAAAATTCTATGATACATCGTATTGATTCTGAAATTAGATGAAAAGACGATCGTCGAAGGCTAATTCAGATCTGATTGATTCTCATTGACCCTTATTAGTCATAACTCAATTCCCAATAAACATTTACGAGGATTTACAAAAAATTTCCCAAGGGCACGTTAGAAACGATTGCTATAAACAAATAAACAACACTTGCTATTGAAATTGTAATCAGTTTTCAATCTTTTGCCAAAACTGACATTCAGATATTTCGAGGAAAAAGAGAAAAAAATTAGACGAAAAGACGATCTTTGAGAGCTAATCCAAAAATCCAAGAATTCTGAATTTGCGGTCAAAGATCGTCACGTCGTCTAATTTCTTAACAATGCAGGCTGTTTAAAAAAATATGAGTACAAACATTGATTCGACTACATTTTTGACTGACAAAACATTTGATGCGCAATGAATTTATAATTTTTTGGGTAATATTCGTTCTGTTCTTATTCAGTTTCCGAATTCTCTACCATGGAAAATCGTGGGTCATGTTTGACTCGTTTGACTTGGCATCAGAGGATTATCTCATAGATCCCCCAAATCAAACCGCTACACGCTGCCATTAGCATAAATTGAATAATATTCACAAATACTCGGTTTAAAATTTCCCACACTCGAAAAACTCATCATCTACTTTTCGCCATGATATGATATAACATGATATAAGTATTGATATATATCATCTGACATGGCAGAACAATCCTCAAATTTCATGTTTCAATCTCAATTGTGCTGATGCGATATGTTTGTAGATTCATAGCACAATAAATTTCATGCAAGATTAGCTTATATTGTCCAAGCTGTCTGTAAATTCCTCGGAGTGATAAATGAAGTTGTTCGACAATGGAAAAATCGCTCATAAAAAGAAATGCGCCCACACGTGTGTGGGCGCATGTATAGATTGATTGATTTTGATGCGATCGTGTGTCATTAGGATCGTGCTTGCAGATACGGAGCCGAACGTAGCGAGGCTGGATTGAGGTGGCTGTTGCAACATCGGGCAGGAGGTTGGACGTTGCTGGGCACAGCTGCTTGCACGCGACGATGCATTCGCAGGGATGATGATGAACGAGCTGGCCGATCTACGTGCGTTCATCCGTAATGGGAAGGCACTCAGGTGTGCTTATCTTCTTCGTGCACGTTGGAATAGCTCGAGCAGTAGCCGCGTTTCAATTTGAACCGCGCTCGCGCTCGCGCGCGCCTATCGGCTGCATTCCTCTCTTTCGCGCTCTTCCGTCCGATGCAGCCAACGGTTATTCGCCGCCGCCGCCGCCGCGATCGAGTCCACTCGAAACGGCCAATATCTATATACATACGCTTCATAATGTGCGACTCTCGAGTCGGGATCTCCCTCGCGACATCTTGTCTATTCGCCTGCGATACACGCCTGCAGACAGGCACGGGTCGCGACTTATAAAATCCGCGTGAAAACTGCCTATTACAATTATGATTTTACTTCGTGACATACGTCCAAGCATTTATGTATTTCATCCGTCTCGTTCGTCGAGATTACGCTTTGTACTACTTTTTGAGTCGTGGACATAAGTCAGTAAAATAACTCTTCATTCACTTTGTTCCATTGTATTACTCGATCGATTTTTGCTCAATACTTATTCCATTTGAAAAATACGCCAATCCATCTGAATGGGCTCATTTTCTGGACCGGGGATGTGTATAAAGCCGCGGTTTTCGCTTATACTCCAATATGCATGTCTCATTTGAATGAAATGATAATACTCTTTGCAGAGTATCGCCGAGAAAAGGGCTGCATTGTACTACGAAGGATTGTGGGGGTGACGAGGTCGACCGTGCTCAACATCCATTCCAACAACGCAGCGTTTCGTTGGTGAGTTCAAAAACATGAGAATAATTGGCTTTTTGAAACAGTGTTTCTTGCAATATGATATGCCGAAAATTATAAAATCTGGACGAATTCAGGGAAAAATATCGTTGGTAAGAGGGAATATCTCTGTAGCTTCGTAACTCATCTGCAGGGGCAAATAGATTATCAAATATATATCGTGGTAGTGCGTTGTGGCTACTCTTAATAACTTGCTATCAATTATATTTTATCCGCGGACGTTATAGAGTCGTTTCCTCTATCAATTCTATGCTAACTTTACCCCCAGCGACAACATGAAATTAATCCATGTGCGCAATATATAACCACGCGCGTATAAATTAGTCTCATCTATGATTTACGACATGTGAGTTGCAGCGAGCTGTTTGCTTTGCAACGTTTGCGTTTACAATATATTTATAATGCGAGAAGAGCTTATTAAGGTAGTGCAGTGCCTACCGGCTTCAAAAGCTCATTTAATGATGCATTTTTGTTTACGTTTGTTTATTTTTGGCTCGGCTAGATTAAAACTGGCCACGGGAAAAGTTTCACGTCGTTACAAGGGATTGCATTAAACTCACTTATACCGTGAACCAAACTGCGCAACTTTATAAATTTGTGGATTTTCTGTAGCGTAAATTTATATAAAAAATCTGTTTTCTACGATTCGTAAGATTTGCACGACGCATTATTTTTTTGTCGTACTGCAGGAAAACGTTATATTTGACCGAACTCAGAATAGGTTCAACGTGCTAAGTATATTCATGTTTCGTATGACTGCAGCGAGAATATCATTTCAGCTACACTTGAATTTTGAAATGCGAAATAACAAGCGGTTGGATAAAGTTACAATGAGAAGAAGCCAAGCTCGAATATGTATGATCGAAATCGCAAACGAGTCGATTAAATTTCGAATCTGAGACAATGAGCGATCTGAAAATGTTGTATATCATACAAAACATATTGTACCTTACAAAACTGCACACGCGATACTCGGGGCAGAGGAGGAGGAGGTGTAGTGCGCGCGTGGATTAAAGGAGACGGGTATAAATAGACGGCGTGGCGCAAGAGGGAAGAAAAGTGCTCGCCGGTGGCTTGAGCTGGCCAAGACTCCTTCCGGGTATATGTAGACGTATAGCTGCAGCATGTACGTGTAGCTGGAGCGGAGATATGTCGGAGCGCGCACGTGCGGGCGCACGTACCATCTCATTCGGGCCGCGCGCCCCGGCCGCGCTCAACACTTGCATTAGCTGCAGGACTGGCCGATGATTAACGCGGCCGCTATGCAGCCGGCCCCGCGGGCGGCTCGGGTTTTAATTGCGCGTTCGGCTGCAGGCTGAAAGAAGCCGCCCCGGGAATTCAATTGGAGAGCCCGCGGCCTGGAGAGCCAGCTTCACTTTGTTGCCTCGAAAATGCCGCTCGCTCTCTCTCTCTCTCTCTCTCTCTCTCTCTCTCTCTCCCTCAAAGGGATTAATTGATGCACTTGACGCCAGAGTCAGTCCCTCTCTTTTTCATCGGCAAACCGATCAAATGCTCCGGCTAAACTTATTTCATCAAGCTCTCCCGGACTTTTCTTGCGGCCGAACGTTATCACCCACTGCGCCCGCGCGATTCCCTGCTTCTTATGGCGCGGCCGCGGCATATTACTCTCGATATATCGCGTGCCCGTCGTTCGGCTTTTTATGAGAAATCCTCGACGACTCGAGCCACGTGAATATACCAACTCGCCGATGGTTTTCTAAACTTCATTACACTTCGTGCGTCTCGCTCGAGTCTCAAGGGCGATTTGATCAAACTCAATTGGATTCAATTTATTCTCACACAAGATGCAATTTGGCGGAACATTCTTCCAAAGTGGTATCCTGTGTTAACAGTTTAGCATTATGCCCTATTGATTGGATTCGACTGGCGTAGTTTCATTCGGGCTTGAAGGAGTATTTCGTCTGAAGTGTTTTACTGCACTCGACAATTAATCCAACAGCTACAATAGTTCCCAGACTTTTCGCTCTAAAATCGAGACTGGAAATATCTGAAACGCTATAGGATTATTAATAATATGCAATCGTTGTGTTGCAGTAGTCAATGTAATAATTTGATATATATATATATATGAAACAGGCCATCAGCTGTAAACCAAACTGTAATAGATCACGTTATTGAATGAAAAAATGTTATACAATTACAACAACTAACTAACGACGATTTTTGAATTTCTGTCCAATTCTACACTCAGACTTACTTATATTCTCTGTTTTGTAGAATATTTCCCTTGCATACTTCTAGCTTCTCTCTTCTGTATAGCTGTTCGACAACTCATAACTTGACACCCGCTTTTTCGTGCATTCCTCGAACGTAATAAAGAAACATAGAGGTCCCTTCATCGTGAGCCAGCTCCATAGTGTATGCACGTTGGCTAACCGATTTTCAGTATACTGCCCCCTCGACGCAGTTCTCGATTGGATTTAGAATATTACACACTAGAGTTTTTCCTCCATCTCGTGACAAGTTTTTAGTCCTCATAAAAGAGACAAATCGTTCTTCTCGTATATTTCTTTCCCGTTTTTTTATTTCTGTTATCCCTTTGTATATTGTCCAGAAACTATGGGGTATTGATTATAACAGTGACGTGAACAAATCGTTGGTCAATACAAATTCAAAACAAAATAATTATTGATGAAGGTATACAAAAATATGATTAAGATATACAAAAATAATGTTTATCCGCAGATTGTATTGTTTCAAATTCTTTATATACTTTTTCTATATTTCATATTTACTTATAACAAAATTTCAATGTGGAAAATAGCCGTTTAGGTTATTGTTGAAATTATTTACTGTAACATTTTTGTCTAAAATTGGATCCGCCTACATAAATAATTCACTGATTAGTCCTATCAGGTAGATCTGCGACGGATCGTTGAGGTTTTTTCCCTATCGACTAACATTACTCACGAAAATTCACAAAGTCATCATATCATTCACTACCCATACTCTGAGGCAAAGAAAACTTTTTTTAAATTGCCCCTTGTTTTAATAACAATTGTTGTGTGCTACTTGAGCAATTTCGATTGATTATTAGAATCAAATAAAAATGCATCTCTCTGAAAATGCTGATAAAATCAGCTGCGTGAATTTTGAATGGTTTGCTTGTACGTTAATATTTAAATATTCAAAAGTAATTTCCAGAAATGAAAATATTCATCACTTCTTTTGAATATATTATCTCCAAGATGTATCTGAAGGTGAATCTAAAACGTACATAGGAGTTTACGTTAATGAAACTACCCATAGAAATGTTAAGCCAGACGGTACATTTTATTATATTGGGCTTCCGGTCAGATGCGACGTGTATAGGCCGTGAGAAATAATACACTTCTCACGCAATCGCACACGATTGTCGAAGACGATAGTCGATTGTCCGGTTTCGTGCGCCCCCAAGTTTCGCGGTCTGCAAGGCCTAAGAGTCTCCTGCGGATATCCATATCTTTCTATCGCAACAACTTTTCGCCTCCTCGCAACCACTTCGTTCGGTGATTCTTCCTTTCAGTTAAGAACTCTTTTCCCCCCTTCACACGCATTGCTAGATCTCAATCACTTGATTAATAATGTTTCTTTTTCGATTCGGAAAATAAATTTACGAAAGACATGTTCGATGCATTATTGACAATCATGAATGTTCATAAAGTATTTTTCACATGTGACGTGAGTTCCACCAGAGAACATTATTTCGGCAAACATTCTGAAACATTAACATAATTCATCTATTGCATTGAGTCGATGTTAATTTTACACGCTTTTTTGTTAGTAACTTATCAAAAGGAATCATTTGACAACTCTTAATTATTTATTGTGAAGCTCAATAGAATAGTAGTAAAGAAACAAGATACTGTTAGAGTCACTCACATATAAAAGTTAAAACCAGCATATCACGTGATTCTAGGAAGATCAGATTATAAATCTATATAGTAATTTCGTGGCACGTATATAAAAATATTATGTAATATATATCATGTATTATAAATAATTCTGAGACACTGAAAATGCATTATATATGATTTTGAAATTTGAATATGAAAATGGGATACGAAATGAAAATGTAATGAACCGTTGGAATCTATTGTGAATTTTAGAGGCAATGGCACTGCCAAAATGTTGCTTCTAATGAGCGTACGCTTTTCAAGTTTTTTTGTTAGACGGCGCAGAAGCGCAAGAGGAATATGAGCCTATGGCGGGGAAAAAGATGAGCAGAATGTAACCACCTCTCTTCCCATCTCAGCGCAAAGCCTCTAATGAAAATCCGCTTGCATTTGCGCGCGTTTGCGCTCTCTGTATGATTTTTACCTAAGTTTTACAATTTCAGTCACGGAATACAACTACAAATCAGGATACAATTTCGAGACGATTCTCAAATGAAAGGATAAAGGCAAGCTAATGTTATTTCATCTGAATTTAAGATAAACTCGATATTCTCATCTATCGAACAAAGCTCTGCACGTAGTATTGAAGAATGAAAACATGGAAAATTAATTTTTATATTAATCTAAGTGACCTATAATATTAACAATAACATTTTACAGAATAAATTTGACCGAGGCAGGAAACAGTACATTAAAATAAAATGACACCTGGATTACTGTTATCTAATAAAAATATTGATTGTAAATATTCAGATACGCCTCTAAAGCCGATTGGCGCAATACCAATTTTCGGTTCATCGATAAATTCCAGCGTCAAAGCACGAAACTGTCTAGACTTATTGTTTTAATCACAGAACTTGTTAGAGCGACGTTATCGCAACAAATATTTTTATTCATTGTTAAGTCCACTATTAATCATGTTCCCTTGGCAATTCAATTCACAATCAATACTTGAATTTTCAAACTGAAACAAGAAATACCGATATGAGTTGCCTGGTCAGTTCTCACGCGATCCAATACGAGGGCAGATTGCATCAAGAACGGACTCTGCACTGCTAAAATAAAATGAAAAAGTTGAGCCTTGAATCGGAATATTTATTTCCAAGCTCGCCAAGATTTGCATAATGATGCATCCGATCGTGAGAGGCGGTAATAACGGTGGAAAATAGCCGAAGATCCACGCACGCAAGCCTTGCAGCCGATCACTCAAACTTTCAGTGGGGTGAAATATATAGGTCCATTCATCCTCTAGGAAATAGGAGAAAGGTGGGACGGAAGGGATGGGCTTCGTTTGTCTTCGTCAACGAGAGGCCGAGGGCTGCTGATCAAATTTAGGTCAATCTGAACAAGCGATCGATACTGCCGGAGAAATCCCTGGGGTTTGTCCCTATTACAATATTTACTCCCATACGATGATGCATTTTTGTTTTCGCCATAAAATGATCGAAAGGTCCTCATTATTTCGTATCAGACGTTATCGCCCTTATAGACGGAGTGGTCATTTTTTTCGAGGGCACATGATTGAAGATCGCAGTAGCCAGTTTTTTTTCTCTTATGTAATTCATCACTCTGTATAATAAAGAGAAACGATAATATAGACAACACGTTACGCGTGATATACACAGGGTTTGAGATATAATACCCTGTCATCGTTAATTCATAAAGAGTACTTTTTTGTCCATTTGTTATTGCGGGACTTTACTTGAAGGCAATTTGATATCCAGGAAGACTCACAAAACAATATAATGGAATCCTCATAACTATGAGAATTTGGTTATACTCAATTTGAGTCAATTCTATCGCCACTGTATAACCATTAAAACTCAATACAAAGTTTATGGAAGACACTTAAATTTTATATTTTGTCTAGTCATCGAAAGGGAGTTTTCCAGTTATCACAATACAATTGAGAGAGAAAAGTGAAACATAATATATAACTCGAGAGAAGTTACACCATTTATAGCTCAAAAGAAATTTGAATAAAGGTTTTTGTAGCAAAGTAAAAGTCAGAGGCGAGCTGTATACGAGGCATACGCGTGTTTGCTAGTGCTCACTCCACTAAAGTAATATTCTCTCGCAGATAACTGAGAGAATCTCCCGGACGAAGCATAAAAATGAGCCAGGGGAAGCAAACCAAAACAATGAGATGCAGAAAAGCAGGAAACTTCGTTATGTTACCTACACTGTTGTTGCAGTCGAGGATGATTGACGCCCCGTAGTAGAGAGAGAGAGAGAGAGAGAGAGAGAGAGAGAGAGAGAGAGAGAGAGAGAGAGAGAGAGAGAGAGATGAATTCGTCTTGACGATTGAAGCGGTCCCTTTGAAAGCTGGTCGTAAATCAAGGCACGCGTTTAAGCTCCTCTGCGGGCTCTTCATGAACGTTTTCCCGTTTGAATGTTCCACTAAATACGACCAGCTTATGACTTCCTAACGCATTGATGGGACTGAATCTACCGCCTTGATTGATGATGGGGATACCTGTACTAAATACCGTGAAAACACGCTCCCTTATAAATATCTTTGGATAAAAAGAAAAGATGAGATAATGAGCTTCGTGGCGTTCACGAGAGCCACTAATATATTTATATTCGAAACGGCACGAAACTTTGAGCAAATAAATGTGTTCATTTCAATGAATGAATCGAAAATGCATTTGTTTAATTTTTTTCATGAAAGATTTTAACATGAGTAAAACGTGTTTATCCGCAGCTCAAAGGATTTAAAATAGAACATTAAGCATATACATTCTTTGAGATTTTATGTAAGAACAGGGTTGATTTTAAGTTTTTAAAGCAGACTGATTTGAAAACATTCGAATCAAAAGTTCATTTATTCCAATAGAGACAATCAGTTTCATCCCTGAATCATTCCTCTCACTCTTTATTCCAAGCTGACGTGATCTCGTTTATTTCCAGATGCGTTAGTCTTAGTTTCGAATCCTGAAAGGGATAGAAAAAGAACGCAGCCGAGCAAAAACAAGATAGGAGGAACAAGACCTTCGCAGAACTTTCCGCCGGAAAATAAATTATAACGTTCCCCACAATGACGAGCATGGCGTACAATTAAAATTTCTTCTCTGGTGTGTTTTTTCAACTCAAACAGGATCCATCCTTCCCCTGTATATGCCATGCACTCATTATGCATTGTGTCGAGGATCCGTTATGTCTAACAGTGTTCTTTTTATATGTGTTACGAAATTGCTTTCGCAGAATGTTCGGTGCCGTTGGGAGATTTTGATAATAACACAGCTCGCTCGTCGAATTACGCGTACAATGTATCCCGAGAGGAAACCGTTGGGCGAATATTATTTTTGAAAATTTTTGAAAACTCGCAGTTTCTCGGACGATCCAATCGCACATACGCGAGAGCGCATGATATATAGTGTAGGTTGTTCTCTGTATTCTCGCCGGAAAATAGAGAGTAACATTTATTCCTCCCCATTCGTATACATACGGTGTGTTTGCCCGACGTCTCGCCTCTGGTATCGCATAAATTAATCCACAAGGTGGTGTGTGTTTGTGTGTGTGTATATATACACGTATATAAAAGCTTGGGTATATAAAGTGCTCGATCGTATATAAGAGGCTGCCCTTGACCTTGAGCTGTGAGCTTGGGAGCAGCTCTGGCGAAGCTGGAGTATCGAGCGCGTCGGGTATCCTGTCCGCTCCTACATAGGATTTATCCCGCGGGCCATAATTGCGCCGGTGCACGCACATACAGGATCGCTGATGCTCATTTGCATGGAATGATACTTACGGGCGAGGCTCAATCCGTTCCATCTTCCGGCATGTGCCCGCTCGCGCGAGGATTTTTACTTGTCACTCGACGGGCCGCGGAACGCCGCGGCCGCGACGTTGATTCCCTCCCCGAGACCCGAGCAACGGAGCATCATTTGGACTTTGCCCGGACTCGCCGTTCATGAATAATTCCGGGCCGTCTTTGCGTGTATAATATACGGCGTGTATTTGACAGCGGGTATTTGCTCGATATATAGACGATGCAAAGTTGGATGGATCGGGGCGAGAGGAGATGCTCGACCCCTTGTGTTGCGTTATTGTAACGTTTCAATATTCGATTCGCCGGGGCAAATCTTGGTGAGCTTATTCGCCGGATCCGCCCGCGAGTGACGCGCGCTGTGGAAAATGAAAATAGTCGAATACGCGCGACTGACTGTCGAATAATCAAACTTTGTTCAATCCTATAGCCTTTTGAAACTTTGATCACTGCAATTATTTACACCGCTATATACACCTACATTGGCCCGGCAACTGCCACATGTTTACATTATGACTTTGCCATGGATACATAAAGTTTGCAATTGCATTTCTAGATGTTGCACTGAAAAGGTTTATAATCCACGTGTAAATATTCAAAAGCATGTAACGAATGTACTACCGGCTACGGCACACAGTTTTCATGGGAACTTTGGTGTAGAAACCACTGTAACTTATAATTCATTCAAACAACTTTGAAATTTCGAATTATCGCACATTGCAGATAATGAGTGAATATACATTTGTTGGTACACTTTAATTTGATCGTTGGCTCAGAATGTGGCCAAATAATACAAACTCGGCAAATCTTATGTATTATTTATCAATAATCATAATACCATTCCTCAATAACTTGCAAGTCATGATGAAAAAACATACATTAAATTCATATTACCACAAATAATAATAGTTAGCCACGAAACTGAACATTTTCTCAGTTCCGATTAAACTCAATATGAACTCATATGAACTCGTATTGGTGTTAACAAATTCAATTGCAAGCTGAAAATTCGATTGTTAAAAGAAATTTATAAGCTATCAGTTGCCAAAGTAATTATATTGTTTGTTCACGAACAACATAACATTTCGGGGACTTTGTTTTCTCGGTTGTCATTATTTCAATACAAACCCCACTTAGATTGTTATAATAATCATGACCATTATAGCAATCAGCAGAAACAGTATTCACTCGTCTGCTGCGTCTCAGTTTAGCGCCCAACAGTGTCTGGGGAAAACTTCTCAACCAATTGAATATGACTGTGGCTATAACCATTCGATCGAATAACAAGGTGAATAGCCGATACTCTAGGAAGATGATTATGGGTAGGGTAATATGTAACAGAGAATTAAATTTCAAAATACCAGAATAGTAGGTCACGCAAAACGTGCAAAATCACAGCTATAGCATTTATAAATTTTTTACGTGTCCACATTTGGAAAATCAAAATAGATTAGAGTATAATATAACGTGAACATAATGAGATGTCAATCGAAGCTTTGTTCGATTGAATGAGCATACGAAACGAGGGACGGGATTGCGGGGCAATGAATTAGGTTGGAAAGCTGTCTCGGCAATTACACGAGGCGGAGAAAAAATCGAATCGTAGGAAAACCAATAAGCCAAAGTTCGTATACATCACTCGCGATCGCATTGAGTTACCCGTCGCACACAATGAATCTTGCCGAGGAAACAGGATCGGCCATTGAGCGGTCAAATCTCGAATGGCGAGAGACGGAAAACGTATAATAGCTGGGGCTTGAACGCGGCGCTCCTTCCGGGTTTGGCTGCAGCGCGGCCCTGCGCGAACGCGTGGGCGGGTACACGAAGCTACGTTCAACAATTCGTATACATACGCTCGGAGGAGCGCAAAATTTTTGCGGCGAGCTTTGGCGCGCATAAATGTGTACACACACGTGCAGGCTCAGGCGCACATACACAGGTGCGGTAAACGCCGCAGCTGCGCTCGGAAGGATCTCGTGTTCTCGGCGCGCAATAAATATCCAGCCCACCTTGCCATGGGCCGGGCGCGACACGATTAACGAGCAGCGGGCAATTAGTCGGCCGCGCAGCGCGGCAATGGCCCTCTCTTCCGCGTGCGAGGCACCTCCTCTCCCTTTGTCTCTCGGATGCGCAACTGCGCGCGCGCGAGACCAAATAAGAGAGGAGCCGCGGATCCGCGCGCAGTTCGCCGACCCGCCGAGCCCGATCGCCTATGCATAGATGTATGTACTGATACCCCCCGGCTGATTCGACTTCAATTGGAGGTGATTTGGAAGGGAGGCTCCCCCCGACGCGAGGACGTTTCAATAAAATTCCCCGCCGCGCTGCGCCACAGCCGCGCGATCCTTCAAGTTTTTACCCGAAATTTAATGACAAGCTCGAATACGCGTATTCGCCGTGTGCGTAGCGTATATATTATGATTATACAACTCTAACAAAGTGCCGCGAAGATTTATTGTATGGGCCGCAGTGCGCTTTTACGCTCGCTTTTACTGCGGCAAGCACACGTATATACATATATAATGATACCCTCGACTGAAAATTAAGCTACCCGCCCAACCCTCGTGCCCGTAATATACAGTCTTACTCGTGATTGTTGTATCAATGTTATTGTGATAGAATAACATTGATTTTGCATTCGAGTAAAATTACTCATTAAAAATATACGAAATTAACAACAGCTGTGAGATCTATCGTTCACGTACACGACACAAAACAAAGGCCATTACATCACATTCTATGAATGTCCCTCATTCTATACTCTGATTTAGTTATATTTTCTGTAGGAAATTTCATTACTTCTTTTTTTTCTCTTCTAGCTTTCCCATAACTTGACACCCGGTAATTTGACACCCACTTTTTCGTGCATTCCACGAAAGGAACACAGAGGGTCCTTCATTATGAGTCAACTCTATAGTGTATGTATGTACGTTGGCTAACCGATTTTCAGATACTGCCCCCTCGACGCAGTTCTCGATCGGACCTCGAAGCTTACACACGCGGTTTCTGTTCATCTCGTGACAAGTTTTTGATCCATATATGGGAAAATATCGATCCTCCCAGGCATTTTGTTCCGTTTTTTTTTTATTTTTGCTGTTTTATTCCGGTGTGAATTGCTTATGAAATCTAGAGTTTTAATTATTATAGTGAAGTGAATAAATAGTTTTCCATGAAAGTTAACAACAAAATATTAATTCATTGGTGAGATTTAGGAATATAATCTTTTTCACGGATTATATTGCTTCGAATTCCTTCTAGTCATTTTTTTATATATTTTATCTTTTGCTTATAACAAAATTTCCACAAAATAGAGTAATTGCTATCTATCAACAATTTTTTCAAAAATAATACCAAAACTCGATGTGATACATTGTAGATCGAAACTCAATAATTATTATGCATTTTTTTTTTTTTTTTTTGATTGGAATAGTTTTAACTCACACTGTACTGGATTTTACATATGATCCATACTGTCGATATTAATATTCATGTATGAACGATAACAGACGAGACTTTCAGTTAAGCCACGCTTGCAAATCACGTATTCCACCTTGGGTCAAGGCATCGTGTACGAAGATAAATATAGAATTAGAATTTTATTTCGTCGTTAAATGGAATTATCAATTTCATGCTACACCTCGCCGGGGAATTTATTGGAAAAAAACAGCAGGGAGGGTTTGGTTGTCATGGCGTTGTTCAAGAGCCCCGAGTGTAGCCGAGAATCCTAGAGTTCTCTCACATGATTCTTGTTTCGTGATACACGCGAGGATCGACGATCTACAGGCTATCTACTCTGCGGCGCACAGGATAGACAGAGAGAGAGAGAGAGAGAGAGAGGGGGGGGGGAAGGGAGGAAGAGAAAGAGAGAGATGCTCCGTTACTACAGCGCCCAACAGCGAGGTTGGATCCGCAGCTCACACTTGATAATTCAAAAACATTAATATCACTACGTTCGCAGACACGCGAGCCTGCCGCTGCACGAAAGGCGTGTATATATACCCAACATCGCCAGTTGAAAATAACTAAATCTTTATTTTTGGGAATAAAGTGCTAATGAAAATGCAACAGCAATCGTGATTCATGGCGCAAACACGTACGCCGCATGGCTTGTAGCTCGTTTTTATAATTCTCATAATTTTATTCCCGCGCGATAGACGTGTTCGATATTGTCTCTCAATAATTTTCGCTCAAGTCAGGTGAAAAATGCTCGTTACATTTCAAAGTCGTCGTATCAATTTGCGGATCACATGGCAGCTGCCAATTGTGTGAATTTTGTAACTTTTCCGCATTCAAATGATCCCATCTCGAATATTCCACGGAGCTATTTTACGTGGGTATGTATACATACCCGAACGACAGGATACGACTGTGGGCACATATCGCGCGGTATAATAAGCTTTCGACTCAAAAACAATCTTGATGAAAATGCCAGCGTACGCGAGAACGCGAGATAGCGAGGTAAGGTCAGAGAGGAAGAAAGAGAAACGTATAGAGAAAAGCCGTCCCTTCGAGCGCGTTGAGATAAAGAAAAGCGCGAGTGTGGCGAATTGGACGATGTTGGTCGTCTTGCGGGTCGGGGGTCGGGGGGAAAAAGAGCTGCGCGCAGGAGCTGGAAGCGGAGCGTGATATGATTGGGGCAAAAAAGACACGGGCCGTTACGGGCATCCATATCCCGTCGGCGGGCCATTGGCGGAGCTACGGCTGCAGGAGATACTCGGAAAAGGCTGGCTGTAAGCAGTCATAGAGCGCAATAGTCCCTGCCCCCCATACGTATTATCTTGGCGGAGATGTCGGTGCTGCACCGCTTGCGGCCTCTTATTTGCGACAACTACCCTTCCTCTCGGGCCCCGCCGACTCCCTGTTCCCACCTTGGCTTTATCTGCCGCACGCGCGCGCGCGCGCCTCCGTTCCCAGCTCTTTCTATCTATATACGCGCCTTGCCCGCTGTTTTTCCTCTTATTTTCCCTCTGAGCGAGTGCCTGCATGCGAGTCGAGCTAAGCGAGCGTGTTTCTCCTCGCTCGATCGTTCCGCAGCCCAGCGACCTGGACACTCGCATACTCACCGGATATGGCAAAATTACTTTCGAGTATTTCTAACCGTTCCTCTCTATTTCATTGCGCGCGCAGCCAATTATTTACTTATTCCAACTTTGGTATATTCCACTCTGCTGGATAGTCGGAAGCTGCAGCGCAGCTTCTAAAACCTTATACTCCTAATTGATTTCCTCGTCAAACGTTCTACCAGCTGAATGGTCTTGTTTCTCTATTTATATTTACTCGAAATTAGATTAACTCGAGCTGACAGAGTACACTGAATTTTATCAGAGTCGGTCTACTCTATAGATAAAATCGCTTCGTGCATTATTCATTCTATACGGAACGAGTTATTTCAATGAAATTTTTGGGTCTATTGAATCGCATGAACGGAGTGTGTTCACAAATATGTTACGCAGTCATTGAGAACGATAAATTTGAATGAAGCTCTATGTTAAACGAACTAATTATTAAGTTTTTACTTCATCTTTCTGATTCCAGACGGCACTGCATACTAGCGCCAATTCAGCGCAGCAGCAGGTCCTTGGACCGAGAATGGCGCAACTAGAAACCTTAGAGGCAAAGGTGAGTGCAAGAATAAATGTCCCCCCAATACAATGCAGCTAATTAATCTTCATTGAGCGAATTTTGCGAATCAATTCGACCCACCAATGATTTTGATCTATCACAATTGATGATAGGCAAGAGAATCTTGAAACATTGAAATGTTTCGTAATTGATCGTTATCCAATTGTTTCGAGTGATGCCCTTTAAACTGTATATGCCAATCATTGATCTCAAGCAAGTTCGCGATGAGTAAAAGTTATAGTCTGCAAGTACATCGGAAGAGAAAGCCAATAACAATGTAAGTTGAGATATTCTGTTAAGTAAAGATCGTACAATTCTTTCTCTCGGACGGCTTAATTATGGCTCGTGTTTCTCCCCGAACAAGCTTCAAAGAGTGCCTCCAGCCCGAGAGAGAGAAAGAGCTACCTCGGCGCGTTTCACGGAAAAAGCAAACGCGCTTAATTCGCAAAGTTCGCTTGGCGCTCGGTAAGCACGAACAACCTTGACGCTAGATTCAAAGTCGAAAGTTGCAGCGCGCGGAACCCTAAAACAAGCGAGGAAGCAACAAGAAAACGCCGTCGGTCCAGCCGGGTTCCAGCCAATGCTCAATTCTGGCCAGCCGTCTGCCGGCTAAATTATACCTCTTCTCACCTCCCGCGTGAGTAAAAGCCTTAGCTGCGCAGCGGGGGGAACGCGAGCGAGCAAGAGAGAAAGAGAGAGAGAGAGAGAGAGAGAGCCGAAAAGTTGCTGCTCGTAAAAAGCGCAATTTTTTCGCGAGATATGAAGTCGCCCGTTCGGCCCCTGTGTGTACGCGCGAGAAAAGGCGGTTTTGCGGTTATTGCCGAGGAGGCCCGGGATTTCCGAGCTCGCTCGCCCGACCGGTGATTTATATGCAGATGTAGCCAAACTTGCGGGCTCGAGCCAGCCTCGACACGTCCCTCCCTCGCGTGCGCGCGCGCGCGCCCGCCCGCCCGCCCGAGCTCTGCCGCACCAGCAACAACCGACTTTGCCCGGCTAAGCTATACCGTATCCGCGCGCGATTTCACTCTATACCTATATATACATCGGATCTTTTCGGCCCAGCACACGCATTGGTGTAAAGCAAGTCATTATTTCGCCAAGACGTGCTCCAGAAAATAATTTACAGCCCCGAGTAGAAAGAGAGAAATTCGAAAGCAATTGCAGTTGCTGTGTGGCGTCGTAATCGCACTTATAGGCTCGCGACCGCTCATTAAATTTCCCGCACTAGTTTGGCTGGGCTAAGTTTCCCGCATATATACTACTATGAATAAGTATTTTCCCGATCTTGATGATTAGATATTGAGAATGGCTATCCAAGTATAAATACAATGAAGTTTATTTCAATAGTGAACAGTATTTTTCATTCAAAGATGAAAATGAAACGCCCAGCTCAATCTACGCTCGCTCTATACTTTTATATGAAAGATTTGGTGAACTTGCTCCTTATTCAACTTTTAAAAGTAATCTAATAGAAGTATAAAGTATGTTGAAGGAACTAAATCTAATGTATCACGACTGTAGGAAACTTCCGAATTCAGAACTACATCATGGCCCAATTTATTATTCCCAAGTAAATTACTAAACGTATACCTGTTCCACGACGTGATGAAAAAAATCATCATGGTTACATTTTATTCAATATTTAAAAGCTCGAACATCAGAATCAATCGCAGTATGCAATCATAACTATATTTGAATCTTGAAACGCCTGTAAACGATAGTTATACTTCCCAATGTGACTGTCTGCAAGCTTTGAGAGAGTTGGAAAATAATTTTCGTCTTTTCATAGCTTAGGAAACCGACTTCAATTGATGCATTCGGGATCATTTCATTCGTTTTCGATTATATCAAGGAAGAATGATCCAATTGTATATGAAACAAAGCTTTCTCTTTGAGAAAGCAAAATATCGATAAAATAGATACCTTCGTAACAACGAATTGGCTCAACGGTTTAAAACTTGTTTAGGTATTTGAATGGCTTCGAACTTTAATTAAATAAAACGAGAAAAATCAATCTTGACTTTTGAAATTTTGCATAAAATATGCCGTACTATTCATGTTCACGATGAAATATTATGTATCTAGCGTCTCGCCTTCGACTCGTGCGTGAGATTTTAAACTTTTTACAAGTACAGCTATAGTCGTAAAGTTGGTGAAATAAAACAGAGCGAAATGTCGAAAGTATAATATAAAGGTAAAGAGCAGCTATCAACCCTAGAGAGGGAGAGAGCGATAAAAAGAGGAAGGATATCTAGCTGGGCTGCTATGTATAGTGGGGCTCACACGAGACTGGTGCTTATTGCAGAAACCCAGCGCATCATGCATTTGTATGAAACAAGTGGCGCTTGTAGTAAGTATACGCGAGCGCGCATTTTTACAGGGCAGATAAAGCGAGCTGCGCGAGGCAAAACGAGCCGCGCGGCGCCGCTGTTACTGCGTAATTTTATCAAGCCGATCGGTTTCGTATCCGAGTCGGATGCAAGCTGGGAAACGATACGAGGCGCGCGTTTGCGGGGAGCAAGTTAGGAGCGTCCGAGCCGAAGTCAGTGGCCTCCTCCGAACACACCAACGGCCCTCTCACTCGACTCACCTATACACGCGGCGCTCGAGAGCCTGATACGGGTGGGGGATCATCTTTCCGACATCTATCCATTAACCCATTATCCTTCTCCGGCGTCTTCTCAAATTAGTGCACACCAGAGCCGCCGCCGCCGCCGCGGCTCGGCCATTTCGCCACGGATTTACTTCTTGTCGATTTCAAGCACAAACAATGCTTTGTATTTCTCGAGTCCGGGTGATGTGTTGGGAGGAACCAGATAGGAAAGACTATTGCGGCAATTCAATAACATTTATATAAATTCACTTGGAATATTCAAAAGGGGTTGTTCAACATGTTTTGAAGAGAGAAGCATTACTTATTTTTTCTCCTTTGGATCCGAACACGCCCCTAGGGCATGTAACGGTAGCGAAATATTACTCGAACTATCATTGGAAATTCGATTCTTTTACCATGTAGTCTGGCGCTTGTCATCTCTGTTTTGAAAGAAAGTCTCGACTCAATCTAGATATACATAGTAATAAATAACTGAAATTAAACTCTGCAAATCTTCGGCGAACTATATTTTATTTACTAATATAAGTACGTGCATTACATGTAAAGTTTTCAAATTGTTTAAACAATTACTACCTAGTAATTACTACCTTCCTTGATTGTCACGTCCACTGATTACTGATTTTATCCATGGTATATAAGATGATACTTTGATCAAAACATGTGTGCTGATACTGATTCCGACGAGAATATGGTTGTTCCTGTCATGGGTGTCAACCAAACCAGAACCACTGTCAACCTGAAAAAATCATCAAAAATCTTCAAAATTTTATATATATGTAAAAAAAACCATGACATATTATTATTTAATGAATTACATTCAACGCAATTCATGATCATTCTGAGCCTGTTTTCGGGCTCACGAAAAAAAAATGATAAAAATCGAATGATCAAAGTTTTTAAAAAATTTTTTAAAAATGCATTTTCATGTGAATGATATAAAAAAAAAAGCACTCCAGTTAACTCCATTTTTCCATTAAATCAGTTTGTGCCTCCGCGGTTGAGTCAATTTTTTCACGAACGAGTAATGCAAGACGTATTACTTACATTACATTAGTAAAAGACAACAAAATCAACCAAAATCATTACCCGCTGATCAAATTATACTTCAATAAGTGGTAAAATATATCTTACGTAGAGTTCATCTCTTGGAATAACAAAGTCGGCGCAAATTGCTTCCGAACTATTGACATTTTCGTTCGACCATTTCTTCAGACAAAAACTAGGTTCAATAATAATCATGTCCACCTTGTACCTAGCTCTGTCCGTTTGTGGATCAAGATCAATATAACTGAGCCCAGTGATACTTAAAATTGTTCTTACGGTATACACAACGGTTGGGTCTGGTAGGTTAATGGGTTTGATATTGTTGGATAGTTTGACAGATTTCTTGAGCTACAAAAATAATTCACAAATGAGATTTAAATCAACATATCAAAGAAAATTCAAAGTTCCCAACGTCACATATATGAGCCAACATCACTCGACTCGTACAGATTACGAGACAAAAGAACTAGAGGTCCAATTTGAAAGTTGAATTTTCAAAACATTACGTTGCTTTCTCAAGTGAAACTAGCCTCCAGAATTACAATTGCCGTCATAGAGAATTCAAATATAGTAATAAATACCTGAACAATAGCAATATCGGCTATATGATAGTTTGTTGTCTTGGCGCTCATATAATTTATGTAGACCGGGTGGATGTGAACCTTCTCTACATCCATGCGCTTACCGCGGTCTTGCCGAATTTTCACCGAACCAACGACGACTTTTTTCTCTTCAATGGTTTGATTATAAACGCAGTGCGCTGCTGTAATCACGTGTCTGTCGCTGATCAAAGTACCGTCGCAGAGGCTTGTATTGTAAGCTTCAAAATACACGTGATACGGGAACTCGCCACGAGAGAGGTTTCCTTCGTGTGAGTTTTGTCGACCTGCAATTTAGTATGCAAAAGTTCAATTCGATATCTTATATTTTTGGGAATCGAGACGTTAAAATATAGACAATATTATTGTTACTCAAACTGGTACGTGAAAGCGTTTTTCGACAATCGCGCATAAAATACATTCTAAATGCACAACTGATGAGAATAGTAGTTATTGACTAATAATAGTACAATTTTACTGAAGAATAGTAACATTTTAATAAACAAATAGTGAACTTTTACTAATTTACTAAAAGATTAATAAAATTTGACTATTGTTTTTAGTAAATACCTATTCATCAGTTGTGCAATTTTTACTATCGTGTAGTAGTTTGTTACTATTTTAAATTTCGTATGTGGGTGACCGAGAATAACCTTTTGCCCGTGTATCGAATGATATTTTTCAACACTAGATATGAAATAGTACTTTTCTGTACAATTGCGCTGTAATAGTATATAATGTAACTAGTGCGTGAAATGTTCGTTGGATACGTCTTTCTACACTGTAGTATCGAAATGTACAATTCCAATTTATGAAGTCGCGAAGTCGGACGTTAGAACCAAATGACTAGTGTTTGTAATGTCTAAGCCATATTCACGAACATAAATTGAACTCTCATCAGATTGAGTTTTGGCAAATATACTCAAACTATAAAACACCAGAAAAATAAAGAGGTTCATGATATGAAAGGAATTATGAATGTGTCAATTTGTTTGAGGAACATTCTTTTTATACTTCATTCTTATCTGTGAAATGATATTTCTTTACACCGCGTAATCGTTTATCAATTCACCACGTGGTCTGGATTTTGTGGTTTGACACCATCATATTCTATATTATGTCATCTTAATTTCTATTCAACATAGTGAATTATGCAAGTAGAATGTAAAGCTCACATATTTTGGGGTCTAGAAAGTACGGAAGCCCGATTGGCTCACGACCCGCCAGGGGCGCTTGTGCACATGTGCAAAGTTTCTCATATCGGCACATCCCCACATGTGCCTTGTGCCACTATGAAAATTTCCGGGAACTGTCAAGTTTCACAGCTTGAGGTGAGTTATTCGATAGTTGTATGTGTTCTTTAGACTGGTTTGAACTCACGAGAAAAATATTAAGGGGGGAGCCTACTGTAAACAGTACTTTTTTCAAGATTTATTTACAGAACACTGAGAAGACTTTTCAAATTGGAATGAAATGTATTGTAATATTAGAGTTGAAAGCTATATAAAACAATTTTTTTTTCGTTGAAAATACACAAAATGGCGGCGTTGCATCTGCTCAAACTTGACTCCTCGATTTTGCGCCGTGCAACGCTACGGTCCTTCTATTCGACTGAAATCAACGAACCAAATTTTTTTCGTTAAAGTATATTATTTTCTACAACTTGAATCTACAGTCAACCAAAAAAATGGAAAAATAAAAAATATTGCACCTTTTAAACAAAATTATAGACTATTGTTTATAAACGAATTGTTATAAACAATATAAATGATAATAATTGTTATAAAATTATAGGTTCACGATGTGTGAAATAGATAGACTAATTCCTGTGCAAAATTTCAAGTGAATCGGTCAAATAGTTCTCGAGATATCTTGCACGGCGCGGAAAAAACAACGTTTCGAGAAAATGAGCGTTCAAGTTTTCGATGCCGCTCTGCTTACCTTTGGCGCGCATCAATTCGGTGACTCTGTAGAGGTGTTTAAAACTTTTTTTTGAGCTTGAAACTTTGTGAGTACATTCTTTAGATACTAAATGAATTTTTGAAGCCATAAAAAAAATTGAAAAAAAGTCGAATTCTACAGTAGGCTCTCCCCTTAAGGGATTTTTCAGACGAATCAGTTAAGAGATAAATAATTTTGAGGTTATTCATATTTGTTTTGATACTCTCTAAATCTAAAATTGTAAAAAACTACTATTCCATAGTACAAATGGCACAACTGCTCAAAATAGTGAATATTCACTATAAAAATAGTAAAATTTTACTAATATTTTAGATATTAATGAAGGTTTACTATTTTTTACTTAAAATTCTACTATTTATTTTAATAAAATTTTACTATTTTGAGCAGTTGTGCAATTTGTACTATTAAATAGTAGATTTTTACTATTTTAGATTTAGAGAGTAAGAAAACTCTGGTACAAAATTGTGTTTTTGCAAAATTCTTTATATTTTGAAAATAAAATAGCATTATTACTGATTCTACGAATAACTCATCTCAAGCTATGTAACTGGATAATTCTCGGAAATTTTTATAACGGCACAAGGCACATGTGGGGATGTGCCGATATGAGGAACTTTGCACATGTGCACAAGTGCCCCTGGCATTCGGCACATCCCCACATGTGCCTTGTGCCACTATAAAAATTTCCGGGAATTATCCAGGTACACAGCTTAAGGTGAGTTGAGGATAGTTGTATGTGTTCTTTACTAGAATTAGTAATAATGCTAATTTATTTTCAAAATATAAAGAATTTCGCAAGAATACAATTTTGTACCAGGGTTTGCTTATCAAAACAAATATGAATAACCTCAAAATTATTCATCTCCTAACTGATTCGACTGAAAAATTCCTTAAGGGGGTAGCCTACCTAAATTTTAACATGGTTAAGGAAAAATCGTACGAGGCTGTAAATTTATATTCTAATTCATTTTTTACGGCGGTTTCAATGACGTATCGACCACCCCGGAAAAAAATATTTTTCACTGTAAAAAATTTTTTTCAATTTTTTAGAACGTACTTGGGATTTTTTTCTCGGCTCCAAGAAGTCTAATCGCAAAACCGATACGTACATTTGTGGACATTGTATTGAGGAACCCTCAAAAAAATTTTCAGCCCAAACCACTGAAAATAAGTCTCAATTATTCACCTCCTCCTGCATCACGATTCCACCTTCATTCTGCAACGTCATAAAGATATCCATTTAATTCACACAAAGTAATTAGCATACATGCGAAGTGTGCGTGGGAAGATGTGCGTGTGTGTGCGTGTGTGTGTGTATGCGCACACAAATACACACACACACACACACACACACACACACACACACACACACACACACACACACACACATCCTCCCACGCACACATCGCATGTATGCTAATTACTTTGTGTGAATTAAATGGATATCTTTATGACGTTGCAGAATGAAGGTGGAAACGTAAAGCAGGAGGAGGTGAATAATTGAGACTTATTTTCAGTGGTTTGGGCTGAAAATTTTTTTGAGGGTTCCTCAATACAATATCCACAAACGTGCGTATCGGTTTTGCGATTAGACTTCTAGGAGCCGAGAAAAAAAATCCCAAGTACGTTCTAAAAAATTGAAAAATTTTTTTTACAGTGAAAAAAATTTTTTTCCGGGGTGGTCGGTATGTCATTGAAACTGCCGTAAAAAAAATGAATTGAAATATAAATTTACAGCCTCGTACGATTTTTCCTTAACCATGTTAAAATTTAGGTAGGCTACCCCCTTAATATTATTCTCGTGAGTTTAAACCAGTTTAAAGAACACATACAACTATCGAATAACTCACCTCAAGCTGTGAAACTGGACAGTTCCAGGAAATTTTCATAGCTGCACAAGGCACATATGGCGATGTGCCGATATGAGGAACTTTGCACATGTGCACAAGCGCCCCTGGCAGGTCGTGAGCCAATCGGGCTTCTGTAAGAAAGTGTATAGTAGTTGAACAAAATCCTTACACGATTAGTCTATATGAAAAGTAATAACCGGTCAAGTGTTTTGACCTAATTGCGTAACGCGAGCAATCAGGGGGCACTGGTTATATAGTTTGGGACTTTACCTCATTTTGTTAGAGTCAGTTTGACTCAATTTTTATCAGTAATCGGAGAAGCCAAGAATAATAAGTTTTGAGGTTCAAACATTCTCGAATCTCTTTTTCATAAGCTTAATGAAATATGAATGTAGAGTTTTAAAATATATTGATGAAGTCGTAAAAATTATAATTGTCAAAGATTAATTTAGACCTCACCACGAACGTGAGTGGGATATAGATATAGATAAAGAGTGCAGGTGCGAGAAGAGCAGGGTTACTGGGCAAGGCTAGTTATTGTACAAAGAATAGGTTGCAATCACAAACTCCAGTTTCGATAGGCTTAGAAAGAGAAAAAATAGGTTAAGCCAGAAAAGATATATTTTTCTTAGGTGTATGGAGTAGTTAGATTCAGTAAGTTTTGTCAATAATCAGGAAAGAAGAATAATGAGCTACTAATAACGAGTTTTGTTCTAATGACTAAATCTGATTTAAGAAGCTGAATAAAACATGTACATACGTCGATTTTGAAAATGCGCACGTATTGAAATTAATTCATGAATACACGTGGAATCGATAGATTATCCTTGCAAAAAGTAAAACAATGATTAAAATATAATTTAAACACTTGGAAAAATATATATCATCCAAAACTCGTGATAAGCCAAACTGATTGAATAAGAGTATGAAGCTGATAATCTAATTCTATGAGAGATATATTAATAATGTAGAGATGATATATTAATAATGTACGAATAATGTGTGATTCACATATATTATGTTTTGCAATTTTTTCCGAGGCACATATAGATATTCTTCAACCAATAAACATAAAATCGCGATGTTATTACAGAAGAGCCTATGAAACATTTCATTTTTACATGAAAAGTATGTGACGAAAAGTAGAAAAAATGGATGTATGTGCCTACGTGATCTTAATAACGTTTATGAAACTATAGCTGTATTCACGTGTTCATGCAACTTGTTCGGACGATAAAAGATAATCAATAGTATCTTTTATCGTTCGAACATAAAAAACATCAAATAATCATTTCCATTCATAAGAATCATGTAATTTTTCATAAGAATCATGTAATTCATAAGAATCATGTACTGTGTATCAATACAAAATGGTTTCATTTGCTGCTTTCGATAAAGAAATCATTAACGTAGAAATATTCAAATTTCACGGCTAAATTTTCCAGTATTTAATTAATTCGCGCTTATCTTTTCTACGTATACTTATTTATTCATTTTCAAAAGCTACATAAATACTTCATTGAGATCGGGACCATCTTCATCTTGATACAACGCGGATGATAATATTTCCTACAAATTATTGAATGCCCACAAATTTATAATAGCTTCTTCCATGTTATTGATTTGTGAGCTCAATCAGTTCCAGCATTTGATGGTTTGTTCTGTTGCTTATAGTATTGAACAATTGTTTAAAAAATATTTTTTAAAAAAGATCAATTCGGCTTTTTTGCTTTATGCTATTTTTCTTCAATTAATTGTTCAACCATAGATATTAATCCCGAATTCTCCTCTTTCCACTCTCTTCTTAATTTTTTCGTGAATTTTTTATCACATTTAATATGTAATGCAGCTGCAACCTGAAATAATTATAAATTTATCTGTAATCAAAATAGTCAAATTCTAGTTTAGTATTCATTTGAGCAATAGAGTTATTTAAATAACATTGCAAATAGGCATTGAATTGAAAATATGCCAGTCGTGAATGTGTGTAAAGATAAATATCCTCATTGTGTAAACAGCCACTAATTCTACAGACTGAATGATTCGTATTAAAAAATTGAGAGAGAGATTGATCCATGTCACAGATGGGTGAAGGAATTATAGTTCGTTGTGATCTACTTTGTTAGGCATATGTATAGAATACAGGAGATCATTGATCCAAATCCTACCTGGGTACAATTTTTTTCTCTCTCAAATTTTCTTCGAAAATTTCAAAATACTTTCATATTACATGAAAATAACTTGAATGTGGTAAAAATCTCGTAGCTTATACTCGATCTAATTATCTACGATATAGCTCGAAGTAGTCAATAGAATAATATTCTGATATAGTAATTACCTTGCGACTCAACAAAGCCATGCTATAAGAGGGAAATTTCACATCGTTTGCATCCAAAAAAGTTTTAGAAATTATTATCGCTCTTTTCTTCAGATATTGCGTCCTGTCTCTTTTAAACCCCATTTTTTAGAAGTTCCTGCAATCCTACAATTCAATCAGAGAATGCATTTGAACAGAAATTTTATGATGATCAACCCAAGTTTTCATGCTCAAAGGGTATGAAGATCGCAATTGATTGTGAAAACTTCCTGAGCACTGCACTGTCGGTACGTTCTAGCTCGCGCATATTTACGTGCAGACACTGATTTTCATAGCGGGTTAACAAACGACGTGCAATGGTTGCGTGTGAACTGCTTAGAGCGCGAAATATTTTTCGCTCACACGGGCGAAGCGCAAAAACGAAAGGGCTCGGGGTTGAGTCAACGAGCGACCGAAAGGGAAAAAGTAAAGTACGCGCGCGGCAAGAGCGGGAGGCAAAAGATCTTGAATGCAGCGGGTGTAGGTGGGCGGAATGGGAAGAAGTGCACTGTATAGGTCGGAGGTGTGGCACGCGGCAGCTGCAAAAACGATTTCGCAGCTATCGGTCGCCGCAAGACCGCCGTGGGCACTCCATATACAGTTAAGAAAGCGTCTTCGCAGTGATCGTTCGATAACACAACCAGCTGCAGTTATCAACTCGAAAGGTCACCGCAGTGCCCGCGTCCGGCTCCTCATTTCGAATTCGCCGAGCAACGTCTTCCCTATTAGCCTTGGAATTTTGATTGCAGATGAAAATTCATTCTTCCCGGGGCTTTTGTTCGAATTAAGCGCTATATGCAGGATATCAGTCACGGCCGGAGATTTCATGTGAATTGCAACAGTGACAGCCCAAAAATGAAACACTGAATTAGACATGCCAATGCCCTCGGCTTCTCTTCAAGGTTCAACTTCACGGAAATATCATTTAAATCTCGTGTTTATTGTCCATAAAGAAGTCATGCGATGTTTCCAGTGGCTTCACTCCCTCTTGATTAACCTCTGCTATATGTACATTGTTCCTTGGGGCATTTTCTCGAATACTTTACGAGTATTCGTCAACTTCCAAGTCGCCGGTTGATCTTGTCAAAGTCGCAAGAGACGGAGAATAACGGCGGGAAGCGTGGAAATAATGATGGACGATGAGAGATGATTAATTGGAACATCGGGCGAATCAGAGGATCGTCGCATCTGCCGGCACAGAGGGAAATCGCGTCGGCGAGCGGGGGAAACGAAGTTTGCGTCCCGCAAACCATTGAGCCGGCCGAGCTCGTTGAAAAATCGATTTGAAAGCGTAGCTCGTTAACGCGTTTGTCCCCGCTGGGCAAGATACACATCGCGAGCGCGGGCTGCGCTTGCGTCAGTGCCGCGCAGAGGCAGCGCGAAGAGTATGGCAGAGATGTATGTGCGATTGCGCGCGCGCGCGCGCGCGAGCATAATCCGAGAACAGGTGACGGAGAAAACTCGCGCGTAGTATTTTCATGCAAATGCAGCCGCCGCAGCGCGGAGGGATGAATGCATTCCGGCCGTGGTTTGTCCCTCTGTCGGCTCCGCTCCGCGCGGAATATGTCCACGTCCGCTTAGAATCACGCTCCGGACACGCCGCCCGCGCGCGACAAACGTACCGCCGAAGCTTTAATGCGCGCGGCTGCACAGCCTGCCCGCTCAAACTCCCCCGCGGGACTCGTGCGCTACGCACCTGTATACGTATACCCCGCCGAGAATTATTATTCAGCCGAGGATATACTGCGCGAAATTGAACTAGAGCTTTCACTGCGGTGGCTCCTCCCTGATGAGCCAGCTCAGCTGCCCGAGCCACTCCTAAGCTAACGACCTTTGATAGCTCCACTTGCTCGCTCGTTGCGTCTCTCACTCGATATATTCAATCTGTCGAATCCTCTATATCTACATCGAATCGCTCTTCCTTCTCTCCTCTGATCAAATGAAAGCATCAGTTTACACAACAACACTTTCAAATTGGTTTTATTTTGCCAGGACTCTATTGGAAACACCACCAATCTATCGTCAATCTCAAGAACATTAGATTATTTACTTTACTACTTTACCAATTGAAGAAACACTCATTTTATACTCTTTGATAAATTACACATGCTGCTTCTGTCGACTAAAAATGTTAATTGTGAAATCCCATGCTTATACGTGCGCAGAAGCGCTTGAGCGTTTGAGCTTGTTTAGTGTTTGAAATGCGCACTACTTGTATATGATAATAGCCAAGAAATTCTGCATCATTTATGTTCATTACTTATATTATATTATCCATCTGCTTATAGCATATAACGTTAAGAGAAAGTAATGTTTTAAAACCCATGATAATTCTGAGTGAAAAAATGTCCTTCATATGAAGTTCAGTTAAACTTCATGCTAGGCTTAACTTTGCATGAAGTTGTCCATTGAGATGAAAAACTTCAATTTCCTCGTCGTTCAACTTTGCCTGAAGTTTGGATATCTATATGGATATATATGTAACGTCCGCGGTATGAACTTCACAGGACTTTTGAACTTCGTTTGAATTTTCTAAATGTTTGGAAAAATGGTATACTGAAATTGTATATAAACTTGACTAGATAACAAGTTGAAGTTGAGAGAAATTTTGGATGACTTTGCACCAAATTTGATATAAACGCCATATTGAACATATATTTAAATTCGACCATACTTTTTAAGAGTTTTTATTAATCTTTAATAAATCCCAATATGTCCTTCAAATTTTACAAACGAAAATCATCTCACGTTAAATAACGACCGGTAACTTCACCAGAAAGATACAAGAGTAAGGGTTACAGGATTGGAAATGTTTTTCGCACAACACGTCAAATTTACGAATATACTCTATCAAAACGCACATTTCGCTAAATTAATTATATCTATACGGATGTGTTAGACGAACTCAATGACGTTATTCCGTGTCCTGTCAACCGATGGTGTTCAAAGAATTATCTAGTGATGATATTTACGTCAGTTAGTAGTGAATGTTAAAAAAAAGGTTTAATTCACACTCATCTTAGTAATGACAATAATCTTAAACTTCTCTATAGTTATCCTCGGGATGGATTAAGACAATATCAACTAGATGCATCTGTTATATATATTTATTTTACAATATTTGATAGATCTTTTTTATAACCCAAGTCATGAGTTAAATTAATTTATTTTCAAAATTTGATATGAATAAGACATGAATGATAAGATCAACCAAAATGTAATTTCGTTTATAAAGAATTCGACCAGGAGATTAATACGTAGTTAGTCGAAGACAAGGTCTCACTTGCTTCATTCATGAGTTTATCGACAGACGAAGTAGAAAACGAAGTATCGATTCAGTGTGAATAGCATTGAACATTGACGAACAGAGGTACCCTTTGTATATCAACGACGGAGAAGTTATTGTACATCATGGACATAAACACTCAAGATAAAAAGAGTTTTATCATAATCGAGCTCTAGAAATATAGTGGACTTTTATGCTTTTACCAATAATGTATTGTCATTGTAGATTGACATATAAATGTATATAGTAAAATGTCCATTTTCTGCCTCCACCTTTTAACGTGTTCATATGCTATAAAGCATAGAGGGTTGAGAGTGATTACATTTTGCTTCATGATGCGTCGGCTGTTAAAAGCGCACTATTTAAAATCATATAGGATGAATTAAACGATTTATACAATATATTATTATTGAAATTGTTAAGATCGATATTTTCGAGTGAGAATTGTGTAACAACTAATATGGGTATACAATTTCGAAACTCAATAGTTTGCCGTCCTTTATGGATCCATTGATTATACTACTGCACATATTCGATAGCAATTAAATTATTCGCGGAATCTGAGTGTATACATACGACTAGAATAAGCTTTCGATAATTGGATTAAAAGCCGAGGCAAGAGAATGAATCGGTTGAAGCCTTACGTCCATCCAGGGGGGGGGGGATTATCTTGAAGGTATAATCCGGGATCGGGCATGGATCGAATTTGTCAACGCCCGACGAGCCTCGTATGCGTCAAGTCCAGTGAACGTTCGCATCGAAGACGTGCCCCATATGTGCGCGGACGTGCCGAATCATTAGTTGAGGCCGGAATGTAAAGTTGCACGCGTCATCGAGCGAAATCGAGCGTGAGCCGTGAGAAAGTCGAAGAGGGAGAGCCTATACATGTATATGTATACGTATAAAGGAAAGTCAAAGAGGCGAGACGAGGGGATCACCGGAAGTAGCAAGCTTGAGAATCGTCCTCGCGCACCCCTACCCAAATGTATAAAAGTAGCCGGAAAAAGTATACCTATACAATACGTGTTGCGCGCGCGCACATTAGCTCGCTGACAAATGACTATCGGCTCTGTGATGGCCCGCCGACAACTGCGCGCAACCGTGAATCGGCCGGCACGTCATGAATGAGAAGCGTGAAAAAATTGACTGGGCGGATATAAATAAAAGCTCACGAACCGAAAATTGAATTGTGCTCTCGCCACGGCACGAGCGACTCGTCTGTATTACCGCGCGGTGAAGATTATACGTGCGCGTCGATGCTTTATATACAATATAAAGCGTGTTTATTACGAGTGACAAGAGCCGGGCGCGGCCATTGGCCAGGTGATTTTTCGCGCGACAGCGCGTTATCGTTTCCCTTTCAGGCGAGATTAGCTTTTTCCGCTGGCCGAGCTGCGGAGGTGGCCGTCCGCGCGGAAAAATGGGATTGCCATCGGGCTCGCGCGCCCCCGAGGAGTAGACGCGTAAATCACGGGGCTCGAGTTGGGCGATATAATCCCGCGGCGGGCCGGCGCGTCGATCCAAACCCACCGACTACATCTTTGTTCCACCCCGAGGGTGCTTATTTCGGCCGGCCCTTACTTATACGCAAACGCGACAAGCGTATATATGCGTACATCGCGGAGTTGGCCGCGCGGCGCTCGGTTACCTCGGCGCAGCGTGCGCGATGTGACTGCGGTGTAAGAGAGTGTCCGTCTCCCAATCATCTCGGGGGTGCCGCGCGGACAAATTCAAAAGACACGTACAGCCGGATGGACAAAGGGAAGGCTGCCGCTGTTTCTCCGCCACTGTGCGGGATGCGGACCGCTCGGTTGGCTGCCGCAGCGCCCGCGCCGCCAGCAGTATATATTGTCCCACTGCAGCGCTGTGAATGGGACTTGGCGGAAGCCGCGCGAGCGCGCTCACATAGCACAAGGCACGAGTCGAGTATTATATGTGCGGAAGAAGGCAGACGGCGGAAGCGCTGCTGTATGCGGTTTCGCCGCTCCGAATGCAGCCTTCGTCTCGTCAAATCTTGCGGCTGAATCACGATCATCAGAGCGAATTTTCGCTCGCATTCGCCGAGTCCCGCCCTCGTGTATACCGCTCGTGATTTGCAGTAGTGACGCGAGCCTCCATTGTCGTGTGTTCCAACGAGAAGACAAACAATTTGATTTGCAATTAGCCTGGAATAATGAGTGACCGGTGCAGATATGCGAATAAATAATCGAGGCGTTATAATGGCCCGCGTCACATTGCCTCGGCAGATTGATGCAGTATGTATCGACGGCCCTTACGAAGAAAAGCACATTTCAAATCTCCGACGAAAAAAAGCACATTTCGACCTTCCGGCGAAGAAAAGCACATTTCACGGTTTACGACGAAGAAAAACACATTTCAGCTTCTCGGACGAAAAAAAGCACATTTCAGTTTCTCGGACGAAAAAAAGCACATTTCAGCTTCTCGGACGAAGAAAAGCACATTTCAGCTACGTAGTATATTGAATGATGAGATGTATGAAATTGGGTATATCTCAATACTCGTGAGAGTGTGTGAGAACGTGCAATGTATTATTTTACTTGTGTGTAATGTATTATTTTACGTGGTAATGCGCAGATAATTTTCTACCGCATCGAATAACCTGAAATGTACTTTTCTTCGTCGAAATGTGCTTTTCTTCGTCCGAGAAGCTGAAATGTGCTTTTTTTCGTCCGAGAAGCCGAAATGTGTTTTTCTTCGACTGAGAAACTGGAATGTGTTTTTTTTCGTCCGATAAACGAAATGTGTTTTTTTTCGTCGGAGATTTGAAATGTGCTTTTCTTCGTAAGGGCCGTCGGTATGTAACTGGATCGCGGGCTGCTGCTGCTGCTGCTGCTGCTGCTGCTGCTGCTGCTGCTCGTCCATAAAATACCACTTTATCATCGACTCATTACGAATACAGCGGCTCATCTGGCACGCGCGACCCTGCAGCTTCGTTCGATGCGTCGATAAAACGCGACCGATTCAAAAGCCAAGGAGTTGGCGGCGCGGCCTCGCTGCAGGAAAGTCTTCTGGGGCATTGTGCTGGGCTGCGGAGGTGAACTCGCTCGGCTGGTGGTCCGGATCGAGCCGGACTCGGACGCCTCGAGGACGCACCAGTGTTCTCGAGCAAGACGGTCAGTGGCTGGGTCCTTCCTCGCGCGGACACGCACTCGCTCGCGCCTATCTTGCACTGACTGATCAGCACGGCCGATATCGCGACGGGTGAGGTTTTTATTCTCGCGATAAAAGCACACTCGAGGTGGCGATCGGCTCGAATCTGATCGGACAACCAAACGACCCGTACAACAAGTTGCCTCGTTCCTGCAGAGGATAAATTTTCTACAATGTTCAAAAAATAAAAAAATTATTTTCTCCTCCATCGAATTCGAGGGTGGAATCGTAAAAATTCACGGCTTTCCCAGCTATCTCGGAGTCCGTGCTACCTACGGCGATTTTCATGTTTACGAGCTACTGCCTCGGAGACGGGAGAAAAACTCTTTCGCGTTCTATACTTTTACGCATTTGAAATTGAGTGTGTGGCCTGGAATTTACTGAAGAAATAATGAGCCTATTTCAACAATGACTGGTTAGATATTTTCGGGTCGATAATGACAGGTCCGCTGCACCGCTTCCATTACAATTTGAATGGACGTGCCAGACTGTCAAATTGTAGCAGATTTGGAACTGCTGTCTCGAGTTGGAAGCTGACCAAAACTGTCCAACTATTGTTCTTCGAACATGTTCATTGAGATATTAAGTCTCTCGGTAGAGGCAACTGAATTTAGTATTAACATTAACGCCGCTTCTCACGGAAAACATATATTTTATCGTACTCCAATTTTTAGGATAATTCATGATAAATTGATGATTTCATAAGCTTATGATCGTATTAAATATGCTTTTTATTTTAAAACATTTGTAACCCATTAAATATAATTACCATGCTGGACATTAAGATATAAGAAAAATGTCCTTTTAAATTTATCAAATTATCTGAACCAATATGACACATCAGTGTTGTGTCCACCAGTAACTATATTACAATTATGCTGTTTATAAAGATGTCATTTCGTTTTATTTTTCAGATGGCAAGCATTGAAGTTTCGCTACCAGCAACGCCAAGGCGAAAGAAAAGTGGCAGCGTCTCCAGCGGAATCAACTCGCCATCGGGTCATCGAAATAGAGACTGTTTTAGAGAATTAGATTCACTTCGCACTGCTTTACGGGACAAAGAAAACATAATTCAAACGTACGTACCAGATGATGTGAATATACCTCATAAATGCATGTATATCCAAATAATCTTAGAAAGACGTACATCCTCTCTTTCCATCCGATTTATGTTTGTTTTATCTCAAGTACGCACAGAGAAAGATCCACAAAAATGATATATGATAATTTATTTCTTACCGAATCACTGTAGTCTATATATCACAAAATTGCTTTATGGTTACCTGAATACATCTATCGCCATGATATACTTCTGAAAATCTAAATGAAATTGAAGAAATAAAATTGAAAAATGTGCAAATGCATTTATAAAATTGATTATCGATTGTTCGGAATAAATGCGTCGATTTTTCCAATCATTAATTGTACGTCTGGCCGATCGAGCAGATGGTAAATACAGCATTTGAATGCGATATTGTTGGGTGGGTGGAGAACGAGCGGAAACACAATACAATATCCCAATTAATTTTATCGCTTTCTCTTACATCGGTTGCTGTGTCGTCGCTGCTTGTCTTGGGCCACGCTTCAGTTTGAAGGGTCAGCTGTGCAATTCACTGAGCAACCGGTTGGCGTTGCGCAACGGAGCTCCTCCCCTGAGCGAGGCCGACAAGAAGGCGACCGAAGAGCGACTCCATAGGCTCAAACGGGACGCCGACAACAAGAGGCTCACCATCAAGAACTTGAAACTCGCCCTCGAGCGTCTCGACATCACTGAGTAAGCTCATCATGCGATACACTGCGATGCATCATATTAAAGCTGTCTGTCGGTTCGCGGGTCCTCTCCATGAATGGATCTTTATAAATCTATTTATAAACCGTGGGCGTATACTCACTATATTTCATTTTCTCAGACGAAACAACGAACCTCCTTGAATGTTTGAAATAAAATGTCAAATATGATGTCAATTTCAACAAAAGTCGGAAAAATATCAGAAAATACTGAAAATTCACTATCAATGGATTTTTATGAGTAACTTGACACACATGACACAACTATGACTGAAAATTAAACTGAAAATAAATTCATGCCCCTTCATATACTTAGCTCTCCATACACATCGAAAAGAGAGAGAGATAATCTGTGGATAATGTAGGAATCGACAACACATTTGGAATATTTTTAGATGAATAATATATTCCCTTTTATCCGTATATAATAGTAATCAATCGTCGTTCAATTTGAAACATATTTATGAGTGATTCTGCAAATTGAGTAAACTGAATTTTGGAGAACAAAAAGTTTTCCGGGATTTTTTTTTCTGGTCTTCTTACAAATTGTTCAAATATGCAATATTTTCTCTACAGAATATTTTTACAAGTGTTTAAAGTGTTTATCCAATGTATTTGTAAGTGATACATGAAAAAATGTGCAAAAATCATTTCTACATCAACTCCCATATGGTCTAGTGGCTAGGATACCTGGCTTTCACCCAGGAGGCTCGGGTTCGATTCCCGGTATGGGAATTTTTTTTTCGTCCCAGCGGCAGTAAAGTGCCTACTTTGCGTCCTGGCGTTTGCAAAGAATGGCACTTTTCTGCCGCGGGGTACGAAAAATAGTATATGCACTTCGCTAATCTAGGCTATTTCGGCACGCGCAAACGTTTTTCGTGCCGAAATCGCCTAACCTCGCTCGGGTGCATAATATACTATTCATTTTGACAGGACAAATATGATTTTTGATTCATCAAGACCAGTCCATATAAGTAAGACTTATTTTTCTATTTCAGTAACATCGACGTCCGAATACAACAAGCGGAGCTTGAATACAGATTGGGAAGAGAAGAATTGGAACTTTTAACGCTAAAGGAAGAGAGCAGAGCTCTCCAAACTGCAATCGAACTCGCAGAGACCCAAGAAAGGCAGAAAAATCACACGATATTTAGGTACGTCTCCATCTTTGATTTTTTACGTGTTTCATTGTGAAACATGTGATTCGAATGACTATAGCCGAATGACTCCTAATCAATGCATATGTAACAGTTGTATCACTGGATCGACGCAAATAACAATACATGCTGTAGAAGTCAGTGCCGACCCGAAAAGTCCTCGTTTCGGAGCTGGGCCCCGAGAAGATGCTGCTGGACTGTATGTCGACTGGGCCGTTGAAGATTCTGGCCTTTGTAAAGAAGATAGGTTTGTGGAATATTATGCTCGACGCTACATTACAGTATATATTCATATCCGTTATCCATGAATTGTACATTTTTTCATCGTGTGCAATGCTACTGTAATAGCGAAACCGTATTTCGGATGGAACGTCTCTTTTGTGTGTGAACACGCAATGTTCGATGCTATCCCGACTAAAATTCCATGCAATTACGTCTGAAATCGATGGTCTGGTGGCGAAAAAATTAATCACAACATCATAACAGACCTCGATTTCGAAAAACTCTCCCCGAGCTCGTTTGACCAACGCGTGTATCATCTATACACGCATACTGCACCTACTCTACGCGGAAACACGAGCTTGGATAAACGCATAATGATGTCAAGTGCGGCAAGGCCAAGCGAAGCAAGAGATACTTGACTTGGCTCCGAGATAACGAGTTAAGCAGCGTGAAACGATTGCAAACCCAGCCGCGGTACCAGTCAATCAAAAGTCGATTGGCCATGTTGGGGAGGTAAATAGTCATGTCCGCGGCGAATGTAGAGCCAAGGCCCCGGCGGCGAGACGGAATGAAGTAATGTTGAAATGGAGCATTGAGGGCGCGCGTCCGCGACGACGTAGCGTAGCATACATACGCATTGCGGTACACGCAAAGTTGGCTGGGCAAGCTGGAGGCGAGGAATGCGCGCGGGCGCACGAGCAAACCGAAGCCGCTTAGCCTAACACAAGTCGTTGTTGCGCGTCCGCGCGCGCGTGTGTGTGTGTGTGTGTGTGTGTGTGTGTGTGTGTGTGTGTGTGTGCAACTGCAGGGTAGGTATACGTGGAAGCCGATGACTGGGCGCGAGTTAGCGTGGAACAATGGGCAATCTTGCTATTCCCTTCCCAGGGCTCGGCGTTGCGTGAACCGGAAGTTCGCCGGTTGCCCTCGCTAATTGCCCGCGCGCCGCGTGCGACCCTATCGCAGCTTTCCGCCGCCCGCGCACCTATACATAATACTCGACTCCGTCGTCGCAGCTCGTCGATGTTTCCCCAAAAGTTCCTGTATATATACATACACCCGATTACCAACTTGCCGCCCTGCGACTTGGTCGTTGAGCTCGCGCGCCGCCCCCAGATAATCCAGCGTTCGACCAACGCGCGCTGCCCCGGGGATCAAGCTGTAAGTAATAGCTATTGATCGCGGATCAGACCAAGTGTGTTTCAATCGTCCCTAGTATCTCAGACAAATTGATTCATGCGCACTTCTATATGCGCACAGATATAGGTGTATGTCTGCAGTCATGCACGAAATCAGACGCTGTGTCGATATATCTGTGGGAGATCGAGACGATCCACGCTGATTCGCTTATTACGGTGCTAAAAAGTTATCTCTTCATATCAACTCGATCACCATAAATATATGATTTTTGCCGATGTAAATTATGGATTTCCCGTGACTTCATGGGCGTATATCTTAATGGATGTGAATCTTAATGGATTCATATCTTGATCAATGCAGGAATCGCGATATTTGATGAGGTATGTGAACAGAAGATGTAATGCACGTTCAATAATTTCAGTAAGTGATGCAATATAGAAGTCTATGCAATGGAAAATAATATGCCATCGGGGCACTGTCTGCTATTACGCCACATTCGAAGAAGCCTCCATCAATCGCCAGTAGGTCAATAACAATCGATGGAGTGTATTAATTGAATGCATCGCCTCCATATCTAGTTCCCAATCTCTCGAAGTTGAATGAATAAATGAAGTGCAGACTGTTTGGAATCTCGCTGCTGTACGACATTCGCGATAATTACAAGCCATATTGAATATCTACAAGCTTTAATTAAACATGGAAACTGTAGTAAAATTTAATTACGGAATTTGAATTACGAGTTCATTGTTACATCAAGCAGAACATTTTGATTTATCCAAGCGCAAAATGTGAAAATCATGTGTTGTATATTAATCCGTTCATAGAGCACTATCGTTTGCGAGTGAATTCAGTTACAGTTCGTGGCCATTTCGATGAATTTGAATAAAAGCTCCGCTATCAACTGGACTAAACGTATGCTTTCGCAAAGTTACACTCGCGGGTTTCATGTTAGAAGACATTATTTTTATCCAAACTCGGCAATGCATTTTTAATTCGTCGCGTTTCCCTGTAGACGTCCACGTTAATCTTCATTAAATTCTGTTTGTTCATCGAATATTGTTTTTGGATGTCTTCATTTTCCGAAATCGTCTATCAAGATCAATTATGATGTTTAAGCTACATGAATCCATTCTGCGTAATAGAGTGAAGTCATATTCACATTTTTCGTTGCATCGATGAACTATTCTTTCTTCTCATACGCCATTTCTGATTAATAACATTTTCCTATCTAAGTAACTATATACTGATGGATCTCAAAAAACATGAAAAAAATCGAACGATCGAAAAATTATACGATTCGAAAAAAATCCCCGTTCCAATCGAGAGAGCGATAGCGAGCGTATGAAATGCAAAGAAGCAGAGATCCGATTGGAAAATCTCTTGCGGATGAAATGAGATGAAATGGGTCGAATGTGTGTGCTTGCAGGATAATCGAGGTGAACGGGAAGCTGGTGGTCGGTGCAGGCCGGAGCGACTTGGCGCGGCTGCTGGCGGTGGCGCCCGACGCGGCGCAGCTCGTCGTGCTGAGGAGGAACGAGTCGCTGGCGGCGCTGCGCACACTCAGGTCCGACAACCTGCGGCTCACCCACCGGATCAGCTACCTCGAGGAGCAGGTGCGGGACCTGCTCGCCCCCAGAACCGAGATGCCCGTCACCGCCGACTCCGAGACGCCTCCCCCCAGCCACGAGGGAATTCAGGTTCGTCGTCGTCATCCACCTCGCAAAGTTCAATTTGCCAATGAGACGGTCGCGTGGATCCCGAGCGAATTAGCTAATTCATCCTGCGCGGCTCTTTCTATTTTATATACCATGCACGGTGCCACCCCCGGGAAGGAGCAACATGCAATGTGCTTCTTTGAGATTGCTCCAAGATGAAAGGAATAATTCCACTCGTAAATTCACTCTCGTTATTATGAATATATAGCTGCAACGGCATGGCACGGCGATAAGGATTACGCTCACTTAGCTGATTGGATCCAGCTTTTTTCCTCTATTATACATCACATTGTAATTGACGCTCTCACAATGACTTTACATATATACACACACACACACACACACACACACACACACACACACACACACACACACACCCACTATATAACTATCGTACAATTACATTTTGCACGTATAAGCTTGCATCAAACCAATATATTTGGAGTTGAAAAGGACTGCTGCATCCGAAAGAATGGAAATGAAATGAGCAGGTGAAATGTATACGATTTGCATTTCTGACGTCGGAGCGTTTGTAAAAAATATCAGGGGACTACTTTTATCGCGATTACCTTTTTCCTTTCTCTGCCGCGTCTATTGTGCTGCACTTGAAATTATTGCAGGACCAAGCCCGGCAAGACGTCGAAATCGCGTCTGAGCGGATTGCGACTTATATCAGCTAGATTCAACTCTGTTGTTCTTTCCATGTTGTCGTACCGCCCGAGTCGGATCGCTCGATAAAAATAGCTCGAGACGAGTCGCGGAGCAGCTCGAGGATTGACGTTGGATTGTCCTTGACTATATGTAAAATAGAGTGGGTTGCTTGCAGGTGTTCCAGAAGGGCCCGGGAGTGACGGCGTTGGTGTCGGGGCTGCCGGGTCTGAGCGCGAAGGGCACGTCGGAGGCGCGGCAGAGCCTGCCCAGCGCCAAGCCGAGCAGCCGGCTGGAGTACGCGTCGACGGAGGCGCTGGCCGCGCCGCGCACCTCCCGCAGCTCGAGGCACAAGCACCAGCTGCAGTCGGCCAAGTCGACCGCGAGCCTCGACCTGGGCCAGCAGCCCAACCAGCACTACAACTCGTCGATGCTGTCGCCGAGGCGGCGCGCCCCCCGGCTCGACGAGCACCTCCACGCCAGCCGCAAGCACCTGCTCAACTCGATCGAGTTCGACTCCGAGCCGACCTACTACAGGATCCAGGTAGGCTTCGCAATCGGATACACTCGTTTGGCTCGAGCCGATTCCACTCCAACTTTCCCGCCTACTCTTTTCATGCGTGTATGCGCATATAACGGATATATATATATATATATAAGGTAACTGTACCCAATGTGCCCCCCCCTAAGGGTTTTTCGCGAATTTGACTATGATAGACTTCGAATTTTAAAATTCTGTGAACGGCATCTCAAAGCTTAGCTCAATACCTATTAGAAACCATCTTTATAATCATCATTCGACTACTTTAACCTATCGAAAATCGCAATTTAAAAAAAAACGCAAAAAGGCTAAATGCACAAAACGTGTACTCAATTTGGCACAATTTTTTAATCATTAGCTACAGCCTATATAGGCCTACAGGGACGATCCAATTGGCATTGAAATAAACTCTCAATCATGTTCCCAGTGATATTTATACAAAATTTTTAACATACAACTCAAAAATACGCGTCTAAATCATCGTAATATGTCTGTACAAATATTCAATGATTTCACTCAGTCTTCCCATTTAAAAACGCGTAGAGGGGCACATTTTTTTTTGATGCGAAAAACAGCAATTTGAGTAGGATAAAAAAATATTTTAGGAAAACTGATGAGACCAATCGAAAGCTGAGATGTTTTTACACAAAAAAGAGTAATGACACTTGAGAGATAAAAATTATTGACACCTGATTTTTGAGGTTGAGTGTGAAAAGTGAAATAAGAAAATGGTGAAAAAATGAGTAAGTGAAAGTTCAAAGTGTTGTAGGAGAGTGGTTTTAAGGGCTAAATGGGCGGGGAAGATACCGAAAATTTTCTTTTAATTCCCCCAACATAACCCAAGAGCGACTGATGCTCAGAGAGCACCGGAAATACGAAATCTGACGATTGTGCCAAATTGGGTACAGTTATTTTTTATTTATTATATATATATATATATATATATATATATATATGTAATATGTGCAGTCGCGGTTCATACCACAGCATATCTATATTTTGGGTATCGAAAAACAATCGAATCGGAGAGCCGCGAGTGCGGATGTGGGATACAGAGAGTAAGCAAGGGTTGACTAGAGCAGTGGAAATGGTTGCAGGACTCGCAGCTGCGGAGCCCGGAGCCTTTAGCAGCGCATCAGTCAGCGGAGCAGCCGTCGAGCTGGTACGAGTACGGGGCCAGCAGCAAGAGCCGGCCGGCGCCGCCGAAGAAGCCGCTGCGGCTGTCGCTGCACCGGGCGACGAGCCTGCAGTCGGTCGAGTCGGCGCCGCCGGCGAGCGGCTACCCGGCCCAGCGCCGGCTCGAGGCGCACTCGCCCTCGAGGAAGCCGCAGAAGCGGACGTACCGGGGCGAGCCGCCGCCCCAGGAGCAGCCGCCCCAGCCGCCCCCGAGGACGCCGAGCCGCGCCGAGTCGTGCCAGAGCGCCCTGCGCTGGCCCTCGCCCAAGCCCAGGCTCGCCCAGCTCTCCCGGGAGAAGTGGTGCTGACGCTTAAGGTCCACGGCGGTCTAGCCCATCGCCGACTCCCCTCCGCGCTCCGCCTGCACCTGGCTCTCCTCTCCTCCACCGCCCTCCTCTGTCCCTAATCCCTGATTCGCCTTTGCGAATAAACCATGCGCCGTGTGTGATTCGTTACACACAGCTCCCTTTTAAGTTTGTATAGTGTAAATTATTATATATTAATGCTGTATGTGTGAATGCTGGCTTGGAGCTCAGAACGTTCAATACTCGTCACATTTTATTGCAATAATCACTTGGTTGATCGAACATTATAATGTTCACTGATTAATATTAGGATAATCATTATGATATCTGACACATATATCGATTTCGAAGAGTGCAATCAAGTAAAGGAGATCTCATTTTTAAATTATTCCGAAATTGTATAAAAAATATTACAAATTTATCCAATTTAACGTTGAATTGAAATGTAGTAAATCTTTTTATGATCTCAAGAATAATCGTGTACTCGTTTTCTCTATGCTAATACGATGACTATTATCGAAATTCAAAATTTGTACTCATGTGCATAAACATCGTACTAGTCTGATTTTATACAATTTTATAAATGATGAAACATTCATTGGTAAAAAGGGAGAATACGTTAATTTCTGTTGAATTAGATATCATCAATAGTACGAGCGAGAATAATTCAGCCGGATTTTTTCTTTTCTCATTTACTCTAAAATTGAGGAGATGTATACCGGAATTACGAAGAATTTCAACATCCTATGTATCACTGATTAACGAATGAGGTACAAAATATAACAATGCAACCTAATTATTTTGCTGTATTCTACGTAATGCAACTAGCGGTGAAAAATTATTATTCCCTGTTGCGTAAGATTCGTTTGGGATATATATTTTTGTATGTAAGAATCATCAATTACTTAATTATAAGAAAAGAAAATTGTGTAACATATTTTTTTAAATACTCAATCGATATTATTGAATCAAATGTTAATATCTCAAATGTATGAACCATGACTTGATGTTTTATAAATTGTGCTTATAAGCACACTTGACAAGTGTATTTTAGTTTACTATAAATCAATAGTTTTAAATAATTTACCTCTACTGAGACTTCACACTTTTTTAAAATGTTTAACTTTATGTACATATATTCAAATTATTTCCATAGATGGCCAATGACTATTTGATTTCGTGGAAAGTGTAAACGATATATCTTGGTAGAAAATTATAAATAACTTTATTCAACGACACCTTAGTGATATGAAACATTTCCAATTCTAAATATTTATAAAATTTCACTATGAATTATGATGGTTATAGATTAATCTTAATCAAAATCCAATGCATATTCTAAAACTTACTTTTTAAAAGTAGAACTAGAATTTGTAATTTTAAATAAGGACAATTCATTTCCAGTTAACTTTTTTCATTTTTTAAGGCTACACGACACAATCTAGAAATAAGACTGTTCAACTGTAGAAGACTGCTGACTCCATTTACAATACCCATGTGTGTGAGTCCGATTTCCTGCAAATATTTTCAATCATCAGTTTTTGCAACTAGTTTCTCGAAGTACAATAATGTAATTTTCATTCCTTACTTTAATAAAATCAAGTTTCAAGTATTCTCCAATGTCCAAATTTTTCGCGACCCGAAATATATTACTTATGATATCTTCAGGTGAGTATCCCATTTCCCACAGATGTTTTAAAATCTAGAAATGATGCAAATTACTAATGATTCAATTCTAGTAAATGTTAAGAGCTAATCTAAAGTACACACCATATATGCCGGGGTAATGTTTCCTTTGGTACATTCTTCCAACATATTTTTAACAAGAAGAGGATGAGGTTCATCACATACTTTGAAAACATTTTCACTATTTACATGACCAAAACCATTAACTGTTGACTGCAAATTATTCAATGCTTGACGCATATCTCCCTGAGCAGTGAAGACAATAGCTTCCAAACCATTGTCTGCATAAGATACCTTCAGAAAATTGATTTCAAGAAAAAATGAATGGACATTTTAATTATAGTAAATGACAGAAAAGAAATATTTTAGGAATGAGCTTGATGATTTTCATAATTGACTTACGTTTTCTTTCTTGCAAACATCTAACACTTTGGCGAGCACTTGAGAATCTGTCAATTTTCCATAACGGACCATGGCGCATCGAGACTGTATAGGTTCTATAATTTTTTCACTGTTATTGCAAGCAAGAGCGAACCTTGTTGTGCTGCTGTATATTTCCATTGTTCGACGCAATGCTTGTTGAGCACCATCAGTCATACTGTCTGCTTCATCCAAGATTATAATTTTATGTTTACCAGGTGGTAAATTGACCTACCATGAAATTGAAAACTTGTGTAATGAATATAAAATATATTAGAGAATTTTTTCAAGATCTTACTTTTTTTTGAGCAAACATTTTGATCTTGTTCCTGACAACATCGATACCTCTTTCATTTGAAGCATTTAGCTCAAGAACGGCATCTTTGAATGAAGCTCCTAAAAGTATTCTTGCAAAGCACAGAATGGTAGTAGTTTTTCCCACCCCAGGTGGACCAGCAATGATGAGATTTGGAGCATTTCCATGTTGTGCAAATATTGATAATCTCTCAACTGTGTCTTCATTCCCAACAATGTCAGTGAATAATTGTGGTCTGTATTTTTCTATCCTAAATGAGAAGGAGGAGAAATTAATTTGAATATATTATAACAATAAGAAAACCAAATAAGGGTTGTTGGATTGCTTGATTATTGTAGATATGAGTGAACTGAAATTTTATATATGAATTATTTCAAATCGAGATCGAACAATCTAACCTTAAACAATTTTTCAAGTACTTACCAAGGTATATTTGAAGTTTTAACGGATTTTTCTTGACATGTTCCACTCGTCGATGGTTCAACATCTACTTCCATTATTTCTGGTGTCTCAACCATTTTTGTAAGAATTAAAAATCGAGTATGATTTTGCAAACAACAACACAGTCCTAATATGCACCGGTCTTTTCAGACTGTAATCGGCGGGAAAACTTATACTTATACCAGTTACCTGATTTACCAACCGAGCGGGCTGTCGAGTGTCGGCCTGCCGGCATGTGTTCGTTTGTACAAATTCCGTAAGATGGCATTTATTTCCCGCTTCTGTTGGAAACCCATCATTTATATCTTGAATCCGTGATTTCATATTGATAATGATTTGCAGAAAAAGTACAGTTTAGAATGATTGTCAAATGGCTTCTTCGTTTTGGTGAATTGTATTTCCCAAAATATAATAAATTGTTAACTATATGTTTCCAAAATTCTCTAACGAGATCACTCAAAAGGTCATTCGATCTCATTTTTTTCACTTCGAAACTATTAATCTCAATTCACGTTTTGATTATTGACTCCACACCAACATACAATATATACGAATAGCGTAAGATAGAGTGTTCACTTTCATATCTTTTACAATATATTAATTTTTAAGTTATATACAAATTATTAAATATATACTGTTTTTTAGATTTACTATTATTCGATTATAATTATGGTCTAGATCGCGAATTTATATAGCCGATATACACATCAAATTTTTCAATATTATGGTGTAAGCAAAATTAGAAAGCTAAATATTTCGTTAGAAAATGTAGTTTGCTATAAATCTTCCGTTGTCAATCACTCTCGATCCACTTGCCTTCATTCCGAAAGTTTCAGCCTAATGCCCGATAGATATATTCTGTAATTGTGAAAAATGCACAATTCACGAGGCCTAAAGCTGAGCTTGCCTAAATCATGAAGATCTGTCGACCTTTTCGTGGAAAAAATACCGATGAATAAACGATTTATATGTGAATAATTTCCGAGAAAAACGTACTTGATTATGATCATTAGATTTTTATTAGAATCTCAATTCGAAAATGTAATATTCCAGGCTCTTCGATGATTTCCATCGACACTGACGTGGAACCCAGTAAAACTCCCGTTTAATAGCAATGTTACAAATATATATCAAGACGATTATTTTGTCGAGTTGTTTGTTGGTATGTATGTACAAGTGAAAAATTGCGCATTGCAACGCCAAAACAATATTTGACACCGCTTTGAATTTTCCTCTCGTTACTGTTCTTTTTACCAAATACGGGGATGTACGGCCATATGCACATATTGAGAAACCAAGAGTGAGAGCGAGCAAACGCATTTCGCAACGTTGTATGTTGGGATACTCATCGCCATAATAATGGCGTTACTCCTTATGCGAGACTCCCTACAACATGAAACTGCCAATTTATTGAGATCGAGGCTATAAATGATTACCGGCAAAAGCGTCTCCTTGCAATTATAAAGGTCTTCTCCGATCTCACTCTCTGTATATATACGTAACTTTCATGGGAGGGTCAGTAATTCTGCAGAACAACAATAACGTTCTTTAGCCGATGATAATATAGTATCGAAAATACGAAAGTCGCCTATCTTCATTTTATTTACAAAATGTAATCTAACCTTAACTTTAAACTTTTGGCGAAAAGCTTCTCGGCACAAAAACCAATAGAAATTTAATTAAATTTTGAGTAAAATGTGAACGTAACACTTTCGAGATAAACGATATCTCCAAATAAATCAAACAATCCAAATCAAGATGTTTGGGGTCACTTATTATGTGGAAGAGGACGAAACAGGCGGTCTCTAACTGCTTCGTTTTCATTGGCAAATGCGGAAGGTTAAACAGCAGTCTCGCTGATTTTGCCGATATCCTACAGAATTTAGATGACGATGACATTGACAACCCTCCAGGTGCGGATATTATTCATTTTAACGATATCTCAAAGCGACGAAAAAATTATTTGCAGACATTTATATATGGAATCGATCTTTTAGTATATGTTCAAATAATATTATATTACATTTAGCAATACAATTTCAAAAGTTCTACATAACGAAGGTGAACACCACGCTATTTAAATTTTCATTGCCCAATTACATATCATTCGATAATATATGGATAAAATTATCACGATCTTATTGTTGATTCGAATATACTTGCGAAGGATTTTACAATGATTCACCTTACATAATTTTTCGTCTGCCGTCCTCACTGATTCTCACAATGTCTTACGGATGAGTCGAGAATATATGTAGTGGATTTGAAAGTTTCAGACAGTCACAAATATTGTATCACTCTCGGGCAATATTTCCGAGACAAATTTGCTCGTGTAATCCAGCAAACATCCCGAGAGACGTTAAAACTCTATGTCGGGGCTGTTTTACGAAAGAAAGACGGAGAAAAAGAGCTACTCGAGCAAATAGGCTCTCGGCGTTTGGGAACGCGCCAGTTCTCGGAACCGAAATGTCTAATCCGGCAAATATCACGCGAGAAAGGAGAGACGTGTTTGCCGATGGGTCGTGGGTGAAATATTGAAGTAGTGGTCGCGTCGCGACGCAGCTAGTATATGGAGGTCGCGCACGCGACGCTCGGACAATAACCGGTGCGCGGGGGTTTTTTCCAGTGCACATAGGGCCGCAGCTGCCCTACTACGCGGAGGTGGCGGCGCGACAGCAGCTGCTGCACCGGCCGGACGTGCCGCAGGGCAGACGCCGCTCGTCCCCCGAGGTCGTGCACAAGATGCGGCTCGCCCTGAAGGAGCTGTGCGGCCGTGAGCCCAGCGCGGCGGCCCTCCGGCTGGCCAACTCCCGCCAGCTCCTCTGCATCCGGCCGCCCGTCTCCGACTTTGCGCTGCGCGACGAGGACGAGGAGGACGAGCTCCAGGACGACTGGGACATCGATGATTTAAATCGCTCGACTGACTGAGCCACCCGCAAATCCAACGTCTACTCGGTCGAACTTCGGCCCGATCAACAATTGTTCTACCAAATAAATCATGTCCACAAGTTTTCCTCTTCGTTCTTACTATATATACGCGCGACAAGTCTCTTGGTTCCGTGGCCGCATGTGCACCCAAAATTCAAAGATCAATCAAACGAAAACTCGGCAATTTACATTATGAAGAATTTTTCTGAATATTCAAGGGATATTTGAGGGACATTTTTGAAAACTTCGGAGCGTACGAAGCGAGCAATTGATGAGAGGGGAAAAAGTGGGAGAGGATAAGTAGGAGATAAGCGGGTGAATAATTGAACACAATGCTTTGAGAATACGCGCAGTTTTATGAGTAGTGGTCGCGTGAGTGCACAGTTTGTTCGCGCTGGAAGTATCGATTGCTCCCATATACCACGTAGATTGTTGGCCCGATTGTTGGCCAAGGCAATTGACAAAGGTAACGAAGAAAGTATTTCATATGTTCGGCGTATTCGCTAAATTTTCGCATAGCTGCATTCAAATCTCAAATGCATTCTATCGTTCCTGACACATTTTGAATTCATACCATTTTCCATCATCGATGGATCAACAAAAAAAAAGACGATAAATAATTAACTGAAACAGATAATCTCAATTATGATTTGAATATACCTCGCACTATCGTTAACGAGTCTTGTTAGTTCTGTGAAAACAAAGGAGCGATGTTTATTCGAAGAACAAATTCTTTCATCGTTATCACAATATATACTCTCGCAATCAAGATAAACTCACTACTCAAACTTAACCATCGTCAAATTATGTGCATCGAGTTTTTTATCATGACCTTAATCAGCTTTAAACGTTTGTCGCCAATATTTTAGGCAAAAGGAAAAGAAATATAGTGTTTGTCTAATGCTGAAGGGATAGCTGCTTGTCCTGTAAAAGGCGAGTTTTCATCGGCTAGGCCACGTGCTCATGCACCACGTAGTTTTTTTATCCTGATCAATTGAAATTGAAGAAAAACTCCTATTTTGGATATTACGTGTCGCCATCTTCGGAGATATCTTGATAATACGATTTAATGTTCCACTTTTTTGGGAATAAGTATACGATACTTCCTTTTTTCGGAACAGCAGTTTTCGTTGTGTCCGTCAGTTCATCAATGTTCGGGATAGCACTTTTTAAAAGACTCAAAATGTGGAAAAATGTTATGTCAGGAGATAAGATAGAAGAATGAGCAAAGACGAGATTGCATGTTTGGATGTAATATTTTTATTAAAAATTCTGCGTGAATAATTCGATTAAATGGTATTCTTAGGTGTAGAAGGATTACAAATGTTTTTTTTTTTTTGCGCAAATACAATAAAGACAGCGATTGAAAGTAATCAAATAAATGAACATCTGTCCCTGGCCTTCGTGTAATCCGAATGTAGGACATTAAACTGTTACATAATTCAGATTAATCGGTAAATAACCAGTGGTAATAGACTCGAGGAGGAATGAAAAACAGAACCCGAGTGAAAAGTCGACGTGACATGTGTAGGGGGTATAAGCGTATGTAACAGCTAGGAATATACAAAAGTCGTACGAAACGGCCTGTCCGCGTGGATCGATGATAGGCCTGCAGGCTTGCATGCGCTAGCTAGTAAGTGGTACATACACGCACGTATATATATTTACGGGTCGTCGGTGCGCGGAGACAAGAGTATACTCATACGCACGGCGGGTATATGGAGGAGGAGGGGGAGATACGAGTGATCGGGGCCCTAAATGAAGGCCACAACACCGCAGGCGAGCCGGGCGCCGGCCGATCCAGTTTTGGAGCTCTCCTCGTTGCCGCCGCGGCCGAGGTCGTCTTGCTTGTCGTGGACGACGACGGCCCGGCCGATGGCGCCGCGCACCCCCGTCAGCGTGAGGTAGTGATCGACCCCGTCGACCTGCGCGACCCCCGCCTCGTCCGCCTCGATGTTGCCCAGGTCGCCCACGTGGCGCAGCGGGTCGTTCGGCGCTCCGTGGTTCACCTGCTCACGCAAATCATCCATCTTTATACCATTTTTTCATTTTACGCTTCGCGCTCGATTCGGCCGGCCGATAAGCCGCCACCAATTGTTACCCGCCACCGCTCAGACTCAGACTTTCAATAGCGAAATTGCCTTATCGATTTTTCACCAACACTATTCGCGCGATTCTCGGATTTGATAAGCTTTCCCCGTGTCTCGGCGTGAAATCAGCTCGGTCGCCGATAATTATGCTGTTTGACGGCGAACTTGGAAAATAAAATTCTCGTTGAGATCGGCATAAATGTATTTATACGTATAATGAATATTCATTTCTCAGAGTAGCAATTTTCCGCGGTGAATCAGTCGCGTTTCGTTTCTTACATAAAATTTAATGTTTTGAATACTCGAAACTGTTATTCCATGTGAAAATTAAACATCGAATTCCGCTTTGATGAATATGATACAGTATGAAATGATTGACTACAATTGATTTACTAAAAACGTCTCGGATCAATTATTATTTTGATGCGCAGAATCATTCTGATGCTTTGTTGTCAATACATCTTTGCAATAGTATATGCATGAGATGCGATTTCACACGCTGCGTTGGTTCGAAAAATATGAACGTGTCGAGTTGCACTTTTTGCGCATACTGTGGCAAGCAATCACGTCCAACTTACGTTGATACGCTTTATGAACTTATATCGGAACGTATACTATTTTGCGTAATTCTACAATTAAAAAGCAATGTAATGGTATTTGAATATGTAAAGTTGATGGATATTTTTTCATTTGTCAACTGCGTTACTTTGTTGAAGAATCTTTGTTTGGTTTTTCTTTTCTGGAAAAGCGGGATGTACTTGTTGCTTTTTCAATATGCATCGTTTCAAAGATGATTCTTACCAAATACGGATTGAAGTGAGGTCCAGCTGAAGCGCAGCCCTTGGATAAATCTCCTTTTTCGTGGACGTGAAAACCGTGAAGACCTTTAGTCAATCCCGTAATAGTTCCGTATATTCTAACTCCACTTGGAAGCTGTTCCAAAGTGAGAGTGCCGCGCACACCATCTGCGGGATTCCCATCGTCTCCATAAGCCTTTAGCTCAACCATTGCTTTGAGACCTACAGCCTAAAATTCAAATTTCCATAATTCGCACCAGTTAGCAAGATTTTAGTAAGTCAATCTATGCCATTCCTTTCCGCAGTGACATAGACAAAAAAAACTGGATAGTATAAAAAATTGTATAGAAGCGTTCAATCCAGCAGTTGATAGAAGAATGCACAATTATTTAACAGTGCAAAACATCAAATCTCTCATGCCTCAAGAGGGATTTCGATTTCCCCAGATGTTATAATAATTTACTCGGTAACTTTATTCATCAAAATGCAAGATGTTTTTTATTGTTGAATGTTTTATAAAAGAACGTAAGAGTTGAGTTTCAGTGAATTTCTATTCGGCTCTAATTTGTATGGTTCAGAGCAAATTACAACTCTGTACTAGATATAACATATTTTCTGCATAAAAATTTTTCTAAAGAGAATAAGAAAGTAAGTATCGATGGGTAGGATGAGAATAGAATACTATTGCAAAAAATGATTCCGAAAATACTATCAGGCCAATGCTAACGTCATTTGGCATTTATTCCTTTTTTTCCAACTCTTTTCGAGAGTTTATTATTTTTTGTGACGTAGAAGAAATCCACCCGTGATGCAAACAATTTATGTAAAGGTAATATAAAATAGCAAATGAGATAAATACTTGATATGAAAAATCGTCAAAACAGCATCGAAGGAAAATACACTAGATGCAGGTGATCATTATTAAGACATTTTTTCTTCTGAGAAGAATTTTTCATAAGCAAAAGCGATACTAAGTGGCTCAATTATATGTTAATCATACAATGAATATAAATTTTGCAAATATCTTGAGAATTAAATTCTATACAAGTGCAAGTGTATGCATTGTGAATGTGATACAGCATGTGGATTTTTATGAGTGCATCTGCACTGTAACAATTCGGCTTCGAATCATTACATACAAGAAAGTGCAAAAAGTTTAAAATAATCAATAATCAATATGTTCATTATTTACCCATTAGTATTGCGATTAAATTATTACAACCTGAAAACTTGAACATTTCCTGAGATAAAATGCAATAAATATAGATTTGGTACAATTCAATCAATGAAAATTGATATATTGTCGGCATCATAAGTTGTTCGTAAATTACATGGTCTCAGAGTGACGATGTGGTTTTTAACATTTTCACGGAATGAAATATATTGAAAAAAAATTTAATTTACATGATATAGATAGAAAAAAAAAATTTGACATAAGATTTTTCGTGTATGACTTAATTCTCTATTATAAATCGAGATACATGATGTAAATTGATAGTTAAATCTACCAAATCGATTATTGAAAGAAAAGTTATTTCAAGAACTCGACGAATTGATGTAAACAAGCAACCGTTGAAAATATTGGTACTTTGATAAAAATGACGAATGATCTAAAAATGTTAGACGTGGTGAGAAATTAAGAGAGTTACGAAGCAGTGCTCACAAAAAGATATGGTTCCATGTAAACCTCGTAAACATCGCTTCTTCCACCTGGGTAGCCCGGAAGACTTCTGATGAATAGAGTTCTATCATTGACGGACGTCATCTGCGCATTGCCAGCTGGTCCAGCAAATACACTACTAAGCAAAAGCACAGGCAATAACAGCTGCAAGCTCGTCTTCATCTTTGCAATCTTCATAAAAATCCCGCTAATGAAACGTCACTCTAGAAGTCAGCGGACACTATCTCGCCCTGCCCAACGTTGTGCAGCTGAGAACAATCGTTGGAGACGATATTCCGCAACTCGGGCAGAATATCTCAACAGCTCATTTCCAGGGCACGGCCGAGTTGATAATTCACGAAGAACTTATGGGATGTAAGTGATGCGGATATCGGAAAATCGGTTCGGATCTTTCAGACGGCCAGTCTCGCGCTGTGGTTACGCAATGCAAAAGAGCCTCTCACCGAGAGGTCCGTCAAGTTACTGCGACCTGCTGCGCGTCTTTACGTGTATAAATATACGAGCGCGTATGATCGAAAGGACCTGCGAGCGAGCATGCGAGGACCTTGACGATAGCGATGAGCGCGGAGGAAGTGGCAAGAGCAGATATACACTCGGGCCAAAGAAAAAAACGCAAAACAAGAAAACTAACTCTCTATAGCTCGCTCTTTCCTCGCTTTGCGCGCCGCGCGACGATTCACTGCTTATATTCTCATCCGCCGCTGCAGTACACTCTGACTAGTCAGAGTTCTGCGCTCCAAAGGACGCTGATGCAGTGAAAGCCTCGGAGCGGCAGCGTTAGAATCCGATGCGGCGATCGGCCCCAGGTGCGCGTATACCCGTATATCGTGTAATAATAACGAGTCAGGGTGGTGCTACATACGTAATGAATGCTCGTAATGCTTCGGAAATGAAAACCTGTCGGCAGCTACATGACATTTCTATTCTGCGGCCTGCGCGGCTATCATGCGTGCACTCATGATTTCCTAGCATTTCATTATCTTTGCGATTTGCTATATGTGATTCGACGTTGCTGGACGATTTGATTTTCCAAACGACTTAGGGCGATTTTCGTATTCACACATGATATTGCAGACTTTTCAAGCTGTCATTCATTCGATGAATCTTCAATAACCGTCTCTGAATTTTCGATTCAAATCACATCGATCTTTGTTGGCTCTGCATAACATCTCGATTTTTTTCATACGAACATCACTAAATACCAAGACAACAATATCTCCTGTAAAATGTCTGTAGCACAAATAGGACTCTGATTGGAATATTTTCATACTCGATTGAAAGCTTCATAGCTAATTTCGTACCAAGAGCGTGAAGTGCAACTTTAGACCACCATTTGATCGGATGGAGCCAGGGGCCAGTATAGCCGGCCTGGTCATCACAAGATCACCAATCGAGGTAAATTGCACCCTACACTAGCGGAGCGAGCATGATTTTTTCTCATACTAACTAGGAGAGTAGGCACAAGCTTTGGGTCGCACGGATCATTATCAAACATTGTCAGGTGGTTCATGGGTACCCTAGATAGCTTATATCTACAGCCATCAAGTCTAATATATTCGATTTTATACATTTACAGTATATCTGTGTTTGTAGATTTTTCTAGTTACAGATATATTGTTCATGCTTATTTAGATCCAACATGTTTTTCAGGCTATCTTCGGGAAAACAAAACGTTAGACTTTACGGATCGAAATATAAGTTATTAGGGTATCCAAGAACCATATCACAAAATTTCATCGTGCGATTGGTTTTCCAAAGATTGTGCCCACTTTTAGTAAGTATAGAGTATGCTTTTGGTCTTGTTTTACGATGTAAAGAATTTACATCCGAGGGCAGTCGGCCAAACCACAAGGCCAACATCGCTAAAAAGTATAGACTGAATCATGTTCTGCGGCGTGGTTACCATTGGCCGTAAAAATAAACTTCATGCCTACAAAACAAGTCCAAAAATAGAGTACTGTACACCTTATATAACAAGAATATTAACGTATAATTTATCAACTTTTCACGATAAAAACATGGATTGTTGACTTGTTATAAGAAAAAAAAACGATTGCGTTCAAATTCGTTCTTGAGCATGTAAATGCGTTTGAACTAAATATCTTGTATATTCTATTAACAGACCTTTGGAAATGTTTCAACAAATGGATAGAATAGTGTCAGAAACTCACATTTTATGTAAGGTGTTTTAATTTTACTGTCATGTTAAAGTATTAAAAGAAGAAAAGAAAATTTTCATAATTGTAATATTTTTTATTGTTTTCCTTGAGTTGTGCAGTTGGGATGAGATCGCACGAGAATATTTCTTTCATTTCACTGTTTTGTTTAGAAGCCTTTATACTTAAGTGAAGTAGAAAGAGGGCACGTTGACTAACCAAATTTTTTTTTCGGCCGAATTGAGTGATTCTGGTTAATTGACATTTTCAATGGGTTTGATAGCTCTTAAACTATTCTTCAACATGCCGATCACTAAATTATGAACTTCAAATGTTATCATATAGCCAAATTTGCGATAACACTTGCGGGGCATATTGAGTACACTTCCCTTAATTTATTTTGTAGACTAAGAGGAGGACAGACAGGTCCACGAATCATTGTTACAATCCACTATTATTCTTGTTTGTCAAATAAAAATTGAACATTAGAATAGAAATAGTATGAACATTATTAAAATTTAAATAAATAAAAAACACGAAGAGAGGAGAATTTGCTCACGGACACGGTGTTACTCACCATACACTGGTTGCTCATCGACCGTCAGTAAAGAAGTTTCCCTTCAACATATTCTTTGCATAACTATATGGTACAAATTTTGAAGACGTTGTGAGTACAGCTCCCATTCCCTTGACTAGCCAAAAAATGAAAATAAAAATGTTCATCTTGTGATTTGAAACTGAGGGACATGAAGATACATCTTAATAACTATATTTTTTGTTTTATCAATTCCCGCTTTCCCACAGAGAAAGACTTGTGACGTGGCAAAAATCGAACTTTCGAATCAGACTTTGGGATTTAAAAAAATGCCTGTATGTACGTACGGTGTCTGCAACGCTAATTTTTTACATAATTCTCAACGAAACCGTCCGATTTTCCCAAACTTTTGCATGACACAGGTTAGTCGTGGCAAGATTCGAACTGAGTTGAATTCCCAGCAAAACCTGTTGTTTATTTCCCTACAGCAACCGTTGTTCATGTGTTTTCTGATGGAAGTCTCTTATAATTGCTTGTCAATGCATGTTGGAGTCCAAATATACAAGAGGATCGACGAGAATGAACGAGATATTTCTCGTAGCAACCGTTGTTTACATCTCCAGTAACGTTGATACGGGAAGGGGGAAATCAATTTGAGATCCATTTGTCGGTGGCAAAAGAAACAGAATCTTCATTTCTCCGTAGCAACCATTGTTTACGTCTCTATCAACCGTTGATAGGAAATTTGAAAAACAATTATAGATCATACATTTGTCGATGGCAAAAGACACAGAATACTCATATTCACATAGCAATCGTTTTTCACACAGAGCCTCTTTGAGAAAGCATACTGTTAATGCAGTTAGCAACGGTTTTTACAGTGAACCAGGGACTTTGACGAATGGGCAGTTTATCTGAACAACCTCTTTGTTCCGTACCTATAATTTTACTCTTGATATATTAACGAGGATTGAGCTAGGGATGAACATACTTTATTGAATCTTTATGAATCGCACGATCATGCAAGTCAACACAAGTCGACATTTCCCCTCTTATTCTAAATCTTGATATATGGAAATTCCTATCTTACCGCTTATATCTATAGTGTATGAAGATAAGATTAACGGAAGAGACTTTTACGGAAGCGAGTTTCAAAGACGATAAATCTCCGGGTGTTTCTATTAAGAAAAATATTACATACTTACTGGCTTTATTTATAGACAGATTCACTCTTACAAAAATTCTCTCGATTTTCCTTTGATAATTTTCCAGAGCAGTCAATCAGTTTATATTCTCTGATAACTATTGTTTTGTGTATATATATTTTGTTATTTTCGACTAACGCCCCTGTTCGAGTACAAAAATATAACTCTTGATATTGTTTTCCTTTCCAGAATTATTCTTGTCGGAGAAATATTCAGAATTTTCGAAAACATGATATTGATGTGAGCAGAAGATTCGCTAACAAAAGTTGAGGTGAGCACGTCAAGTCGTTAAAGCCCCTCGACAGAGCAGAGTTCAAAGTGAACGGTTCATCGCGCAAAAGAGACGCGGTGTGGCGGAGTGACAGAGCGACGTGCATGTAGGTGCGACAAGGCACACACGGATACAGGTGCAACAACCTGCAGTTCATTCGTCCGAGCTATACTTATACCAACAACGGGCTCGAGCGTGGTTCATTTTTCCCCTCCGCTCCGAGACAACTTAGCTGCAGATGGATATGTGTACGTGCGCGCGCGCGCGCGCGAGCCAGAACGCGAACGAGTTGATAGACGAGTCGCGAGCCACGCATTCTTTGCATGTTTCCATTTTTTTACTCTGGTAGCCGCGTTTAGATGAAACGATAAGCGCGAGCACAGTGGAAATTGGCATGGAAAACTAGTTTTGATCGATGTGCCGGAAAATATTACGTGGAACATTTACGACGATTTATCATACGACGGATGATTTCCCGTATACATATATAGGATAAGGGAAGCACCGACGCTGTCCCCTGCTTCGATCGAATTTTCTTTCCATCTTTATTGCAGGTGATTATAGTAGCGTAATATGTGATTACTCTATATCTAGACCTTATCATGTTATGACACTTGGAAAAGTATTCTTACTTCTGTTAAATCTTGAAAAAAAAATTGAATTCGTGCGGCAGAAATTTCGCATAGTTTAAAAATCTCTCTCCATCCTCCATATGTGCTGCTGAATAATGAAAAATAATAGATGTTCAGATGAGTCTGAAAATGATCGATCTTTCAAGAATTTTCATCGTCTCTTACAGAGCGTGCCAAATTCGCATCCGCGACATACACGAGAGAAATATTGAGCCAATCAGTTTGGTCAAGAATTAACAAAATTTGTTCGCTGACTTGTGAAATATAAAGGTGCAATCTGAAACCGAAGCGTGCGAAGTGCAATTCAAAAGAGCTATAGCTTACTGAACATTTATAATATTATTTAATACACTAACTATTGTTTAGTTTTTTAAACCCATTGAGATTATCATTTAGAACTTCTATAACACTTATTAATTAATAATTTAAGGGATCAGATAAAATAAATATAAGTTTCGGTGAAAACCTCGCTTTTCTATCAAAGTTCTTACAATAAACAGTATTAGATTTTGCGGGATACGTTGAATAGTTTTACTTCCCGCAATAAGAGGCATCGATATGATTGATTTTTCTGAATCATATGTTATTAATATTGATTTTCTTATATATTCTATGATACTTGCATTTGATACGAAATCCCATATAAATTTCATACAAATACCAGGGTAATTTTGAAAACTATTTTTCTCAAAGAGATACTAGAAACATCTAAATGATGTTCTGCGCAAGTGAATTGAGATTACGTATATCAAACGACCTTTACCGTGAATAAGCACATGCTTGTATATTATATGTTTTTTTTTCTTCAACTATATCTTCCTCTTACCGGGCGAGGTGTATCTTAGATTATTTTCTATGATTAGCTGAGAATAAAGGTACTGCTTTTCTATATAGAATCTTGTACAATCACAAGAAAATTACCCATGAATCATATTGGCGGAGAGCACGAATGTTTATTCTACTTGGTTTCCGGAATGTAACAATCTATATAAATTGCGAGATCACCGACACGTACATTGATAAAGACGAAGCACGTTTATCAGCAAATTGCAAGCATGCCGATTGCGCATCGGATAAATCCATGCTTAATAAACTTTGATATTGAGGAAAGCAATAAAAGTAAAATATTTCTTGATAGAATTTAATTCTGTTTAGTTAACTATTTCATTTATACATACGATTGAAAAATGATTGAAAAATGATTGAAAAATGAATTCTCTTGTTTTTATGACAATGGACTGTACATTTTTCCAGATCCGTTCCTAAGGAGAAGAAAAATTCACGTAAGTTTTGGTTTGTGGGTGATGTTGAAGCCTCTTTGAGAAAGCATACTGCTAAAAGGCACTTGGCATCGGGTTTTCTCTCTTATCTGTTAAACTATTCTGTACCTTACTCAGACCATTCAGGCTCAGAGAAACGTTAAAAGAAACATTTGCCCAGAGGCAATGATCTCTGTAGGTCAAGAACACCTTGAAAGTATTTGCTCTGGTGTTTTAGTTCGTCATAATTCCTTCTCCGCATATTATATCAGTATTGAGGTCAATACTTTAGGATCTGCGAAACGACCTCGGATGATCAGGCACGTATCAATTTTATTTAATCGGAATCTATTTGTTGGAATCTTTTGAAAAAATTCTACATACTTTTACAAATTGAACTCTTTTCTTAAGGAGCATGATCAAGCAACGTAGCATTTTATAATTGCGAAAAAGCTCATGTCTGCTGATATGAGAATTATATATGAAAACAAGTTCTTCAATTTTACTTTGAACGAAGAAACCAGTTTCTTCCCCTAAATAATATTGCATCAATCGAGCAATAATTTCTATCATGATTCTCGTAGAGATCAAACTCGTAATTTCGACTGTCTTGTTTTTTATATCAGTCAATTATAATTACGAACGGGTATTATTTGTTCTTTGAAAAACAGAAAAACGTATGAAAGCGTTGTGTTAATGAAAAATTTTATTTTGGGAGGTGACTCTCTCATTCGCGACAGCAAGAGCAGCCTTGATACAGTATTGCCGAGGCGTCGCTAAAATGTGAGAGAAGGGGAATATAGGAGGTACGAAGGCCTCTTGACTACGCTCAGCTATGTTACCTGCCTGGAGCACTCGTCTCGTCTTATAACGAATTGTTACCTGTGGCTTGTTTTCAGTTTCTTTTCACCAGTGACTCGCGTGAGCGATTTTTCATCAATTGACCGTACCTCACTGTTAGAGTCTACTCCGTGCCACACTTTGTTTCTCACCGTTGCAGTGCGTGTGTAAACAAAGAAATAGTTTTACAAGTGAATTTGTGAAATTTCCAGTCTAGTGAGAAAAAACATTGTGTACACAAAATCGCAAAGAGGGCTTTCATTCTTGAGTTTGGAACGAATTTTTGTGAGTACCTTAGTTAATTTACTTTCACGATTTCATATTGACTTTGCATTTCCATCGCATATTTAATTATTAACTTCCATATACGTCTAGTTCATGAATTCGTTTCGAATGTTCACATACTCAGCCATAAAATAATATATTATTCAGGGTTCAATTACACTTGTAGATCTTGGGTATGTATTTTTTACTGTTATAACTAACGAATAAATTTACTTTTCTGCCTCCCATAATATTATTGATGCGATGAACTTTTATTCATCGAGTTTAAACGAGTATATGAAATTCGTACGTAAGTATGTATGTTTATACACAGAAAAAATAACAGTAAACAGTATAAGCCCGACCAGAGCAGTGTGTAAACATACGTAAATCTGTCAACGTTTTCCATTCTGTACGAGGAAAATACCATTTTCATTATTAAGTTTATTTGTTAGATGAGGGAAGGCAGTTTTTATATTTAAATGATACGGTCTTGATTGTGGGAATTTATGTTCACTGTTAATAAAATATATTATTGAATAAATAGACTAAAACATACAGCTTATAACAGAGAAATTAACTGACGAAATGGTGCTCACGTCAAAAATGAGTTTTTATTAAATCTAACTTTTCGATACAGGATTTGGCCCTCAAGATTTAAATATAACAAATTATTGTAATTTATCTATCTATCCATTTTCAAAATATTTGCACAGTTATGTTATGAATAATATTTCGATGCGATAAAAATAAATATTATCATTAATGTTTATACTTGTTAGGCTACAAATGCTGTTCGAAAAAAGTTTAAAAGTTGTCTGAAAAATCATCAATGGCCTCATTTGAATTGTTCTGTTCAATTAGACATCATATCTCGTGATATCCCTGTAACATCTATACTTCAATATCAATACTCTCTAATAGATTATCAAAAAAGAAAAGTGGGATGAAATTTGAAGGTTCAAGGATCAATATAGAGAAAAATTCTTGACAAGTTTAAAAATATCTGCTGACACGTTTACTCATCGCACGAGCTCAGTGCTTCAGGTATAAACATAGTTAATCCATTTAGTAAAATCTAATAAGCAGCAGTATAAACACTCAATCTTGTTTCTTTCCCACTTTGATGGACATTTTCAATGACAAATTTGTTTCAAATTCTAATATTTTCCAGGAGATTTATATGAAAATCGTACACAGTCAAATAATGAACTAATCAATAATGATAATAATAATGTTAATATTTGATTGTTTTCCTTAATTATCGAAATGTTGCATAATCGCATTCTTCTCTATACTTTACATCGTAAAGACATAAATTCAGAAATTGAATATTTTGCCTCTGAAACCGGTAAGCAGTCTTAAACATTGCCGACGTACGAGACGTTAGCTCTGAAATATATATTTGGAATTTCAAACGATTAATAAGATGAAAATTTTAGTCAACCACCTTAATAAAAAGTGCGGAAGATTTGAAAAATGCAGAGGTTTCTCCCACGAACGAGTGGTATCATAGAATAATCATAAATCAATTTCATTGAAACAAAAATAAAAATTAATTTATGAATTTTTAAAAATTATACAATTATATGTGATTGAAGATAAAAATATTCAACTCATAGTACATTCTTGCTGATCGTGTTTAGCGATTTGGCATATACGAAAGACACTCATACCCTTCTCACTTCGGCTTTGCTCATCAGCCCCCTCATTTTTACACCCTAAAACTAATTTTATAATTTTGATTTTTGACAACTTCATTCCCATAACTCATTTTTTATTCTACGATATTTATCCTCTGATTTTCATTCTTTTCTCCCTTCCCTGATTTCTGTTTCACGATCTTCATTTTTCAATCACTCTGTCAACACTCATTCAATTTTGCATCATCGCCAAAACGGGTCGAAGCATATATATAGTTATTCCCAAATAATTACAGATATTGTAGACTTTATATCATTTGTATAATAACGATATTTCTTCTTTCAAAGAGTCAATACTATTACTTCAATTAGAGATGTCACAAGAATTCTATACTACAGAATTAAGAATTAATATCTCCATAGTAAAATGAACAATAAAGCCTTGGATCATGTTGAAAATTTTTAGTTTAAGTATGATTCAAATTCTTCCTTCATAACGAAGGATAAATACAATATTGATTTCGAATCCAGTTTTTCATACAGATAAACAGTGTTTACTAAAAATAATTCTTTAATTCATTGCATTATAGCTACATTCATGCGATCTTTGCGCGATTTACTCTCATGATTTTTAATAATAAATTTTTCGATTTATTCAACTATCTGCGTTTGTTTATGTTAATAGAATTAATCAAAAGTTACGGTTGGATGCTTCATTCTATGTAATCATATTTGTATTAATGTACTTCACGGTCAGCTATTCTATGATCTACCCAGATTTGGGTATATGCTTTCTCAATCTTTCAATTAAAATCTCTTAAATTCAGAACACGGATACTGTTTAACGACACATACAAACTCGTTCTGTGCGTCCATGTTATTGGAGCTGTCGTAAGCTACCCTAATCAATCACAAATACTGAATTATGGGGCCAGGACTGATTTTCTCAATTTTTCCGAAAAAAATTGAAAAATTGGTTACTAGCGGCAAGTAGGATATACACTTACTGCGATTGGAAATTCTATTTGATTTTTGGCCAAATAGAATTTCTCTTGCGGCAAAAATAACATATTTTTTTTGTTGTTTCTTGATATAATGGGAAATGAATGCAGTTTTAGATCTTATTATATTTCATGTTATTTTATTCGTTATATAACGAATAAATCGACGATTTACGAGAGTATTTTACCGTCTGGTAAAATACTCTCGTAAATAAGATGATAATACATAAGAGAAACTGCAGTATGTACATACATACAATTCATTTAACATCATTTAACATCATTTAACATGTATATGTACCATAGGAATGTGAATGTTTATAAAAGTCTTGAGAAGACCAAACTTTATAGACTAAAAATATTTCTAGTAGAGCTCATTGGGAAGGTTTTGTGTCCTTTGCCGTCGAAAATGATGGAAATGGGTAATAAATTGTACGTTTTCAACATTCGTAACGGTTATTAGAGAGGTTAACAACGGTTGCTATGGAGCAAATATAACAATTCAGTGTCCTTGGCCATCGAGTGTGACTTAAAACTGATTTTCCGGCTTCCGAAGCAACGGTTGCTAGGGATGTAAACAAACAGTTGCCAAGGATATCAACAGTGGTTGCTATGGGAAATATCGCATCTATTCTCATTGATTCTCATAGCCCCAGTGAGCACTTATAAGGATTTGTAAGAAGACACGTTAGAAACGATTTGCTAGGGAAATAACCGACGGATTTTGCTGAAAATTGAACTCGAGCTAGATCTTGCCACAACTAATCTGTGTGCAAAATTACAAGACGATCGGACCATTCTTTCAAGACCATTCTTTCAAGAGTTATCGTGTACGAAAAAAAACGGGACGCACACAACCCCCCCCCTCACACACACACACACACACACACACACTTTTGAATTTCCATGTTTTTTGACCCGTACATTACGAAAATGAATGCCCCGAGGTCTGATTCGGTAGGTCAATTTTTACCCCATTACAAAGCTTTGAGAAGGTAAAAGATGTGCGGGAATTACCAACTTTGCATACTCATTGAAACATTAAAGTAAGGTACATACCAGCGAGTCAAATGGCCAGGCAGGTAAAACGGCCACGCATTTCTCTTGAATAGTATATTATGCACCCGAGCGAGGTTAGGCGATTTCGGCACGAAAAACGTTTGCGATCCGAGCGCAGCGAGGATTGCAAGTTTGCGCGTGCCGAAATAGCCTGGATGAGCGAGGTGCATATACTATTTTTCGTACGGCAGAAAAGTGCCATTCTTTGCAAACGCCAGGACGCAAAGTAGGCACTTTACTGCCGCTGGGACGAAATAGTAAAATATATCGGGCTAGATCTAGGATCCGCGATTTTTATCGTACCTAGATGAATAACGCGCAAAAAGTTCCATCGGATGATATCTGTTGTTAAATAGTTTTGGACAACTTGTTATTTTGGGAGCAAAAGCTATATCCTAGCACATATTCATCAATTATTTTGTTCGATGTTTACCCCAAATTGACTTCATTTTTCAATATTTGTATTGTAAAAAGATCAGCCTATTCACATGCAAAAGGTGATTCTCAAGTTCGTGAGAGAACCATAACTCCTTTTACACTAGTATCGAAAATACGATTTTACGTTATACATAAAAAGCCGTTTTACGAGCTCTCATAACATAAAACATAGTATCTAACTGGTGCGGTCAATCAGTCGTGCGAGCGTGTAACACACGCGTTTTAAAAATTTAACGTGCCAGTTACATATACAATAATTTATAAGTAGATGCTTGGAGGTGATAGAAAACAAATGAGTATTCATCTCATCAAAATAAATTCTATGTGTCGAAGAATACAACATGTTATTGAAAATGATGTTTTAATAATACATTGAGAGGTTGTCACTTTTGTTTATAGTTCTACATTCCTGTAATTAGGAAAAAAAAATGAGAATTCTCAAAACCTACATAGCCAGTAGTTTATGAAAATTACTTCTATACTACTGGTACGTCTATATTTTGATTTATACGGGTACACCTCGAGCTAGCAATTACGTCACGATGAGAGAGACTTCGCTATACAGGTCATCGCTTTTCAAGATAGATCACGTAAATTTATCAAAAAATAACCTTGTTAGGAAAATCTAGACGGAAATCGACGTGGAATCCAGTTACATTTAATTGGATTCTAATTATGATGCAGCTTTAAATCTACGTTTCTCTAAGATTTTAGAGATTCAACTCATCTATATTCTTATTTATTGGATTTAACACAGCTTGAATTACACTCGGCGAACTACGCTCACATTGTAACTCAACTAAAAATAAAAAATCCAGAAACTAGCTTCTCTGATTCGATTTATAAATTTGTCACTTTGGAGTAGTCTATTGGGAAAAATATGAAGTAATCGCCTCATAGTTCAGTTCGATCGCGGTTCAACAAACACAAAATCTATCATAGGCCTCTCATTTTGCTTTCTCAAAGAGAAAGCTTTGTAATGGGGCAAAAATCGACCCACCGAATCGGACCTCGGGACCTCGATTTTCGTAATCTACGGGTCGAAAAACATGGAAATCCAAAAGTGTCTGTATGTATGTGTGTATGTGTGTGTGTGTGTGTGTGTGTGTGTGTGTGTGTGTGTGTGTGTGTGTGTGTGTGTGTGTGTGTGTGTGTGGTGTGTGTGTGTGTGTGTGTGTGTGTGTGTGTGTGTGTGTGTGTGTGTGTGTGTGTGTGTGTGTGTGTGTGTGTGTGTGTGTGTGTGTGTGTGTGTGTGTGTGTGTGTGTGTGTGTGTGTGTGTGTGTGTGTGTGTGTGTGTGTGTGTGTGTGTGTGTGTGTGTGTATGTATGTATGTATGTATGTGTGTAGCGTTTTTTTTCGTCCACGATAACTCTCGAAGAAATGGTCCGATCTTCTCGAAATTTTGCACACAGCTTAGTCACGGCAAAATCTCGGCCGAGTTCCATTTTCAGCAAAATCCGTTGTTTATTTCTCTAGCAACCGTTGCTAAGGTGTAAAATTTTTCGTTTCTTTTGTCTAGGATAACTTTCGAAGGAATCGTCCGATCTTGCTGAAATTTCGCACACCGGTTAGTTGTGGCAAGATCTATCACGAGTTCAATTTTCAGCAAAATCCGTTGGTTATTTCCTTAGCAACCGTTTCTAACGTGTTTTCTCACAAATCCTTATGAGTGCTCATTGGGGCAAGCCGGAAAATCAGTTTTAAGTCACACTCGATGGCCAAGGACACTGAATTGTTCTATTTTCTTCATAGCAACCGTTGTTTACTTCCCTAGCAACCGTTATGAAGGTTGGAAATTATTAATTTAATATCTATTTCCATCATTTTCGACGGCAAAGGACACAAAATCTTCCCAATTAGCTCCTTAGCAACCGTTGCTCACCGCCCTAGCAACCGTTGCTAATGGGGAAAAAAATTCATGTAAGTTTCGTTTCCAGTATTTTCAACGTACTATAGAGAAAATTGGGAAAATTTGGTGTCTTTTGCCGTCGAAAATGATCAAAATGAGTCTTCAAGTGTGCTAAATACGGACTTAAGGGCAGTGCGGATCGATTTTGACCGCCATTTAACCGTATGACAGTCACAAGATGAACTGATCGAAAAATTATGCAGGTCCAAATGTCTCGCATCGTGTAGAACCTAGAACCGTTTGCTTTGTTGCATTTGATCAAATAATAAGAGAGCCCGGTCAGACATCAACACTCGCAACATAGTTTGGTCAATTGAAAAAGAACGACACTTTACACAGTCACAAAGATACGAATTGAATTGATTAAATAATTTTTTTGTAATTTTTGAAAAATAGATGATAGTATCTACGGTAGTGGAAAGGTGAAAATACAGGTTTGGGAAGCGTTTGTGGGTGATATTGAAGCCTCTTTGAGAAAGCATACTGCTAAGGCACTTGGCAGCGGTTTTTTTTTCTAGAAACTTTATCTGGAAAGGTAACATTAAATTCAACTGTACATCGCATATCATAGATAAAATTATGAAATTGAATGTATGAAAATAATATTCATTGTCATCATTATGAATGGATACATTTGAATTTCAATAGTTTGTACATTAATTTAATTTGGTCACGACAGACTTAAAACTACTTTTGCTCATGTGAATTGTGCTCCCTGTAAACGCACATTATATCTAATAATACGCTATATTTATTACCTCAACTTGAGAATGTAAATCGAATTTTCAAGTTTGAAGTGTCACAAATTACGCGCATTTTAGACGTTTCTCCAGTCACATCCAAATGTGTTGCAATAATAAACCAAGAAATTGTGAATTATTCCAATATCATCTTGATTGACCTGAGATATTAATCAATCAAATGTCAACGTGATTAATTTAGAACTACTCTTTATCTATAACTTAAATAAAAACTTTTCAACATTGTTTATTCGCTAGTCTGTATCTCTCTAACGTGTAACATGTACACTATCAAGCGCACCCAAAACTTTGGAGTCCAATTCAATAATATGTTAACCACGAGAACACTGATCTACCGCATGGAACACATGACAAAATATTCGAGAATTATTTCTCTAATTCAGGTAATTTTCATTGAAATATACGAGATTCGTTGAAAAGGTTGGAAGTCTAATGTTTTGAAAGTATTATGAAGAATTGATGACGACATCGCGAAACGCGCCACACTCGAGCTCGTCTGTCAGTTGGGATCACGATTACATTTACTCGTTTGGTCAGGACACTATTCATAGTCGATTGAGCTCTTATGTATTTTGACCTTCAAAAACTAATTTTTTTAGGAGGAATTAGGAAGATTGATTGGTATTGATCAATTATCACAAAACAGTTAAGTAAATTTGAAATACTTTGACAAACTGAAGTTCGAGCGATACATGATTTTCCAAAAAAGGGCTAGAACCCCCTATTTTGCGTCAGTTTGATGAAATATAGATTAATTAAATATGGAAGAAAGAAAGAAAATATTTCAAAATTGTCTATTTTTCTTTGATAATTTGGTCAAGATTTTTTCATGAAGGTACTTATTGGACATTCAGTTTTATTTCTTCATACGTTGACGAGAATGACTCATTATGTCTCCGATGATCATATAATATTCAGTGAAATAAGAAGTGTTCAAATAGCGACCATATTACCAAAGTATAGTACGTATATATTTGGAAATGTCGCAATCGCTCGGGTGTAAATGTCACTTTCAAGTTGACCAGCTAGTTTAGTCGTAAGCTTTGCAGATGTAATTTCCGGTTTTCTTTTATGCTGCGATACTCACTCATACAAAGGACATGTCAATCTATCGCGTAATTACCTACGCCGCAAGCTAACGCATGCCTCCATGTGTGCATTGTGTAAATGATACTCTATTTCGTTGGGCTCATTTATCGGTTATTATCAATTGATCTTGTAGAAGGAATATTCCTTTACAAACAAGGGAATAGAAGGAATATTCCTTTACAACTACGCAGTTCAGGAGTTGGATCTTGAAGGAACTTTTGGAGTACGTTTCTTTCTTGATATAGAACAGTTTGGAAACATTTATCAAGAATTTTGTCTCATGCTTTGATTTCTCTGATATAAATATTCTATGAATTATTATTAATTGCATACGTGAGTAGTAGGTATATGTGCGATGTATATACAGCGGTCTATATATGTATAGGTATACACGTTATTCATTAGATAAATAATGATTCGCAAATTATTATTTCAGGGAAATCGATCGTTTGAGAAAGTTTCTCATAGCGTAATATGAAATAGTTTGCTGCTGTTGAATGCGAGCTCATGAACATAGACGAGAGTTCCTCCTCCTCTTGAAATGGTTTCGCGACAGGGTGGGAAGAGGCATTGAGGCGGGAGGCAGATGCCAACTGATAAAAGCGAGATCAATTGCAGGACATGTAGTCAGTCTGATCCCAGAGTACATTCTTGCATATCCTAGATTAGGTCATTTTTAAAAAAAAAATAAATTGCATGATTGTTTTAACACTTTTGCGATTTCGATTTTCAATTGTATCAAGTTATTAAAATATACTGAAAAAGGTAACTTTTAGTATTTTCTGGTCAGTGATATCGGTGATTGAAATCTGTTTTATCTGGATTTTAAAGTTTAAAATACTTACAGTTTTCTCTCTTAAATGCTTACAGTGAAAACCGCCGTATTAAAGTGAAAAATTACTGTATGAAGGTGGATGAATTATTGAGTGAAAGGGCAGTGGATCTTTTAATGTAAGCTTTTGAGAGAGCAGGAACTCCATTTTAAGACCCTAAAACCTTCTTTTTGGAAAATTGTATGAATTGTCCTAGAAGAATAACTAATAATTTTCATAATAACTTATATAGCTGCAAACTGAGATCACTTATGCATCTAAAATGCAAAATACTGTCACTGAGTAGGTGAGGCTGAATGTTTAGATTTCTAAATTTCATTTCCATTACTCTGTCAAATCGAGGAGCAAAAAATTTTATTGCAAAGATGAAATCAATTTTTCCAATGTATTATAATAATTCAAAAGTGACTGGAATCATCTCACGGGATTCAAAAATCTGGATACTATGAATAGAATAGTTTTCTTGATCGCATGGAAGTTCGATTTCATTGTATATGGATGTTCTGCATGGAACGCAAAACAGGTGAACCTTTCCTCCTTTTTTACTAACAAAAAAAGAGAGATCAAAATCTCTTCACCGTGCTGAAACTTTTGGAGGTTGATTGTATCACGGCGATAAGTAAACTACATTACCAGCGAGGCTAACTAAAAACGGGTTTGAACACTTTGAGTCAACTGTCAACAATCATACTTTTCAAAATTGATTTTGAGTAGCGAATATGCTATATAACCATACATATATGTGTCATACATTTTTGTGCCCAAAATCGTACTGCAACTAGCTCGTTAGGGGAAATACAGTTCGATATATGTGCAAAGAATGGATATTGACTCGTGCGATTCTCTTGCTTCGCTCGAGCAACAAACAAAACACTTTATCGAGAGTCTCACTCTTTCGCACTAGTATTAAAATATTTTATTCCACACAGCGCATGCTAATTTAAATATGGGGTTGCGTGTGCAATATCTCCTATTCTGATACAGAGCTTGCACATTGCAATCACTCTCCCACACGATATACTTTCTCATTCACTTTACTTTTTCGCACACTTCATTTGTTGGTGTCCGGCCTATTCACCAGAAATCAGTTAACAGAATTAAACTTTATGATACTTATACAAAGGGATATATGTGTGTATAATACTATTCAGTATACAGATTTCATGATTCGAAGATATTCCGGATATTCCTTCATAAAATAGTGAGTTTCGTGCTCATTATTCATAATCAAGTGACTCACGCTATTACGAAGGGACGTTCAGCAATTCTTCGTGTCATAACAATTATTTTATTTTTCTTAGTGATTACATAAAAACGTATTCTCAAGAATATTTTCTGAAATTTACAGTTTTATGTAACATTAACAGGTTATGATGACCTAGTGTGTGTATCTTATAGACGTATGTATTCTATACTGGCAGCTTCCAAACTATGTATCTTTCAAACAACTATTTTATGTGAAGAAAATTTAATAAGCGAACATTCTTCATGGTTGAGCTATTATATAAATATAAATTTGTGTCATGGTAGGCGTAAACCACACTTTTTTGGTCTTGTTTCGTCAGCATTAAGTTAATTTTTACGCCCTTGGGCCGTTATACTAAAGTAATCATGCCGCAGTACGTGATTCATTCTAACTTTTTATTTTGCGTTGTTACCATGACAACTGCCCTTGAGCGTAAAATTCTTTACACACAAAAACAAGACCAAATGCATACTCTACTCTCAGTATAACCAAAAATTATTTTCGCACCATGGGCGTAGGGTTCGCAACTCACTCTCATGGGTGATAATGTGACCCTCGGCCCGACTGCACCGGTTCTCGGGCTCTTCCGATTACCCGCGGGCCTAAAATTGCACTTTCGCCCTTGATACGAAAATAGCTATTACATTGTGTGAGTTAACGAGTTTTTCCTATGCGTTTTTGCTTTCTCAAAGAGAAAGCTTTGTAATGGGGCAAAAATCGACCCAACGAATCAGACCTCGGGACCTCGATTTTCGTGATCTACGGGTCGAAAAACATGGAAATTCAAAAGTGTCTGTATGTATGTATGTGTGTGTGTGTGTATGTGTGTGTGTGTGTGCGTCCCGTTTTTTTTTCGTCCACGATAACTCTCGAAGGAATGGTCCGATCGTCCTGAAATTTTGCACACAGGTTAATCGCGGCAAAATCTCGGGCGAGTTCAATTTTCAGCGAAATCCGTTGTTTATTTCCTTAGCAACCGTTGTTAAGGTGTCTATTTTTTCGTTTCTTTCGTCCACGATAACTCCCGAAGGAATGATCCGATCGTCTTGAAATTTTGCACACCGGTTAGTTGTGACAAGATCTAGTCCGAGTTAAATTTTCAGCAAAATCCGTTGGTTATTTCCCTAGCAACCGTTCCTAACGTGTTTTCTCACAAATCCTTATGAGTGCTCATTGGGACAAGCCGGAAAATCAGTTTTAAGTCACACTCGATGGCCAAGGACACTGAATTGTTGTATTTGCTCCATAACAACGGTTGTTTACTTCCTTAGCAACAGTTACGAAGGTTGGAAATCATTAATTTATGACCTGTTTCCATCATTTTCGACGGCAAAGGACACAAAATCTTCCCAATTAGCTCCTTAGCAACCGTTGTTTACCGCCCTAGCAACCGTTGCTAATGGGGAAAAAATTGATGTAAGTTTCGTTTCCAGTATTTTTAACGTACTATAGAGAAAATTGGGAAAATTCGGTGTCTTTTGCCGTCGAAAATGATCAAAATAGATTTTGAATTGATCATTTCCAACCTCAGCCGTCGAAAATGATCAAAAACGGACTTAAGGGCAGGGCGGATCGATTTTGACCGCTATTAAACCGTATGACAGTCACAAGATGAATTGATCGAAAAATTATGCAGGTCCAAATGTCTCGCATCGTGTAGAACCTAGAACCGTTTGCTTTGTTGCATTTGATCAAATAATAAGAGAGCCCGGGCAGACATCAACAATCGCAACATACAATGTTTGGTCAATTGAAAAAGAACGACACTTTACACAGTCACAAAGATACGAATTGAATTGATTAAATAATTTTTTTGTAATTTTTGAAAAATAGATGATAGTATCTACGGTAGTGGAAACGTGAAAATACAGGTTTGGGAAGCGTTTGTCGGTTATATTGAAGCCTCTTTGAGAAAGCATACTGCTAAGGCACTTGGCAGCGGTTTTTTAAAAAAATTAATCAATAGTAACTTATCAAAAGTCTCATCTGAGTGGATTGAACCTAAATGTATACTGAGCCTAAATCCAATATCATTAATTAATTAATAATATTGAATTTATTCCAATTTCCATCCAGAAGTACAGGGAAAAAATTAGATTTTTGTTTCTGTAAATAAAAATGTATTGTTGTTTCTGTTTCAGGTTTTCAAAATGCCGAAAGTTGCTGCACTATTGATTTTTGCACTATTTGCCCACACTTACGCTAAGGTATATTTTGTAATCGATCCAATTATTATTAATCGATTTCTAGCCCTATTACATAAATAAGAACTTTTGATAGCATATTTATCACTCATCTGAATTTATTGGACTAGTTTGAAAATTGTAATTTATGTTTACTTTGATAATGATATGCAATTAATATTATATATCATTTTAGAAAAAATATTGCGCAGTCTATAATTATTGCTTACGGCATTTCTCTCCAGTTATTTTTCGGTCAGAATGTCACCTCTTCATAATTATTTATCGTTATAATTATACGATTATGCCCTGGGGCTTCTCACTTATATTTTTAGCTCACCAACATAAATTCATTACATTTTAGTAAAGTGTCCTAAACTGAGGATTAGCTCTTGGATAACATTTGTAAGAATAATGGGTATTATTCGCCCATAAATCCTAAAGTCTCTATGGTACTCCATCTGAGAGTAGTGCATGCCTCGGATATTGCACTACTGCATGCAAGTTTGATCCAAATTCATGAAACTCCGAAAATATTTTCTACGTTAAAATTGAACTTGCTAAGGTAGCTCTGTGATAAATAAAAATTTTCAATTGATCAGGAATTGACGGCCTCGGTAGTATTGATCAAAGATCCCGGATCACCAAAAAATGTGACCGGCACCTTAAAAATCTCTCAAAAGGAGGAGAACGGACCGGTTACAATCACTGGTCAGATTCACAATCTCAATGCTAATGCTCTCCATGGCTTCCACGTTCACGAGAAAGGCGATTTGAGCCAAGGCTGCACATCTGCTGGAGCTCACTTCAATCCTGACAAAGTGAGAACAAATGATCAAAGATTTCTAAAAGCTAATCAATCTTTGTCGCCAATGAAACAGTGGAATCAAACAGATTTCATTATATCTGACTTGAATGGCTAATTTTTTGTTTGCATTTTGGAGCTTGTTGGTATGGAATTTAAAAATATCTCTGATCGAATCATCAGGTGAATCACGGTGCACAAAATGACACCGAGCGACACGTCGGTGACCTAGGCAACATCGAAACCAATGCGGAAGGCATCGCCTCAATCAACATCACCGACTCGATGATCTCTCTAAGTGGTCCGAAGAGCATAATTGGCCGCGCAATCGTTGTACATTCCGAGAAGGATGACCTTGGAAAGGGTGATAACGAAGACTCGAAGAAAACCGGAAACGCTGGTTCCCGTTGGGCTTGTGGTGTTATTGGCATCGTGTAGGTTTTGCAGAATAAGCCAGATTCCTATGATTTATGCGCAGTGTGTAACCAAGCTAATTTTTATATAAATCTTAGTGACTGAACTGAGCACATCTGTATCATGAATAATTACTTATTGTAGTTTTGAAATAAACATAAGTGAGAATCGAGCGCTGTTTCTGACTTGATTATGAGTTTATTCACTCATCAAGATTTCAATTTGCAAACGATTAATTCGGTAGTGTTTAAAGTATGGCAGTTGTATAGCAAAATATGTACCAATCGATTTTCTCATGCTTCTACATTGTATTTTGTAAATACTAAAGTGAACTGATAATTATTCATATCTCACTGCAATTATTTTGCCATTACTACTGCAGGAATTGACATTTCATGAAAATTGTCCCTATGTAAATACGTCTTAATTGTTTTTAAACTCACAAATCTTTATTTTTGCCTAAGTTAAACCCCACTGGTTTGTGTTGTGCATTCAAAATTAAATTTAAAAGCTTCATTCTCGTTATAACAGTATACCAATTGATATTTATACCAATTGATCGATTATCAATTTGGTATCTACATTTTCAAAATTCTTTTTTTCAATTCTGGCTATTCTTATGGTTGATCAAAATCTACTGAATTAATAATAATGAATTTGTTCTCCAAAATATGTTTACCTGTGATCAAGATGTCGGTTGTAAAATAAATTATTGAGCTCAAGTCATCATATTAGTTTTTGATATTGAAGATGTGGCCAATAGTTTATGAGAATGGAAAATATAGAAATAAGAATCCAGATTCCAAAACATTTTTCTAGATAATTTTTCCTTACTTTACTTTACGCCTTTGACATCGAAAGGTTGAATATCAAATGAATTTGAATTACATTTACTGTGCGCATTCTACATTTCCACGCACGGTTCAAAAGTATGTTTCGATTATCTTTTATATATTCCATTGTGGATACATCTTTCACGTACTTATTATTTAAATTTAACATGAGCATTTCAAATAGGGGACAGAGAGAGGCAAGGTAGGCAGAATTTTTACAAATTCCTTTTTCTTCTATAAGCAGCGCTGGACACATGGTACTCACAAATACTCATGCACTAACACAAATTTCAGTAAGGGTCATCCTTACGGGTTGCGAAAAATCAGGAGATGTTCATAGTTTGCCAACTTACCTCCAACTGACAACCTGACTCTCTTTCCCCTATACAGTTATAGTGAATTAGAATTGCTTCTAAACTACTATCAGATATTGAAAGATTATTTTGTGATATTTAATACGCGTAATGAACAATATATGTATTTTCAAAACCTACCATCATGTTTTATTCCAATTATGAAATTGAATCTGATCTGGGAGCAGTTTATAGTTGAGTCAACTATGAATCTCCTATAAATATAGTTCAATTCTCACCCAGCTATGAGATATTGTGAATTCAACTAAACAAAAAATTTCACTGATGTACATCATGGAAAAATTATCAATTATACTATATTTAAAGTAGATTTCATTCAATATAGTACTTTTATTTTTAGTAGATATGATTGAAAGGATGCAGTTGACTATAATTCTGGTTCATTAAACAATAAATATTAGTGGATGATAACCAAATAGTAATTGAACATTGTTGAAACAACTATAGAACATCAAGATTATTTACATAAATAAAGTTAATTTAACGATATTTATAGTAGATTGCTCTATAATTTCGTTTACTATATCATATAGCAGATTCCGATAAGGGAATTTTTCTCAGTGTTGAACTTCAACTTTGATTATCCTTAGCTTCCTTAATTATTGACGAAACTGATTGAATTTAATTCCTCTAACTTATTCTTTCGTCAACTATTAGCCCCTCAGTGTCCCCCGTTTTTCTCATCAGCAGTGTTCTCTACCTCACTCACGTCCTGTGGTTAGGTCTGAATAAATCAAATCACAAGTTGCCTGACATCACTCTACGAATCATCTCATGACTTTTCAACTACAAAAATGAAGTGAAATGAAGACTCATTAATATTTTTTTCATCAACTTCTGATTGAGATTTTCGTTACCGACAGTCAAGTTTTTGTGAAACTATTTTATAAATTCAATTATGTTGAAAATTACTTTATAACCAATAGTTATTTAAAAAAAATTAAAAAACACTTTTTTGAACGTACGCTATGGGGAGACTAAAGAGAATAAAATAATTTTCACGAGAAAATAATGTCGTGTTTATCCATTTTTTCACCAACTCATATCTAAAATCAAGACGACAATTTTATATCATGAAAATTATTTTCTTTGAAGTTTCTCGCATAAAAGCATATGCGCGAAATCGGCGCACCAGTACTTTGTGGTAATAAATTCAGTTTATACGATTGGGATAGTGTAGCCTCTAAACTATGTATTTTTGTGAAAACAAGTTTTTTTTTGTCATGTGTTTCCATATTGAAAATGGCAATTGTATTACCGCATAATTTTATAAACCTCTACCCTAAAACTTGAGCAAAGCACAATATTAAAGTTTGACTGCAATTATATTAATATTTTGTCGAAAACAATATAGCTTCCTGCAAAAAACATTGCAGCAAATTCATTTCATTGTTATTCGATTGTACAACCTACTTAATTAAAAAAAAAAGTAAGAAAACTTTAAAACGTTCTGTGATTGCGACGTAGTTTTGAGTTCCAAATACCTCTGCTTTTATATTTGTATATTAAACCTTTTATTGAAAGTAATATTTAGAATAGATTTATTGATAACTCGTATTTTTTTACAGGGAAGGACCAAACTCTGCTTCTTACTTACAAGTTGAAGTTTTTCTGCTTTTACTAACTGCGATATACTCCATTTCACGTACATTGTGAATAGATGACTGCCAGAAAACTCACCATCATTGTGAAATCAACTTATATTGTAAAATAATTTTTTCCAAACCTTTTATTTATTATATGTAAGACATGATGATATTAATTTTGAGTCAATTTGATCACTAATTGTATGTACCGAAGATGTAATTTTGAAAAAAGTATACAATCATAATACAAAAATGAAATTATTGAAATCTTTGATGATAAAATGAAATGATGAATGAAATGAAAAGAAATATTTGAAATCATAATACAATCATCAATACAAATGAAAGTGCGTAGTAAAAAATTTCTGAATTCATTGAAAATCGATACAAACTCAAACAATGTAATGTATTGTAACTATTAGAATAGTGCTCCATATACTTAATAATTTTATTCTATATTCTAATAAGTTTTGAATATAGAGATAGGGAGAGAGAGAGAGCAGAATCATCTCAGGTTTCCGAGAGATTTTCAAATTTTTCATATATCAATACCAAAAGACTATGTCACTGAAAATTGTAGTGACTTCGTGCAAAAGTATATTACAGAATTAAAGCAACAAAAATAAACATAAACATCTTTGGGGTCGTCGAAACTTCTACAGATCATTTTATGTTTCTTTTCCTTATAGATTGGTTCGATGACATGATTGAATAACACATTTCGACAATAGTGCAAAAGAGTTGATTTTTGCATGAGTTATCGGCCAAGCGAAATGCGAATCATTGTTTGCACATGTACTCAACTATATTTTCAGTAGAATGCGTAAAACGTGATTATCATACCAAAAGCAGAAAATAAAATCATGTTCCACGCATACTTTTGTCAGAACTATTTTCAACCTTGCAGCTGTTTGTTGAAAGCGAAATCAAATGAAATAATTCGTGTTCATTTATAAATACAATTTAATTTGGTTATTTTGTGAGAAATTGTTTAAGAATGATAAGTACTTACATTCACGAAGAGTATCAAAATCAATAATATATGTATGTCAAATGAACATTAAATTCATATTTATCAGGAAAACAGAATCGATTTAAGTAATTTCTACTAAATAGATGCTGTCATCAAGCATTTATATATGAATGTAATTTCTAACCTCTGGTATGATTATAATTCATATAATTGATTTTATCAGCCTTCCCAGAGTAATGCATTTCTAGTTGATTCTCATAATTAAACTAGTGTGCACAAGTGTTTCGTACACTTGTTTTCAAGACCAAGTCAAGATTTTCAAAATATTTATACCTTCTTTGAGAATTCAATCATCATACATACATACATACATACAATTCTTAACTAACAAAAGGTTCATTACACATATTCTCAAAGAAAGTATAAATATTTTGAAAATCTTGACTTGGTCTTGAAAACAAGTGTACGAGACACTTGTGCGAGCTAGTTTGATTATGAGAATCAACTATAGAAATGCATTACTCTAGAAAGGCTGATAGAATCAGTTATATAAATCAAAACCAATAATATTCGTGAGTCATAACTTGAATATCCGCATTCGCAAGAAGAGGTATAGTGCATAGTGCATGGGAATCATCTCAACAATTTATCTTGCACAACCAACTAATCCCCCACCCCCCCCACACACACACACATATATAATGAGAATTTTTTGTATTGCTGTTCTGTCTTGTGTGTTATATACATAGATATACACCCGACAATAATTCTTATGTTCAGTGCGCTATCTTTATGTTCACTTTTTTCGCTGACTGGACTCTAATACTATCTTAACTTATAGGAAATATAGAATCATTTCAAAAATTGTAATTTATATGATTAAATGAGAGAATTTAAGATAATACTCAGGATTTTTTAGCTTTTATGGAATTAAACAGGAATCTCAAAGTCTTTTGAATGTGTTATGTGATAACACTGTTCACAAAAAGGAGCCTTCATGACTTGAAAACTTATCATTAAAAAAAAATCGTATATTAATATGTACATGAAGAAGTAAAATTTAATAAATTGTTGAAATCTTAGAATGGTATTTTTCATTTCAAATACGTACGGAATACTTAACAATTGACTGTGCACTAAGAAAAATCGGGATATAGATATTTACTAATTCAACTTTAGAGGAAAACCTACACTGAGAAAAATTTGGTTTGTAAATCCTACTATACCGTATAGTAAAGAAAAATATAGTGAACCATACTATATTTATACATGAAATTCACTATCTTATAGGAAATTATACTATCCATCTATAGTTAAATTCAGTAAACGTTATCACTATACAAAATATAGTGTCTGTAACTATATTTTTACAAGATTTCACTAGTATATAGTACATCTTACTAATATATAGTAAACAACCATGTATGTATAGTTACCGGCACTATAAATCTACTAACAAGATAGTTTTGATATATGAACTATGAATCCGAAGTAAAAATATATTTGTTCATGAGCATTTCGAGGAATAAAAAATGAACTTTTCAAAGTATGTTCTGTAAGTGATATTTCTCGTACAATCGATTGTCGGCATCAGAGTTGGAAAAAAATCACTTTTTAATAATTTGTTTAAACAATTATTGTTTAAACAATTATGAAATTATGTCTTTGATCGAAGTTTTGTCATCTTACATCTTCCACGGTTTTATTCTATTTTCGAAAATTACTTTGAATTTAGCTCGCCCACATTCTCAGTGGGCTTTAACGGATTAAGGGTTCGAAAATCTGAAAAAATCCTTTTTTTTCTTAATAATTTGCCATTTGTAAAGTAAATTTTGACATATTTTCAGGTAATCTGAACCATATTAATCTGGCAAAACGTCCTAAATTTTGTATAGTAGGATTCACCAAAAAAGTATGGCTGTCGCATTTTTCCTTCATATAAAATAATAAAAATATAGTAGGGTTTACCAGAAATTTTTTTCAGTGTAGTAGCCGTTACTAAATTTTAAAACACAGAGTACTATATCTTTAGTAAAGGTTAAAATTACGGATAGTAAAAATTTGCTCATACCGATAACTAAGTAAATTCTAGTAAAGTTTACTATACTAAAGTAAAAAACCGCTGCCAAGTGCCTTAGCAGTATGCTTTCTCAAAGAGGCTTCAACATCACCCACAAACGCGTCTCAAACCTGTATTTTCACCATTCCACTAGCGTAGATACTATCATTTATTTTTCAAAGATTACAAAAAAATTATTTAATCAGTTCAATTCGTATTTTGTGACTGTGTAAAGTGTCGTTCTTTTTCAATTGACCAAACTATGTTGCGAGTGTTGATGTCTGACCGGGCTCTCTTATGATTTGATCAAATGCAACAAAGCAAACGGTTCTAGGTTCTACACGATGCGAGATATTTGGACCTGCATAATTTTTCGATCAATTCATCTTGTGACTGTCATACGGTTTAATGGTGGTCAAAATCGATCCGGTCCGTATTTAGCACACTTGAAGACTCATTTTGATCATTTTCGAGGGCAAAAGACACCAAATTTTTCCAATTTTCTCTTTAGCACGTTGAAAATATTGGAAACGAAACTTACATGAATTTTTCTTCCCCTTAGCAACGGTTGCTAGGGCGGTAAACAACGGTTGCTAAGGAGCTAATTGGGAAGATTTTGTGTCCTTTGCCGTCGAAAATGATGGAATTGGGTCATAAATTAATGATTTCCAACCTTCGTAACTGTTGCTAGGGAGGCAAACAACCGTTGCTATGGAGCAAATACAACAATTCAGTGTCCTTGGCCATCGAGTGTGACTTAAAACTGATTTTCCGGCTTGCCCCAATGAGCACTCATAAGGATTTGTGAGAAAACACGTTAGGAACGGTTGCTAGGGAAATAACCAACGGATTTTGCTGAAAATTCAACTCGGACTAGATCTTGCCGCGATTAACCTGTGTGCAAAATTTCAAGACGATCGGATCATTCCTTCCGGAGTTATCGTGGACGAAAGAAACGAAAAAAATAGACACCTTAACAACGGTTGCTAAGGAAATAAACAACGGATTTCGCTGAAAATTGAACTCGCCCGAGATTTTGCCGCGATTAACCTGTGTGCAAAATTTCAAGACGATCGGACCCATTCCTTCGAGAGTTATCGTGGACGAAAAAAAAACGGGACGCACACACACACACACACACACACACACACACACACACACACACACATACATACATACAGACACTTTTGGATTTCCATGTTTTTCGACCCGTAGATCACGAAAATCGAGGTCCCGAGGTCTGATTCGGTGGGTCGATTTTTGCCCCATTACAAAGCTTTCTTTTTGAGAAAGCAAAACCGCTGCCAAGTGCCTTAGCAGTATGCTTTCTCAAAGAGGTTTCAATATCACCCACCAACGTGTCCCAAACCTGTATTTTCACCATTCCACTAGCGTAGATACTATCATCTATTTTTCAAAAATTAAAAAAAAATTATTTAACCAGTTCAATTTGTATCTTTGTGACTGTGTAAAGTGTCGTTCTTTTTCAATTGACCAAACTTTGTCGCGACTGTTGATGTCTGCCCGGGCTCTCTTATTATTTGATCAAATGCAACAAAGCAAACGGTTCTAGATTCTACACGATGCGAGACATTTGGACCTGCATAATTTTTCGATCAATTCATCTTGTGACTGTCATACGGTTTAATGGCGGTCAAAATCGATCCGCCCTGCTCAAAGTCCGTATTTAGCACACTTGAAGACTCATTTTGATCGTTTTCGACGGCTGAGGTTGGAAATGATCAATTCAAAATCTATATTGATCATTTTCGACGGCAAGAAACCAAATATTCCCAATTTTCTCTATAGCACGTTGAAAATACTGGAAACGAAACTTACATGAATTTTTTTCCCCCTTAGCAACGGTTGCAGGAGCTAATTGGGAAGATTTTGTGTCCTTTGCCGAAAATGATGGAAATAGGTCATAAATTAATAATTTCCAACCTTCGTAACGGTTGCTAGGGAGGTAAACAAGGGTTGCTATGGAGAAAATAGAACAATTCAGTGTCCTTGGCCATCGAGTGTGACTTAAAACTGATTTTCCGGCTTGCCCCAATGAGCACTCATAAGGATTTGTGAGGAAACACGTTAAAAACGGTTGCTAGGGAAATAACCAACGGATTTTGCTGAAAATTGATCTCGGGCCCAGATCTTGCCACAACTAACCGGTGTGCAAAATTTCAGCAAGATTGGACCATTCCTCCAAAAGTTATCATGGATGAAAGAAACGAAAAAGTTTACACCTTAGCAACGGTTGCTAAGGAAACAAACAACGGATTTTGCTGAAAATGGAACTCGGCCGAGATTTTGCCGTGACTAAGCCGTGTGCAAAATTTCGAGAAGATCGGACCATTCCTTCAAGAGTTATCGTGGACGAAAAAAAAACGGGACACACATACATACACACATATATACAGACAACTTTTGGATTTCCATGTCTTTCGACCCGTAGATTACGAAAATCGAGGTCCCGAGGTCTGATTCGGTGGGTCGATTTTTGCCCCATTACAAAGCTTTCTCTTTGAAAAAGCAAAATCAGAAACAACTCTATTCTTGAACATCATTAACTTCAAAATGCCCTGAGAGGGGCTTTGAAATCATCTCAGTTCGCAGAATTAGTCGAACTTTTTAAAAATTCAAGTGGACTGCAAGAAGAGAGATAGGAGAGGCTATCCGAGATGACGCAGTACTGCATAGGGTGACCAGTAACGTGAAAAAAATTGGCTGCTGAATTGACGATACGATAGGTGTAGCGGTTTTGACAAAATTCCTTAGAATCATCCATATCCTTTCGTCCGTGTACATTTCGAAGATCACCATGCACCCTAGTCTCCTCCCCCAGAATGAACGCTCTATTCAGTTTTTTCCCAACGCAGATTAGCACTATCCAGTAAAATCGAGCAAAATATGTACTGAATTATAGAGCTACAGTCTTTGCGAGCAAACGCTAAATAGTCTCAGTCTTCGTGGGAAGATTTAAATAGTGCTACTCTTGGTTTGCAATTCAACAAATTCAAAAAGTCAACAGATTTATAAATAGTTTGAACAGATGTTCGAGAGAGTTTCTTATGATGCAATGAAATAACGTTCACTGCTTTTTAATTCGAGGTTAAATATGGATGAAAGTTGTTCGTTCAGTTGGAATGATTTCGGAAAAGGGTGGGAAGTGCATCAAGGTGGGGATTATCAATGGATATAAGCAAGATCAATTTCAGTATGGGTTCTGAGTTTGTTCCAAGAGTACATCCGTGCATATCTTTCTTTAGGTAATTATTCTATAATAACTAAATTTTGTGGCCATTTATCATAAACTTCAAATTAAATGATAATATCGTGCACGAATCTCAATAATTGGCAATTTTTGGATAGATGGTTTTTTACATAAGGTAACTGTACCCAATGTGCCCCCCCCTAAGGGTTTTTCGCGAATTTGACTATGATAGACTTCGAATTTTAAAATTCTGTGAACGGCATCTCAAAGCTTAGCTCAATACCTATTAGAAACCATCTTCAATCATCATTCGACTATTTTAACCTATCGAAAATCGCAATTTAAAAAAAAACGCAAAAAGGCTAAATGCACAAAACGTGTACTCAATTTGGCACAATTTTTTAATCATTAGCTACAGCCTATATAGGCCTACAGGGACGATCCAATTGGCATTGAAATAAACTCTCAATTATGTTCCCAGTGATATTTATACAAAATTTTTAACATACAACTCAAAAATACGCGTCGAAATCATCGTAATATGTCTATACAAATATTCAATGATTTCACTCAGTCTTCCCATTTAAAAACGCGTAGAGGGGCATATTGGGTTCACTTTTTTTTTTGATGCGAAAAACAGCAATTTGAGTAGGATAAAAAATAATTTTAGGAAAACTGATGAGACCAATCGAAAGCTGAGATGTTTTTACACAAAAAAGAGTAATGACACTTGAGAGATAAAAATTATTGACACCTGATTTTTGAGGTTGAGTGTGAAAAGTGAAATAAGAAAATGGTGAAAAAATCAGTAAGTGAAACTTCAAAGTGTTGTAGGAGAGTGGTTTTAAGGGCTAAATGGGCGGGGAAGATACCGAAAATTTTCTTTTAATTCCCCCAACATAACCCAAGAGCGACTAATGCTCAGAGAGCACCGGAAATACGAAATCTGACGATTGTGCCAAATTGGGTACAGTGCCAAATTGGGTACAGTTACCTTAATTTTTTCTGGAAAAAACGAAAGATAGGCTTGTTGTATTCGGGTCACTCTGTAGAGGTAAAGACAGTGAGACTTTTGAGGTGTAATTACAATAAATTACGTGGTCTATGTATGTATGTAAAGACTTCTATGCATACCATAAGAAATTTTACGTTTCAAGTTTTGTCCGCTCTTCGACATGAGAGTCCATTGAAAACTTTTATCTGAGCCAACTGCAATTTCACTGATTGTATTCTAATTCAACTATGATGAGAAAATTATTTGGCATAAAAGTTGTTTCTGTTTCAGGTTTTCAAAATGAAGAAAGCTACTACTTTATTAATGTTAGCACTGGTTGCTCATATTTACGCTGAGGTACGTTCTATAATCTACTTTAAGTGGTGCTTCTTCTTATCATAATACTTATCATATTCATTTTGTATCATAATGCTCACGCGAGAAATGAGAAAAGATTTCTCATAATAATGTTTAGCATCAACGAGAGTCAGTGAGATCATTTTACCATCTTGATAAAAAGCATAGCGATTACAAACATTTCTTTGATACAGTCATGAGTCTTAATTAGCATATTAGAAAAAACATTACTTACTAAAGTAATTTCACCATTAAATAAGAATTTCCAACAAATTAGGAATGGTCTGCCTCGGTAGTTTTGACACAAGATCCATCGTCGCCAAAAAATGTTACTGGTGTCATGATACTCAATCAAAAGGAGAATAATGGCCCAGTGACAATTACTGGCAAGATTTACAATCTCAAACCTAATGCTCTTCACGGGTTCCACGTTCACGAGAATGGTGATTTGAGCCAAGGATGCACATCTACTGGAGCCCACTTCAATCCTGACAAAGTAAGAAAAAATGATCACAGAATTCTGAAAGCACACGCAATCTTTTCACCAATGAGATGATAAAAGCTTTATTCGATTTCATTCGATTTTATCGCTATATAAACTTTGTTATACATGTCTGTAACTCAATCGAATACAATTCAAAAATATCCCCGATCGAATCATCAGATGAATCATGGTGCACAACACGATTGCGAGCGACACGTCGGTGACCTAGGCAACATCAAAACCGATGAGAACGGTACCGCCACGCTCAACATCACCGACTCGATGATTTCTTTGAGTGGGCAAAACAGCATCATTGGTCGCGCATTCGTTGTGCATGCGGAGACGGACGACCTTGGGAAAGGTGGAGTTGAACTTTCAAAGAAAACCGGAAACTCCGGTGCTCGCTGGGCCTGCGGTGTCGTTATCGGCACTGTCTAAATTCTAAATATAATGGTGCGCAGTGTAGGACCGATTTAATCTTAATAAATTGTAAAAATAGCTGTTACTAATAAATAGTTAACTTAATAAATAGTAATAAGAGTTTATTTTCAAAAAATTCATTGTCTGGACTGAGCCCATGTGTAAAAAATTTATGGTAGTTTTGAATGAAATAAGCGCCAATGAAGATTAAACATTGTTTTTCATTTCATTATTACAACGAAGGAGATTTCGTCATTTGCAGGTTTATAATATATTAACATCATATTGAGATGCCAAAAAATATTTTACGAAAGTAAAACGCGTGAAATAGGAAATATAAAAAATCGTGCCAAATTAGCTTAATTTATTTTTGATGAGAAAAAGAGCATATTGAGTAGGATAGAAAATAGTTTTGAAAAAACTGATGTGACTAATCGAAAAATGAGATGATTTACACGAAAAAGAGTAATTACACTTATTCCCAAGTGATACGAAATAGCGAATAAAATGTCAGACAGACAATAAATAATAGAGGAACATATTATTAGAGGTCATTTGGTCAGGTATCTTACGTAAAGAAAAAACTAAATCAAAGTGAATTCCGAGTTCTTTCTATTAGTTTAATCTTTTTCAATATGTATACAATTTTTCTTTTTCTTGCTGATTAGTAGATATACCGAACGCTCAATAAATTTCATACTATATTATATAGAAAGATCAATTTTGTTTGTTATTCAGATTAAGACTTGATCCAAACTATGATAATGTTTTTCCTGTCTTCCACCGATCACTCAGCAGGCTTTAGCTGTTAATGAGTAATATGTAACGTTAATAGTACCAAGGAACTTTGAGTTCAAAAAGAAAATGTTTTTAGAAGGAAGTAGAATCTCAAGTTTGCTCAATTTGAAATGTGCTTGAAGACTAAATTATGCAAAAGTTGCCTACACAGAGAAAGATCGATCTCGGCAAACTCGGTTACAAAAACTTGCTTATAATTATCGTCTAAATATAGAGTAGCTACCCTATGTATAGAATACAATATAGTCCAGGTGGACAGATGCATCATTATTCCAGGCGAATTTCACACGAGAGCTGCTATTTAAAATTTTTCGGATCATGTGCAATACTTCAATGTGGTTAGAAAATTTAGATTTGCAAAGTTGTGTTCATAAATGCTTCTCAACTTTTAACATTTTAGCTTCGTTTAGCTTTACCTTTGTATCTGTTTGTCTTTTAGCAGCACAAAGGCCAGACCTTTGTCATTAAAGTTTAGCCTGCTTGAAAGTTAGTAGCTATGCCCGGGGAAAAATATTCCACAAGAAGATATTGTTGTACATTGTTTTTTTATGAAAAAATGATGAATATATATTGTAGTGGGTTTCCCGTTATTGATTCTATATCTCGAAATCCAATGTTTCTTAAAATCAAATATATCTACATCATGATAATAATTTTCAATAAAAGGTCAGCTTGGAATAATACTACGGGAGTGTTGCGGTAATGTTAAGGAACAATCGAATTTTCCACATATACGTACACATGTGGAGAAAATATGTAAATATAGGTTGAAGAATTTTTCGTCCACGTCAGGCACGCGCACGCGCGCGATTCAACAACCTCTGGTAATCGTGCCAATGTTTGTTTTTCTTCCCTCCTACGCGCCAAAACGATCATCCAGCCGCGGGGTGTCGTGCAAGTTGCCATAGAAACTGCGCGGGCAAAATGAATACAGTCAGGCGTATGGGGACAGTTTCGCCAATCGCGTGCCGGTATCGGCAAGCGTTTTCCATTCAAAGCCACCGCGGCGCCAATCATACCGAACTAAAGTAGGCGTCGTCGATCGATCATGATGTTCTTTCTTCTAGGATCATTCGCCGCAGACAAGAGGCTACGCATTGTCCGAGTTGCAGTGGACAACGACGCTCATTTGCTTACTGCCATTGCGCAAAAAATAGTGTATAACTGTCCAAGCCGCGTCTCTACAATAAATAGCATTTGAAACAAAGAATACAGTTAACACGATTGCGATTTTTAAAAAAAAAATTGATTAAAGTTCACAGATACAGCAGCATTTTGTTAAAATTGAATTCACCATTTTAATATCTCTGTCTATTGAAAGTGCTTTTGATTTGAGTTCTAACACTTTGTGCAAGTGCAGTTATTTAAATTTTTAACAACACTCTTTGAAATCAATCACTAACAAAAATGGTTTCGTGTAGCATGAACACAATCAAATACGTTCTCTACGCTTTCAATTTCGTATTTACTGTAAGTCATAGTACTGTTAATTTACTGTTATTGTAACACGTTTGATCAATCACTACATTATTTTCATGAAAGAATATCCTATTGGCGATATTCCCAAAACCCTGGCTCATGTAATTCGATGTCATTTCTATTCCAATGAGAAGTTAATCACAAGGAAATATTTAAAAATTGATGTATGAATGAACTATGGGTTCGAGGTAAAATCAAAGCAAATCATTCGAAGGATCTAACATTTTGATTTTCAACTAATTCTTTCAATGTTTTTTCAATGTCACGGAAATTTCTCAATCCAACGGAACAGTTACATGGAAAATTTACTGTTTAATCCTTTATTAATAAACAATTTGATAAAAACAATGTTGTATTATGCAAATTAGCACATCTGCTGCACATTGTTACGCAGAAAGCATATAGACGCCTTGGAAAATCGATTTTGAACATATTCATATAGTTTAACGTTCCTAATTTTTTTTCATTATTACTATTTCTTAACTCTAGTAAAAGGCTATGAATAGATGCATAAGACACAATAACCAATAAAAATCTTAACTTCAATTGTTTTTTTAATTTTCCGGTATACAGTAAATTTGAAGAAGCGGGTATAAACGTATATTTCATTTGAAATGGAAAATGGTCAAAATGTACATTTGTGGCATTTCGTATAACTGCAGTTTCTCTTTTGGTTTTTGTTGTATAGCTGTAACTCAAAGTGATATTTTCTAATCTAATGAATCAGAAATCACCAAATGAATTTTTTTCAACCCGACCTATAAACCGTTTTCATGGACCCTGAGTTATCGTTCCTCTGAACTGATTAACCAAATCATTATCTGTTGAATCTATTCTACTAAAGAATTATTTGAAGAATAATTTTTTTCAATTGGAAGATGTGAAAACATTTTGAATCGTTTTTACACACTTACAGAGTATTGAAAAAGTAGTGCATAAATTTATTTTAACTTGTAAATTGAATATAAAATTTGTTCTCATCTCAAATGAATTTTCATACTCTATAATGGAAGATTCTTCAAACTGTTGCCCTACCTTTAGAGTATTTCAGATAAAATAAAGGGAGTTGTATTGATCCAAGTCGAGCAACTATAACTCATTATTTATCCACCGATAGCATGACTCATTTTGAAATAGGAAATTTGCATTTTTCCGAACTACCACTTTTTTATAGGTGTATTGCATAGAATATACAACAATAATAAAGTCGTATTTTTTTATTTTTGTTTAAAGATATTTTTTAAAAAGATACGAGTGTTGAATAATTTAGCGTTTTCAATACATACAGATATACTTTACGTGTAAATGCCGTCACAGTGGTTCTACCCGTGTGACGCAGATTTTACCCCCACGTATTAGCTCGAATTTCGATTGAATCATAAAATAAAAAAATACAAACCAATTAGCTTTGCACTAACTATTTAAATATGCATTAAAAAAAAGCATACAAATTCCCTATTCCACATACCAGTGTAGCTGCTTATTAATAATTTTAAAGTCTCCGATAATTGTAAATGTTTTCAGAACTCGATTTCGTACCGTGAATTATGAATGAGCAATCTAGTTCAATAATAACCGTGGATATATATTAAAATAATTTTCTTTACTGATAATGAGCGACATTATCAGGAAATTAATTGTATGACTTATGTTAAAACGTGACATTGATGGAAAACAAAAAAAATGTAGTTATTGAAAAAGTTAATCAAGCGATTACCGCTGGCTATAGCGTCTTGAGAATCAAACTTTATTTATCAATGTCGACCCAACGCAATGGAAAAAGTCAACTTTAATATCTCTGTGAATTCACTGGATTCGATTTCCTGATGAAACTACCGCAATCTATAGACAATGTTACAGTCAAAGAGCTGCGAGTGCTTGGCAAATTGGCTGGGCTCCGTCACCTCTCGACAGACTAGATCTTTCCACGCCTATTTACAAGCACATTCAGTAATTCCCGGAGATGATTGTGTTATTCTTAAGTTTCTGGGGCCTTAAGCCAATTCAAATGAAAGTAATTAGGGCGAATATATAATTCTGTTAATATGGAACAATCATCCTAAATCTCAAGAAAGAGGCCGGGTCTTAAGTTGATTGTAGTCAATACCCTAGACCTATTTCCAGAGTAGAGCAAAGATCTAAGACCTAAAATAACCCAATAAATAGAGTTTTTGCTTTACTTATCTACAGCCGATTGAATCTTGGCGTAAAGTCTTAAAAAATGTTTTACTTTTGGAACTATTACGTGAGAAGAGAATTTTCAAAAGATTTGATATTATATAGAAACAATTCAAATCGTAGCGATCACTTGCATTTTTCAGCAACTTGTTGAGAATCTATATGATTGTTATCTATGCAAAAGATAATATACGTCCTTTATTTTATTCAAAATCTCACTTAATATCAAAGATTTGAATTTGGATTTAATAGATAATGAGAGATGGGCAAATTCCGTACTTGATTCATTGAAACAGAGTATTAAATACTTATATTTAATTAAAGTATTTGAGAACATCCTATCTAAGTGTAGTCATGAAATACATATGGATCCAATTATTTCATTACAAATAAATATAAAATAAAAAAATATATATTATCTGTATTTTCAAATATTTTTATTTGAAATGTGAATACCTGAAAATTTGGTATTCATTAAACACTTGTATTTGATTACTGTTCACCACCGTATAGATACGTATAAATCGTCAACAGGCGAGAGCTCTTGCTCACGAGTACGTTGATTCTAATGAAATCGCGCCATATAGCTACATATTAGCCATATAGATACATATTAGCTATGACAAGTGGAAATCCGGGTATAGTGCACCCGTATTAACTTTTAAATCTAGAATTAAACACCAATTAGTAAGAAATAACAACAGATTAATGATACAACTTTTAATTAAACCAATATTGCACCGAAATCATAATACTGAGGAGGATAAATAATGGACCGTGGCAGGCAAATCATGAACTCTGACAATATAGAGATCACTCAATCTCATACGTCCTGGAGCGGTCGACCCTCTCATGTGCATTCCAGGGCAAAGCTTGGGCACTTTGATCTGGATAATATCGAGACCTCGGATCGGTTTAATATGACATCATTTTTTTCATCCTAATCCGGGAACTCACTCAATAGAAGCATCAGAAAAGCTACTGATTTCAAAAAGTCGATTAAAGCTCTAACCATATAATGACATTGATAATTCTCTGATTGCAAGTCAGACTCATGTCAATTATAACTCTACTAAACAGAGTTATAATTGATATGAGATTGACATAAAGTTTATAAAATGACTGCTGCTAACTGCTCTTGCTAACGTATAGCTGTCTAGATAACTTATGATTCATCCAAAGAAACGAAATTGGTATAGTGCGTTTTGCAGGCTAATAATTCACGCATTGATGAAGGAGAATGTATGTTGTCAAATTTGTGGAATCTGTTCCTATTCAATTAAAAAGTAAATTTGCCATAACTTATATTTGAAAAGACAGCTTTGAACTTTGTGGGTATTGGTTCTCATTTAATTGCTTCTGTTAGCAAAATTTGTTTTCCTTATATACAAGATCCTTACTGTTACCATAATCTGAATCCAAATAATCCGATAATGTTATTATTTTCAAACATAGGCATTTATTTTTTGTTTTATCGTATTGTTAAATAAAACACAAGTATGTAGAGTCACCTAATGGAAGCTCAAAAATACGAATCAGATAATTATTTGAAAAGCATACAATTAGAAGTAAAATAAATAAATAAATAAAAAAAAATAATTAAATATTATATCATGACTAAACCTCATTTCTATGAGTATCTCCAAACTTCTTAAAATTGTTATTATTTATATTATCTTTGTGCGTGGTGTCTAATTTATATGAATCATTTTCAAGAAATATTAACTGTAGATTTCAGGACTAGGCTTCATCATAACAGGTGCCCTAGTTCTTTCAAATTTAGTGGAATTCAGACACTTTCTGGAGGGGAAGCCAATTCTAGCCTCCGTTGTTCTAATAATTGTTGGAACAGTTATTTTTATCATCGCATTCGTCGGATGCTATGGGACAATCAAGGAGCATTATAATTTGTTGGTTGCGGTAATTATAATTAATGCTAAATATAACAATTTATTTAAAGGTATAGGCAGTCCAGAAAATTCACGTGGTTGAGAAGTTAGTTCAAATACAATTATAAAATTCAAATATCTTCGTCACTTGGATTTCTGTGACTCTCAGAAAGATTCATCGTGAATTTCTCCGAAATTATACCAAGAGTTCTTGGCTTCAAGAGCACTCGAGTATACTTGAAGCTTGATAAATATTACAACAATAATTTAATAACTTTTTATTATTCATATCATTAGAATTTATTTTGAAAAATTTTTGTATGAAACCATCCAGGGAAATTTCGGTTTTCCGTTTCTCTTAATGACTGTAACAGAATTCAAATGAATCTAAAAATTGTGCTGCAATATAACGACTTTCCTAGCAAAGACTAGCACTGTTGATCTGTTTTTTGATCTGTTCTGCAAGAACAAACAATTTTTGTCTGATGCTTACAAAGACTACTTTGATTCTACTTGGATTTCATGCTTTCAAGTTTTTCAATTACAAAACAGTTGCAAATATTTAAAAATCACTTTCACGAGAAAATGTGCTAATCTTTGGTGGAACTTTTAAAATCTGTTACTCCGCAATAGGCGTTGATACACTGGCGAGAGTTTATTCAACTCATTATAACTTGATCATTTGATTTAAAATTCAATCGAACATGAATTGACAGCAATAGAGCAACATTGAGTAACACTAACTATGACCTTAGATTTTTATCCAAATTCATTTCGTATTAAAATTAAGTATACTTGAATTGATTCTATCGTTTCATCGTGTATATTTAATTTCTAGTTTGCTATAGCGCTCTTGGCTATTTTCATAGTAGAACTCACAACTGGAGTTGTTGTTATGATCTACAAAGGAGAATTTGATACTCAGATGAAAGAATCTCTACAAGAATCGATTAAAAAGTATTCCAGTTCCAAAATCGACAAAGACGCATGGGATACAGTACAATCTAAGGTAATGCAGTTTATGAATGAAAAACATTAGTGTTTACGAAAAAAAGTACGCCTAGAGGATTTTTTAATTGTAAATAGTTTAGTAGATACCTATACATATGGATAATCAAATTAATACAAAAATGGGATTAAACATTCTATTTCAATACCACGCGTATTCTAGTCCTATGATAAGTCAGTGTAGGTAGTTTAATCATAGTGTTTGATACTGTTATTATAACTTCTTCAGTTCAGTTGCTGCGGTATTGACACATCGACTGATTGGCATGATAATGATCCTGTTAATTTTGGTCTGGGACTTCCTTCATCATGTTGCATAGATCAATCGGCCACCACATGTGGTAACACTGCTTCCGAAGCGAATCAAGGTGGTTGCTTTATGAAACTAGAAACGAAAGTTCGCAGCAATGCAAAAATTCTGATAGCCGTTATAACAGGAGTTATTTTCATCGAGGTAAAACAATTGTCTATAGACTAACACGAGTTTTACTATAATTTAAATCAATAGTATCTATTTGTAATGCTTCAATTATTTAAACTGTTTCGACGAGTCATAAAGATGGACGCTTTCATCCTCAAAGCAGACTTTAGAGCAAATTCTGTTTAATTTTCGAAAAATCAATTAACCCGTTTCGGCCCAGAATACCACTCGAAGCATGTCGCTCTTCAGTACCTCAGAACTTTTCCTATTCGCGACAAAAAAATTGTTCAAGGACATATTTCGAAAGGTTAAGACTTGCCCTTTCCGATGGTGTCAATTAAATTTCTCTGATACATTATTAAATAGACAAAAATACAGTATTTTTACAAAAAAAACGCGTTTTTCTTGAAACAGCTTCTATTTTAAATCAAATTTTCAAGGGGTTTTGGGTCTGCCATGGACCTGGAACCTCAGTAACCTGTGAAATAAATGTCTAATCTTAAAGGATGCATTGTTTAAATATCGATTTTTCTCCCCTGTGCATCCAAAATGGCACCTCAACTGCAACATTTTTGCAAAAAACTTCAAGGCCTGTTCATACGAAGATGACGCACTTTTCGAAAAACTGCCAAGAATAAAAAGCCAAAATTGACAAAATTCCAGCGTATTCTCTGGGTGATTTTAAGAACTTTTTATTCTTGGCAATTTTTCGAAAAGTACAAGGTGTATTAACTATTGAAATAATGTGGAAAACGCGTTTTCACTTGATCCAAAGCAAGCAAAATTATTGGCGTAACTAAATAAGCCGTCCGCATGTATTATTTGTAATTTCTATAGTAAATACTTGAACCACAGGGAATCGAGAGCTTTGTATACATACTTAATTGTTCAATCGATACTTGCACAAAGAAAAACTTTGAAAATGATGGTATTTAAATATATTCTTATTGTACTAAATTATTTATTATTTTTCAGATTGCTGGAATAATATTAGCAGGCTTTCTAGCGTTTATGCTGAGGAGGGAAAAATGAAGACAATAGGATATAAATGTTCCAGTGGTATAAACTATACATTCTGATTGCTGGTATAGCACTTTAGTGAAAATCCACGACTATACGCGCGGTAGTATTACGTTCACCTCGCGAGCTGTGTCCAAGATTGTGGGCTGCATATTATACATGCGCGATGCAAAATCGCTCGATAAACAATGGTATCAAAAACAAGATAAATGCAATAAATGACAGAATATAATAGGTTCACATTTCTAATAGACGTTTCGTGCAGAATTTTGAGATAAACTACATTAAAAATATGCGGAATTGTTCATGTGAAACAGGCTTAAAAATTGAAAAATAAGCAATTTTCCCCCCGGAAGATATCGGTTTTACAAAAATATTTATGAGAACGTTTTTTCTTTATGAGACCTGGTTTTGACCTGTTAATCAAACGATTTCGATTCAATGCATTGAAATATATAAGAAAATTGTAAGTTACCACTACGACACATGAATTTTCACGAAATCAGCACCATCAATCAGTCTAGTATTGATATTTGAAATTTCTGTACTACGCCAATTTATAGAACTTATATTTATTTGATACCTCTTTGTTTTCTTAAAACTAAGACTGTATGTGTGTGTGTGTGCGTGTCTGTGGGGAGACATATCTTATAATACTATTTATTACAATAAAATTGAATGTTTTTATACAAGTTCTACTTAAATGTGATATCCATGTAGTGAAAGACTAATAACTAGATGTCAGTTAAAATACACCACATTTTTCCAAAAAACAGTTAAAAAGTAGTTAAAAGTTGTTAAAAAGTGGACTGAGTGTGTATTTCCATGGGACAGCAAGGTTGCGTACCTGGCTATCTTGTCAACACTGCAGAGAAAAATCGGAATATGGAAATTTACTACTCTAACTTAATAGAGGAAAACCTAATAGCCGTTACTACATTTTATAACACAGAGTACTATATCTTTAGTAAAAGTTAAAATCACGGATAATAAAATTTGCTCATACCGTTTACTAAATTTTAGTAAAGTCTACTATACTAAAGTAGTAAACTTTACTAGTCACTTAACTATAATAGTAAAGTACAATACTTGTAGAATGTCCTATAAATCGAATAATGAATCCTATTTTTGCTAGTGATGATTAATATACTTTCCTCTCATTGAAAATATGAAACAAAGAACGCAGACATCGTCAATCTTTGTTTCCCCCACAGGCAAGATGGGTTGATACTCAAGCTCGTTTCTGCATGTAAACGCACCTTGAGTGCTTTACGCGTAAAATTATATAGATTATAGTGGTTTATCAGAGCTTGAATATTTTCACTTTCACTTCAAATAATTCTTTAAGATTGCTAGATAGATAGACGACGAAACATTGGCTTATTCTTTTTCAATTATACTTGGAACTTTTAGCTTTAGTTAGAATATAGTTTTCGGAACAAAAATTTTATGCATAAATATTAGCTTTCAAAAATCATAAGATGAAGGAGGATGAATGGGATGAGGATGAATCGAATGATATATTTACATATATTTTCGTCCCAGCGGCAGTAAAGTGCCTACTTTGCGTCCTGGCGTTTGCAAAGAATGGCATTTTTCTGCCGCGGGGTACGAAAAATAGTATATGCACTTCGCTAATCTAGGCTATTTCGGCACGCGCAAACGTTTTTCGTGCCGAAATCGCCTAACCTCGCTCGGGTGCATAATATACTAATTCGTGTGTGCTTGTGTGTGTGCAGTGTATGTGTGGGTGCCTGCATGCGTATATGCGGATTGTGTAAGTGTGTTTCTCTGTGAAATCAAACATTCAAAATATGATTTGACTGGACGGTTTTTTGTTTTGACTGACGTGTTATCCCACAATGATTCTTCAATTTTTGTCAGATTTCTTTTTTAACTTTAGCCTCAGTTTACAGTGAGCCTAAGTAGCTATTCTAATCATTTGTAGGCATTTTGAACCTGAATTTACACCCGTTTTCACCCCTAGGCTGAAAAATAAATACACCTTATATTCTCTGAAAATCATCCCAATTTTTCGGAAATAACTGTTCAAAGCCATTGCGAAATGCTAAGTGCTTCAAACTTTCGTTTTATTATGACCACTTCCTCGAGGATGATAAAATAAATTTGATTTCTTGACAAGTATAAGGTTACAAAGTGTGAAAAATCCTCTCACCCCTTCAAAAAGTTGATAAATCAGTCAAAGCAGCCATAACATTACTATGGAATAAGAACTTTTCTATTATTTCTCGATTACTACCACTCCAATTTGATTACTAAATTGTTTCATGAACGTATTTACTAGACGTAGATGAGATGGAGTAGATTTTTTTTAATCATCAGGAATGCCGTTTATCACACAAATACACATACACATATATGAGTCTGGAGCAAAAACTCTGTTTACTTATTCGGATAGAACATATTTTTTTCTGAATATATACATATTCGTCATAAAATAAGACTAATGATAGCATCCTCCAGGGTGATTGCGATTGTGACGAGCAAAAATTCTGTTTCGTTAATTGTTAGGTTTGAAACAGAAGTTTGAAGCACCCAGCAAGTTTTAACGATCTCGAGAAGCTTTTTTTTAAAAAAAGAATTCAAATGATTTCCAGAAAATAATTTTATGTTTAACTTTCAGCCAAGGGGTAAATTAACGAGTGTAAATCCAGGTCCAAAATGCCTACAAATTGTGAAAAATGGTTAGAATAGCTGCTTAGACCCACTTTAAACTAGGGCTAAAGTGATCGAAAGAATCTGATAAGGATTCAGGGAACATAGTGTGACAGCATAGAATATTCGAAAAAATTGTGAAGCCAAATCAAATTTTGTTGTCCAAATAGACAGAGAAACGCCTATATGATATTAATTGATCAAAAATCGAGTGTCTCAATAAATATATATGAATACAAGATTTTTCTGTGTAATTAGATATGTATCCAATCTAGCTATTATAAATATCGATGTGAATTTATGTGACTTTCGCTTTGTATCCTTTCTATCCTACCATATCGAATATTTTTTTTGATGACGCACAAAAGTGCCGCAAAATGCAGGTCGCGAACGATTACACCCAACATGTTACAGCTCATTTTCTCAATTTTTTCACCGATTCTGATTCTTGATCTGATTTGTCTCAAGTGAGTGCGAAACCTTTTGATACTCTTAGGCTGGACCAAAATAATCCAGCAACATACTATTCGATTCCTTGACAGTCCATCTACATCATCCACTTTTTTCGTTCTACGTTCTTTTGATCAACCGTGTCAATAGGTATTCCTTATTTTTGTCAAGCGTACCCAATATGCGCCACCCCTCAAATAATGGATTAGTGATGACCTCATGACCGAAAAAGAACAAATTTTTTAAAATGCTATTATTCGACGTAGAAACGTCTAAACCAGATGCAGCTTGGCTCATTTTAAAGGTATTTAATAGACTTTTTTAGATCATACCATTTAATCAGATTCCTACACAAGTAGATCTAGCTTCTGTTCAAACCGAAAAACATAATTAATGTAGCAAAAATCCAAGAGAATGAATTAGTTATTTCCATTTATTTTTGTCATGAAAAACTATTATTTTCATGAGAATGAACCATGAATAAAAATGTTGTACAAATCGATACACAGTATTATATGATTCTCATGGAAAGAAGTGAGTGGGTATATGATTTTTTTCACGTATTTACATACTTTGAAAAAATACTATATTGTTGCACAGAAGTTATATTTATAAGTATACGTATGCTGATTTTGCCTGCGTCATTATATCCTATCCTTGAGTGTGAGTGCGTATTTATATACGTATATGTATGTGTATACATACATACGTCAAACATTGAAAAAACTTATAAACAAAAAATATGATCCAAGAAGCTAGCAAAAATATTTGAGATTCGCAAATATGTGAGTGTAATTGGATGAAAAAGATCTCAATGTAGACTTTCTCGAAATTCCGTTGCCTTGCATGTAATCGGGAAAAAATCTGGATTTACTTTTAGAGAATTCCATAAAAAAAAAATCATTGACAACAACGGTGCGAGAATAATCCACAAATATTGGAATAACTCTCTAATTAATTGTTTTTTTAATACTTTTAGACCATTTCCCATGATGAAAAGGCTAAATTAGAAGACAATGAGTAACCTGTTCACTCTGGGTCACATTAGGGTTTCTTGGTAATAAAAATAAGTCAACTTTTGGTGTATTTGTAGTCAAATTGGGAAGAATACGCTATTTTTTTTATCGTAGAAATCGAAAGAACGTGCAAAATTAATTAGGTCGTATTTTTTTGTTTTTCGATCCAATCAAAATTCGAGCTAATTTGAGGAGATGAAATTCGTGTCGTTAGTAACGATATGACGTCATTTGCATTTGAAGTATATCTATATCTACCGAAAACGCCGAATCTTTCAACGGTCATATCTTCCAGAAAAATAACATTAAACAAAAATAATAAAATACGACCTAATTATTTTCTGATTCTTCATGCATTTTACATGAAAAAACTAGGTGTTGTGAAAAATTCGTCAACCCTATTATGGTTCAGACGCTTGAAATTAATTACTCAATGAATTTTCTTCAAAATTGCACCAGTATACTTTAACTGTAAATTGAGGTCAGAAAATGCCTTTTAATTTTGAAAGATGGCAAAAGTAAGTAAGGTGAAGTTCTCTATAGAGTCACAAGTTGAAGTGCCGAAACAAATAAAATTCAGGAGGACATGTGATCCTGATATGTAAATACATACACAATTGTGTAAAATTTTGGCATAAATGTATATATTTATAATAAAATGTTCATAGGTTGCTCTCCGTGGAGGAGATGTTGGAATTTGCCAATTTGCAAGCAGGTATGTACTGAGTAGAAATATCACTCAAGGCCTCAGCATCTGTACAGCATGCAGCTGGTGCATGCAAGCGCAGGTACCTACACTACCAACCTATTGTAATATATATGCAATGTAACCGCTTCACTAACACAAAGGCGCTTCGATCTTATAGCCGCACTTGCACAATGCACCACTTTTTTTTTTTTTTTTTTTTTTCCTAGGCTATAACCGCCGGGGCATGTGCCTAACAATGCACCACAATGCACGCGTATATATATGGTAGCTCTGCGTTGGCTAACATTGCGTGGGGAGCTGCGTGCGCATGATGTGATGACGGTTTCCCCTGACCCCTCCAGCTGTGGCGCTCGCATGAGCTCTTCTGCAATTTCTAGCCGTCAGCTGTTTGGTGCGCTCGCCAAGCTGCGCCAAGCCAATTCCGAATTCGCCACAGTGACAGACGACAGTGTTAAATACTTATACAGCATACTTATATATATATAAACAAGTGCAGCTATAATAGTGGACGAGGACACGAGTCGCACGAGTCACGACGACTCGATCGACGACTCACGAACGACGCGTTGCCCGCGTCCATCGGCATCTATCGGGTCCATCCTTACGTGAGCAAGTCGTTGGGGGTGTTGTTGTTTTACACGCAGGTAAGTTTTCCCGGACCCAACTATTGAGTATTTATGCGGAGGTCGTATATATTGTAGGTACAGTTATTGCATACGTATATGCACGATGCTCGCGGTATACCTGCGTCAGAGCTGGTCAGAGCGTGCGCGCGCCCGCGTGGAGATAGCGCCCGAGAGACGATTGACCGATGTCAAAGAAGATACAAGTAGACTTTGCCAATGTGTCCAGCAGTGTCCAGTGGCGATTCGTTATTTGGCGAAGCCGATAATGATAACCCTTGAATACTCCTTATCGTCGTGATTTCGCGTGTAAGCCCCGATAAGCGATGTACAGTTCGTTCCCGATTCTCGCCATTGCTGTATCTAACCGCGGTGGAGCCGTATGCCGTTCAGCCCAAGACGAATTGCGACGCAGCTCCGAGTACTTATTTAGAATTTATTTGCTCTTTACGTTGACTTTCTAATTGATTATTTACAAGTTACAACGCGCTTACGTGAATACGGTTCTCAAGTAATGTAAACTTCTTCAAGTGGCTGAGAGTCCATGCGCCATATATTTCATCCAGACTTTGCTTTCTTTTTATCTGTGATTACGACTTGATTTGACATATCAGTGTTTGATTGTTCAGTGCGGCACCAACACTTCAATTTTCGTTTCATTATGTAATGTTCAAACTAGATGGACTGAAATTCAATTATATATTTGGAGTTCAATCAATGACATGAAACCTCATGACTGCCTTTGTGTATATATTGTTCCATATAAAATCCTGAGTAGTCCATTAATCTATGTAATCTATTGATATTCTAAAAATTTCATTACCATAAATGATTGCTCAATGGTCCTATTCAACTTCCCTAACTTGATTCTTATTGCAAGACTTAGTATAATTAATCTATTATCAAATTATTGATTGGCTGAAATTATTTTTTAGGAAACATTTTTAGAATTAGAAGCAGATTGAAAAAGTTGCTGACTCCAAATTTGCAATGGAGCATGAAAATGACATCATTGAAGAGAAAACTTTTAAATCAAATACTGTCGGAGAAAACAGTCTCCGTCATCGTATACCATGGAGCGATCGAGTTTCTTTGAGCAGTGACATTCCTGGTCTACATGAAGTAAGGGAATTGTTGGAAGAAGATGATGTTAGCTGTTTGGGGGAAGAAGAAGATGGAGTGGGATGTCCACTGCCATCAACTCCAGAAGATGATCGTCTGCTGGATTGTGAGGTATGTTTGAATGAAACAATAGGAATGTAGAAGATAATGGATATATACATATATATATTTTTTTTTATTCTAGATGACAGAAGTACTGAAAGCTGGAGTTCTGAGTGATGAAATTGACCTTGGTGCTTTAGCTCATAATGCTGCTGAGCAAGCAGAAGAATTTGTTCGCAAGGCATGTCACTTTACAATATTCTTTCTCTTCTCTAGTACCTTGTCTATAATCTGTGCATGTGATTTCATCTGCAACTTCTTCAAATATAAACAGTTATTCTGTCTTTAAACGATTGGAGTTCCTTTTTACTTGAAATTGCTGCAGTAAATTATCTCAGACAACTATCTTGAAATATGATAATCTATCAAAGGAATGTCAGCCCAGAATGACTATATTGGAATGTTCAAATTCACTGTCCATGCTACATTTCATAGACTTGAGTATTGTAATTGTACATTTTCAACCTTCTACTCATGTTTTTGGTAGTAAAGTATTAATATATTTCACCTTTATAATTTTATAGGTCTGGGAAGCATCTTGGAAACAATGCCACTTCAGAAACTTGCCTAAATGGCTGCAAGACAACGATTTTCTACACGCTGGTCACCGACCACCATTGCCATCTTTCTATGCCTGTTTCAAGAGTATTTTCCGTATTCATACAGAAACTGGAAATATCTGGACACATCTTTTAGGTAAATTTGAGTATTATTAACTTGACTTATCATTTAAACTTGCTGATGTAATGTCTGACTTGAAACTAATAATTGCAGGATGTTTGGGATTCATAGCTATTGCAATTTACTTTCTAACACAATCAAGCATGGACATAAGATGGGAAGAAAAATTAGTATTTGGAGCCTTTTTTGCTGGGGCTATCATATGTTTAGGAATGTCTTTTGCATTCCATACACTTCATTGTCACAGTGAATGTGTAGGAAAACTGTTTTCAAAATTAGATTATTGTGGAATTGCTATGCTTATAATGGGAAGTTTCGTTCCATGGCTCTACTACGGATTCTACTGTGAATTTCAACCAAAATTAATCTACTTATCAGTTGTTGTGATTTTGGGTATAACTAGTATGGTAGTATCTTTGTGGGAGAAGTTTGGTGAGCCCAAATACCGACCACTTCGAGCAGGAGTTTTTGCAGGTTTTGGCCTTAGTGGAGTGAGTATTACTTTTCACTCCAATAAAACCACGAAAACTTTCTGTTTGTTCGTGTGTAAATTGAAGTGTCACTTTTCAGGCAGTACCAGCTGTGCATTATGCGATTTCAGAGGGATGGATAAAAGCAATCAGTCAAGCATCCTTAGGTTGGTTGATATTGATGGGTTGCTTGTACATATTAGGAGCCATGTTCTATGCTTTACGTGTTCCTGAGAGATTTTTCCCCGGAAGATTCGATATCTGGGTAAGTTTTGATTTTCAATAATATATCTTGAGAGTGTAACTAACAAATAAATCAACAATACTGTAGGTAATGGGTTTATCATTATAAACCTATTTATCTATAATATTACTAAGAACAATTTGACATATTTTGTTGCTGGAGCCAGAAATTTGAAACTTGAAACGTGAATGATGGATATAAATCTATATTTTTATTACTTTTCCATGTCCCTTGTAATGGGTGGGTACTCTCTTACAAAATAAGTATACATAATAAATATAGTTTCTCTTTTTTCTCTTTCTTTCTTGGATTACATAGAATAAAAATGAAACTATTCTAAAAGGTATTTAGTAGTTACAATTTCTTAGGCGACTCTTTTGAAAAGAATAGAGTAAATAAACTCTTGATGTAAAAGAAATTGTCTTTTAATGAGTCATGAAAGTGTATTGGCAAGTTTTTTTTATGGTACTTCGGTAAAAACTATAAAATATTGAAATAATCCTTAATGCTTAATCCTTAATCCTACATGGTTTAATATTTTGTTTTAATTCCCTATAATAGAGAATACTGCATAATATTTTTTCATTTTTAGTTCCAAAGTCATCAAATCTTCCACGTATTCGTTATAGCAGCAGCATTTGTACATTATCATGGAATCACCGAGATGGCGATTTATAGAATGAGTATTGGGGATTGTGCTGTTCCGTCGCAAATGATGGCTTTTTGAAAAATGGTTGATTTATTTTGGAGAACGAGTCTTTTATTATCTATTTTCTGCCTCTGAAAACTAGATTTCTTCTTAAATTGCTTTTAAGCATTGTGCGCTTGTAACATTTTCAAGATTAGCTAACTGTTTTTCCATTGCACTGTTATTTACATGACAAAAATTGATCTTCATTTGAAAGAAACTAAAAATATATATATATATTAAAAATAGAAGTATTTCCAATAATAAATGCATGGCGTTTGTTGACGATCTTTCAAACATTACGCTAATTCTATTCTACGTTTTCTTGATTGACTGAATCATTTTCATGGCAAAAAATAAGGTTGAAAAGTTTCATCCTATAAACTTTGTAAGTCTTAAAGAAGCCTTTGATTTTTTTATTTCCATAAATAGAAATGTATAGAATTAATTAACGAACAGGCTTTCAAGAGCTAAATAGTTTATTCATAAAATTTTCTGCTAATAATGGATCTTTCTGTTAATTAACTGTCTCACTATTTAAGTAGAAATGGCCTGTTCAATGTATAGTATGAGACCCAAGCAATTTTGAATAAGGACTGGCGCAGAAGTCTATGAATAGTAAAATTCACGTCTAACAAAGGGGAAAAATCTCTAAAGTCTATTGGAAGGTTTTTTAATGAGATTATAACCATCAAAAACCCATGAAACTGTAAAAAATTGTAAATAATGTTTATAATATTGTCTATAAAATGTTGTAATAGATCACTCATCAAACGCAATTTCAAATAGCTGAGTTGACCAATTTAAAGTGTATTCAAAACTTTTGTGAGACTTACGTTTTGAACCAAAAACGAAATAATGTTTGAGTTTATAATAATGAAGTACACATATCTGTGTGATTGAACACAATGCAAAAATGTTCATTTTAAAGGTATACAATCAAAGATATCTGAAAATAACATCTCTTGAAAATCATAATGAGTATCGATACTCATTGCAAAGAGTTTCAGATTTGAGGTGCTTTCTGGAAGACTAGCAGATTTCATAATTTCCTGTGCATTTCGAGTCTTTCGCATAAATGAATATGCTCTTACTATATTCGCTGGAAAATTTGATCACATCAATTAATTTAGACTTGATGAACTTGAAAGTATGAAGCTTCATATAGATCAAAATGAAATCGAAATGGTCTTGGTGAACATTAGTTTAAAATGGTCAGTTCTTGCAGAAAAAGTTGAAAGACAGCTGAATTGTGCTAGTCTTCGCAAAAAACGTCGGAATGTGATACTCTTCACAAGAGGCGTCAGTATAATATATTTTCAAATGTTGAAATTTGGATAACGAAAAACTAAAAATAAAACAAACTTGAATCGTATATTTTCTCATGATTATTCATATTCTGCAGAAAATATTACTGTCGAGATATTTGCGAAATATGTTCCTAAGGGAAAGAATCTCCTTCAATAATATATACTACAATCATTAATGTAATTGAACAAATTGATTTGATATATTTTTAATGAGTAATCTTATTCATGTGTAAAATCACTGTTATTGTTTTACAATAACATTGATACAACAATCATAAATGAGAATATTCATCAATGATTAACTCTATTCTGATAGTTGCAATTACATGAAATTCATTTGATGTTTATAATTTGTATGAAATAGTTCCAACAGCTTATCTATAATTGTACCAATTGATATATAAGATGTATGATATATAGTTTGAGGTTTTGATAAATTTCTTTTTTGCTATTCAACTTTGCAGAAAGAAAACTAATGTTTTCTCTAAACTTTAATGAGTATTGAAATCAAACACGACTCAAGAGTGGAGTACCAACTTTATGATAAGAGTTGGAGGAAATTATGTCAGAAATGCACCTTTTGTTTTAGAATATTAAGATCCTTCAATCTGTGTAAAATCGAAAATAATATTTTAATAGTGCTCCTTTTTATATTTGCAGACCAATGATAATACATTTAATGAGTGATCTTTGTATATCTTTTCTACAACTTTATATATTTAATCATAGCAGCTGTCGGTGGTATATTCATCTTATAATTTTATCTATGCTACATCTGAATAATCTACCATGGATGAAGATGAAAATATTTTACGTGAAATTTACGATTCTTTCATGCATTGCTAAGGTATTCGATGTGTATTGAAAATGTCTAAGATAATATACTGTTAAATTACTTATATAATAAAGCGAGTGATAAAGTTGATTATTGTTATTTATATGACGTCTTTTCAATATTAATTTCCATCCCAATCTATTTTCCATGTTAAAAGGAACATTACACATATCGACTTTAGTTTATATACTCCATTCAATATTGATTTTAAATTGTTCAAATATTTATACTTCCAGGAATGTGTTCGGAAACGTTCATAAAAAAATGTCCAAAAGTTTATATTTTTTTTCATATTAAAATTCTAAATATCTAGCCTCGCATTCTTAAACGGGACAAATTTATTTGGAGCTTATACGAATGTATATACATTATATATAATGCTGATCGTGAAAGAGATGCCAGTGGAATCGTACTGACATTCAGCTTTTTTATTACCGTGATATGGAAGATGAAACTTCGATGCTTTTGCATTTTCACGAAGCCGCTTATCAATTTGACTAGATTAAACAGCGGCTATTGTGTGCTGAGAAACGATCGTTCAAATAACGAATAGAAGGTATTGAGCTCACGCAGTAGCATTGAAGTAGAATTATTCCCATTCATTCATAATATTTGCATCAGAAACAGTTTTGATTCATAGAAGCAATCAACATGTCAGTCTAAATTGGTATCTAGAAAATCGTGACATAAAAATATTTTTGGTTTATTCATGGAATTCGCGAATTTATTTATTTATAGAACATGGAGAGAGTATTCGTAGGAGTAATTTGACATGAAAATTGAAAGAAAAAAGTATTTTTATGTTTGTGTGAAAAAAAAAAACATTTTTCCTGTGCGATCCCAGATGAATTATTGAATCAGGTAAGCTGTTTCTATACAAATGGGTGCAGAACTTCAATTTGCACTTTTTATTTTTTTTCTTCCTATATAAGGCTATCACGGCCGGGTCAACTTGCACTTTAAATGTCTATATTTGTTGTGAGACTGTGTGTGTGTGTGTGTGTGTGTGTGTGTGTGTGTGTGTGTATATATATATATATATATCCGATGCTCCATTGACGTCACGATAGAGCCTGCGTGCGTATCGAAAATAGCTTCAGCTTCAGAAAATTGATTGTTTATATATATTTACTCTACATTCGTTAGTTTTATTAATAAAGTGAATTAAAATAACCCAAATAACATGAAGCTCAGTACGCGTTTTGGGTTTGGGTATATGGATCGCGCGCGGTCGGGCAGTGATCGAAATTACCATAAGCGCGAAAGAAGTACGCGCGCGCACGTGCACCAACACACACAGACTCGCTGGTTGCGTCGCGTGTCCATGTAATGCCGAGCCGATTCAGCCGATATCAGTCAGAGGCTAGGCGTGCACCGTGGAGGTTGTGCCTGCAGCTGCCTGCAGCAGGCGCTTGCACATCGTCGCGCCTGTGTGCCCCCCAAATAATTGTGAGTTTTATTCTGTATAAGTGTTCACATATACATTTTCTTCGCGTCCTCGCGTATTGTTTCACTCGATCAATTGACTCTCCCATGAACCCAATAAATGTGTACGACGTTTAGTATGAAGATCAATTCAATTTTATTCTTTCCTATTCTTGAGGGATGCACTATATATGTTTTAAAATCATTAAACTTGTAAATTGAAGCAGCAGACACGCGAAACTAGTGCGATAAGATTGGATAAACTCACTTCATAATTGAAAGAATTTACTTAGGAGATTTGAGACTAGCAATGATGATAAGATAAAAGTTGATTTCAATCAGTTAAACAACTCTAGTTACTGGACTCATATTTGTCATGGTGTAAGTAAAGTTCTTTTGAAACAGTTAGATCAAGTTTGCATTGATTTTGACTTGGATTTTTTTCCATGCGTCAAGGTCTTTCTTAATCATATTCAGTATGTTTGTTGAAAGAATGATGATTTTTTTTCCCACTTAGAGACCTTCGACACCACCAAAGGTGCCTTCATCCAGTCAAACATGCTGACTCAACAATTTTCATTGATAGAGAAGTGAGTACTAATTGAAAGAAAACAATTGGTCGCATACTTTTTTAGCATCATTTTCATAAAATATGTTTGTAATCTATTTCAGATACGTTGATTGATAATAATTGATTTAAAATGACGCAAGAAGATAGAACAAAAAAACTGTCAAAATGGTACTTTGGAGGGGTAGCATCTGCTGGTGCAGCCTGTGTCACTCATCCTCTTGACTTGTTGAAGGTATGACAGATATGATTGCATTTATTGTCAAGAAAATAAACTACTTTTTATAAGTATTTTAAATAAGAAAAAATATATTTATCACACTGGGTTCATATTACAATTTAATTGCCTAAAATTCTTTATCACAAAAAAAATATAAAATTTTGAATCTCTTAATTTAAAATTTGAAACTATTTTTTTTGTTAGAATAAATATCTGTACATACATTTTTAAACAAATTTTCTGATAATATATCTTCACTCATAATTTGCTAATGTTTGAATAACTAGTTTCAACTGAATTTGTTCCTTACAACTGATTGTAAAGACAACTCAAATAAATACTTATCCTTATTGTTACTTGATACGATTATTCAAGAATCGCATCATTTCAAATTAATGTATTCACGAAAGAGTTGATGAAACATTGATTGCTTATGTTCCAGGTCCATCTACAGACACAGCAAGAACATAAATTGTCCATAAGTAAATTAACAATTAATATAATTAAGAAACAAGGTGTTACTGCACTCTACAATGGACTCAGTGCTTCTTTACTTCGACAACTTACCTACTCTACTGTTAGATTTGGAGCTTATGAGGTAAGATGTGCACATATTTATTGTTGATCATTATTTCATTGATGGCTTTATTGATATATCTTGAATAATGTGTTCAAGCTTGGAAAGCAAACAATTGAATCACCTGGCAATCCAGCTCCATTTTACCAAAAATTCTTATTAGCTGGAGTTTCTGGCGCTGCTGGCGGTGTTGTTGGGACTCCTGCAGACTTAATTAATGTTAGAATGCAAAATGATGTGAAAATACCATTAGAAAAGAGAAGAAAGTAAGTGAAAAAATTAACAAATTCCCTCTGGAGTATTTCAAAAGAATCAGTAATTATTATTTTTTTGAATAATAAAAAAATGATTCTGCTTTTGAAATAACAAACATAATAATGTTCTATTTTATAATTTTAATAATCATAATACAATTATGTTATTATAAAAATAATCTATTGCCAATTATTTTGATTCTATTCATTATAATTTCATTCAAATATTCGGCAAGCAGTAATTAATACTCATTCCCAAATCAAATAATAATATATCTGGATATCACTGAAATGTGCTATGTAGCTTAACTGTATATTTTATCTTCAAACTAGCTACACATGGGCAGGAAATGGCTTATTCCGAGTTTGCCGTGAAGAAGGATTCAAAAGTCTTTTTAATGGATGTTCTACGGCAACAGCTCGAGCAGCACTAATGACCATGGGTCAATTGAGTTTCTATGACCAAATAAAATTAGGCCTTTTGAGTACTGATTACTTTGAAGACAATACAACTACGCATTTCTTGTCCAGTTTACTAGCAGTGAGTATGAAAAGATTGAGTAGATTTCTAAATGTCAAAAACATTTGAAAATAAACATTTCTTCATTATTCAAAGGGTGCTGTAGCTACTACTATGACGCAACCTCTAGATGTACTGAAAACCCGTGCCATGAATGCCAAGAGTGGAGAGTTTAAGGTAGACTTTGTACTCGTAACATTTATACTTTTTGAATATTCTCTCTAATTCAAAAAAAAATATCTTGATAGACATGAAATTTCCAATGCTTTCCTTGTAAGTTAAAAAAGCATAAATGTGATAAAGAGCTTTGTTCTATGTTACAGAGTATGATGCATCTCATACGCTATACAGCAAAATTAGGTCCACTAGGTTTCTTCAAGGTAAGTTATTAATCAAAAGTGATAGTATTCTGAATTTGAAATTAAATTTATTTTGCAACTAGATTATCAATATTGAAAGTAATCAATTTTTATTTAGTATTGAGAATGAATTCATAATCTAGCACTTTAAAATTAATAAAAATATATTATTTCCAGGGTTACGTTCCAGCATTTGTTCGACTTGCTCCTCATACAGTTTTAACTTTCTTGTTCCTAGAGAATTTACGTTTGAACTTTGGATTTTATCCACCATCAGATTAGCTAGGATATTTTTTTACAAAGTCTGAGCTTCAATGTGCAGCACAAGTACTATGCTCAAACTCTTATTTATAATTAAATGATGATGTGAAAACAGTATACTATTTTATGACTGAATTTTGCTCTGAATGTTACTAGCAGGATTAATCAATAACGCTTTTTATGTGCAGGCTGTTTGTAATTGATCATATACAAAGCTGAATGCAAACGTACAAAATATATTAGGTATACTATACTACAAAATCAATATTAGACAGAGCTATTTGTAGTCAACAACAAAACAAAACATTCCAAAATGTATTAATTACATATGTCGTTATATACATATACATATATATTTTTATAGATGTATTTTGAAATGTGAAACAGATGATCATGTACAAAATGCAACTGTACAATACTGTATGATAATATGACTATTAATTGTTAAGCGCTTTTAGTCTTGAAGACAATTTGATACAAGATGAGATTTATATTTTTTCTTACGCATTTAAAATATGACTATATTTTCAAATATATTTTGAAATTCGACTATTGAAAAGCAGTACAGATTTTAAAAGAGTTATCACAATTTGTGAATAGAAAGTTTTATTTCCAATACACTGAGAATGAATTTAATGCGAGCTTCTGCGCTAATAAAAATGACAAAAATGTATCGAGTTCACATGACACATAACGCAATGTAAATGGAAATGCTTCTGATTCTTTGTAATGATTAGAATTGAAATTATTGAATTGGTGTTATTTGTTTCATTATAATATATCAATTTTTAATGAATTATAATCTCTTTATCTTTGTTACATTTGTTGTGGAAATAAAGTTATATGAGTGTTAGATGGGAAAATGACATTTTATTATTCAATATTGCATATTTTGAATATATAAAACATTTTAATAAACTGCAAACAAGAGATTAGTCCTGGAGCTAGCCCCCTTCCCGTTGGCCAGAGGAGGTCCTCGGTAGATAGATAATGAATCTTATATATTTTTTTTCGTAGAATCCGAATTTGTTGGTTTGAAGTCTGTATAACCCATACAATTTGTTTACAATTTAGCTCATTTTAAGAAGAAAAGTTCCTATGCAGCATCCATGAATAATGCTTGTATCTAAAGTTATAAATTATCACAAGTTGAAAAATACCACTTTTCGGTGCTCCTTGTTGCTCTGTCATGGCAACAATAATAGAATATTTATGAATCTGAAGGTGTTTTCTAATGCAGTTTTTAACGTAGAATCCGAATATAAACGTGGTTTTCCCAAAAACAGCGAGGAAAACCGAATAATCAATGATTCATCTTGCCATGTTTTAGCTCATTATACGATTGACTCCCGCTACTGGACTAATGCACCGAATATCTTACCCATGGGCTAATTATGAATAAACGAATGTTTTCTTACGTACTTTTTCCCGTAGAATCCGAATTTGTCGGTTTGAAGTCTGAACACGAATGCGCGTCTCTCGTGTTGGCCGCGTGAGTTACGTTCAATGGCGAATTTCAATTCCCACCATATACTTACTTTTTCGAGCAATTTTTCAAATCAAATAAGTACATTGAAAATCGAGGTTTGAAAACATCAACGAATCGACGCACTATCGATCGTCACAAGCTGTGCTTTTTTGCAACAGCTCATCAATGTGTTGTGAATCTGATCTTTATACGTAGATTCGCAAATGTACGATAAAATCGACTATTCTCTTTAAAATAATCAATACGTATTATATTGTGTTTACGTATCTACATGAAAGGATTTAGAGTACGTTAATTAACGATCGTAGTGATCAATAAAGTCTGGATATTATTTGGCTTTGGTAAGCAATAAATGTTTCAATACGGACATGGAATGTCAGTATAGAGTTTGAGTACAATGAAATTCTACAACACTCGTAATACTAATGTATCATTTCATTTTATTTTGGACAAGATATAAAATTTATAATATAAAATATAAAAATATACAATCGAATGTAGCAAATCATCAATATATATTCATTAATCAATGGATCGAAACATTACATGTTGCTATATTTCTTAACTTTCGCTAAATTTTTCAACTCAGTTTCGGACAAGTACCGTAAAATCATGTTGATACAATCTGTATTCAACTTTCCCGAAAAGAGGATTCCCAACGAGACCTCACATTTTTTGCACAAACCCATCGAATCCAGCGCCCTTTGATATTGCAGCTTTATCAAACGCGAATACAACGGATACTCGCTGTTCAGACTTTGCGATTGTGCGTACTCTTGAAAATCAAAGTTCCGCGAAATTCTAGCCAGTGCGACGGGATCTCGAAGGGTCAGTACATCGGCCACCGACATATTCTGGCTGATCCGAATTGCCTTCAACTCTTCCAGCTCTTGGACGCATTTTTCATAACCGGCAGTCAGATTTCTCCTCGCCTCTGCGTAATTCATATCTTGCATCGGCACATTCGCCCAATCGTCTGTGTGCGGGTTCATGAATTGGCGAAACAACGTCGGATTTTCATCGGCAATGCGGGCCGCTCTCGCCACGTCCAATTTTCTCATCAGATTGAACACGATCCAAATTATGGGTGAGCGCGAAGGAAGATTTGCTGCTCGCATGGCAAACGCAAATGGAGTTGCTTCTTGTAGATCTGTCGCATTGACGTCAACGCCGCCGTGTGAAAAAAGTTCGATGATAACTACCAACGAGCCCTTGTCCTTGGGGCTGATCCGAGGACAATTAGCTCCCTGGCCCAGCGAAAGAGTTTGGCAATTTTGAAAGCTAAACGTGTACGTGAGTAATGCCTCGTGCAGTGGAGTTTTCCGGTATAAATCTCGAGCGTTCACCACCGCTCCGTATTCCAGCAAGACTTTGACATGAGTCGGGCGGGAATAGAGCACTGCGACGTGCAGCGGAGTTTGCCCATCGTTGTTACGTGCGTTTACGCGAGCTCCGCAGTCCAACAACACCCTGACAATGTCCAACTTTTTCCGCGCAACCGCTATGTGCAGGGGGGCACGTCCCAGTTTACACGTCGCATTCGCGTTCGCTCCGTGTTCCAACAGAATATCGACACTCCTCGAATTGCCCTTCTGAATCGCCTTGTGCAGTGGAGTTCTCCCTTCGGCATCCCGAGCGTCCACGTCCGCTCCAAATCCCAACAACGTTTCCACAATAGCCAGGTAGCCCTTGCTGGCGGCTACGTGCAGCGGAGTTACCCGATCTCGGTCCGCGGCGTTTGCGTCTGCTCCGCAGACCAGCAGACCCTCGACACAGTCCGACTTGCCCGATTTGACTGCCATGTACAGCGGAGTGTATTTGTCCGCAGTTGTTACGGCGCCCACGATTGCCCCATGATCCAACAACGCATTGGCGCAACCCAATTCGCCCTTAGAACCCGCGACGTGCAGTGGAGTTTGACCATCTTTCATTCGAGCGAGTGCGTTCGCTCCGCATTCCAACAACATCTCGATGACAGCCCGATGGCCTCTGGATGCCGCGACGTGGATCGGAGTCGAGCCACGTATGTTCGTCGCGTTAGCGTTCGCCCCGTGATCCAGCAACACCCTGAGGCAGTCCAAATCGCCCGACTCGGCCGCCATGTGCAATGGAGTATGCAAACCGACACTTTTCGCATTTACGTCCGCTCCGCGTTCCAATAAAATCTTCGCGACGGTCTGATGGCCCTTGGCTGCCGCTGCGTGCAGCGGCGGATCCCCATACATACATTTACTCCTTGGGTTAGCTCCGTGTTGCAACAACACTTCGACCATCACCGACCAGCCCATCTCGGCGGCGCATTGCAGTGGAGTTCGCCCGTTGCAGTCCCGAGCGTGTGCGTCTGCTTCATGATTTTTTAGCAATCGTTCGACTTGGATCAACGAACCATCTTGTACTGCCAGGTGGAGCTGAGTTCGCCCTCTCGAATCTCCAAGGTTTTTTTCCGCGTCGTTGGGTGGCAGAGGGATGTCCATTGTGATATTCTGACGCCGCGACATTAATCCTGCGATTTATCTGGCTGTTGGAGAGATGTACATTTCTGATCAATCATGTCTCTCGCGCCAGTTTACGATGTGCAAATTCGGATCGAAATTAAATATCAACAAGGCTGTTCTGATTGAGAACAAACGATTAATTAGTATATTTTGTATGTACTACTAAAATCGCACTACGGGTAGCCATGCAAGCAGTCTCCACCCCCTTCTTTGCACATTCTAAAAATACGGAAGTAGCGAAATATTGGCCGATTTAGGCGTCGTTGCCGCAGCCTATAAACTCAATTGAAATTAAATTTTTTCCACTATCAAGCACGGCTTTTATAAAATGACTTGCACGCTTCACTTCATTATTTACGATGAGGTATAAAAGTGCCATCCTCTTTCCAAATTTTGATTTCATATATGTTACACGATTTTACAGCTGCTCCGCGGCACGGAATATTGCTGAACTTATCACGAGCTCTCGTTGGAATTTTGGGGGTTTCCAATTTCAATGAAATTCTAACAATCTTTCGTCAGCTAATAATATGAATCAGCCATACCTGTCAATATTCATTCGTATAAAAACATGACAATATATCCGGAAAATCAAAATGTGATAGGCTGAATGGACAAACTACCTCGAAAAGTATCTATATACCATAATTCGAGCATCCCAAATCCCGAATGGTTTCCCGCAGGTTAGTGCAAAATAATGACGGAAATAAATGTATTAACTAGGCCCCAGGACGTTTACACCGGGTTTTTAACAATCATTAGAGATACACTTCTATGTAAACAACTAAAGAGAAGAAAATAATTCCCATCTCTCGAGTGAGGCCCTACCGCAAAAACGGCGCGTTCTTTTGCATTCACATCAATTACAATCAATCAACGCTCAGGTGTTTTACGAATGAACATCTAGGACATATTCGAGTAATGAAAGTCAGAGAGTCTGGGTTCAAATCCCGGCATGCACCTCTGATTTTTTCAAGTGCATTGAAATTCACACCGCGGCTCGGTGGTTCGGAACCCACCTAAAACTGTAGGGCCAGTTGTAATGCATATGCATTGCAACTATAGGGACAACAATAATAAAAACACGCTCCGCCGTGGGCATTACATTTGATTGTGGCTAGCCAGTTTCTTAAATGTAAACTACAAGCCAATAACGAAAAGAAGAAGAAGAAGAAGAGTAATGAAAGTTATTTTCCAACTTTTGATCAGTTGCATAAAGGCGTATTTAAAAAAAAAAAACTTTCTTTTACCATTTATCCCGTGAGGCTGAAGGAGAGAATCACAAATATGCCACGTAATGTGACTGAAAGGTTATGTTGACCAGCAGCGATAAGGATTTTCGCGCATAAGGCCTAGGTGTTAATTTTCCCTAAGTTGACATATATATATCGGGGTGTCACGTGACCTTTCACAGTCCCAATGGCTTCTTCTTCTTCTTCATAACATAATTTTTTTTTTCTAGATGGTCGATACGTCATTGAACTCGCCGTAAAAAAATGAATTAGAATATAAATTTACAGCCTCGCACGATTTTTTTTAATCATGTTGAAAATTAGGTTGGCTACCCCCTTAACTCCCAGGTATGAGTTATACCTGAGTGCGTATATATATAGGAGTGGGTTCGAAAAGAACATCAGTATCAGTCATGCAGTATTGATCAAAGCATCTGAAAAGTCAATATGAACGTACTCCAAACCTTCAACTTCTTCACTGATTATAACAGTTAGTGTAAAAAGTGTCCGTTCATCAAGTTTTGGACCAGAAAGGAAGTCTAGGAGCGCTGGATCAATCAAATTTTTTATGTGATGTAAACAATATTATGGCGAGGTTTAGAAAAAGATGGATTTGGAAAAAAAACGGTTCCTCCCTGTTTTTTATTATTGCCTACTCAAGTCTTCTTGCGAGACTTTTACGGATTTCGATCTCCAGCATCATGATCTTTGTCGAAAAATGAGTTCTCGGCCGCGGGGAGTCGAATCCACGACTTCCCGATCACCTTGTTTCGTCTGATGGGCATGGACTGCCTAAAGCGTGTGGTTTGATCAACTAACGCGGGTTAAACAGATTTCACAGTCGATTAATTATTTGAGACACCACGATGGTGTACAAGGAATCTGAGAAAGCCGTCGATGTATCATGATGGCTAATCCGTATAGTATTTCAATAATTTGTCAATTAATTTGGAGTTTCACCTTTGGCTTCTAAGCCCTACTTTTTCACCCTCTTTTTCGATAAAACTCAAATATTCACGTCCATTCACTATTTTGGAAAATTTTATATTTTGAAGTAATATTCCAAGAGAAAAACTGTTTTGGTGACGTAAACTTGTCGTTTGAAATACAAAAACGTTAATATCATGGGACCTTGCTATCACGTGTTTTTCATCTCGGAACAAGTATCGTAACAACCTAATTCTATGTTCGTCGCAATTATTTTTCTCGTTAAACCAATCTTAGTAGCGAGCATCATTATAGTTGTATGTCTAGTCATAATCAACTACTGCTCGCTGTCGCTCATTCTCTAGGCGCCAGGTCCCTTTCCGTGGATTTTGAAGGTCCCCAAATGAAACTTGGTTTTTCCTGTGTATTTTGACCTCCTAAAATCGATTTCTTAAGTTAGAGGTCCCAAATACCGCAGAGGAAATAGTTATTAACAGATTATCGCAAAATTACTCAATTAAGAGAGAACAAAATAGACGCATGATAACTGTTGGAAAAATGGCCTATTAACTGGAAATCGTTGCCAAGCTTATCTCTATATTTAAAGTGGAATACCTAAGGTTACTTTTCGTCCCAAAACCTGTTCCAAAATATTGCAAAATAATATTGTTATTAAGGCTTGAAAACTGCAAAATTTTTCCGTCATTGGAAAGTTTAGAAATTTTTTTCTCAGAAACGGTGCATTTTACGAGGAAACTTCATGAAACATTTTTTGTTCAGAATCAGCCAGAGCATCTAAAAAAAAATTTCAAAGCAAATAGACATTAATTAAATAATTTTGCAATAATTTGTTAATAACTATTTCCTCTGTGGTATTTGGAATCTCTAACTTAAAAAATCGATTTTAGGAGGTCAAAATACACAGGAAAAACTAGGTTTTATTCGGGGACCTCAATGGGACGAAATGTGACCCTGTAGTACGTGTACGTAGTAGTACGAAATAGACGCATGTTAAATGTTAAAAAAATGGCCAATCGACAAAAGAGAGTCGTTGAACTTGCCACTATATTTGAAGTATGATGTCTAAGGTTACTTTTGGCCTAAACCCCGTTGAAAAATATTCAAAATTATTATTGTTATTGAGGACTAAAAATTGCAAAAATCACAATTTTGCAAAATTCAAGAATTTTTTACTCAGAAATGGTTCATCTAACGAAAAAATGTTATAGAAGGTTTTATATTCAGAATCAGCCATAGAAACTAAAAAAAATTTTTTCAATGCAAATAAACATTAATCAATTTTTATTACAATAATTTGTTAATAACAAATTTCTCTGCGGCTTTGGCGACTTCTACCCAAAAAAATCGGGTTTAGGAGGTCAAAATACGTAGGAAAAACCAAGTTTCATTTGGGGACCTTCAAAATCCACGGAAAGGGACCTGGCGCCTCGAGTATCACTCGTGCCTTCCATGAGACCTCTTAAAAAATAATTTCAGTTCAAAGATTCGAAGAATTTATCATTGATTTCATTTTAATTATCATTAATAATTATTGATTAATGAAACAATTGAGAATACATATCGTATGTACACATTTTCCAATAATTCGATGAAACCTATCTAATTTTATGCACTTCTCCCATTCTTTCGATCTGACAACGTTGTCAATTGAACATTATAATGTTTCGGAATATTATAATCCTCATGCGAAATTTGATTACGAAACTTTTTTTCCTCTTCAATTTTACTCTAGGATTGATAGTTTTCATGCTATCTCAAAATTGAAAGAAAAAATTGTCAATTTTTTAACATTTTTATAAATAAAAACATGAAACCATATTTTTCAAATTTCCTCGTGTCTCATATCATTCCTATGTGTGCAGGCCGGTGCGAGCGCACACACATACACACACACACACACACGGCACTGTGCATGTGTGTGTGCAGGACACACAGCGCTGCAGTCGCCGCGGAGCCGGACTCCGGAGCGCACGGTATATGTAGCAAAGATCTATTCACCTCTGGCAATCTCTGGTATTATAGTAGCCACTGGGTCATTTTTCGGAGACACGGACTTAGTATATATAGTATATATTACATCCGTGTTCGGAGACAACCCTGCAATAGTTTTTAGAGACAACGGGACTCCGGACACTCGTTTGACATGTGGCGCGATCTTCAGGTGTTTAAAAGTATTCCAAAGAAACACGCGTGGAAGCCGTGGATGTCGTTTTGGAGCACACTCTGTCGTGCATGTAGCATTTCCCAAAAATGAATACTGTGCAGAGCGATGACGCACTGAATCAAGATCCTGATTATTTTACTACTGTTGACACCGATGTAGATCGTCAAAATGTATTCGAGAACAATGCTCGAGCTAACACAGCTAAGAAGATACGTCAGATTATCGAAGCTGAATTTACAAAAGAGATCAATAACAAAAAGAATGAAATTTTCCAGATTTACAAAATTCTTAATAAAGCCTGCAAGATGTTGCATTATTTGCGATTTGCGATAGTAACGGATTTTTACAATAAAGAAAATACTTATGCTGAAGATGCCCAAGTATTGAAGCAGACACGCTTACACCCTGCCATCATCAATTCTGCATTAGAAAATGACTCAAGGACTAAAATTAAAACTATTATTGACATCAATCAGAAATCTGACTCTAGCAATAAAAGAAAAATTGAACACGAGGAACTTAGTGAACCCAAGAAGAAATGTTTTCAGCCTAACCATAAGTCTGGATCGCTGGAAAAATTATCCCATGGTGGCACATGCAAAACAAAGAAAAGAATAATAGTTGGCAATATTTCAAAGTGGATTCCACCAGAATTGAGGGAAAACAGTGCAAGTCATAAGTGGACTATTTATGTGAGAGATAACCAAAAAACTGATCTTGGACAATTCGTTTCGAAAGTTCGGTTTTTTCTGCATCCTAGTTATAAGCCCAATGATGTTGTGGAACTGATCTCTCCTCCTTTTCATTTATCTAGGCATGGATGGGGTGAATTCCCTGCAAGAGTCCAATTACACTTTACAAATAATTTGGACAAACCAATTGATATAATTCATCATTTAAAATTAGATAGAACTTTTACTGGATTACAGACTATTGGTTCAGAAACAGTTGTTGACATTTGGATTAGCAGTGTAAAAGGTATATCTGTTCCAAATTTGGTTGAGAATAGTTGTGGAAATAATGTTCTAAGCCAGAAAAATGAACTTTATTCTCACATTTTGAAAGATCATGATTACTGTAGTAGTAAAGTACTTGATGAAGTAACTGATGTTTTCCCAAAAGAACTAGAACTGTCTGCAATTGATACTGACAATACCTTGTTTGATGAGAAAGTTGAATGCCTTCATAAAAAAGCATTCCAGAATGATAAAATTTGGCCTGGAAAGAATGTTAAACTGGTCTCTTTGTTGAAAAAACCTAACAATCTTCTACAAAATGATTTGTCCAAATATTGGAATAGCAATTCATCTGAGAATTTGTCAAAAAATAATAAACTTGAATACTTGTACAACATACAAAGTTCCTCAAGTAACTGTGATATTAATGTTATTTACAATAGAAAAATTCATTCTAAGCAGACTGTAGATGATCGTTCTGCTGATTATGAAGAATCTTCTAATAGATTAGTGAATTTGATAGACCGCTTAAACCCAAGTACTTTGTTTCACTTATTGAAGTTTGTTGCACAAAGAATGCCGCTTATAATGAAAAAATCAGTTAAATCATATTATAAAATGATGCATCCTTACGCGAGTGAAAATTATCAGATTTTTATAAATTCTTCACTGCCCAAACAACAGTCTCTAGAACGCCAACGAGCTGTTTGTGCGCTAAAAATCTTAGCAAAAACAAAAAATTATGATAATATTTGTAATATTACAGAGTTCATTATATGGGCTAGAAGGTATGGTTATACGCCATTTTTACATTTAAACAATATACACAAATTATGTTTGAATAGTTCATTGAAAAATCACCTAGAAAATAAAAAGTATGAATATACTTCAACCATTTCAAAGAAATTGAATAAATGGTTAGCACATTGTCAAAAACGTAAAGTAAATGTCACAAGCTCTAGTTATGAAAGTGATCCAATAGATATATTGAATGATGTATCAAACGTTGCTGGTTCTAGAACTGGAAATCAAATTTCAAACCCCAATGTCAATACATTAACAGTATTAACATATCCCAAAGTTCAGACTGATTTGAATGAATATGTTTGCAAGACCACACAAGAAATAGGAATAAAATTAGCTAATGAAGAAATTGTGCCTGGAGTAGTACACAATTCTGCGAACGTACTCATGTCCAGAGCTGTGGAATGTTTCATGGATGAACTTGTGAGATTAGCTTTTTCATGTGCTCTGGACAGATGTAATAGTCAGAGTGATGCAATTTCAATCAGTCCGAATGATGTTCGTATGGCTTTACTAAAAAGAGAAGAGTTTGATATTTTCACAAATTATGGATTAGGATCTGATGGGTGAAATATCTAGATGACAGTGCAAATATTAGTTTGTGTGACAATGAAGTTCCACTTTTGTAAATAAATGTTATAGTCAAATATACAGAATTACAATGAGATAATTTTTAATAATAAAATTTTTGTATAATCATTATTTTTAATACAGTATGTCTATAAAAGTCTATGAACATATGGAAAATTGGAATTTATATATAGAATATTTTTGTACAAATTAATGAAATAATGTATTTAATTTTTAATAATGAAATCTATGAATTTTGTAACGCATTTTTGTAATTTTAAATAATTTATGCGTATTTTTATGTAATGAATGAAGTATAAGTATTAATAAAATCTTTGTCAATAATATTTATTTCAAATTAATTTTTAACAAAATTCAATTTAGATGATGATAATTTTCATCTTGCTTTTTACCAAATATCATTTAATTTATTCATTCTGAGATTTGATTAATTCTCAAGAATAATTTAAATGTTTATTATTAATTTCACTGATTCTATCAGCGTTTGAATTGTTTCGAAGCCAAAGCGTTATGTGGCGCTACTATCATCACTGAATGTAAATAAATATAACCTCAAAATAGTAGAGTAGAACACAGCAATCGTAGTCAGTTTTTATTCTAAAATATAATAAAGAATATGATAATATCATTCTATTGATAAAGAAATTGCATTTTTTTACAAGTAAATGGTGATATGTAGTGTTTTAAACTATAAAACAATTAAGTATCGATTCATCAATGGCTATGTTGATTGTTGTTTTCTCACTCTAACTAATGAGTAATTCTTTGCTGAAATTCTCTGCTTAAAAGAGTCATAGTTTTTAATGAAATTAGTCAGTTTGTGAATAAATATGCTTGGTATATTCAACACATTCTTTGTTTTTGACAAAAGTTGAAAAATATCATGATTAATACAAATTTACTGGACTAGAATGGCAAAAATTAAGTGGTTTATAATGAAGAAACCTTTCCAATGGTGAGATAAGATATACATATAAATATAAAACCATAAAAATTGATACAAAAACATTTCTATCATTATATTTACAGGATAAAGTTCAGTCAAACTCTATTCCGATTCAAAATTACTTTCAAATCTCTGTTTTACAATCACTATTTGAACTGGAATTATGTTTGTGACACCTTATTAGAACCAATATTATGGTTTGTTGAAAACTTTACAGGCTGTTTGGGACCAGTAAGTTTTATATATAAACCTGCTCATTTCAGGTAAACAATTAAACTGGTTTCTGATGCTAAAAACTTTTGTTTCTAGATTTTCGTGGTAATGGTCACTTTATTAACAGCTCTAATTGTTTATATTGCCTATTATATTGGTTTTCCTTGGTGGTGGGAGAGAAATCCACTGTTTACAATTGTTCTCCTACTTGTGGGAAACTGGATATTAGTGAATGTTTGTTTCCATTATTTTATGGGAGTTCGTGTGCCAGCAGGTAAGCCACCAATTGGTGGTCTAATACCTGAGGCAGTCAGCATTTGCAAAAAATGTATTAAACCAAAGCCACCAAGAACACACCATTGTTCTGTATGTGATACATGCATACTTAAAATGGATCATCATTGTCGTATCCTTTCAAATTTGCATATTGATTGATTGGTATAAATTATTTAACATAAAATATTACATTATTGGTTATAAGAAAGTTATTGCATTTCCTTAACAATTATTTTAGCTTGGCTTAACAATTGTGTTGGTCATTACAATCATAGGTATTTCTTCCAATATATGGCATTTACTGTAGCTGGAATGGTATTTATAGCAGTATTTGGAATACAATTAGCTTATGAAGAATTTTTCTTATCTCCAGAAGCAGAAATAGAAGGTCATCCTGTTCGTATCAATAATTCTGAAATCATTCCAGTGGTGAGAATATTTTCTTAATTCATAATGTTCATCCACATTAGTTTTTGTAGAAAATTAATTTTGAGTAAACTCATTTAACTCTATAACAGTCTGAATCATTGGATCATCTTAGTCAAGAAGAGAGAGATGAAATAGCTCAGCAAGCTACTGAAAGAAGAGAAACTGAGTACAGAAGAAAACTCATCATTCTTGCAGCCTTAATTTGTGTGGCAACACTTGCATCTCTTGGAGGTTTGACTTGGTGGCATGCTGGCTTGATTGCCAGAGGAGAAACAAGCATTGAAGGTCGTATTAATACTACTTTGAATAAGAAATTCAAGGATCAAGGCAAGAAGTACAGGAATCCTTATGATTTTGGAAAAAGAAAAAACTGGAGATTGTTCCTAGGACTTGAGGGCCGGTAATAATATAAATATGTGTTATAAAAAATGTTTTGTAAAATGATTTTCAAACTATTTCAAAAGAATATTTTGCTTCTACAGAAGTTGGTGGCGTGTATTGTTCCCTTCAACTCATGGCCCACAGGGAGATGGTCTTATTTGGAAGACTGCAGATAACGACAAGATATCCTGATTTAATATGTACAAAACAGAGTGTCTAACTGTTTAAAATGATGTACATACATAGCTGTTTTAAAGTTAACTAATGTACAATATCTTGTAATTGTGTTCTAGTATTTAAGATATTTTCATTTTTTTCTTGTGAAAGTATCATGTAAAAAGTGAAAATAATACTAAAGTTTTATGATTATGGAAATAAACATTTTTCTAATATGAATTTCTTATTAATTAAAAAAATTGATGTTATCCTGAATCTTATTTAAAAAATCCATTTGAAGTACGAAGAGATAGAAATAAATCAAAATTTCGTGACATTCATAGTTTTTGAGATTTAAGATTTTAATCGTACAAATGATGGATTTCTCTTATTGTATATATTTTAAAAATACGAAAATTAATTTCTCATGCGTCAAGTTGTGTTTTTGGAACGAATTCTGCCAGTCATGAATCAAGTCGAACACGTAGAGAAGAAGCTATCTTTGCACTCTTTCATGTATATTGCATATATAGTTCAATTGAACACTGCTCTCCCCGAGATTTGTGGCTCAAGCAAATATGAATAAGTATAAAAGTATAATTACATGAAATTTAATTTGCAATCTTCATCAGAGCATCGTTTTGAAGTTGGTGCGCGGGACGCGCGGAGAATATTGAATGCGCGCGCATATGCACGGCGGAGTCGAACGTTCCCGCGGTCAGCCATTCTGCACTCTGCAGCGGTGGTCCCCGGCGTTAGCGCGTCCTCTGCAGCACAGTCCCTGCCCTGCAGAATCCTGTGCCTGATCTCAACCTCCAGAGCGACAGCGTGGGTTTTTTATGGTGCTGGCACTTTATGGTTTTGGAGAAGAAGTTTGCCTGGGCTGTCGGACGCAGCCCATTTCTCGACGATGACGGCTACTGGAGAGCCGACTGAGTGGCAGAGTCAAGAACTCAACAATTACTTCGAGGCCATGAACGCTGGGTAAGTCAATTGCCTGTACAATTGTCTCGGTATACACTTGCGTCATCCAGACCAAGGGCCTCATTTCGCCTACTGTACCCGTACCTGCAGGCTATCATAAAGAGGACAATGGAAAACATGGGTTGGGCTAATTTTTGGACCTAATTTCCTTTGTTTTGGAGGGTAGTACAGAGAACAGGCTATGTGTATACAGTGTATAGATGGATCGGTAGAGGGGAGGGGGTGAGTGTCGGTTGAACCTTTGCTTCGCTTGGCATCTCGTCCTTTGTTTTGCGAGAACTTGGTTGCGTCAGATCGTCAGATGTCGAGTGTCGAGTTTCCAAAATTGTAAGTTGACATTTTTGAATTTGTTTCTTTACCTATTATTGTTTATCGGTTAGTACGTGATTATTTTATACCGTTGCGAGTTTGTACTCGTATAACATCATTCAATACAACAGTCAACAGATACATTTTTGCCGAAACCGAACCTAAAGCAAATTTCGAAACGTCTAGAAAATTGATGGAAAGCTTAGAAAGATTTACCGTTCATAAATTAAATTCTATCATCGCATATGCAGTGATCCAAATATCTATATCGTGTGGCAAGAGGCAAAATAGCCACTTTCGAGGTTAAGATGACCATAATTCCGAGAAAAATAATGTACAAGTGCGTTGAAAGCATGGTGTAATCAAAAGCAACCCGGATTTAAGTATTTATAGTAACAAGTAAGATAACCTGGGCTCTTTTATTTTTTGAGAACAATTGTACGTGGGCTCAAATGTTGTGATGAAATATCTTTAGTATGATTTGTAAATGTAAATTCAGATGACTCTAAACGTTTTGCTGTTTGAATGTATGAATTTCAGAACTTGTTAAAAAGTATAATTGCAAAAAAGTATATTAAATATAATTGCTTAATTCTATACAAATGAGCCTTGGAGAAATATGATGTAAAAGAACGTTGAGGTTAGACAATACTTTGAAAACTTATAATATCGATTTCCTCATGAACATTAAACATATATCATCAATGTCACCAAATCAGAAAAAGAATATTTAAGTTTTCAGTTTACATTTTGCTCTTGTAATCTACATTTTCTTCCTTCAAGAAGAAAAAATTGTACAATACTCTCAAAAGCATTTTTTATTCTATTCGCAATTGATAAATCTACATTTTTTTCATGAAATTTATTTAATTATTGCTATGAGAACTAAAGAGAAAACTAGTAAATTATTGTATTACATTCATTCCTCTACTTACCTTAGAAATCTCTTTTTTCTTAAAATTGGAAAAGGTACGCTCAATCAACAGTTAATTGTCCTTGGACAATTTTCTAAAATTGAAGTAGTTATTTAAAAATATAATAAAAAATAAAATAAAAATCCTGTTTCTAAAGCATGAACTAATATCAACATACAGAGTAGATTCAATATATGTTAAACCCTTGTGAACCCATGTTCTAAGAACTACTCTGAGGAACTCACTGTATGATTCATATATAATATGTATTATACAAAATGTACTTGTTTATCAGAACCCCATACTTGTACTCAAGAAGAGAGTGCACAACCTTTGGGTCACAAATTATATATTTGATTTCATACATTTGCAGTATATCTATAAAATGTTTTTTTCTTTATACAGTTATATTGTTCATGCATAAATACAAAATGTTTGTCAGGATATTTTTGAGAAAAGAAAATGTTAGACTGTAGCTTGAAATATAAGCTATTAAGGTACCCAAGAACTATCTTACTAAATTTCATCAAAATTAGTTTATCAAAAATTATGCCCACTTCTAGTCCTCAGATAATATATTTTCAATGTAAATTTTTTTTAATGAACACAATAATTTTGTTTTGTAGTGAAATGGATAACTGTCGCCTCAGCGACTTGTCGCCAACTTTCTTTGAAGTACCGCCAGACTTCGAATCCCAGCAATTTTGCATTGATCAGAAGATTCCGATACATCAGATCATGCAACCTTTTGCGGGTCCAATTCTTGGTAATGATGAGTTTGCAGGGGATTTGAACTTTACTTTAATATTGAATCATCAAAATTCTGGAAAGCACTGGGTTGTAAGTAGATAAATTGAATCATTAGAAAATGAACTGTTGATATAATTTTCCTTGTTAAAAATTAAGTTATATTTTGTTCACAGTACAGTGAAAAGCTTTCCAAAGTTTTCATCCACATGGAAGAAGTACTACCTCTTCAATTTTCATGGAATCCCATGATCGATGGGCTGTGGATTAGAGCTACAGTTGTTTACAAGCTGGATTCACATAGAAGTACAGCTGTGACCAGGTGTCATAATCATATGGCACCTGACAATGTTAGTAATGTGAACCTTGATTCTAAGAGTGTTAAGCACGTGATCAGATGCTTACATTCTGCATCAATCTATGAAGAGGCTGCCAATGGACATTTGTCTGTATTGACGCCTCTTGGAACGCCAGAACCAGGAGGTGACACAGTGCCAATGCACTTTAAATTTTTTTGCAAGAATAGCTGCACATCGGGTATGAATCGCCGACCGACTGAAGTCATATTTACCTTGGAGACCCAGCATAACCAAGTAATTGGCAGGAGAAAATTGGAAGTAAGAGTATGTAGCTGCCCCAAGAGAGACAAAGAAAAAGAAGAAAATGAAAATGACCCTAGAGTAAAGATAACTTCTGGGAAGAAGAGAAAGTTGGTACAGTCAGCACCAGCTCCACCACCAGCCCCACCACCAGGGAAGAAGTTTGCCAACTCTGATACAAAAGTATACGAATTAAATTTAAACGTAGTTGGCAAAGACAACTATAACGCAATCATCAAATATGCGCATGATGTGATGGCAGGTTCTGCTCTACGCAGTGGCCATCATGAAATATATAAACCTTTTATGGACGAAGTTTTAAGAAAAGCTCAATGATAGCAATTTTCCAAGTTTGTTACTTCTAGTAGATCAAGAAATCATTTGTGTTACTTAATCATATTACTCTGGTATTAAAACTAGATTTTTTATAATTTTTATTATGACATATTACCTTTTATGTAAGTTGATTTTACATTTGTAAGATGTATTAGATATTAAGAATGGATCTCAAAACCAGTGCCAGAATCAATGTGCCTTATTGTGTACGTAATAACGTAAAATAAATGTTTCCTTATCCAAGATCTGTATACATTAGTAACTTTTCTTATGGATGCTTGACTGATTATTATCATTTTCAATCTGTCTACTTTTGACATATTTGATGGAAAATTCTTAAACAATTTTATTACTTTTGCTACTTGTCACATAATTTGACAATTCATTTATTTGTGAAGTTGAACATTATCATAACGTGAGATATAAAAAATGCTAACTTGACTAAATTTATTTTCATAGTTTAATATATCCTTCTTCTGTAGTTATTTCTATCAGTGAAACGGTCACCGAACTCGCTGCAAAATTTCCTGGCAGTATCACGATATGGCGAGGAAGAAGTTCAAAAGGCTCTCGCAGACTGATCACTTCTCTCCTAACGTGGACTTCTGTCCCGTCATTGCCGTTGCTGTAGAAAATCCATTCCCATCTAACGCTGCTGTTTGTACCACAACAGGATATCCAAATCGTGCCATTATCGTTCTGAGAAAATGATAATAAGTTTAAATAAGCAACTCAGGTATAGTAAATTTTATTTATGGAATCCTACCTGGAGAGTAAAAATCTCTTCTCTCTGGTGTAAAATATAAACAGCTTCTTCTTGGAATGGAAAGGGTAGTGGCAAAATAATTTTTTTTTTGTAAAAATGTACAAGAGGTCCAAGATGATGTTCTGCTAGATGTTGTATTAGTGTATTACAATCAACTGACTCATTGCAGCCTGCGCGTTTCTTTAATGGACAGCTCAATCTGTTCATTATCATGGACTCGGTCGACCCTCCCCATACCGGAGTCTACAAGTGAATGTTGTACACTATATTAAAATTCAAACAATCAAAGATCACGCGTCAGAATAGATCTTACTGAAACTATTTTTTTTCTCGAAATTGAATATTCACATATCTCAACACGAAAGCTGTGGAATATTAGAAAAAGCCACTTCGAATGATCTATAAAAAAGTTGATTTTTCGATCAAGAAAGAAAAAAAAACGATTTTACTGCGGATTGAATATTTCTCATTCGATTTAGAATTTGATGGTCAAGGTGTCATTTTGTTCCTTGAATATCCGAGGCAAGCAATAAACAAAAAAACGATAAATTTTGAGGTTTAGGCACGTACTGTAGTCTTAAGAAGAAAATAAAAAGTTTTGAGGTCGAAACAACAAAATCTAAATACTTACAGGTCATGAAATTGCGCACAATGAAATAAAGCTTAGGTCGCGCGCAGCGCGCAGTCTGAATGTAGCTAGTACAATTAATTGAAAAACAGAAACGAGTCCTTCTCCCCCATAACTGCGTCCATGGGAATACATCATCGGGTGCTTATAATTTTTTGTTTGAGGTGGAGGAAACCTTTCGAGCTTACAGGTTTGTCGCACTCCCAATCAAGTAGATGTGGGGTCTCAAAACAGGCCGGGGAGCCGCATAGTGGGTGGCAAACTTTGCTCTGATTCATGCCAGTGGATAGCATACCTGGAGATGCCCACGACCGGTGATTCGTTTCGTTTTTGTGGTGGCACTATTATCAGGCCGATGTGGATCGTGTCAGCAGCACACTGCTTCAAATCCACGACACAAAAATCTTGTGTAGGTTATGGCTAGGTGTGCTGCTGTCACGATCCACATCGGCCTGATAATAGTGCCACCAAAAAAACGAAACGAATCACCGGTCGTGGGCATCTCCAGGTATGCTATCCACTGGCATGAATCAGAGCAAAGTTTGCCACCCACTATGCGGCTCCCCGGCCTGTTTTGAGACCCCACATCTACTTGATTGGGAGTGCGACAAACCTGTAAGCTCGAAAGGTTTCCTCCACCTCAAACGAAAAATTATAAGCACCTGATGATGTATTCCCATGGACGCAGTTATGGGGGAAAAGGACTCGTTTCTGTTTTTCAATTAATTGTATTACCTTAGGCTACTGCGACGATGACCGCAACAAGAAAATCCGTATCATGTCAAGTTAGTTTTATGATACGCTTGTCCAGAAGGAATCACACAATAGTACGAGTTTCCTTCTGGAAGACTTCGGCTGAGATCACACCCGTTCTTCATAGTCTTGTTGAAAATACAAGTATACTGTTCTTTAACCCAGCCTAAGCCCGTCTGCTATATGCACGCATTAGTCAATTTCCATAACCTTATATTAACGGAAGAAAAACAAATGTTTAACTCTCCAGAGCCGGCGCGCGTTCGGACGCTAAAATCACGCGTTTTCGACCCATGTTTTCGACTCTATAAAACTAACGTCTTAATAATGTCGGACACGATATCGATGTAGTTTTTCCTCAACTTTCCGATGGTGGATTTAGTTTTCCAAACTTTTCAGTAATTGAACTTGCGTAATTTTCAGTAGTGAACATGGAAAAAATCGAGCCCACGCGCGTGGAGGCAGGCGCGGCGCATTTTCTCATGTTCGCTACTTAATTACTCAATATAAAAAAAAAAGTCCTATATTTTCAAAGTCTATATCGACGTAAACAAACGTCAGCTTTCAACCTAGACTATTGGAAAGCTGAGGAAAAAGTACATTAATCATGATATTGGTTTAACAGTCGAAAACAAGCGTCGAAAACGCGATAGTCCTGGGCCCTTCCCATCGGCCAGAGGAGGTCCTCGGTAGATTGATAATGAATCTTGTGTATTTTTTCCCGTAGAATCAGAATACCGAGTACCGCGCGGAAGTCGCGAAGAAAAAGAAAACTCGACTCGGGATTTTCGGGAGACCGTATACTCACGCACTCAGAGTCAGAGTAGTACGCGAGGAACGGCAGAAGGGGCGTGTTTGAAAAGCTAGTGAAGTTAAAGATCGAATGAAAACTGAGTATTGAGTTCTCCACAGTTCTGTTGATATTCTGAAGTATCGTGCTATTTTGCATGCGAATCAAAATCAAACGCTCAAACCAAGCTAAGGTGTAAATCATGGTAGCCATAATTATACCTGGGGTACGCTGAGCAGCGATCCCGAATTATCGGTGCGATCGTCCCTGAGCTCGCTGAACAAGGCGTCCGGCTTGTTGAGCTCGCCGGTGCTGGCGGACTTCCTGCGGTCGTACAGGCGGAGCAGCCAGCGCCTGCCATACAGCAGGTTGCCGTCCATCGCGCAACTGTCCGTCGGCAGACTCTCCGTAGATGCGTTTCGCTCGTCCGATCGACTACCCGGTGACAGCAGCTTCGACAGCAATTGCTTGGCTACGAGGCGTTTGACCTGCTGCTGCTGCTGCTGCTTTGGAGGAGTTGGTGACGCTCCGAAGATGCTGTCGTGCAGCGAACGTGTCTGCGATGGGTCATAATATTGTACCTATGTTAAGAATTGTATTTCGATCGTCTACGCTGCGGATAGCGACTTTGTAGTGTTGTCCCTCGTGCGAAAATTTTGTTTTATTAACGAATAATCATCATTGACACGGGTGTATGTACAGGGACGATTCTTGTATTAGTTGATTGGGGATGTGTTGCAATTTACTATCGGGAATTAAAACACATTCCAAGTATAGCTTCATTCGGTAGGTCTTCACTTTTGGTAAAGAGAAATCATTCCACTAAAACTTATATCATACTGCAGTCAACAAAAGTGCAAAACGCTACGAATAACGATGCACATTGCGTTATCATTTATTCGCAATCGCACCGGCATGCGACAAAAAATTCAAAAAAGCTTCGCGTGGTCGCCACAAGCACTGATTTTCAGTTTCTGTATTACTGATTTTAAATTGCGATCTGCTACTCTGTACATATATTCAGTAAATAACTTGCTCGTCTTCGCTAGTGAATTATAATTGCCTTTATATAAAAATATAAAAATATCGGTAAACTTTCAGATTTTTTTATTTTCGAACAATCAATAAATTGAAATGAGTGAGATTTCGTACTGTAATGAAATCGTTCGATTGAAAATTGCCACTATCGAAATTACGAGCATCAATTCATGTACATACATTCAAGTTTTCCATCACCCCGGGATCATTTGACCCCATTACTAACTCGTTAAAACGCAGGAGCTCGTTCATTGGGGCCATGCCAGACAGTTCGTGTTTTCCCAACTTTTCGAAGGACGTATAAAACTTAAGGTTTATCCATTTTTCGTGACAAGGCGATCAAGTCTCTTGCTTTTCGTGCAAATTGAACTCTCTAGTACTGCATGAATATATTCAATAATCAAATTGACGATGAACAGACCTGTATTTTCGTAGGAGCCGGAAGTGGGTCGACGAGGGCGTCAGTGAGGACTCTGTGCGACTTGTCGGCGAGGAGGCACCGGCCGTGGCCGAGTCTGACGCGGCAGACGGGGCAGCGGGACGTCTTGGTCCGGCAGCCCGCACACAGCAGGTGGCCGTGGACGCACTGGGCGACGGGGGGCGCAGCGCTCTCCAGGCAAACCGGGCACTCGAGCGCCTTCACCACCCCCGACACCGCGCGTACCAGCTTCCGAGCGACCTCCGGCAGCGGACCCTCCAGTATTGTGCCCTGCGAGCGAATTCCCAATTTTACGATCATCAGTACGCACGGAGTATTGGGTGAATAATCCATTAGCGACGTATGGGATCGATGGCCAAGTTTATTATGCGCTTCCTATCTGGCCTTCGCTCAGACGTATCAATTATTGTACTCTCGCGCGCGACCATAAATTGTATAGTTATTTATTAGCCGATCTTCTTCTCCCGGGGTGAACTGAGCATTGACCCGTTTTCCAAGATCCTTCGATTCGTTGCGTTTGTTAGATCAGAGTGATTTCGTGGAAATGTGTGATATTGTATATATGCGCAAGGACATTCAAAGACGTGATTGAGAAAAATTGCCGTGATTTCAACTGTCGATTTCCCTGATAGATCGCCAATGAATTATAAAATGTACACTTCACCATGACGGTGGAAAGTCATTTACCCCAACTCTGGATTTGAAATCATAAATTGTTTTACTCACGGTATGATCGTTTTTAGAATCCAGGGACTCTCTGTTTTCCCTTTCTTCTAGATAGTCTATATCAACGTTGGTTGATTGATTGTGTGATTTTGGAGGTCGGCGCCAGATGCTGAGACTGACTCGATCATTTTTACCAATCAAGTAGGCAATGTCTTTCATTTCCAATCCCAAAACATCTCTACTATCGACTCCCAACAAGCAGTCTCCGGATCTAGTCGTAATAAAATGGATATTAAGAAATATCAATCTAATATTATTGTTCCAGTTTCCAATTCAAACCTTATAAATATCATAATACGCGTACAGATAACTTGAATGTAGAGCAAACATTATAAGAAGAAAAATGTAACAAAGCGCTCAGTCGCAAGTTGCGAAATTAATTCTACCTCGTTCATTCAAGAGAAGTAACCATGGAATATTATACTCAAGCGCAATCACACGTCATTATTATCTTTCAGTCACTCGCCAACACACGATCGAGTGAGAAATAAAAAAAAACATTTATACATCGAAAGCGAATCGAGCGAACCGGGTTTCGCAATCGGGACTTGAACTTCGACGATGTGTCTTACCTCAACCCTGAGAGTTCGGCACTGCTTGCGCTCTCGACCGATCCTATCCAAGGGTACGGATCCCACTTCGATCTGACCAGATGGAAACCATGCGATCTTTTGCCCGACGCTGTGGTTTTTGAATTTTCGTTGTCGAGCACTACTTCCTCTCTTCCGATCGCTATTATTGGACCGGAAAAACATGCACCTCCGTTCTCGTTGTAATCCATTTCCCCAGTAACGTTTCGGCGGATCTGAATTTCCGATTGATCGTCAAAAGCAGTCGATTTTTGACGGACAATAAATGAATGTGTATGTGAGCGTTGCTTGATTTTACGTACTACCGCGAGAAATTACCTTACACCAGATGAAAAAAGTACAGCAGCGGATTCCAGCACGTGGAGGCGCAAAAGCAATCGCGCGACCGGTGTCTGTTGGAAATCGAACCGCGCTCTTACCGATCAGTTGGCGAACTGAAAAAAGCCGCGAGAGCTGATGTAAGATACTGGAGGGAGAGTAAAAGTGCGATCGGATTCATCGCGCGTCGCTCTCCTTCACCTGGATTCGCGCGGCCTTGGCATCGGCATAGGACCCGCGCAGCCTCCGGCGAAATTCGCATTCGCGAGGCCCGCTCGCAAATCAAGAAGCGCCGCATGACTCCTCTCGCTATGTGTATACATTGAAGCGGCTGGTGCGCGTGAGGTGGGTAGAAAAGCGCGGGTGTATGTGCATGCACGTTCATGCGAAAAATCGTGTTTTCGGAGTCAATGCCACGATCGATGCGCCAACTTATCGCGATGTTTTCGACAGAGCCGGCGGTTGCTGCTCCGCATGTTTGAGCACGGCCGACATGACGGTGGAATCATGATCAGAGTTGCACAGGCGAATCCGAGTCGGCTGTGTAATTGTGCTACTGAGGCGTCGTATCAACGTTCGTTAGTGTACCCGTCGATGGATGAGTTTACATATTTTACAATACTATATTGTTCCAGCAAAAGTGGAATGGGAAATGTTTCAAGAATTATTAAGATTCAAGTAGTTTGAGCCGACCTGGAGGAGACATTGACCAAGTGTTTTCGACTCGTTCTCCACTTATTCTTGTTGGTTTTAAAATCAATGTTTGACATTAGTTTAAATGATACTCATTTCTCATATATCTCATAAAATTAGAATGTGGAGATGCAAGAAAATTCATTTGAACCTTAACAACTATTATTAAAATGTCTAGTATGGCGTTTTTCATATTTTATTATAAAATGAAGCATTGAACGTTTGAATAATGCATATTATTGAAACATTATCGTGAATAAGACGTATTCTAATCGATAATTAGATAATCAATAGCACTCACAAGTGTTTTGTTGGAAATGTGTCAAGATTAATTGGTGTAACAACATTGAATAATTAATAGTAAAAGCCTTATATGGCCAATCTTTATTCCCTCATAATTTAAGCTGTACATTAGCATACAAAATACATATCTGCATTTCTTGATTATTATGGACGCTCTAGCAGTTTTTAGGTGTTTACACTTATTTTTATTTGTACATTATATAAAAACATTCGAGAATAAATCTGAAGAAATATTTGAAAGTGCAGCATTACTTCATATAATTCAAGTAAGAAATTGGTTTTTTACTCTGTACAACATACGAATTCAATAAAAGCTTACTCTTACACTACTCACAAAGAAAACAATAAAAAAGTATTACAAAAATTCTGGAAGTTAATCCTCTTCTCATTCTATTACTCTAAAACAATGATATGTAAGAGACATTTTATTATTCGTTTTTTTTTCGAACACATATGAAAAAGAATATATTATTTAATTATTCAATTAAGAATATTTTGTACTTGTCTTCCATATTCTATCAAGAGCTTCTATGCATAAACAAGTGCATTAGAATCTGCTAACTTTGATAGTCGAGTCCATATAGATGACAGTAATGTAGATTTTTAATATGTTCAGCATATAATTGTACTTATTTTTAGATGCATAAAGTTTTTTCAATTGCTAGTTATAAGACTATGGAAGAATTTCAAGAGATTTTTCAATTGTTCTAAAAATATTTTAAATTAACAAAGTGTGTTCAAATATTTTCGATGCTAGGTTCACTTGGAAAGAAATAGGCAACAAAAAAAATCACAGTTGTTGAAATGAAAAACATTTTTCAAATAAGCTCATAGTACTACTCAACTTTGCTTATTTAAAATATTAAAATACTTCCTTACTCTAATATGCACAATGAATTAAACAACAAGTAATCTCTCTCAAACTAATATTTAACGTTTTGATTATTACATTTCAAACGAATATATGTGGAAAAATATATGTCAAACTTGCCTCGAAACTCAGTAGCATATATCTTGGCAGGAAAACTTCTTGTATTGAAAAGTCATAAGCTATGTCTATCTGTAACAGCATAATTTCTCAATGTACTGGAAGCAGAGGTCAAACAGTAATATTCCAAAGTAATTGGTCAGAGGATGAAACCTTAGGCGTGATTGGTAATAAAATTACAAGAAATTTTCCTACACCAGAACTATACAGGCATCGAGTGGGTTTGCTCTGAAACTCTGTACGACCAGCATACGCAGTCGCTCATTGATACAAAATGTTGAGACACTGGTTGAGGGTGTAGACGGTTGCGTAGGCAGTAGCCTTGAGGACAAGCAACTCTGGGTCGAGGTTGAGCCTGGAAACTTCGATAGCCTGGGCAAGGGACTGGCTTTGTTTCTCGGCCTTGTTGAGCTGCTCCCGGCAATTGGCAAACGCGTCAAGCACTTCGAGTTTGGCCACTGGGTGATTGCCAGGCGCACGCAGCCCACCCGAGTGCTCCCTAGGCGGCAACGGAGGGTGACTGCTCGCGATCGCCCTAGTGTACATCTCCGTCACTGCGCGCAGTTTGTCCACCCACTCCTGGCGTGCTCGGGCGTCCGTAGCTCGTAGTTTTACCATGTCACCTGTGAAACATGATTTATATTCAAGTTTGTTAACTGACTTCTATTTCTTATTTATTGCATTGAGTAATTTCAGGATTCCACATTTAAAAAATCCCAATAGTTATGAGTGATCTATAAATAAATGTATCAACATTGGAATCATTCCAATATCATGAAAAACTTATTATGTATGACGGCTCAAAGGATTTTGTCATCCTCTATGGAATGTTGATAAATCAATTAAAATGATCACAAAATATATCCCCAAAACTCATCCAGCTCTATGTAAGTTTATTAAAATTATTTGGACTCATGTAGTCTTATCAAGAAAGATGATGAACATTAGAGTTGCATTTTTAGTTAATTCTCAATAATCAATCTAACTTGTTCGAGTGTTTCACTACACTTGTAATCAAGACTGTATAGCTTAACGATGATCAGAAAGCATACCTGTTGCTGAATTGACAACAAAAGTGTTTGAGTCTTCATCGCTTGGTGCAATCACAGCTCCCGCAAGGTAAATTGAACATCTTGGTCTTTGGTTTTTTTCAGATTCGCTGAGAAAGTAGTGGAGTTCACCTGTTTCTGGACTGAGAATGAACCACCGGTATTGCCATCCTTTCATGGCATTTGTATATTTGTGGAGCAAACCCTCATAAGGGTATCTACTCTGGACACTCATGATGGGCTTTCTTCAATCACCCTCTTATTTTAATTCATATAGACGAAATCTGTATTTACAATGATTCATGTTTTGTCTTATTGGTTATGAAACACTATATATTACTGTTCTCATTGTTCTCTACAACCTTTGAAAGAAGCTAAAACTGTCGACGTGACATTTAATTCAAGGAACCTCCTTTCTTTGAAATAATTATACGTCAATTTTCAAGCTAACCAGTCATACTTCGTTGAAAAAAGACTATACAAAAAATTCTTTCCAAGATGATTTCTTAGAGATAAAAAGATGCCAAACCAATGCCCCCTAGTGTGATTGCAATGAACAAAAACAATAAAATTTTTGACATGTTACAAGCGTCTTACCGGTCATTATTGTACAGGTGACAGTCAAACGCGCGCAATTCAATCTACTTGTAATCAGTAATCTCGCTATTAGCTCATATTTTGTTATTAAGATTCACGGCTTCGATACATCAATGAATAACTAAAAGAATTTTCGTAATCGATTTAAAATGTTTTATTCATAAAAAGTTAGTAGTCTCAATTGCAGCATTTAAACACTTGTTTGACTTCAAATAAAAAATGTAAACATACAAATTTTCACATAAATGTTGATTTATACCTATATAGGATTAAGTAAAATATTAAGAAGTACTTGTATCTCAGAATGAACATATTAATTATGAGCATTACCTCTAGCGTCTCAAATAAAATTTAAATCCTCAACAATATTGTAATGCGAAAACATCAACTTTCTACAGTAATATTGAACTAAAAAACTTTAGCTTAGCAAACAGTAATAGTAAAAAAATAAAAATATTTCCCTAGTTCTCTATTTTTACACAATATAATAAACTAGAAAATAATCATAATTACAGGAGCCCTTCTTCAATTAGTTTGACTCGGAGTTCTGGAATGTCTATATCAAGTGATTCATCATCTCCGACACTGAGAATTTTAATAGTGATCAATTCATCCGCTGGAGCATGTTTCATGATACACTGGGACACTTTTTCAGAAGGTTTATCCATGTCTACCATTGCTGTAAAAATGAATAATAAAGTATTAAATAAGAAAACAAATTAAAGATAAAATTGATTAGACACTATAAAATAAATCGCATATTACAGTAAAATGATTCCGACTAGCAAGTCTAACAAAAATCAAACAATATTATAATTTAATTTAATTACAAAATATTTGTTACTCACTTGATATAGTGCAAATAGTTCCAAAAGCACCAATTGAAAGGAAGTCTTCAGTGATCGGTCTGATGTCCTTATGGAGTACGCGTTCGGTATTACCGTAATCAATGAAGAAAATTTGACTTTCAGTGGGTGAAAGGCTTGAAACCATACAAAGACCACGATAATATTCATCTCCATACTTGGCTATGCAAAGTTCATTATTCCTTGGTATGTAATGGCTTGTAGTCTTCTTCACATATTCTTTTGCCTATGCATCCAAATTAAAAAGAATGAGTATAATAGCAACTAGTTATTGAGAGGAATAATAATTTACTTCAAAGACAAAATACGTACTTGTTCTGTCATTTGAACTTGAATAGCTAGAACAGCTACCTCATCGTTTGGTCCCAATACAAAAAGAGCTGCTTCTGGCATGTAGCTTAATACAATAGCTTGAACCTCTTCACCTACATTACCGAGTTTGATAGCTGGCAGACTTTCTATACCATATATTTTTCTTTCTATAAACAAAAATATTCATTATTTTTTAAAATTTGAAAATTTTCAAGATTATTGTCAGGAAGTAAAATTTGTAGTGCTTAGAATTTATTGTTTTAAACTTTCCAAGTTAAAAAAGTAGTACCTTCTCGAGGGGATTCTTTTTCCCATGTTGGTTTCAATAAATCATTCAATATACTGTTTACATCTTCATTTCTGGGGGTTTTTAAATAAACTCCATCTTCTATGTGATGGCCATTAAAAGTACAGACTAAAGGAACTGCATGACCAATTAACTCATTTATATAATCTCGTGCTTCTTTTGTCATAGGAACTTTCTTATCAACGTCTTTTAATGAAATTTTTGTAACAGCTGCTGGGAACTATAATCAAATATCATTCACAGTAATATTACAATAAAAATCTCTGATATTTTACAATGTTTTGAATTTTTCATTTATACAAAATACGCACTTCTTTCAACTTGTCTGGCAATTCGAATAACCCATCAATAACGACTTCTTCTTCATTTCCATAGTCAACAAACTTAACAACTAGGTGACCCTCTACATTAGTTACTAATGCTCTGTAAAAGTTATCATCTACATACTTAGCTAAAACCATTTGTCCTACAACAGGTGCCTGGGCGAGATGTTTTCCTGTGAAATTCATCATCGAATTATGTTAAAATAACCATATATAAATAATCGTCTATAAAAATTTGGATTCACAAGAAAATTCTTACGATTTTGAGCGTATCTAGCAATATCTTGTTCTAAAAGATGAAATCGATCATTTTCAATCGGATCATGGCTGCGCACATATATTAAGTTTTGGTCAGTGGAGTCGGTAATTATTACCTGTTACAATATTAATCGTCATTAGATATCGAAAGGTGAATTGCGAAAATATGTAGAGGTCACAGCAGCTTTATACCAAGGATTAATTATAATCAATCTAAATCTTCATATGTTCAACGTTAAAATTAAATTGAAGGCAAAAATTTCATGAAAATTGAAGTTTTATCACCGATATAATTTAAATCATAATCTATACAAAGTCACACTACATACCTCTACACCACTCTTCAAAGCTACTTGCTGTATCCCTTTTTGTTCAGGCTTGGGTTTCCATTTTTTTACTCCCGCTGTCCCAATATGAATACCTTCGATATCAGAAATTTCTATGAGAGCGGAATCTTTTGAAGGCCCTGTGAGTTCAGTTACTTTGAACAAAGCACCCTCAGCCAGTCGCTCGGCTAGATTGTTTGGCTGGATAGAAATTAACTCGTTATTTATTTAAGTCTAACCAAAACAAGCCTACTTCAATTCACAATATCTACGATATTATAAAAAAAAATACAACGATAAAAATGTTGCTGTTTTATGCACATTTGCATTAATGGTTAATAGACGAGAAATGAAATTACAGCTCAAACATATTAATTATTACGTTATTACGTAAGTAAATCATCGAATAAAATATATAGTTCTTACTAATTTGGTTCCTTTCAGAAATTGACAGGATAATCCTAAGGTGTTTATGTTCTTGAACTTATCTTGTAAAGGCACACATTTTTTTGGCGTACAGATTCTACATTCATCAATTACTGCAAATTGCACCTTTGGAATAGTTGACACCACTATTCCTCTGTACCAATCTTCACCATCTTGACCACTAATAAATTCTCCCACTTTTGGACTGAAAATATGAATATTTCAAAGGAGTTAGAATTTAATTTTCTACAAATTGTAAAAACTGAGAATCCTCACCAGTAATTTGGATTTTTTTGCAACAGATCTATACTAGCAGTGCGTAAATCATCTATAAGTAACTCAAACTCGCTTGGGTCTGGTACTAATGTAACATTGAACTCAGTTTCAGCAATCCTTGCACCTACTACAATAGACCCAATTGTGTTAACTTCAAGCTTGTTCAAAACATTTGGCAAATTCGCTATTTTAGCATAAGCTATCTCTTTTTCAGAAGGTTGCTCCGAGTTTAGATTGCATGTTGCCATCTATATAGTTAAAAAAATATAAATTCATTATTTTAAAAATCAAATCATTTTGATTTAGAGAAAAATTAATGAAAAGCCGAATGAAGAGATAGTAATAAAGTAACATACTTTTTTTTTTGGATCGTTAACCTACCGTTAATCTATCGTCATTCTACCAAAATATTTAGGTAATTTTTTGAATCTAAAATGTTTTCAATTCAAACATTCACCTTTTATGTTAGAAAAAAAATCATATTTTCACCTGTTCTGAGAGGGTTCTATCAGGAGTTACAGCTTTCGGTTGGGGAGCGCTAAAACCGCGCGGCGAATGAACTTGTGGCAGGGGTGATTGCTTCTGTTGCTGTTGCTGCGGTGGCTGCGGTTTTTGTTGATATTGCTGTAGTTTCTGATGAGGTTGCTTGGCAGGAAAGGATGTAGATTCAACTTTGAAGGTACCAACAGAAGTTTGTGTCTTGTTTGAATCTTTCATGTGTTCATCCCTGCTTGGCGTCGATTTTACAGGACTGCGTTGGTTAGTCACTTGTCCATTTTGTTGAACTATTAAAATGCATTATAAAAATTTGTATGTAAATTACAAATAGACAATATATTACTTATTAAAACTGCGACTTGAATTATGATCAGGATTATAAAAATCATAACTCAAAAATTATAAGATTATAATAATTCAATGCCAATCAATTAAAAAAATTCTACTACTCATCTAAATGTTAAGATATATCATTAGTGATTTTTTACTTCTGGGTGAAGATCTGTGATGGTTAGTTTCAGTGACAATGTCCCTTGGTGGAGTTTGTTGTCTTTGTTGTTGCTGCATAGGCTGGGATTCTGATGTTTTTGGGCGTCTGAGTGGAGGTTTTTGAGAAGACTCATTATTTTCATCTTTTTTCTGGCTCACTTTAGATGGGTCATGGTCTCTTTGGTCCAAGGACTCGCCTCTGATTTTTTTCACCAGTGGTCTATTGATGAAAAGTCACATCAATTTGCAAATATTAATTTATTGATATCATCTGAATATACTCAATAGAAAATCTTACGGTATCGGTTGGCATTCATTTTTGTGATTATTCCAGTCTTTTTGTTGACAACGTTTGCTACAGTAATATGTTACAAAACACTTCTGGCACATAAAAGGAGTAGCTTCTGAACAAACTGTACATTTACCAATTTCTTCATCTTCTGCATCTGGAGCATACTCATAGACATCCTGAAAATATAAAATCATATATAGCCAATTATAGATAATATTTTTTACAGTAATGATTTTAAAATTCTCAAATTATATTATGCATACTTTTTCTCTTCTATCTGCCACATTCTGAACATAAGTAGAAATATTATAGTGTGGCTCCGGTAAATTATAATGGGTATACCCTCTACCAAAAGAAACATGTCTGCGACCATCTTTAGTTACATGAGCAACACCCCTGAAGAAAAAATTATTTAGCAACATGGAATTATTAATTCATTACTTTCCATAATATTAATACTAACCTGGTATACATCAAATTTGTCTCACGATATGGACCTGGAGGTTCATAGGGATTAAAAATTGACGAATCAGTCGGTACGTTATACAATATATCATCATCACTTGTATAGATTGGAGGGCGATATCCTGGTGAAGCATGTGCTCTTCCAGCATCTATCAATTTTTTCCCACGAACAGAATGCTCCCTGGATGAATTTAATTAATAGCAGAGTTAATTATTTATTCCATTGTTCAATAGAATACTGTGTTTGAACAAAATTCAAATAACTTCACTTACAAATTGTTGTCCTGGTATCTCCAGTCATAAAATGGCTTTGATAAATCACAATCCGGCTCTGGTTCATAATTTACTTGACTCTTTCTCCCTCTTATTTGTATTTGCAGCTGTAATGGTGGTTGTTTGTTCAATGCATTACAAGCTTGCTCTGCATCACTATATTTGGAGTATGAAATATATGCAACATTTGTTCCAGGTATTTTACTCTTGATCACTGATATACCGGTGATGTTTCCATATTGAGCAAACATACTATTGATGCCATCCTTTAGAAAAAATAGCACGTTTTTGTTGGAAATTATAATTATATTCTATTGAAGTATGAATTTAGAACAAATTACTTACCTTGTCCAAATCTGCTGGCAGATTTCCAACAGTGATTACAAAATGCTCCGGGCTAAAATAATAATCCAAATGGCTCAGAAAATAATTTTAATTTTCACAACAAATTATTCTTGTTTCGCTTACTATCAACTAAATAAATATTTGAAATCAACGTCAAACACTAACAATAAATTCTAAATAATCGATGTATCATTTTTCTAAAATTTGATAGTATTCACATAATATTCTGGAAATTTATCAGACAATTCTTTTCAAATGTTAATAGCAAAGTATGGAACTTTCTTTGATACACTTATGAAGTATTCAAGCTCAGGGCAAATAAAAAATACTTTCAATTATTTTCAAAACCCAACTAGACAATGAAAAGAAGTCGGCAAATATAAAAGTGTAACGCTACAAAAGTTAAATCGATCAAAAAGGTTAAAATGAAGAAAAATCTTACTTAGTGTCCCTTCCACCCGAGCCGTTGCACGACATTTTGTCGTTTTGTGAATTTTCTTTCGCTCGAGAGAATCTGTTCTACCTCGGCTAGAACCTGCAAAAAAGGATTGAACTTTCAAACGTCTTTGTAATAAACACATCACGTCCTTCGCGCCCGCAGAGACACGTGTTGCGGGTGCCCAGCGTGAACACAAAGGAGGCTCATTTGACTTTTTATCATCTCCTGTTTACATGTAACATGCGGCTTGGTATATACTGTGTATCGAATCGGAATTCTTAGAAACGGCCCGAGGAATAGAGCTCAGTGAGATAGAATTTCTCGTCAAACTGATAACTGGATACTAACTCAAGTATATATATCTACATAACATATAGCAATACGCGCACGTATTCGTTGGCATGAATTGTAACCGACAGTATCGAGATTATCGATTCGAAAAGTTTAAAATTATACATCCACAACAAAATGTTGCGGGAAACTGACCACCGGTCACCGGCAGAACAAAGAAAACACATTGAGAATATATTGCGACCAATCTTGTGGGTAATTCAAACTGCCTTGCAGTCCAGATAGGGACTGCAACGGTATTTATACAAAATGAATCCGTGAAAGTATCGATAATTACTTATTTACTTATTCACATACACATACTAAATATTCACGCGGCGCGGACCATTGCGAGTAACACGAGCGAACCAGCAAATCCAATTCTCTTGAAGAAAACACGAAACCGTTAAGATAATCTTTCAATAGAACGTTGCTTACCCAAACAGCCTAGCGAACCAGGTGATCTCGCGGTATATATAATAAATACTAATGTAAGGAAATCTATAGCAGTGGTGAATTTCCAAGCGGTGGGTAGGTCTTTCGAACCGACCAGAACCGGCGACAGGCGATGAATGACTGCAAAATGCACGAGCCTTCACGCATGCGGGGTCCTGCAGTGGCGGTGCGATCTGTCTCACTGATATATATAGTAATACCGCTCTATAGCGGGTCTATGGCCTATGCTTGCAGGCAACCGACAAGCCAAAAAGAGAACAACAATAAACAACAAGAGACTGCAGGAGAGTGGAAACTCGCTCGCAAGCGATGTGAAATCGAAGAGATTTAATTTGACTTGATAATATCACCATAAATTACTGGTTCGTACCAACTGCAGAGGACATTTGTTTTTCCTTTTTCATTGTTTCTACAATATAATTGTTTACAAAGGAAGAACGGTCTCGAGTTCTTTACAAGAGAAAAAACTGTCTACAAAAAATAAATATTTGGTGGGCATATTGAAAATCTACACAAAGAAAAGTTATGTCCACTTACTGTTTTGATAATTCATCTAGCTTTATACGTTGATGATGGTATGTACAATAATCCCAAAGCAACAATATTTTCAAATTATCGATAAGACTGGAAAGTTTTTGCAAAACTTGATGCGTCCAATTCAAATTTTTTCGTTGACAGGTAGCGACGCTTACCGACTGCAATATCGCGGGATCCCGTGGTGTGCGGGAAGTCCCTGAACCACTCCAAGAATGCATTTAATAGAGTGTATGTCTGTAGTCTGCAGTCCGATCACTAGTTCATGCTTCTTGTTCACATTGGGCACGGTGGTACAGTGTGGTCCTATACTTGCCAAGAGGACTGATCACCCCATTAATTTATCAATAAACTCGTTATTCTTTGTATTTTCTCAGTGAGTGAAGTCGTTTCAAATCACATAAGCTATTTTGCTGAGAAGACGAGCAGCATGGGGAAATCACGAACGGGAAAAACAGCAGTTGGCTGCACAATCGCAGCATTCATATTGCTGGTTATTGCTTTTACCACACCCAACTGGCTCCAAACTGACGGGAAATTAGAGAACCCTACGTTCATTAAAATCGGTATTGAATGTTATTATTTTCATTACACTCATCCATCACTCGATCATCACATCTTACATTAGTTTTGTTTATTGTTAATAATTTTTAACTTAATTACTTAGAGGAACTTTGGTAATCAGAGATATTGCTTCAATGTGTTAAATATAAAGAATAGATTTTCAATATTGATATTTTGGCTAGTGCTATGTTAATTTTGATAAAATGAACTCAATGCTCATTCCAAATATGTTTACATTTCATGAAAATTCATACATATTTCTCAATTGAGGAAGTAAAACTAAGAATTATGAATTTTGTTTAACATCAATATTTATTCTTGCAAATGACCATTTCTAAATTTTGCAAATTAACTTTACAATATTTATTACATTTTAAATTATGTTTTGGTAGTAATTTTATAAATACCTCCACAATATCTAATAATGAAATGTGACAAAATTCTATCAATTTCATTACAGGATTATGGCAAGTATGTTTCAATGGATTCCAAGATATTCGACATTTGTATGACACAAGGTTCTATGGTTGTTGGTGGGTTTTTCAAGAGGACTATTACATAATTCAAGATATCCTGCGACCAAATTTCTTCGTGGCGACTCAGTTTTTCTTTACCTTGTGCATGACATTGCTATTAGTCGGTAGTTTTCTGACTGCCCTGTACACCTGTTGCTCTCGACAACACAGGAAATATGAATTGCTTTTGTGGGCAACTGGAGCAAATTTGACACTTTCTGCAATAAATGGTATTATAGCTGTACTAATTTTTGGAGCCAGAGGTGATTATAGAGATTGGCTACCTAATTGGGAGCATAATGATGTTGGATGGTCTTATGCATTGGCAGTAGTTGGTAGTCTTACGCTATTGGCAGCTGGAATTTTGTTTTTGGTAGAGGCTCGAAGATTCAAAAAGAAAATCGAGCGAATACTGAGAGAAGAACACTGATTTCTCATTGCTGATCAGTATTAAATCATCTTCCTAAGGTAGTTTCATTGGAATCAGCTGAGAATTGAATTTCATCAGAATCTGAGAAAGCTCAGTCCTATCCTGAACATCTTTCTCGATAGTTATTATATAACTACTGTAAACTCATTTATGAATAATTTATGTCTCTGTAAGTAATCTGCATAGTTTCCAGTCCTAAAAAAAATTTTAATATTAATGAATTATACATGCTGCTAGTGCCTGTTGAATAATAGTAAAAACAGTAGCTATGCCTAATTTTAACAAAGACTGTATATTAGATAAACAATTTTCATTTTTCACTATTTGACCAGCGTTTAATGTTTAATATTCTATTATGATGCACTTGCAATATTATGTTAATGCATCAAATTAATTCTTGAGTAATATAAATTTGTCAAATGTTCAAAAATGACCAATGAGAACGTTCTGATTATAAAATTTTTAATTATAAATAATATATGTATGGACAATTCTTTGTAAAATTGCCTGAGCAAAAAAAGAATTTGGGGTCGATTCTTTTTTCATATTGTACCATATAATAATCTTTTTTGAGATTAATTTTCAATCTTAATTTATACCTTTTAAATAACCTTGACAAGAAAAATATTACAGAAACATTTATTTCAGATAATCATAGAAATTTTCAGAAAGAAATGGTTTTAAGGCTCCAGGAGTATATTTGTATGTTATTCAGCTAATTCTTAGCTGAAAATTCAAATGGTTACTGGAGAAAAATGAACATGCTACTAAAATGGCAATATAGTAAAAATCACAATTTAGACCTTTTGTAAGATTAGGTTACAATGCTTCAAAAAATTTGAAGAAATTTAGAAAAATTTACACCATGGAGTGAAATATAAAAAAAAAAACTATCCCGGAAATTTGTTTGCTCAAGCAATTTTACAAAGAATTTTCCTATATATATATATATATATATATATATATATATATATATATATATATATATATATATATATATATAATTCATTACAACTACGAATACTTAGTGATAATAATATGAACACAATCCGTCCAAAATAATGCTTGTGAAACGATAAAGATAGATTCTTTATCGAATATCTATATATATGAATATATTTATACATATGTATTGTGAGAGTTGATAAGCATTAAAAAGCAATGGTCACGAATATATAGCTGAACAGAAGTGGGTATACCTAGTATACTAAATTTCTAGGAATATTGTATTCAAATCATGCTACAAAAATCTTTTTCGGGGTTTCATAAACACTGAATCTAGGAAAACCGAGATTCAATGCTTACGTCGTTTGAAATGGAGAGAAGAGAATATAATTAAAAACTAAAATGCAATAGTTTCTCTTGATTTTCTCATCCAATTTAAACAAAAACGTAAGAATCTGACCTGGCTTCCTCAAACAAATTCAGCGTATCAAAAACTGCCGTATGTAATCTTTTTACGGAGAATTATTGTTGGCCAAATATTTTGGCTTCTATGGGTCTATATAGTTATATATTCGTGAAATGTCTTTTGCGTGAGAGTAATCGAATCATCCAGTATTTTCTCGATTTGAAAGTGTCAGAGTCTGGGTTCTTCCTTATTTTGTACAAACAATTAATAATTGAAATAAAACTTTTTATTAATTGTCGAAAAATTCTATCGATCAATTGAATGCTTCCTAAAGAATGATGCACCTAGCGACGTAAGAGGCGAAAATTAACGCTACTATGCGTGTATATATGACTCCGTGACTCGCAATGTTTGCACGTCAGTAGTTCACACACCTAGTAAATAAAGTCGCATAATGCTGAAAAGAGAAAAAAAAATCATGGTCAGAAACATTGAATCACCTAGAGAGTGAGCCGACCTTCGGACGTGAGGCGTAAACGCCCGAGCTCACGCTCTCATTTTTTCCTTGGGCTCTTTTGCTTTGTCTTATTATAACATAGGCAAAGATTTCAGATTACTTCATTTTCTTTTCCTGTACTGCGTTTTTTCTCAATTCTCAGCTTTCGTTCTTACTTGAATGTCAAAGCATAACACTATATACAAACCTTCGGAGAAATGTTAATTCCCCAACGAAAGTCGAACTGCACCTAAGTACCCCTCATACTCAGTATCGACGTGTCTTACGAAGAAAGACACATAACTGAATCTGTCCGCGAAGAAAGACACAACTCGCAATCTAGCCACGAAGAAAGACACAACTCGCAATCTAGCCACGAAGAAAGACACAACTCGCAATCTGTCCGCGAAGAAAGACAAATGTCGGAATTATTCTCCCGCGAATATTAACGAAAAAAGAGTTTAAACTGTAGAAAAGCCTCGTTTTTTTTGCCAATGATAACCTTCTAATTCTAAGCTTTCATTCCATATATTTTTTACGTCGGAAAATTGTGGGATGTGCGCCATGTATCCTTTTTGCGGCCAGACGCGAGTTGTGTCTTTCTTCGTGGCTAGATTGCGAGTTGTGTCTTTCTTCGCGGCTAGATTGCGAGTTGTGTCTTTCTTCGCGGCTAGATTGCGAGTTGTGTCTTTTTTCGCGGACAAATTGAGATGTGTCTTTCTTCGCGGACAGTTTGAGATGTGTCTTTCTTCGTAAGACACGTCGGTATGTAGTATGTGCAATTAATTTTCTTTGACAAAATCTTCTTATTCCTGAATTACTTCATTTACACGCTATTCAATTAACATTTAGAGCATTTAGTCGCAGTAGCAATATCGTAATGTAGTACTGCAGTCTTGAAGAAATTCCTTTTCGTGATTTCAAAGTCAAACAACTGCAACTATAGAAGATTGTTATCTATCGTATTTGTGATTGGGAGTAACTTCCTACACGCAGTAATCGTTTCTAACTATAGTTAGATCTGTATACAGACATAAGAATGAACGGAGACGCCCTTCTCGCGAGGCCTGCAGGACCTGGAAGGGCCGGTAGAAAAATTCACTATTCGTTATAATTAATGCAAACGGAAAACAGTACATCGAAATAATCGTAGAAATCGGAGCGTTCACATCGGCGCGTTTGGGTCCTCGTTGTCGGGAAGATTATTATTAGCAAGTTGAGGTATAGGGTACGTGGGTATGAGTATCTTGATACCCGTTGGAATGCAATGGATGTAGGCGCGTGAGCCGAGCATGTGTTTGCTGTCATTATACCAGGCTCCACAATAATATAGCCGCACCCGAAATTTGGAAAGCCGTCTTACGTATGGTGGTCGGTGACAAAACAACATTAGCGCGAGATGGCTCAGCACGATCATTGATATTTCGTTTCAACTCTGCACTCGTATATGTGCGTTTGATATACGAACGTACGCGCGGAAGATGCACATAAAGATCTTGAATGTATATCTAAGAAAAACCATGGAAAAAAGAGACGAAACGAAATTTGATTTATATAGCTAAGGCAGTATACACATCCCATTGTCGAGGAGGGCGTGTGTGGCGCGCGAGTTTCAGTTGCGGCATCGAAAATGGAAAGTGGAACTTTAAGTAATGTTGTAACAGATGTACAAGCGAGTAATGTATATAAGTGAATATATAAATGTAAGCGCGAGTATACATGTATATTAGACGAGAGGCGCGCACACCCAGCATACAAAGTTCCCACGGTATAGTTGGTGGAGAAGCAGCATTGGATTACGTGTGCGTGTGTATGCGGGGAGCGCATCGAGCGCGCCAGATCGGCCCCCGTGAGGCACAGGCACCGTGAGGTAGGGAAAACATTGCAACAGGCCGCCGCGCGCACAATGCAATGCTCCACAACAGGTGTAGCCTGCGGCCTGGTGCTGGCGCGCGCGGAGAGTTGCGCAGAGTTGCGCGGAGCGAGGACTGCTGCTGCGGTGTGCGCGCGGATGACTGAGTGCGTTGGGTGTGGTTAAGTACGGAAGCGCCTATATAGAGGCCACCAGCAGTCGTGCGACACCCGTTCAACAGCCCAGCTGCGTATATGCGTGAGTCGTGAGTCGTTACTCGTATGGGTGTCGTGATTTGTGTACGCGAGTATACTTGCAATCTTATAACAAGAGACAGTGCTTTCACCGTTGAGGTGTTGGAGATATCTACATACACATAGATAATATCTCTATGGCTCTCACGCAGTGTGCTCACTGCTGCGCATCAGGACAGTGCTCGCAAGTGATCGCTCGACGATCGTTTATATTATAGTTGATCGCTGCAGCTCTCCGTCTCTCAGTCGTGTGCTCGGTTGGGCCAGCGCCCCAGCAGCGCGCGCAAGTTCTCTACCTACTGCCCCGCGCTGTTTTTTTCAGCGATTGATGTGACTCAGCCCCTGGAACGCTCATAATACCGCGAGGGCCTTGTTACATTACACGACGCAGCCATGAAGAAGAGGAGCCTCTCCGGCAACGTCGCCATCGGCATCTTCCTGCTGGGCTTGGTGTGCGTGTGCGTCGCGTTCGGCACCCCCGCCTGGCTTGTATCCGACAGGCGCATCACCAATGCTAAGCTCGAGATGTTCGGTCTCTGGGAGCACTGCTTCAGGTCCCTGCCCAGCCCCATCGAGGCCGACGCGCCCCGCAGGTTTTTCGTCGGCTGCCGATGGATCTACAGTCCCTTCACCGCTGGCTACCACGAGATTCGTGGATTTCTCCTACCTAGTAATTAGCATTGTTTACTTACCTTCGCGAATTATGATCAACTCCAAATTTATTACCCTCACTCTCCAACTTGCTAGTTTAATGTGTTCGTTTCAGCTTCTTTTTTAAATTACTCGATCCTTCATACATCTTCCAACAGACCAATCATGACCCTCAATTAACTAGAGTTGTCCATTTCTTATTGCATTATGTTAGGGAGAGGGGGCATACCACAGGGAAATAACATTAATAATTGATTCAATCTACTACTAGTGGAGCATTCGCAGCTTCCAAACATGATTATCAGTTTGTCGATGTTGAAAGATAATTTGGTTGATAATTATTATAGGAAGCTGCTGGTGCTTTTCTTCTTGCAGATTATGTTGATAATTCATGTTATTTGGGCAGTATTGTTCATTTTCTATAGACGACAAGTATTATCTTCTGCTCAATTTATGCAGAGATAAGCAGGAAAAAGATGGATACTTATCATACTATTTTTCCTTTTCAGCTTTCATGGTATTCACGCAATTCTTCTTTACAATTTGTTTTCTGGCCAACTTAGTAGCACTAGGCCTGGTAGTGTTATACGCAACATGTTGGAGCCCAGAACATGTACATTATGTAAACTTGATCAAATCAACTGGATATCTTCTTGGAATTGGAGGCATTTGTGGTGGACTTGCTGTCATCATATTTGCAGTACGTGGAAATGGAGATGGTTGGATGCCTGGTCATGTCAATAACTTCCTTGGATGGTCATTTGTAGTTGCTGCTGTTGGCAGTGTAGTTTGTATTATTGCCAGTATTCTCTTTCTTGTTGAATCTAACATTCAAGACAAAAAACGAAGAAATCTCAAAGAATCACAAACACGATTCTCTATTGAATCTCGTACCTAAAATAATGATGACATACTCATAAAATAATTGAGTCAATTTGAATGAAACCGTCCATTTTGTATTAAATAAAATTCTTAGCGTAATCAAGGAAATTCCGTCCATTTTATAATAATTTTATAATATGTATAATTTTCATTATTAAAATGAAACAAATTTTATGGAAATGATTTTCTCCCAGAGTTTGGACTCCTCGGAATTTATTTTTATTCTCTTGTCTGATAAATTTTGTAGAAATATTCAACTATATATTGGAAAATTCCATTGTTCAATGACGTGATAACACTTTTTATAAAGTGAAATATATTCGTATGCATAAACTGCAGATAATTAAAGAAAATTACTTCTTCATTTCTCATTGGACCTTATTGTCTCCTGCTATATATTCTTTCTTACACATTTATATGAAAATTTTCTACAGGAAATAAAAAAATTTGTTGACTTGCTGAGAGAAAGTTAATTATCAAATTTCATTCATTTTTCATTAAAATTCCCGTAATAAATCTTGAAAAAAATGCGTGAGAAAATAGATTGGACAAGTAACTATTATAAGAACAGATATTTCAGGAGTTCAAAAATCTGGGGGACAATCACCTTAAGTGTTTTAATTTATATTCCATAGTTGTGAATGTATTTTATTACCATTTCGTCCATGTGTATGCATTACATTACAAGACTCGTCAATTAAGTAATTTTGAGAAAAAAAATATTCTTAAATATTTAAAATATATTATATACATTATTTTGAAAATAAAAATATTTACCTCCAAAGATGTTGACGATATTTTATTTGTGAAAACTCCATAATATGAATTATCCTCTATCACAGAGTTATGAAGATCCATGTACATACCTCCAGCTTGGACCATCCTTAATAGGCTGGTGACAAGTATACATGTATTAATTCATTTATTTCGCTGATGAAAAATAGTAAAAAAATAGTAAAAAAAATAGAAGTAAACCAATGAATCCATTTTGAATAAGATAAACCAATGAATTATAGATGATGATGTAGATTGTACATTCTAAATATTTGAATGTTAAATAATGCTGAGTATTCGATTTGATTGTAAACAATTTTAGCTTGGATACTGAAACGTCTGAAAAATGATACTAGTTAAATAGCTGAAATTTTATTTTTGATTTTTAATTTTAGTACTCTCTCGTTTCAACAGTAGTGAGTTTATTTTATGGGCATTGACAGTTGGTAACAGTTACAACAATTGAGTGTATCTGATAATCATCAAGCATAACAAAAATAACTATCCCATTACAGGATACTGTACGTACTATAGTTGAATACTTGGTTCTTGATATTTGATTTCAGTACTTCCTTGTATCATCATTTAGTAAATGAACTGAGATTTATAGAAAGCGTCAAAGATATGCATATTTTCAATTGACTGATGACATAGAATAGAAATAATTCTCATCATCCAGCACGTTAATGAATAAACTGTATAATTTTTCGTCGCGATTTTGCTCATACTGCGAATAATTTTATGTCCCGATTTTGCTCATACTGCGAATAATTTTATGTCCCGATTTTATTTTCTGATCACAAAATTGACTGATTTTCGGATTAACTTTAAAGAATCTAACATACTTGACCATGTGAAAAACAATCTAAATTTAAATTGATTTCAAAATAATATTGAGAACACCCTCCATCGCTCAGATAGATGGTCTCTGATATATCCCTGGTAGAAACGTTAAGCATAGATTAGCTAAGAATCAGTTAGAGTTAATAGCCTTAGATAGATTTTCGTTAAAGTAGTAGCATAAAATACTGCTAAGATCTTGGTAACGAAGGGACGGATTCGTAACATAAAATACTATTAATATCCCGCTAACGAAGCGATTCGGATAACTTTTAGCTAATGATTTTAGCCAACTCTTACTTAACTGGTGTTGTGTTAACGGCAAGAAATGCTTAATTTTCTTCAACTATAGTTCTATCACAAAGACAGAGTATCTAGAAAGTGAATTTGGCATTTTCAAGGCAAAAGTTCCGTCTCTCGTCAACTTATTGCTTGGTCATCTTCAAGAGTCCTTATAATCGAGTGGTTCAATGATCGGTGAATCATCGTACATTCATCCTACACAATGAGTTCCGTATATATCGCAAAATGTGTACTAAAAGACCAATTTTACGATAGGAACATACGGATTTTTTTCCATGCGATAGTACTGCATTTAACAAAAATTTAAAAGTTAAATGAGCAGTTCTACTTCCAATAATGAGTGTAGCAGTAATCTCAGTCACTACATAGCCAATTGACTATTGATTTTAAATATCCCATTTTTTTCTGTGAAGTAAGGTAATTCCCATTTGGCTAGGCCGAAATAATGTAACACGTTAATAACAGTTTCGTGTGTATTAACCCAGTTGGATTGTGTTTCGTTAAATGCCCACAGGAAATGAAGCATGTTGGCATTGTCCTAATAAGAATGGTGTGTCCTGGTTCAGTGCACTCGGCTTTATCTGAGATTTTGCACGGATGCTGTATTCTTTCAGTTTTTTTTTCAATTATAATTGAATAGGCATTGCTGAATTAACATTTGAGAGAGTAATCCACTTTATTTTGGGTTATTTGGATTATCGAATTTGGAGTATGTTTTCATTGATAGTAATTGTTTGACAATTTTTCAAAAGCCAATTTGCTAGTCCCTCTGTGCTGAAGTTCAATCATATGCCTGTAAGAGAAATCTTTTACATGAATTTTATGTGGAATCGCGTACTGATCAGTGCAAAACCTTCCGCTGAATCGCGAAAAATTATTATATTGTTTCTTCACGTTGTGTGGAGTAATTTTAATTTGCAATACATGAGCATACGAGTTTTTTTTGACAATTTCGAGTTGATGACTGTATGTTTACATTACTTTGTGGTTGGGTGCTCCTGCTGCCAATGTACAATATTTATTGATGGAGTAGAACATCCTAGAGCGTGAAATATATGCCAAAGTCCCTTATACTATGGTTATTGTTTCACTCATGGACAAATAATACATGCTGGCCAATTGAGGCAGCACTGTTAGGACTAATAATTCGTTTAATTTTTGTAAAAACATCTTACTTCGATGAACTATTGAAAGAGACTTCTCTTATAACTTCATTATATTTCATTCATGTTCTTTTCGTGGATTATAAGAATGCAAAATATTTTACGCGATGAATTTCAAACATTTTTCCTGATGCCAATAATAAAATTTAATGTCTTAACCATTGATTATAATGAATGCAAAAGATAATATTGTATATATTTTAACACAGGATAAGGAAGTAAATCGTTCTCATAAAGTCATTAAACGATATTATTCCCGAATCCGTTAAATAATAAATTGTACAGATGAATTTCATTCGTGCTGCATTACTATTCAATTTCGGTATCGTTATGAATAGTCCTGTAATTTAGTGAATAAATACTAGAAATCTAATTTATTTTTCATATATTAAAACCTTTCATCTAATAACATGGATTTTGAATAGAATTTGTGATTAACGTTATCTTCTCGCAATTTTGAAAAAAAAAATTTACGAACAAAAATTACAGTATTTATAGTAAACTTGTAAAGATATCGAATTCGTCGAACATTTTTTCTATTGTTTTTCCTTTCCATAAGAAAAAAAATAAAAGATTTGAGAAGATGAGATTGGAGAACTATGTTCACTCTGGATTCACAGCTGTATCCAGAGGAACGGTGAAAAATAACAGTCAAAGCTTAACGCGCTGAAGATCGCGTCCGTGCTTGATTGGATTGCTGCAGTAAAATTGAAAAGTACGTGAGGCAGGACAAATAATTTGTAATTTATCGTTTTTCGATTCCTTTCCGAAGCGCAAAGACGAAAGGAAGTCATGAGGGAGATCGTCCATCTGCAAGCCGGACAATGCGGCAATCAGATTGGCGCTAAGGTTAGTAATACGCGTCTTTCAAATAATTTTTCGCTGCCTTTGGGCTTCTTAGACGCATTGATTTAAAATCTGACCCGAGCTGGACAATAATATAAAATGAATTATCGCGTTGACGCGGATGATTTTCAGTTCTGGGAAGTTATATCGGACGAACATGGCATTGACCCGACTGGTGCATACCACGGTGACTCGGACCTGCAGCTTGAGCGCATCAATGTTTACTATAACGAGGCGACCGGCGGCAAATACGTGCCGAGAGCCATCATGGTTGACCTCGAACCCGGTACCATGGATGCTGTGCGCTCTGGACCCTTCGGCCAGATTTTCCGCCCTGACAACTTCATATTCGGCCAGAGTGGAGCCGGCAACAACTGGGCAAAGGGCCACTACACCGAAGGCGCCGAGCTCGTCGACTCGGTTCTCGACGTTGTTCGCAAAGAGGCAGAGAGCTGTGATTGTCTGCAGGTTAGATCTCTTCCCCTTCAACCTCTTGCCTATCGAATATCCGCGAACATTCGGCGTTGCCCGCAAAGTTTTCACGCCGGAAATAATATATAATTCTTAATGTTTGCAAATCAAATCACGAAGAATGACAAAGTTAAATTGACAATTTTCATGGTTAAATCATTACTTATCGCTAAGTTGAGAAAACTTGATCTATTTGAATAACGACAAGTTAATGTTGAAAACCATCATTTTTCTCTATATTTCTCCGCTGACAATCTGCTAACAAATACTAGAGGTAAAAAATGAAAATTCATACTCTGTCCATCAAAAATGTTCCAAACATTTTTTTTCGCTCGTGAAAACGAAAATTTGACTGCGATTAAAAAAGAAGCATGCTACAGGGATTCCAGTTAACACACTCGCTTGGTGGAGGTACTGGTGCCGGCTTGGGAACGCTGCTCATTTCAAAGATCCGGGAAGAGTACCCGGACCGTATAATGATGACGTTCAGCGTGGTGCCATCGCCGAAGGTGTCGGATACAGTGGTTGAGCCTTACAATTGCACATTATCGGTTCACCAGCTCGTAGAGAACACAGACGAGTCGTACTGCATAGACAACGAGGCGCTTTACGACATCTGCTTCCGGACGTTGAAGCTCACGACGCCGACTTACGGTGATCTGAATCACTTGGTGTGCGCGACCTTGAGTGGCGTCACCACATGTCTCAGGTTCCCCGGTCAACTGAACGCCGACCTTAGGAAGCTAGCGGTCAACATGGTACCTTTCCCGAGGCTCCACTTCTTCATCCCGGGCTTTGCTCCGCTCACCTCCAGGTCACTCCCACTTGAGTCTATCACGCGTGTGCCATCGCATCGACACGGTCCTTGCACTTTGTTCCCCCTTGATTGCATATTTTTTCTGCTTCTCTGTTACGCGAATCGCGGTTACGGTCATCACTTATTTCGCTCTCCAATGAAATTGCAAAAATATTCATCTTTGAATTGACTGGCTGTTTACTATCCTGTCATTGAGTCCTGGAGACGAATACAATATATTTTTGATTCATTGATCAATTCAGCCAAGTGAATTTTGAACTCGAATCATTGCGCTGTTGGAAAAAATATATATCGCCGGGTGGGAGCAATAAGGTAGCAACTCGCATGTTTAACGTATACGTTATCTTTTTGCTCTCACTCCACGATATGTACAACATGATAAGAGTTTATTCCAGTGGAATCTAAGAGTCGGGCTTTGGGTCAAGATGGTTTTTCTTGTCTTCCTAACTTGTCGATTTCTATTGAGAATGAGAGATTCACTTCCGAGTAAGCAAATGTAATGATCTATAAAACATATGTTTGCAGAGGTTCACAACAGTACAGATCTTTGACGGTACCAGAGCTGACCCAGCAGATGTTTGACGCAAAGAACATGATGGCTGCATGTGACCCAAGGAACGGACGCTACCTGACAGTGGCGGCGGTGTTCCGCGGGCGTATGTCTATGAAAGAGGTCGACGAACAAATGCTCAACATCCAGAACAAGAACAGCTCGTACTTTGTCGAGTGGATCCCGAGCAACGTGAAAACCGCCGTGTGCGACATTCCACCTCGCGGGCTCAAGATGAGCGCAACTTTCATTGGCAATTCGACCGCCATACAGGAGCTCTTCAAGCGCGTCTCCGAGCAGTTCACGGCTATGTTCAGGAGGAAAGCTTTCCTTCATTGGTACACCGGTGAAGGTAATCAATTTAACTCTTTTTCCATGGGTGTATTAACTTTCAAATTGCTGATTTTCAGTTTTCTCTCTCTTTCCAATTACTGTAACTGTATTAATAAAAATTTGTGCACCATATAGAGGGATTAACACGATAACTCGTTTATCAGAATGAATGTAATTTTATTTACATTCGCAGGAATGGATGAAATGGAGTTCACTGAGGCCGAAAGCAATATGAATGATTTAGTTTCCGAATACCAACAATACCAAGAAGCTTCTGTAGACGAGGATGCAGACTTTGATGAAGAAGAAGGCGAGAAAGAAGATTAAAGGGAGAAGATAATTTTTGTTGTATTCTATTAATTAACTTATTCGATCCACGTACAACACGGTCGACTGATGGGAGTATTACATCAAAAACTCGCCATCATCATTTATTAAACGTTGCCGTTGTTTATGTTAATATTCTCTATACTTGATAACAAATCGGATTGTAAATCTAAATATAAAGTTTGTAACTGAAAATTGTGGAGAAGGACTTTATTGTCAGAAGACGTAGTTTCTTTCTCAGGAACCCATATTACCTACCTACATTCTTAATAAGTTCATAGCATACATGATACAATGATTGTATTCTTTGGAACAACTTAATTACAGTTTTATTCGTCACAATTATTCATTAGAATTACTCGAGGGCTACGATCATCATGACTTAGACATACTGATTATGGTGAAAAGTTCTCCCTCCTACTTCCACGTTAAACCACGCCTCAATCGAAAATCCGAGAGGTTTGATCGCTTCGTTTCTATTGTCAAGAAAATTCGTTCAACGTACTATCAATTTCTGAAAAAAAAAGAGGCTATGTGGCTATGATAGAAAAGAATCAATGAGCCCGATAGGTTTGGCCAGTTTGCTCTTGCAACATACAGTGCAGGCACGGATGCAGTTTGCGCTTTGATCGGCTCTGAAACGGTTTCCTCGATATTTTCTCAAGTAAGTTCTAGATGCGGCGAGTTTGAATTGTAATTACGATTCAATTTTTTTACTTATTCAACTTTATGGAATTCAATAGAAAAGTCAATGTTTTTTGAATGACGCCCGATTTAATTCTATGTAGACAATCACTCGAGGATATAAAAATAGAAATTGTCATTCTCTTCAAAAATATTATTATTCTTGTGAAAATAAGTATCGAGATGAATCAAGAAAATGCTAGAAAAAGCTAAATATGTAACGTGTTCGTAACGTATATCTCAGAAGCCGGCGGCATAAATCAGGTGCAGGAGGCTTTATCCTATTACTTTCATAGAGGTATTACATATTCTGTAATACCTCTATGATTACTTTGCGCATATTTTCCAAGACTTTCGAAAACGAAAAAACAGATGCGTTACGGGATGCCAAGCAGAAGTGAAACTTCAACCATCAATCGTGGAAGTTATTTTGCGTTGAAGTTTGTACAGACATGTTTATAACTAATTTTATTGGAACTAATTAGAGTGTCGAGAAAATATCATTTGTTATAGCATCTTTCGTCAATGGTTGGCCTACGCATCGCTGGTGAAATCATTTCAGAAATACTTGAATATAATATATAAATCAATAATTTTTAGGTGTTTTAGTTACTTACCTCTAAATCATCAAGAATTTGTATGAGACTACATAAACTTCAAGGAACAATTCAGGGTTGGGTTCTTCTTGGAGTTATCGAATTGATAATTCAATCATTAAACTAAACACAATGATCAATTTATTCATCTTCCATCACTCTCTTACATAACGCATATTATTTAAATACTAAGTATTTAAACCATATCTGCAATCGTGCACATCTTGTTTGAACCAGCAAATTGTTAGTTTTAACACAATTTGATGGACCACAGACAGCTGCTCTCAAAGTATCCGGAAGCAGATCTCCGGGTTTCTTCATCTTTTTCTCTCACTCTACTACTCAATCCAGTAAAATATCTTATTTGAATTGAAAATCTCATACAATATTGTAGATGGTTCATTCTTATCATCATGACAAATAAGGTAGGTGTACCCAATATGCGCCAGGACCCAATATGCGCCACCCTTCGTATTTCATATATACGCGCGTCTAGAGCATCGCCGCGGCACAGAATCTTGTCGGCAATGCTAAATAATGAGGAAAGAAAACATTTTCACCGATCGGGAACCCTTATACCAACTTGTTACAGCTCGTTTTATCTATTTTTTCGCCAATTTTTATTCTCGATCTAATTTCGCTCAGGTAAGTGCGAATTTTTTTAATACCCTTAAACTGGGCCAAAAAAATCGAGCGATATATCGTTCGATTCCTTGACATCCTATCTACATCATCCAATTTTTTTTTTCATCTTACGCCCTTTTTATCAACCGTTTCAATAGCTCTTCGTTATTTTTATCAAATGTACCCAATATGCGCCACCCCTATTTTCTTGTTCCAGCTGCTACAATCAACTCATTCATGGTAAATATCCGCCAAACATGGTCGAAAGAAAATTTAGTTCAAGCTCTGGAGCAGGTGAAGAAAGGTGAGATATCGCAGAGGATGGCTTCGACTATATATAAGATACCTCTTCGAACATTTCAATGATATGTCAAACAAAACATGCGAAAAAAGGAAAATGAGTCAACCATATGCGTTAACGACAGTACAGAACGAAGAATTATGTAGTCGAATTAAACGCTTAGCAGATATTGGCTATCCTATAACGAGAAAAATCTTGAGGTTATGCGTTTATAAGTACTGTCTAGGAAAAAACATCAAACAGAATTTTTATACCATCATGACAATAGCTAGTCTCAAATAGGCTCGGACATTTTTTAAATTGAACTCTTAAATTGTACCTAATATGGCGCCACCCTGAAAATACTTCTTTTCATCCAGTTTGAAGCATGAAGCATGTCTGAAATGAATAAAAAACAAACAAAAAAGTATATTTCTGATATAATTTTATTGAAAAATACATTTTGTCTTTGATTAAACCATAGTACATAGACTATATGAACTTCTAACAACCCAAATCAAATCAAGTTTTCAGTTAAAATTCATGAAAAAACGTTGTTTTTGAATCAACAAAATTAACTTATGCAACATCTAATTCCAATATTAATCTCTCTAATTGATGAACATTCTTTTTAGTGTAATTTTAAATGTAATTGAGATGTTCTCACTGAAATGGAAGAGTTTAATTTAAAAAATGTCCGAGCCTATTTTGGACTAGCTATTGTCATGATGGTAGAAAAATTCTGTCTGATGTTTTTTTCCTAGACAGTACTTATAAACGCATAACCTCAAGATTTTTCTCATTATAGGATAGCCAATATCTGCTAAGCGTTTAATTCGACTACATAATTCTTCGTTCTGTACTGTCGTTAACGCATATGGTCGACTCATTTTCCTTTTTTTGGATATATTATGTTTGACATATCGTTGAAATGTTCGACGAGGTGTCTTATATATAGTCGAAGCCATCCTCTGCGATAGTTCACCTTTCTTGACCTGCTCCAGAGCTTGAACTAAATTTTCTTTCAATCATGTTTGGCGGATATTTACTATGAATGGGTTGATTTGTAGCAGCTAGAACAAGAAAATAGGAGTGGCGCATATTGGGTACATTTGATAAAAATAACGAAGAGCTATTGAAACGGTTGATAAGAAGGGCGTAAGATGAAAAAAAAATTGGATGATGTAGATGGGATGTCAAGGAATCGAATGATATGTTGCTCGTTTTTTTTGGCCCAGTTTAAGGGTATTAAAAAATTTCGCACTTACCTGAGCGAAATTAGATCAAGAATGAAAATTGGTGAAAAAATGGAGAAAACAAGCTGTAACAAGTTGGTGTAAGGGTTCCCGATTGGTGAAAATGTTTTCTTTCCTCATTATTTAGCATTGCCGACAAGATCCTGTGCCGCGGCGATGCTCTATAGAGCATGTCTATAGACGCCCGTATATATGAAATACGAAGGGTGGCGCATATTGGGTACACCTACCTTATCAAAATATAACTATTGCTCCAAAAAAAATCGCAATAATTCATAAACGTAACAAAAAATCTAAAACATGATTATCCAATAACAATAGATATTAGCGAGATCTTCAGTGTATACTCTGTACACCAGATACCTAATTGAAAAGAACTATTTTCCATCCCGTACGGCTACATGTATATAGTTTGAATTAGTGAAGTCCTTCAAGATTAAACAGTAAACTCAGCAACGAAATAGGCCAAAACGCAATAAAACGAGCGTGCTTCAATCTGAATCACTTATTTTGTGTCCAGAAATTTTTCCTACTTTTACAATTTTTCTCAAAAGGCTACAAAAACAGGCTGAGATTGTTGTTTAGATCGCTCTCACCGATCGGTTCTCTAACTAATGCTATATGCATTTGTTCGATTCGTCATAGGCATATCATTTTCAGGGGTATAAACACTATAGATCTTAGTAAATTGATTTACGTCTATACTACTGCGCTCATGAAACCTTTTGTAAATTGTTGTTTTTTAGCTTAGCACATTTTTTTCCTAGAAAGCATCCGTTTTGAAAATCATACCATTTCCCATTTTTGATTCTTTATCATCGAATTCATTGATTGATATCTTTTCCATGAAATTGTAAGGCTGTTGTTGGCTGGCTCTTAGATTATAACGATATTTTGTCACATTCATATATACTCTGATTTCTCGGCAGTGGAATGCATTTTTTGATGAATCTGATGAAATCATTGGGAAGAACGACAAAAAATATGTAGATCTTATTCTTATCGTTTTTTTCGTTAAGTAAAGTCTCATCGATGGAGTTATTATTTCTTAACAATTATGTTCTTTCAGTATAGTCATACAAAAAATTACGTTTTTCTTACAAAAAAAACACAATAGTAACAAAACGTTCAGAGGGATGTAAAGCAAAAACTATAGGATATTGAAATTCCCTAAAAATATATTACCGTGTATAAGAATGAAATAGAATTAGAATCCAACCCATCACAGGATTCACAGGTGATGTGTCAAAAAAGTTCTATATATATATATATATATATATATATAGGAACCTATTTAGGCACATACCTAGGTGGTGATAGCCTTTGGAAGAAAAAAAAAAAAAAATAGGAACCTATTTTACCTTCTTGCCCCCACCACCAACCAAGGGAGTTTTCGCCGTGAGCTCAGAGCAGGTTGGCGCGCACCGCACAGCAGAGGCGTGGCTGCGTTAGTTTATGTTTACCACATCGAATTCCAACACTTGTATTTTTTAAGGATTTAGTCAACTAGAACAAGATTTTTTTCAAAGTGGAAGTATACAGGAGATTCATTTAAAAAAAAATGATGGACTATCCGAAGGCATCCAGTGAGTTCAAAGGCTAAAGAACATTCAAACTTTGTGAGTTAACCTCTAATTTCAATTTTAATAACTATAAGTTAATTCTTACTGTTTAGATGCGGTAGTGGTTGGAGGAAGTGCCACTTATGCTGCAGGGTTACTTGTTTTCATAGCATTTATAAGGTAGAATAATCAGTTTGTATTTTCTTAGTTATCCATGTTTCAATTAATGATTTTGTCCTTTAATTCACAGTCCCTACTGGATGCAATCATATGAAGAGACATTTACTTCTTTCAAAAACATGGGATTGTGGATGTATTGTTTTGAAAATTTTCGCTACCCATACAATCAGATTGATAAGTTATTCAACGGATGTGAATCTGTGTTTAGTAATGAATACAATCAAATTAGAGAATGGGTGCTTCCAGGTTGGCTACTTGTGGTCCAAACATTTGTTACTCTGGCTCTGATATTATCTTTTTCAGGCCAAGCTATTCTAGTTATGATTCTAGTGAGATATCCATTGAAATTCGTTCTAGAGAATGAATGGATTTTGTCCAGCGCTGTTTCTGTTTGCAATGGAATAGCTGGTGAGTTTGCGAGAGGCATTGTACAAAATTAAGAAAATTAAAAACAGTATTACTTTAATGCCATATCATTTCTGCCATTGAATCTCCAATGAAAAAATAAGAAATATCAAAGATTCGTTTAATTTATCTGATTATACAAATTTTTATCGGTTTTCTTCTACTCTAATTTGATGAATAGTTCTGAACAAAATTTGAAATTTCATAAATATTTTCAGGCAGCCTGCTATTTCTCGCAGTAGTAATATTTGGGAGCCAATGTCGAAGGAGGGATTGGCTGATGTATCCCAATTTCAATCACCTGGCTTGGTCTTTCTACCTGGCCATCGCTTCATTTTTAATCCATCTAATTGGAGCATTTTTCCTCTATTTAGATGCACGAGCAAATTATGCTAGACGTAGAGAATCTCGTAACTTGGTTATGCAGATGCAGCCTAATCCTCAAACACATCACGGCTTACAGCGCACAAACTACATATAAGAGTTACCTTCCAGAATTGACTAAAGTACAATTTTATATCCGTCCATGTTTTAAGTATTAATGATTTTTCAAATCAGATTCCAATATTTTGGAATTAAAGAAGAAATCATGCTCAGACAGACTCTATCAACTAGGAAGTTGCTAGTGTAAATATTTTAGCTCCATTTTTATAATTTATATTTCTTAGGATCAAATTATTGAATAGTAGAAAAATGAATCTCGTCCATTTTTTACTTTTTATAATTTAAAAAGTAGCGATCACATAGACTTATATGACCAAATCAATGTTACACCTTGAGATATGACTTGAAATTGAAAAGACTACGAATCTTTTCACGTTTACTCAATGTTTTTCCGTTTGTTAGGAACATTACATTAATAAGCCTTATCTTTTATATTTTCATTATACAATTACAATCTATATCAAATGTCAATAAGTGCCTTAATAATTTTTTTAAATAAATGACTTGATGCTTTCAAATTTTGAAAAACATTTATTTAAACTGAAACCTTTCCAATGAAATCAAATAAATAAATTGTGTATAATAAAATTTAAAATATAATAAATCATCACACATATAGTTGATAATAATATATTCTTAAGGGGTAATATACCTTTGTGACTTTTTTTTTCTCCAATTTTTTTTTATTGGCTTATACACTCCATAAACTATCTAAGAATGATATGAAAAGTCGATCAAGTGGGGGAAGAAGTTCTAAGTGCCTCAAAAAATCGATTCTCTGAACAAAGTCGTATAGTATTAGTATTGTACTCAAAACTTTGAACGCGTTTATCTCGGAACCGTCTTTTTTGACATTAACGTACCGATAGCGCCGTCAATTTTCAACCGATTCTCATCAAATTTTAACGGTAGCTTGGAAACATGATTTTTAAGTGAACGTCATACGATTTTTTTGATGTTTTGATTTTTACCGATTTTATTGCCGATTTTCGATCGATTTTTTTGCGAAAAAAAAAGAAAAAATTCAAATTGACGCCATTTGGCCCCAAATTGGAATTCCAAAAAAACCGCCCGACGTTCACTGAGTTTTTTATTTCACTTCAAACCCCCGTTCGATTTTTTCTTCTAGGGTCAAAATTGTGACCTGTAGCGGTACGCTAGTGGAGAAAAAGTAGAAAAATTTTTTCTTCTTTGACGAGCTGGTACGCCGCCATTTTGTATTTTTTAGAAAAAAGAAAGTGTGTTTTCTATAGTTGGAAAGTAGTACTTTCATATGCACCAAACCCCATATCCCTAGGATTTTTTCTGCGCTTATGGTAAGTGTTTGAAAATGACCTCGAAATCAGAGGTCACAAAGGTATATTACCCCTTAAGGAGTAAGATTTGGAAACAATGATTCATTTCCCATGGATTTATTATTTTCATAAAAGATGGAGTAAAAATTTCGTAGAACAAACTGAAAAAATCAGGAAAGAAATGTTACTGCCTCAGTGTTGAGTGATGTCCAACAATATTTCTTCCTTTTTTCTTTAAAGTAGTTTATTTTAGTGAAACCTCTACCTCTACCTCCTACTGTTCTAAAAAGTGGAGGGGGTTTCAGGCAAAAACGCAGACATTTAAACTCACTTTCTTATCGGTGAAACTGTACACCAACAAGAAGATGCCGTGTCTGTGTAGCCGCAAAGACCTCGTGCTATATAACAGAACTGAAGTGGATAGGAGCCTTTACAAGTTTCCAAATAATATTGAGACAGCTCCAAGATTGTTCGATTTTTATGATCATCACGAGAGAATTCTAAAATATCTTTTTGATTATTTGTTTTCTTTTTATTTGTTAGGTATCTTAAATGAACAAATATTTGACCTCTAGCCGGCATCAATTTTATATAATTTTTTGAAAAAATGAATATTTGTCAAAGAAAAATCGTTGACTAACGCGATTCAATGAAATTATTCATTGATGAACTGTTTTTTTTCGAACGAAAAATTGTGTCTACTGATTCAAAACCACCTGATCTCACCATCCCATCCAGAGATCTTGTCCATTTCTGGTTATCACTTAAATTAGAAGAGATGAGCATCTGTCGAGCGAATAAGACATAGTATTATGGTAAAAATAATACTAGTTTATAACAATATGAGTATTTTCTTCAGTGTTCGAGACGACTTTAACAGCAGATGCAGAAATATTTCTCCCTATAAGTATTTACATAAATTTCTTGCTTGTCCTAAGTGACTCATCACGATCAGCTATGGATTATATTCTTCCCGAACGCAATAACAGTATGAATGTGTTTTCGAAAATAAAGATTCCCCAATAACCCATCCCCTGCAATATTGTCTCTGATGCAGAAGAATGGATAAACATTACCGTACTCTGAAGTTTATAGCTGTCATTAGGATTAAGAATGTTTCTGTTCTTGAAAATTTACAGGATGATTCTATTCGACAGGGAGGTATATGAGCTGACGGACTAAAGTCTGGAAAAATGTTATCACCTTACGATTTCCCGCCGGTTCGGTTATTAAATGATAAATTTAAAAATAATAAAAGCGAGAATACGGAAAAATGATCTCAGTTTTTTCTTAACACGCATCGGCTTTGAATTATAGTTGGATTGCTGATTTCGCATTTATTTCTAAGTCAATTCGCGAATGCGAAATTTTGCAATAAAATAGGAGATTCTTTTCATGCTAAAATCGACGTTAACATAAGCGATACGAAACCATAATTGAATCTTTACCTTGATTATAATTTTAAATTGATATTGTATTTTTGGTTTTATTAATGACTTTATTTTAAATGGATATTGAAACTTCCTCAAACAGTTTCGGCTATGTATCTAAATCTTATCAAGGACTCGTTTAGTTTCCAGGTCATATAGTTCAGATTTTAAGGAATTGATTTCAGTAATATATTGAATTCAAACAGCACTTTTTACGACAGTTGGAAAAAATTAAGTTTGTCATGAATGATAGATTTACATGCACTCATCCAGTATGCGTCAAGGTACGTTATATGAATTTTAATTATCTAAATGAGTGGTAGACATGCAAGAGTCCACAACTGTGTTACCATGGCAACCTTACTTGAAGTACACAAATACAATTTGGACATGCTAGAAATGTGAATAAAATGACTCTATGAAGTGAATTTACAATAATTAATACAATGTGTCATATTTTAATTGCCAAATTCACAATTATCTTTACTTTATTAATGCTTCCAACTATTGCCAAAGAATATGGTGAACAAGAGAATCATGTGTTTGAATACAATCATCTTCGAAATTGCAGAAGCAATGAATATTTTGATATTGATTCTTTTTCGTGCATTGAATGTGATCCAAAGCGAAATTTGGAAAAATCAGAAAATGGTGAAGTATTAATTCAAAAATTATATTATAACAACATACATACATTGATGATTGATTATTTTTTTTACAAATATCATTCTAGGTCTTGCATGCAATTGCAACAAATACAGTAGGAAAGTTGGTTTTGAATATGATTTGCCAAAATGTGAGCAATGTCAACCTGGTACAATTTTGACTTCCGATAAAAAAAGCTGCATTTCATGTTTGAAGGGGGATAATTTTACCTGTAGTTGTGGAGAAAATGAAGTGAAAGGTATAATTTTGTCAATTATTATTCAAATAAGTAATTGAATTGAACATCCTCACAAAAATTGACCAAACAAACTTGTACAATTTATAGTTGAAAGAGATATAAATGGAGATCTATTAAAGACTGTGAAATGTATTCAATGTTCTGAAAATAGTTATCCATCATCTGATGGCCTAAGATGTTTAGCTTGTTATAATGCTTCAGTAGATAGTCATGCTAATTGTGCATGTCCAATTACAACTCATGTGAGAATTCAGGACTACTGCTTTAGAAAAAATGAAATAGATTTGGTAGATATTCGTAATACCTATCTAGTTCAATTTGCTAATGAAAATATTGATAGTTATTACTTTAGAAAAGAGCTGAGACTATCAGTTTATCTATGCAAAGTGAGTATATAATTACTTGAACTATTTTATTGTTGCTTATCGGTTAGTCCTCACCAATTTTTTCTATGTATCTTTTAAAGGATGGAGATAAGATTGCATGTGAACGCTTGTCTAATATGTGTTCTCTAATGCTGAATGAAAAGAGTATGGCTTGCAAAGTATCAAAACCCAAGCGAGATTCAATATTGTGGATGTTTTATGAAGAAAATGGTTATCCAATCATTGTAAATAATAAAATAATTCCTGTGAAATATACTCTTGATAAGGATGATGCAGTAAGTCACTTTTTCTCAAACTGAAATTTTTCAACTATGAATAAACTCTTTTTGTCGTTGCTTCACAGACCAATCATTTAAATTTCACGATTTCTACATTTTCTTTGGATGGTGAATTAAAGTATATTGACACACCAAATTTATTCTGTACTTTTCTCAATGACGTTCGATTTGGTGTGAATGTAAATAAACAATGTAAGATATATGCTAAGGAGTTGACTACAAGAGAAATACAATTTTTTGTACCATACTTGTTATACAATGATAAGGAAAAATCATTTTTGAGTCCTCTGCCTGTGTTTATCAAAAACAGAGTTGTGAGTATCTCAAAATTTGATGTATATATTTTTGATTATGTTATTGCTCAAAATACAAGATAAAAACATTTTTTTAATATAAATTAGTCGTATATTATAAAAATAATAAAATTAAATATTTCTATTACTCAATATTCGTATCTTATTCAATTCGTTCTAGTGGCAGCCATTGAGAAAATTCTTCCTGGTTGATAGCATATCAAGTTATAAAGCTGTACCAAATCTAGTTGATGATTCTTTTAGAAAAGAAGATGAGCTTTCTATTGTCAGATACATGAAATCAATGGAAATTTTGTAAGTTCTACGATTTGTTAAACCTTCTTGCAAGTTTTCCAGAACAAATATGATATTTCAAAACGTTTTCCAGAATTAAAGTACAAAATGACCAAGAAGGAGGTCATATATATTCTCCATTAATTATTCTTGAATATGGAGAATTAAGAAAGCAAGATATCCAAGAGAATAAGCAAATAAAAATAGATTACAAAGTTATTTTTATTCTTACAAATAAGCATGTTGATAAATCTATAGAGGTAATATAAAAAAAATAGTCTCCTAGTATTACCATCATATTCCAAACTACTTAAATTTTTCTGCTTATAGATAGCAGTTGGAATCTTGTCTGGATTTGCAGTAGCTCACTCTGCTTTAAAAGCTTGGGGCTATTGCAAAAGGAATTTTAATGGTATTTTGAGTATCAGTGTAGTTGCTTGGTTTTTTATATATTGTTTAGGGGCGATTGGAAATGTATTGTTATTAGTTACAACTAGTGTTTGCATATATACATTTATTTTTTATAAGGGACAAACAGTCCTCCATATACTATTGCCTACCGATAGCGTTGAATCAAAAATCTATTCATGCACGATGATGGCATTCTGTTTCAAGGTAATGTTTGATAACTCCGTTCTTTCTAATACTGTTTCATTGAGAGCTTGAAAAATGCACAATTTCATTCAAGGTAGTGGAAATTGTAGCGTTGATCTATCGCCACCGCAACATCAACGTCTTCCTCATAGATTGGGAACAGCCACGTACGATTCAGACATCAGCACACTATGACTCACCACATACGTCTCTCAAAAAGCTATACAATAACAGATTTGAACAAGATAACGTAGTGAAAACCCCAAAGTCAGGGAGGAGCAGAAGAAAATCTGACAGATCCAGCCAAGAAGAAAGTCCTCGTAACAATAATATATCTACAATTGAGAAGCATACAGAGTTGCAAATCACTGAGGAAGAAGGGAGTAACAGAGTCCATTTGCCAGTTAGCATTTGGAGAACCTATTTTGTTGCTAATGAGTGGTTCAAAATTCAGACCAAAAGGAGAGTTAATATTGCTATCCAAATCATATCTACGCTTTTCATATTAGAGGTTTGTTAAATTAACAAAGTACTAGTATATTTCATCATTGACCTTTTTACCAAAATATGATTTTATCAAAATTGAACAATTTTGATTTTATTAAGATTGTAGGTTTAAAGAATTGGACTCAGCCTACTCCAGAATTACATCCAGAAGAGACCGAGCACTCATCAAATGAGAAAAATTTTACTCTCAGGTTTGGAGTAGGAGCTTTAGTCTATATTTTGTGCTACTGTATACAATGGATACTTTCAATCACATTTTATGAAAGATACATAAAAAACAGAATGCAGCATTTTGTAGATTTATGTTCAGTGGCAAATATAAGTGTATTCATATTTGCCTACGATTATTATGGATATTATATTCATGGCAGGTAAATTCCTCAACAAGTAAATTTTGTGTAGCATAATTCAACCATAAGTTTACAACAGAAATGTTTTATTCTAAAATAAATTCCTCCAATGCTCAAAAGTAATTTAACTTTTCCATAAAGGTCAGTCCATGGATATGCCGATACAGATTTAGAAACATTGATTAGTGATTTGAAAAAAGAGGAAAACAATCTTTGTGCTCACAGAGGCTTAGCGCCTGGCACAGTGAATCAGACATTTATTGTATCCTTGACTTCATCTTTCAGAGAAATATATTCTAAACTCCTTGATCAACAGGGTTCAGTGCGTGCCTTTTCAATTAAAAATGAACTAATAATTCACAGTGATATATTAAATTTGCTAATTATTATTTTAATTCTTAGAATGACAGTAGATTTTCAAGGCGAGACATCTTGGGATCTCTAAATTGGGAGAAAAGCTTACAAACTCATTCCAAAATAAAAAAATTTTTATCAGCCTTTGTAGATCACTGCTTCAAAGACTTAGATTATTCTATAAAAGAGAGACTACTCTTAGAAAAACTATGTGATATTGAAATGGGTAATAATGATGATCAGTCAATATTTTATATAGGTAAGAACTTTGATCATCAAATGATTTGAAGAATATTAATGTTCTGAATCTGTTAATTTTTTAATTTTTGGTCATTCTATTCAAGATAACAACAATAGCTTCGACCGAGTCATATTCTATGGGAATGAATGGACATTTGGCACTTTTGAAATTGCTCTTTTTATCTTCACACAAGCTTTTGCTGGAGACTACATTCTTGCTTGCATGGTGACTTTACTAATTTCACAGCTCTTAATCGCTATAAGCAGGGTTAATGGAAAACGAAATTTGGCTAATAAAACTCTGATAGATGAGAGATTTTTGATGTAATGAATTATCAAGTGAAACACTTGTATGTATAATATTGATAATTGTAAAATATTGTACAAGAGATTATGATAGGAAAAATTTTCCAACTCTGGCAAATGTATGAAAATTAAGGAAAATTGAATGAAGTAATTTATCAAAATAATTGTATGGAATATTCAAATGCTATAGTATATTTATATTTTAGAATGGTTGTATTCAATTTATTTTGTAACTTTTTATTATGGAGCATCTTGTTTCAAAGATTTACTTTGAAATATGAAAAGCAAAAATTGATCAACGTAATTGGTGGGAGATATTCCTTTTTTAAACAAATATCAATTAAATATTTTGTAGAATTTTCAAATTGAAATTAGGTGTAATTATTTTTTATCACTTATGTATTATGAATTGAGTCTTTTGTATAAGTATCTAAAAATGTTAATGCTTGTAGTGTAAATAAAATTTTCTTTGAAAGAATTATGATATCGCATTTGTTTAAATGATTTGAACAGCCAAGTGGTAAATTCTACATGGTAAACATGTTGAAGACCCATGCCCAAATATAAAGAAAAATTAAACATTTATTAATTTACACAAAAAAAAATAAGCAATTCAAACTGGTTTTCTGCTATCTGAGATTGTTTCATTGGAATTTATAATTTTATCATCACGTTTGTAATGTACCTACGTTGGTAATAAACCTGTGGAATTGATTTCAAAGTACTTATGATGATTTTGACTTTAATTAGAAATTGAATTTTCTTCTTATCATAATTTTATTGAATTATTAAGATTTCCGTACATTAGTAACACATGACTTTTTTTTAAATATATAACAGAATTTATCAATTTTATCTATATCACCTCTAATGATGTCCTTTATCATTACCATCTCCTTTGTGATCATGACCATGGGATCCATGGGCATGGTAGTCGATGCCCAAGAAAGTTTCAACACCAATTGTTAGGGCAACCAGTGGGACCCAGATCTTCCAACCCCATGTAACTATGTCAAGCATCATCCAAGTGGGATGCTTAACTCCTCTATGCAAATGTCTGCGCCAAACGTGGTTCCTCAGCCATGGATCCTTCAGCCCCTTCTCAGCCAATCGTTCTTGTATCTTTGACAAATACTTGGAGTCTTCAACTTTGTAGATCGTATAATCAGGAACTTTAGGGATTTTGACTTCATGATGGCCACCCATTGCCTGCAATCGATGTATTTAGATATATTTAGTGAATTTAATCAAATATGTGTTGAATGTAATTGAAAGCTTATGCAATATGTCAAATTACTTTTCAAACAACCTTCTTGCTTTCATAGAGATGTTTCAAATTTGATTTGAATTATTTAATTGATTGATGGAACTACAGTAACTTGACATTTTGACATTTCAACTTATGATGAGAGGTAAATTTATAACAACACAATACCAATCCAATCCAACTTATTACCAGTTAAAATAGTAGAGCTTTTGGTTGAATAAACAAACATTGCATAATAATGATAGAAGATCAAGAGTTGTCGGTCAATGCATAAGTATACAATCACAGACAAATATCTACAGAGTACCTAAATGGAAACAAACGTAGCTCCAAGGTTATGATGAACTCATTCTCAACTTCAGAGTTTGTTCATCGATCATGAACAGCCCCTCTGTTTTACACCTCCCAACTGATCAATTCCTCCACAAACCCTGACTCTTCTACTGCTATATCTTGATCTCACAAAAACCCACTCACCAATTTGTTTATTTACCTCCTTCGATGGGAAATTTCAGCTTATGTAATGTCAATGTCTCTAATATATTGTCGAATATCGTTGGTTGGCAAAGATTGGTCGGATTGGGTTGGATTTGGAACTGATATTCTGAATTCTGATTCGGCTGAGTGCAAGCTAACCTAAGCTGAGCCCTTATTACGTGGGTGCATTTTCATCACATGATTTTCATATGTATATATATATACACTCGTGTGTGTTGTCGGCTTGTCGCGCGTCGTCTGCTGCGAATCGGCCTTTACTCCGTGCGACCGCAAATTAAGCGACAAACGTGTCGTCCGTAAGTGTCGCGGTGCCTGGAAGGGAAGGGAAAGTGTCGCGGTGCAGGGGTAGTGTGGAGCCGATTTTTCTCCATCGGGTTCTTGACACAAAAGCAGTGGAGCCATGTGGGTCGAGGAGTGCGACAGCTTCGCCGAGCTGTGCCGGGGCTACCTGCCCTATTATCTGCTCATTATACTCCCGATATTCATAATCATCGCCCCGGCTAATCCCGTGGCCGCCTCTCACGAGTTCCCTGCCTTCCGCATGAGCCAATATGACTTGCACGGCGTGCCCCACGGTTAGAGCCTGATTTATATTATCTCATTACGCGTATGATACATTCTTCAATTCTATTCTCTACAGTCTTACAAATCACTCCATTATCGTTGCATTTTTTTAATCCATTTTTTTCGTAATATTTACGGTGCTCTAAAATGCATTTTATTTTCTATCTAATTCATTATTTTATTCACGCCTGGAATATTCTGGAGTCATTCTCTCATTGATTCATCACTTCAGGTTGCCGCAGTGCTCCAATTTCATTGGAAGCAAGGTCTCTCACTGGATGGAGTACAACTAGACATTGTATTATTGCCAGAGCCCTAAATTTAACCCCAGAAAATTATCAGTTGATTCGGCAAAAAGCTGGGGCACTAATTGTGGTTCTTCCAGAGAAAATCGATCAGTTGTCTGAGGAACAAAAAAAGGTGAGTAACTTTCTTTGAATGGAAAATATTCTTGCTGTTAAATTTGATTCGCTGAAATTCTAATCATAATTTTCAGCATATTATGGAATTGGAAGAATCTGTATTGTATGGGCCTGAAACTCCTATTCCGGTTTACTTTACACACTGGAATCCAGAACTCCAAGTGATCTTGGAGGATGTAGAACATGGCTTTATCACTGATGAAAAAGCAGGATCTGCTGCAGAAGCTCTATTTAACTCTATTTCAGCTAGTGGATATCAGGTAGTTGTCACTACAAGCCAAGCTGTTGCTAAGACTGACGTGAAAGTTGCAACCTTGCATGGAAAGCTCACTGGTACTGGAGCCGAGGATAAACTGCCAACTATAGCATTAGTTGCCCATTATGATAGCACTGGCATTGTACCGGTAATATTCAGATCTATTTGATTATTTAATTACTTCTAAACTATGACATTCATATTTTTCAAACTTAAGTAAAATATTTTTCAAAATTTCACTTTTTAATTGATTATTCTCAGTCTTATTAATAGCTACATGAACTAAAAGAAACATTGATTGCAGGAATTGTCATTTGGAGCTGAGAGTAATGCATCTGGACTGGCAATGCTGCTAGAGCTTGCCAGGCTATTTTCAGTGCTTTATTCTATAGGAAAATCGCGACCGCGACACAACTTAGTTTTCATTGTAACTGGAGCAGGAAAGCTCAATTACCAAGGAAGTAAAAAGTGGTTAGAAGATCAATTAGATGGTATAGAAGGATCTGTCATACAGGTAATATAGATTGCATATTTTGATTAGAACGTTATTTTTAATTACTAATTCAATTTGAGCTCACTAAAATAATTATTCTTCAACACTTTATTTTGGATTTAAAGCTGCTGCTTGTTATCGACGTTTCAGAGATGTAGTTTAATCATTTTCATACTTATCAATTTATTTTTGATTCAATTAAAATCTTTAATTACATTCTTTTAGCGCAGTGTTTTGATTTAAAAAATTATGAACAAGGAATGAAAAACCTGCCAAGTTTTTAATTTAAAAATTGATCAGCCATATCTAATTATTGACCCAATGTGCACAACTCAGAGTTTGATTAATATTCTAGGATGCCTCGTACGTGATCTGTCTCGACTCCGTATCGGCCAGCGACAATTTGTACGTGCACGTATCAAAGCCGCCAAAGGACCAATCGCCCGGACGTCTGTTTTACAACGAACTGGAGGCCGCCGCGGACGGACTGGGCTACGGTACGGCGGTGAAGGGCGTCCACAAGAAGATCAATCTCGCTGAAGAGAGTCTCGCATGGGAACATGAGCGCTACAGCATAAGGAGGCTACCCGCGGCTACCTTGTCGAGTCTCGAGAGCCACGTGGACCCGATCAGGAATACCATACTCGATACCCTCACCGACGCTCACATAGACAGGCTGCACAAGCACACGAGCGTCGTTGCTGAGGCACTAGCCAGGCACATTTACAATATTAGCTATAGCCAAATCTTCACCGAGCCATTGGTGAGTTTTTGTTTGATTGTTTTTCTCTCAACTTCGAGTGGTAGGAATACGCGAATAATCAATTTTTATATTGTCCAGAGCGTTTCCAAAGATTCCCTGACCATGTGGATGAACTACCTCACGTCGCAGCCGAGAGCAGCTCCGCTTCTTGCCGATAAGCAGAACCCCTTAGTCAATGCTCTCAAAGAGGCTATGCAGAAGTACTTCGGAGACGTTAAGGTCACCCTCCACACCCCCGAAAAACGAGAGCCCGAGTTCGTTTTCTTCGATGTATCAAAGGCCACTTTGAATGTTTACAGGTACATTCCAAAAATATTTAATCGATTTTCATGCAATTGTATTGATGTTCAATTGGCTCATTCGTTTTATTACTTTTTACAGCGTAAAACCAGCGGTGTTTGATCTCTTCTTGACTTTGGCCATTGTTGTATATCTAGGAGTGGTGTACTTAATTGTACATTATTTTTCTCATGTCTACAACTTCGCTACACGAATATCTTCTAAGTCAAAAATATCATAGGTTTCTCAATCTAGATAATAATTTCCAGAAAAAAGTACAGGGAGGATAAGTAAATAAAATTCTGAATTCTCTCGAACTTTCTTCAAGCAAATATGATTTTTCTCTAAACAAATATCCAAAGTGTGGAGTTGATATTACTTTTTTGAAACTCGATTTTCCATTTATTATAACATTCATCGACCTATAGAGTAAATTTAATAGACTTTGTGATCAAGATCTTAATGATCTCTATTTTTTTTTCTTAATGTATTTAAAATACTGTGAGAGTTGATACAAATTTAGATGTAAGTATCTAAAAAAAATTTTGTACTAGACTAGATGGTTTTTTTTTTAAGAAGAAGAAGTGATCATTTTTCAAACAATGTATTAGGAAAAATGAAATTATCACCACGTGATGCTGGAAGATGAAATAAAGAGCAATATAAATGTTTTTACATCTCTTTCTACATAATAGAGTAGAGGATTTATTATTGAAATTTGCATTTTGAATGATTTCTTTTCTGAACAGAGCTATTAGTATATTAATAATATTACATTTGAATGTAATATTTCCCTTTCCTAAGCCATAATGTATTGAAACTGTTGTTACCATTGGAGAAATATGAACTTATAAAACATATTTGAGACAAAATCGTATTCGAGCAGTAAAAATATTTTAGATAGAGCTTTTATCTACATACATATTTATTTATATGAATTATCAATGTGAAATCATTACATTGAATTCATAATTCATTGGAATAAACGTCTTTCATTAAAATGTTGGTTGATAGATAGATTTTCTCTCTTAATTCTGGAAAAAAATCGATTCAATTCCTATTTTCTATTGAAAATAATACATTATGCTCCTAAGCAAGCAAGGTGCATACAGAACTTTTTGTTACCAGGGCGAAAACCGCGTTTTTCAGTCCGGGCTCTAATAAAACGCTCGTTTTATTTCTGAGAATTTCATATATATTTACATGTAATTCTTGAGATTATGCAAGTAATCTCTTCAATGTTTCATACTCATTGTTTATATGATTGTAAGAAGAAAAAACTAGATCAAGATGTGTGAATGAAAACAATCTTTCTGCGATTTCATGTATGTTTCGAAGATATACTTGTAAAGTGAACATTTTACATGGGATACAGAAATTTTTCTGTTGAATCCAGCATATAAATTACATTACAAAATTAGTATGAGAAATAAGTTGAATTTGTATCTTGAATATTGTGTTTATAATGTACTTGATTTGAAAGTTAACAGGATTAATAAGACTTATGCTATGAATTATAAATATTTATAGAGAAAATAATTTGATACAGTTTGGAATGTCATTTTTTACGCTGAATTAGTAATGAAATGTTAACAAGTTCTGAATAATCATAATCAACCATTGTCTTCTAAGGTAACTGAATAATCTTGTTAATACTTTATCCTTGATTAACAATTAAATATATAAATAAATGTAATTTATGAATTGAATAAAAGTAAATGAAAAATTATGACATTGAAATCAATACATTGGGAATAGCTATTTATAAACATAAATTTGATTCTATCTATACTTGTTTCTGCAGCCTTCTGGAAGCATAGCAGATTTCGTAAAAATGAATACGTTTTTACGACTGTTATTATATTTGTCGATTTTAAATAGACGTACTTGAAAGTATGAAAATCAACATGAATTATTGAAGTCAAATCAAAGTGGTGTCCCTGACCATTAGTCGAAAATTGTCTATTATTATAAAAACAGTCGAAAACTTGCTAAATACGAAAAGCGCTGGAAATGTATTTTGATATTCTGAAATATCACGATTTCCAAGAGACATCATAGCATAATTGAAACACGTAAAATGTTCATGGGTTTATATAGTTATGAGCTACATTTCTATGTTCATGAAAGAACATTCTATTAAATGAATAATTTCTTCTTTTTACGGCAGTTGTGGAAATTTACAAGACTGTTTAGAATTTCAGCAAAATTATATCAAACGGAGCTATTTGTTTTTTTTTAATAACAAATTTATCTTCGATTAATGGACATAATAAGAAATATGTTAGTTATTTTTTCGTTGTAATTCAGCATAAATTGAGTAAAAGTAAATTAACATTTTTCACTAAACACGTTTTCTTCTTCAATTTCTTTCAAAACTTCCAAGACTTCCTATGTTTATTGTGTATTAAACATGAAAAAATCAGTCTTTTTAATCTCATCCAACAGTGCCCAAGAGAGATGTTAACAAGTTTTATTTCTTTTAAATCAAATCCTGATAGAATAGGGAACAACAGAGAAAAAAAATAAATAATCACGATTTATGTATAATAAAAAAAAACGTCGTAAGTTTGATTACTCTATAAAAACCAAAGCTGCATTATTAACAGATGTATTTTTTCTTTGCAATAATACTATGTCATCCCTAAACTTCAATTATTGACATGTCATTTATTACTTACCGGCCTAATGTCTGGTTTTACGAAAGAACAAATTTTGGATAATTCCTCGCTAACCAATAACCATTCGTTAAAAATGAAAAGTTAAATAAGACAAAGAAATAAAAAAGTTAAAACGTGTCACATTATTGATTTATTGATTTATTATCGGCTTATATCGGCACTCCAGAGTACGGAGGTGAGAAAGCTTTCCCTTCCTATAGATTTCAAGGCCAACAGGTTTGACCGGTTTAAAATCTGTAATTATTCCGCTTCCCGAGAGTTGTTGATCCGAAAATACCGATCTAATACATAGTTTGCCTGCTAGTGAAGAAGCAGCTCTGGGAGAAGATGAATTTTACACTGTTCAAAGGTATGTTGATCATATTTCAACTATTTAATATATTCTGTGTACAGCATAGCTATACTGCACAGTTTGTTGGTCAGTGTTATTTAAATAGCATGTTTCGTAGTTTTTTTGTTTTATAGTTTTTCAAGTAACTGCATAGTTATATGGATAGTTCTTTTAAGAATATGTAATTTAATACACGATGATTGCATATTAAAAATAAAACTGTTCTTTCAATAATGTAATGGAAAACGGAACAGGCACATACCCCGGAGGTAATAGCCTTAGGAAGAAAAAAAAATGGAAAACGGAAAATGTTATATAGCTGAGTTCCCAAGTAGCGCCTCTGGTTCGTAAAAAAAGTTCTGAAAACGTTCCAGCAACAAAATATGCTATGTGGACGATTATTAACATTCCTAAAATGAATAGATTGATTGATTAGTAAATAAAAACTCAATCTATTTACAGCAAAACAGTACATCATCACCAGGAATATAACTTCTTTAGCTGCAGTACTACAACCGGAACTAAAATCTATCAAGGAAGCTGGAACTTGGAAAAATGAGCGAGTTATAGGATCTGCTCAAAGTACCAAAATCTCATTATCTGATGGAAAAAAAGTCCTCAATTTTTGTGCAAATAATTACTTAGGATTATCCGTAAGTCTATTCAATATTTGATCGTTTGATTTTTCGTATTTCTTTTTTACAGCGATTTTTCTTCATTATTTTTCAAAACTTATCAGAATTGCCTGATGAACTTTTCGTTCCATATTTTTTACGTGTTTCATATATCTATAATGTGTATATTGAAAACAAATGTATATAAATTTACAGGCAAACATTTTTCGAACTACAATTCGAATTATAACAACTCATTGATAATATTCATAATTTTCTCTAGAAGTAGAGATTAAACATAATCTTTTTGTTTTCTTTTGAATTTCCATAGGATAATAAGCAAGTGATTGAAGCTGCCAAAATAGCTCTTGATAAGTATGGAGCAGGTTTGAGCTCAGTTCGATTCATTTGTGGTACTCAAGATATTCATCAAGAACTTGAAAAAAAGTTAGCAATTTTCCATAATCGAGAAGATACTATACTTTATGCTTCTTGCTTTGATGCAAATGCAGGAATATTCGAAACTCTATTGACTCAAGAAGATGCAGTTCTTAGTGATGAACTCAATCATGCTTCTATTATTGATGGAATTCGTTTATGCAAAGCCAAAAAATTCAGGTAAATATTCTTTGCTATGATTTTTTTAATCTCTTTCATTGCAAAACGACTAGAAATTGAAAATACTGTCATTCATGAGAATAGCAGAGAATTTAACTACAGGTTTTATTAATTACATTTTTCAGATATAAACACAGAGACATGGAAGATTTAGAAGCTAAATTGAAAGAAAGTTCAACTGCACGATTACGATTAATTGCTACTGATGGTGTATTTTCAATGGATGGGACCATTGCTCCTTTGCCAGATATTATTGCTCTTGCTAGGAAATATAATGCCTTGACTTTTGTTGATGATTGTCACGCTACTGGATTTTTCGGACAGAGCGGCAGGTGGTTTATTCAGATAAAAAAATATTGCCAAATTAAATCATCCAAAGTAACAATGTTTATTCTGATATGATGATTGATGTTTCAGAGGAACTGAAGAATATTTTGATCAATTTGGTAGCATTGATATTATAAATTCCACATTGGGTAAAGCTTTAGGAGGAGCAGCAGGTGGTTACACTGTCAGTAGTAAAGTTTTAATTGATTTGTTAAGACAACGGAGTCGACCGTATCTCTTTTCTAATTCATTACCACCACCTGTAGTTGCAACTGGCATAAAGGTACCTATATTCATTTCAGCTAATTGAAGTCTAACAGTTTCTTGCCAATCATTACAATAATTATCAAATATTGTTTGATCCCAGGTTATTGATCTGATAAGTACAAATGACCAATTATTAGAAAATTTAAAAAAAAACACTCAACACTTCCGTCAAGAAATGACAAGAGCAGGATTCAATATTAGTGGTGACAATCATCCTATTTGTCCTGTTATGCTTGGAGATGCTAAGCTTGCAAGTATGTTTGCAGACAAGATGCTAGGTACGTATATATTAATAATTCTAAACTAAGAAAAATTAAATAAAATGCTTGATTATAATTTCTACTTACAGAAAAAGGCATTTATGTGATTGGATTCAGCTATCCAGTAGTTCCCAAAGAAAAGGCAAGGATAAGAGTTCAAATTAGTGCAGCTCATACAGCAGAAGATATCAATAGAGCTATTAATGCTTTTATTGAAATTGGAAAAGAGCTTAGGGTGGTTGGATAATAGACTTAAATATAAATATTTTTATAATATAATCAATGGAAAATGAAATTATTTATAAAGGAGTATATTGGCATACGGGTACATTCTATGTTTAAATTTAAACTCACATATGAAACGAAACTCTTGAGATACCTGCTATTGTATATACATGTAAACAAGACATATATCTCTAATTTGACCTATATTTTTAATAAAAATTGATAAATATGACGGCTTTTCAAATTAAATTTTTCTGACACGATCTAATCAAAATGAGATGTTTGCAGTCGAATCAAAAATATTATTGGTCATGTGTACCTGCATGGGTCCAGATAATCCTGTTTCGCCGTCTCCCACACACGCACCAAACGCAAAGACCAGCATCATCCATCAGCATCATCGGATCATTGGAAAATTTTCTCCCGCCAATTTCCGAATTCACACTTGGAAATTTCCAGATATTGACCAATCCCCGGCTAATGCTCCGAAATTGGCGCAGGCGAGTTACCACGCACACGCGCCATCGCACTTACTCTTATTATTTACCGGCGGCTTTCAAAACAGCCGTTTGCCGCGTGCAGGTTGAGACCCGCACGTCGCACGTAAGAAAGTTTATCACCTGCAGAAGTAAAAGTAATCAAGCGTCCAGACTCCAGGTCAGCGAGAATGGAGGACGATTTACCGTATCGGGTGGAATACGCGAAGACTGGTAGGGCCAGTTGCCAGGTGTGCAAGAACCCCGTGGCCAAGGACACCCTGCGCATTGCCACAGTCGTGCAGGTAAAAAGAGCGTACCTTTGTCTTGGGCTGTTGCACCTGGCCTTTCTTCTTCGGGGTGAGCCAAAGAAAATAAGGGGTGACAGGGTGGAAAACGCATTCTTGGGTGAAAAAGAACCTCGGAACGACACTTTGGTTAAGTAGTCGCTGCTCGGATGTACTTCAATTTTTCGAAACAACGGTTTTTTCTAGGTGCTGTTTGGGACGTTTGTGTATAGTAATTGAAACGGACAGATAAATAACTGCCTTGCCGATGTTTTTATCTAAGCTTTCATTGTTGTTTGGGCTAGAACAACACTGTTTTCAGCTATTTGAAATAAAGATTGCCATTTCATCTGCATAATCTCATGTGGTGCAAAGTAGTTTATTGATTCTTATCAATGTTCTTTGTTTTCTTCAGAGTCCCTTTCACGATGGAAAATTGGTGAAATGGCATCATCACAACTGCTTCTTCAAAAAGCAGCGGCCAACATCTACTGGCGACATTGCCCACTTCGACAGTATACGTTGGGAAGACCAAGAGATGCTCAGAAAGAAAATAGGTGAGTTATTTTGAGGATAATGTACAAATTTTCACAATACTTTCAAGTTGGATCCACATTATTATTGGTGTCATTTTCTAGACAGCATTAATCTTATGCATAAAAATTTGAGCATTAGAACTTGAACATATGGGTAATTTTTGTTGAATTTTCCTGGATATTTGGAAGTATTCCAGAAAAATTTTCCTTTAATATTTTGGAATCTAAAAATTTATTCTTGCAATTTTTTTTTTTTAATGATGCCTATTGTGAGTTATTGTTTGTAAATGAATTCAACGCCATTTCGGGCGAATTTCATCTTTTTTTGTATTTTTGAAAAGAATGAATTGAGAGAAAAACATAGTAATAGTTACTATTTGCAATTTAGTCCAGTTCATTACTGGAAAAAATAATGTGCATCATTATATTTATAAGATATTCCACATGTACATACATAGTAAAGTCAAAGTAGATAGACCAATCTTCTTTTGTAAAGTGTTACAGAGCACAATTTACTACATTTCTAATAAAATGTATGGTGAAGATGATTTGTCCATTAAACATGAACAAATTTGAGTTTAAATTCATTTGAAGTGTGGATATTGTATGGCTCAGACAACTGATGAATACAGAAATAGACATCATTAATATTTTTTATTTATTAATTTATTGATAATTCACTATTTATAAATTAGATTTCATTGTGGTTATTTCATTGTGAAAGCAATTACTACTCAAAACACTAGATACTAGGAACAATATAGCTGTTTTTATTCCTTAATGTGCATAAAAAATAATTTTTATGACTTTCTGATTCATTAGAATGAATCAAGAAGAGCGTTCCGTTTTTTGTACTCATGAAAGCTGCCAATGTTTACAAAACCATCAGTCTGACAATGCTGTATAACAACAGCAAAGTTTTCAAGATTGTCAGGATCATGAAACTGTCTTATCAAATCAAACAGTATTATGAAATTTTACTATTCAATAATTGTAACCTTCACTGAACAAATACTCCGATTAATAAAACATAGTAACGACTACTACTATTTCTTAAAATAGTAAACTCTTATATTTAAATTTTTCTCAGTGTGGGAATGCCACAGAATATACGCACGTGTTAGTGGCCTGGTACACATGAAGCTGCAAATCGTTACAGCTTTTGTTGTTGGACCTAGTTGAAAAAAGTCAGGTATAACTAATGGGCCAGTTCGTGATAAAAAATGATGACTATTTCTCTCCATTTAATCCTTCTAAGAAGCATTTATTTTCTTTCATAAACTACTAGCACGTTTATTTTTAAATAATTTCTTATAAGAATTGCTAATTCGTGAAAATGAGTATAGAGGAAAAGTTAAATTTCATTTTGTGTACTTGAAATCGTATTACAGAAGAGGCGGTTGCAAATGGAACAGCACCAGCAGCGGCGAGCGGTGGTCGTAAGCGAGCTAAATCAACAGCTGGTGGTAATGGTGACTTCAAGGCCGAGTACGCTAAATCTAACAGATCGAAGTGTCGAGGCTGCGAGGCGACGATTGTCAAGGGCGAAGTACGCCTCTCGAAAAAGGACTACGAATCAGAGGATGCTCGCAAGTTTGGTGGCTTAGATCGTTGGCACCACGTCGAGTGCTTTGCCAAGCTCAGGTCCGAACTGCAGTTCTTCGACGATGGCACCAATATTCCTGGTGCTGACAGCCTGAACAAAGAGGACAAGGACAAGTTGAAACAGGCGCTACCGAAAATCAAAGATGAGGATGTTCCACCTGAGGCTAAAAAAGTCAAGAACGAACCAAAGGACAATGACGAAGAGAAACAGCTCAAGGCTCAGAGTAAAAAACTGTTTGCCCTAAGAGATAAATGTAAGACTCTGAGCAAGAAAATCATGGTCGAATTACTGGAGGTTAATCAACAATACGTTCCTACTGGACAGAGCGAGGTTTGCAGAATTTGTATATCTAATTTCTGATGCCTATTTGAAATAAGTTGAACAAAGTCTTGTTTGAATTTCAGATTTTGGATGCTTTATCGGATGCCATGATGTTTGGTGCTCTAGAACCCTGTTCAAAATGCAAATCTTCTACTTTTGAATACAGATCTGGTATCGGTTATAAATGCCTTGGAAATCTGTCAGAATGGGCCCTATGTGAAAATATCTCGCATGACCCAAAAAGAAACAAGTTTGTTGTCCCTTCAGATTTGAAAGATGAAGCCCCTTTCTTGTAAGCTGCTTTTATAATTTTGATAATTGAATACTTTTATCTTCTAGCTTTCTTTCTTATTTTATCCTTCAGAGCTTCATTCAAGGGTAAAGTCCAACGACGTCTAATAAGATTCACCGCTCCCTCAGCGTCAAGTGCGGTAAAGAAAGAAGATGCCACTGACGGGCCAAAAATTCAGGGAAAAGCTCAACCCCTTAGACATCTGGATTTCGTGCTTTATAGGACGAAAAAGTCAAAAGAGCAACTGACGAAGGAGATCTTATTATTGGGTGGTTCAGTCAAGACTAAGGTAACCGAAGACACAGCCGCTGTTATATCCACACCAGAAGAAGTCGAAAAAATGAAACACAAAATAGAAGACGCTAAGGATCGCGATATCCACGTTGTATCAGAAGATTTTATTGATGAAGCAAAAGATTTCACTGATACTCCTTTTATGCTCATCAACAAGAAGTCCATTGCACCTTGGGGTAGCGATCCATCAACAAGACTTTCCAAGTCCGTTGCAACCGTAAGTAATTTTCTACTCACAACAAAGGATTAGTAGGTAAATCATTAACCTGATATTGGCACTATGCTTATTCACCCAAAAGTGACTACATTAAAATATTGTATGGAATGAATATTCTCGAATTGAAAAAAAATTAATTCCAGAAATCGGCATCAAGAGGTAAAAGTAAGTATGAAAAATCGGCATCAGGTACAGTGAAATTGAAAATAAAAGGTGGAGGAGCGGTAGATCCCGATAGTGGACTTGAAGATTCAGCACACGTTTATCAACGAGGGAAGGAAAAATTCACTTCCACGCTTGGTCTAACTGATATTCAAACTAAAAAGAATAGCTACTACAAAATGCAAATTCTTAAAGACGATAAGGAGAATAAATTCTGGTTATTCCGTAGCTGGGGTCGAATTGGTGAGTTTTTGATTAATTACCGATATTACAAATTTTTTCGTTTTTTGATCACGGTATATCTTCATTTGTATTACAGGGACTACATGCGGTGGTAACAAATTAGAAAACATGGCTCTTGAAGACTGCATACAAAAGTTTGAAGAACTCTATTTGGAAAAAAGTGGTAACTCTTGGAGAGAACGTGATAACTTTGTGAAAAAACCACTACACATGTATCCAATCGATATTGACCACGGCGATAATGAAGATGCGACCAAACTTCTTGACTCGAACATTGAAAGCAAGTTAAAGAAACCCGTGCAGGATCTCATGCGACTCATTTTTGACGTTGAGTCAATGAAGAAAGCTATGTTGGAGTATGAAATTGATATGGACAAGATGCCTCTTGGTAAACTTTCTAAGAAACAAATTCAGCATGCTTTCTCAGTACTTACGGAACTGTTAGCGCTCGTCAAGGAAAATTGTACTGATAAGGCCAAGTTCATCGCAGCTTCCAATAAATTCTATACTCTCATACCACATGATTTTGGCATGAATGGTCCAAGGTAAAGATATTTGAAAATCAATTCCTCTATCTCTATCTTTCATTTCATTTGTAATTTTCAATACTGCAATGAAAATGTGAATTGTGAATTATAATTATTTTATCTTTGTACGTTTTTTTGCAGTATTATCGAGACCGAAGCAGAGATCCAACAAAAGAACGAAATGCTCGAATCCCTGTTGGAGATGGAGATTGCTTACAATCTGTTGCATACTAAGACCGATGAGAACAAGAATCCTCTGGACGGACACTACGAACAGCTGAAGACCGACATCGACGTGCTTGACAAAGAAACCGACGAATTCAAGCTGATCGAGAAATACGTGAAAAATACTCATGCAGAAACACACAGACAGTACGAGCTTGTTGTCGAGGATGTATTTGTTGCCCATAGAATTGGCGAGGAAAAGAGGTACAAGCCGTTTAAGAAGTTGCCCAACAGAAAGCTGCTGTGGCATGGTTCGAGGATTACGAACTTCGCCGGTATTCTCTCACAGGGTCTCAGAATTGCACCGCCGGAGGCTCCGGTTACTGGTTATATGTTCGGAAAAGGTAAGTACTATCTATCTCAGCTGTACAAAATCTTTCTGAAGAAAAACCAATGGTAATGAGTTTGTTTCTTGTACAGGTATATACTTCGCCGACATGGTCTCGAAGTCAGCCAACTATTGTTGTACCAATTCGCAGAGTAACACTGGTCTGCTGTTGCTGTGCGATGTCGCACTGGGTAACATGCACGAGTGCTATCAAGCTGAGTATGTTGAGAAACTGCCTCATGGGAAACATTCGACTTGGGGTCGAGGTCAGACCCAACCAGATCCCGAGAAGGCTATTAAACTGGAGAACGGCGTTGAAGTGCCATGTGGTCCTGGCATTCAAGCTGATTTGAAGAAGAAATCTTCTTTGCTGTATAACGAGTTTATCGTATATGACGTCGCTCAGGTTAAAGTAGAATATCTCGTTAAGATGAAGTTCAATTATAAGTATTAAGAAGTTACCTCGCAGTTTGATACTTTTCTATACGGAAAAACTACCAATAAGATAACTTTTTTGTGTCGCGTTCGTATTAGTTACATCAATGTATCGATAACTAGATCATTGAACAGTTAAAACAACCAAAATTCACTTTTTTCAAGGCCAATTCCGTAGAGAAATTTTAAATCAGTCAATTTTTTCATACAATGAGAATCCGTGAATTTTTGTCAATGTCGATTGTTTATTCTGTATTTTGCAATTACGTAATTATCTAATAATCTGATGAAGAGTGATGATTTCAGTTATCCATAATAACTAATACTTTATACAACAATCGCTAAACTGAACAAGATTTTTTTGTCTAATTTATCAGTTATCAGTTTAATACCTCATACTTGGTTTAGACTCAGTGTTCATACATTTTGTTCGTTTCAATTTCATTTCAATTTATTGAAATTAAATAGTAGAGTAGTTTCTAAAAGTCTATGTAGAAGCATTTCTGCCCTCAATCTTATTTACATTCCTAATCTCTACACGGCATCAGAATTATTTTGAAAGTAGAAATCATCAAATTGTAATTCATTAAACGAGTCTAATGTTAATATATTTTTCCATTTTGATCAAAGATGTTATTGTGAATGATTGCGAATTTTTCAAGTGTTAAATTATACTCCTAACGGTTTGCAGCATATCCAACTTTTTTTTACTGTTTTTAACAACTGTAATGTCCAAAAACTATTTATTACAGCATAATTAATAAAGTTTATTTTATGTCAAATATTATTGAGTATTTTTCATTAAAACAAAGCATATATATAACATATAATACCAATATATTTGAAGGTACATACATACATACAATTTATAATACCTTCCTCCAAACTTCCCTTGAATAAGTAAAAACAAATTCGCTGCTTGAAATTGGTCACAAAACAATTTAACCCTAAAATCTGGACCTACTCTCTCATTGAGCATAACGTTTTCCAGTTCGCGCTATACGCGTTACGCGAGTTTTCCGATGTTTGACGTGGCTGGCATGGTGTATATAGGCTAGCCATAGAAATTCCCAAGTAGATAACAAACTTTACTTTAATATTTTACTATAAATATTGTACTATGCCTATAATTTTTCAAATGTTTCTTGTTAAATCGCGTTTCGAAATTAATCTCCCGGTAGTCCATTTCGATTCCCCCGAGAGAAATGTCAATTGAATGGAACGAAGGAGTTGTAGAGAATTTCCTTGAAGAGTACCGAAAACACGAGTGCTTATGGAATCCTTTCCACTGGGAATTTAACGATTGTTTTACAAGAACTGAGGCACTTGCGAAGGTTGTGAAATGTTTGAATACCGGATTTACCGCGAACGATTGCTTGCGTCTTCTTAGATCCATTAGAGAAAAGTTAAGTTTCGTTGACCCATATTCTGCTTCAGAGAGCTTGTAATCAATCAACGATTTTTATTAATTTTGTAGAATTTAAAATTGAGCATAAAGAGAAATAAATCAGATAAAAATCAAAGCTATTGCAAGTTCCGAAATTTCAATACGTCCAATGCGTTCAATGGAAATTTCAACTTAAATACTTAGGTATAGTCAAGAACAGACACGAGATTTATTGAACCGGAAAAAGAGTCTCGTTGTTGAGTGCCAACCGACATGGAAGAAATTAGTCGAGGATATGCTGGAGAAGATAGTGTGTAGTGAAGAAGGAACGCATCGGAGAAATCAACAACAGCACGTGCGAGATCCGACTGTCAATGTATTATTCCGACACACGATCCCATCTAAGAAACCAAGAACTGCATCAAAGTTCAAAAACGTGAGTATAATATGTAAGTTTTCTTAGTAGCATATTTATCATGATTATTAAAGAATTTAAGTATAATGTTTCTATTTGATAAAACCTCTGGCTAAAATTACTTGATTCCTTCTACAATTTCCAAGGATTCGAATATTTTCAATTGACTTGATGAATAACATAAAATATCGTAGAATTGTAAAGGCATAATTCAATATCAGGGTCAGAGGAAGAAGCAGTACCGGAAGCATCAACAGTCCATCGTAAAAACTATTTGTAGACACACTGTTTCCTCCTGCAAAAAAAGGAAAGATGTTTGTTTCGTCGAAACTACAGCTAATTGCAAAAGGAAAGTGAGTTTTTACTTTAATTGAATCGAAAAATTTGCCAAAGATTTGACATGGAAATTCAATGAAAATGGTCGAGATTGGGAGCTTTCAAACGTGATCAATATGCTACATATTACAAGCTCTGATTTATATTACCTCTGATTTCATTTTCCACATTCTAGGAGGAATACGGTGACAAAGGGGAGAGAAAGAGAAACACCCATAAACCAGTGAAGAAATTGGCCAGAGAGAGAAAATTCTGTAGTAATATTAAGGAAACAATGGAGAGAAATTGTCAAAGTAGTGCTGATGAACAAGATAGTAAGACGTCTTAAACTTATTCAATCAAAGAACCGGGCTCAACTATCCCGCATGGTTTCAAACTGATACGCTGAAAAAGAAAGATCCAAGGTCATATCCCAACTTTCAGATTATTTTAGGCCCCAGAGTTCATGGGGCAAGCAACGCGAGTCGTATCTTGAGAGCGTGACCTGGAGCAGAGGTAATTGTGAAAGGAGCGGCAACGAATGTCCAGGCTACAGTTCGCACCTCAGCCGGCTCAGTCGAATCGACGACCTCTGCAGAACTTCCTCCGCTGTTCCTGGTTGGCGGCTTTTCCGATGGAAGCATAATTACGATTCAACTTTCACCTACGGGCATTTTCTCTCGTTCCACCCGACTTGCGAAAGTCTTACAAACCTGTCATTTTCTCTCCAATCCTTCAGCGTAGAAAAATCAGACTCTTCAAAATTAAAATTTCCCTTGTTGTCCTTTAGTTTTGGTGCACAACCGTTACACTTAATTTAATACGCTTCCAGCATCGCGCGCCTGTCCAGCTCGTCCATGGCAAAATGATCCGTGCAATCATAGAGCTTTGGATGTCAGAAAGAGGCATTCCGAGCTGCAACCGACAATCCCAGGTACTGACATTTATTGTATAAGGTGCAAATTTAATTGTATCCCATTTCGTACGCTGGATTCGAGTATTCGACGCGAACCGAGTACTCACTGGCGCACTCAAGTACTGATGTACTGCAGCTCCAAACTCCCGGGCGTATTTTAGATTCGAAAAGTTGCCGCGCGCCACGAGCGAGAAGCGCGAGCTGTCGGAGCAAAGAGCGGGTGCATTCGCCGAGCGACAAGGCCGGGGTCTGTCCCTATCCGGACAAGCGCTCCAGGGAGAAGCTGCAGCCGTGTAGGGGCGACAAAAGCTCCACGGAGAGAATCTCACCGGCCTGCGCTGGTAGCCAGAAGAAACGCTCCAGGGAGAGGATCGACCCCGACAAGGCCCCGGCTTGCTGTCCCTGTACTCGCGACACCAATACACTGGACGTTTGTAATAAGGACTCCTGTCCGTCGCACGCGCGTACCAAGTGTGAGTCTCTAACTATATACGCTTTGATATTATCTGTTCGCAATGCGACTCTTCTATGCAAGTTTTTTTTTTAACTGCAAATGGCTTCTCTCTATCGATTTTTGACCTTTTGGAACTCCCAGATGGAATATAGCAGGTTCGTTGGTAAAAATAAAATAGAATCATAAATCAGTTTCTACGTTACCTTCAACGATATTTGCACAGCGATATCAACTCTAAAAGTTGTTTTTCAAACCAGGCAGAGCCAAGTCGAACTGCACGGCTCCGGAGCTGCAGGACAAGGAGTGTGGGGTCATGCGTTCAAAGCCGCGCGCCTCCTCCTGCCGTGACAACCGAGTACTCGACTCCTACTCCCAGTTCAATATCGTGATCCCGGCGACGAGCAAGAGCCGAGGCGTCGGATGTACCCAGTCGCAGTTCTCCAAGAGCAGCTGCGACGTCAAAAGTGGTCCGGCTAAGAGGAACGCGGCCTGCGGCACTGATGAGTTTCGAGTTGGTGAGTCGATAATAGTGCCACTGGTGCAGGTGTTGCACGCGATTTTCTATTATATATATATATCAGAGGTTGTACTTCCATCTCAGGACATTCATCTGGTTAGTTCGGCGTGAAGCTGCGGACGTTAGGAATTGCATGTTTTACACTTTTGGTATTCTGCTTTAATAACAGTTCAAATTTCAGGTCAAACAATAATTCATTAGGTCGTAACTAGCTGACAGCGAAGACTCGCTCATTTTTGTTCCAATCTACGATTCTGCATATAATCAGTTTTTTTTCTCACTAAAAACAGATAAGTCCCAGAACAAGTCGGGAAATAATGTGCCCGAGCCTAAAAACAATTTGCACGACTACGTTCTTTTGACTCCCGGTGGAAAGTACGTCCCATTAATCAAAACTAAGTCGAAACTGGAGAAAACATTTGACGAATGTTATTCCGACGGAAATCATCAACGACGTACCCAAGACTGCTCAAAATATGGTATGCCCTCACGCTCATTCCACCCTCTACCACTTCTATGTTCGTTGCATAAGGTACATACCGTAGAAAATCTAAATTAATCAATTACTTATTGCGTACCACAATTTTACAACCGTTAGAAAAAAAATCACCAATTTCAACCAACGATGAAAAGTGTGATCCGAGTACCACAAAACTCCTGCTACGCTGTTTAGAGCACATGTTAAATTTGGAAGATCAGGATGATAAAGGTATACGCTCCAATCAACATGAGATTTATTAGTCGAAACAGAAATGTTTCACATTTATCGAGGCGTATATCATCTATATGAGCTCAGTTATTTCCATTTCTGTTTGATCGTTCTTGAATTGTGTCGCAGGGAAGCTCGAGACACGTGATAATTCTTGCGACCCATGCAAGCACAGACTCCAACTAGATTGTAAACTCGCAAGGCAGCCGAGTACCGATTGTTTTAATTGCATTAAAGAAAGACTCCAGGCGAAAGATGATCAGGGCGGCAATGGTCTCCGAATAGAGCTCGCCAAAAATTTCTTGGAAATTCTGAAATGCACCCTGGATTTGGACAATGATAAGAAGGAAAATTGTGAAGAACAAAGTTGGTTTTCAGGACCTTCAAGATAACTCATACAGCATTGAGAGGGGGGAAAAATTAATTTAATTTGAGAACTGACAAACTCATTGGCTCCGATAAGATCGAAGCTAGAATGGTAACGCTTCACGAGAATGGAAACCGATGAAACAGTGTGGAGTCACTTTTCACTCACAACACTGTATGGGCTGTCGAGAACAAATCTATGCTAGACCCGTTTGACAATCATTGCTTTCAGATTAATTTCCTCCTCACAGATTGTGAATATAGCGTTGAAAACATCGACGAAAATGACTGTTCCAACGATGAAAATTTACCCGAAATCACTATTGAATTTGGTAGTAGCAATGACCAGTCAATCCAGTGCGAAATAATTGATGACTCCAACAAGTCAGTGTTGACCGTATCGACGCAGACTTGTTCGAGTAAGGACAAGTCTGCAGGGTGCCAGAATTCCTTCGCGAGGTTTAACAATTTATAAATTCAGTCTTAATCTATTTCATAGAAAATGTAGAACATTTTCTCAAAATTTAAGATGTATCACTCTGCCATTGGATCGACGTACCAATCTAAATGGTGATAAACATCGAGAGATTCCGGCCACAAGATCGTCAGGAGGTTCTCCCACCACCTCTCCGGATCGATCGAATTTACAGTCCTGTGAAGCCAGGAAAACATCACCAGGCAGAGAAACCACGAGGCTCAGATTTAGAGAGCCGATCGCTGGCTGCTGCTCTTCGCAGGCCCAAGTTGTCAAGAATACACCAACTTGTTATGACAACCCAGCTGTTCGAAGTTCAGGTGCGCATGGACAGATCACGAGCACGATCAACGGAATCCAGTGCGATGACACAAAATCCAAGAGTAAGTATCCCACTTTAAAAATTCTCTTGTATTCGTAAACGCAATTCATGAAAATTCATGCAATATCAGGAAAAAGATCAGAATCGGCTATAACAATTTCTAATCCTTACTCGAGTCCCGACTATTATAAAATGTATATGAGCCATTCCACGAAACCTTAGGATTCCGTGCTCCTGTTGTGTTTGATGGCTATTCGATGATTTTTATGAAGTTTGTGCAATAGGACTGTATACTAAAAATCATAAAATATAAGATCATATGTTCATAATTATTATAAAAAATCATTTACTGCACGTAAAACATCATAATATCCAGCATTTTCATTGATTTTCGTTGCTACCAACTCAATTTTTCTGAGTTATTAGGGATCTGTATGCAAGCATTTTCACCAAAAATACTCGAAAAAAATTTTTTTGTAAAGTGTGATGATCGGAGAATACAGTAGAAGCTGCTTCAAAAGTGTGTCCGAATTGCAAACTGGCTTATTAATTCAATATATACCTGTAACTACTTTTCAAGAAAAATGAAAATGTTTCGCTTTTGCCTCTGTAGAAAAAAGATTTTTCGATCACATGAAGTTAACATACTGTATATCATAGATTTTTTGATGGCGAACCATATGCCTTCGTTTAAATGAGTGTGCCGCAATTGATAAAAAAGTTATACTGATGTAAAGTTAGGTAGTTGAATGGGCCCCTCATTGGGAAAATTTACATTTTTTATCGGCACATTGCTAATACGTTCGGCACATTCTTCAAACCGATGGCTCTTTTCTCTCCATCCGTTTTATGATATATATCCCGATGGTTGAGCCAGAATTCGCATTCTGCAGAGAGAGAAAGGCTTAAGAAAATTTTTAAGAAATGCGAAATTATTCTATGCATGGTACGAAAGATTTTGAAGTATTAAACAACTTGGAAAATGATGATTTAAAGTATATTCGGTATAATGGGTCGAAACAGGAGGTCAAGAGCTACAATTTGAACTGGCTATGTGTTGGAAAAATTGATATTGTGGGGGCGTATTGACCATAAAAACAATTATTTGACGTTTAATTCCAGAAAAACGTTGAAAAAATAATATAAATGGGTTATCTATTCAAAATTTGATCTTGCAGATTTATAGAGGAGATTGAGTATTTTCATAATCTGAGGTAAAAATCCAAAAAAATAGACGCGGAGGCGTAATCTATGTCATAGAAAATTATGCATAGTCGAATTTTCATGCATAGTCGTCATCCCAAAGATTTTGAAGTAATAAACAACTTGGAAAATGATGATTTGAAGAATATTCGGTATGATGGGTCGAAAGAGGAGGTCAAGAGCTACAATTTGAACTGGTTTAATTTTTTTCTTCATATAAATAGTTTTTTTTTTAGTTTTCCTTAAAACATTGTTGGATAAAATGAGGGGCCCTATATTTTTTATACTGTCATGATTATTTGGTATGTTATAGAACAAGTTTCAGTGGTGTGCCTTCAAAATTAATTCTTTCATTTTTCTTCATTCAAAATCCTAAAGTTCCGTGGAATTGCTCATATCTGTTCAAATTTTATTATATTATCGCATAAAAGTTTCGCGTTGTATATGGCTAATACATCTATATGGAGCAGTTTGTACAATAGTTCACGTTCGACGTGATCTTACTGCAACGATCAAGATAATTTTTGTATGATTTTTTCAAACTTCAACGTCCCATGGGAAGCTTCAACGCAAAAGCGAGACTCGGTGCTGGAGTACGTGGCGCAGCCAGTCACCGGCGACGAGGGCAAATACTGCCCTCGATACAGACAGTCGCCTGGCCGGGTTTTCGCGACTAGCATACCTATGTCGAGAAGGGCCGATTTGAACCTTGACCACATACGACGGCTCGCCTGTCAGGATCCTTAGTGAATCCAACAGCGATGATTAGAAAGGTATTTATAAGAGAGCAATTAGATTAGAAAGGTTAGCATAAGTCACTATTGTTTTTTTAACTTATTGATAATCAAAATTTGCTCTTTGAATAATTATAATTGTAATTTTTTATGGAGTAATATGAAGAGAAGCACATTTCAGCTTTTTAAATCAACAATGACTATGATGATTTTTGTATTTTCTACTGCAAAATCTACTGATTGACCCAATGAACTTGAAAACATGAGAATCAATATGAATCAGAGCGGAATCAACAATAGTTTTCATAACTAGTAGTCAACAATTTTTATTCTCACAAGAAAAAGTTGAAAAAGTCCGTGACATGTTAGTCTCTATAAAAATGGAAATCTTAATATCATCTTGCAATTTTTTTCTCCATTAATTGTGTTCTTTGAAATGTAAAAATTTCGGTTTGGGACGCATTACTTCATGTCGTTTTTGGCCTGTTGCTCCTCTTCAACATGCAAAATAATAAAATTTGTAACTTTTTACTGTTTAACCCTCAATGACATAGCTAGTTCGAACTACCTGTAGCCGTTTGGGTTGACAAACAGTTCTTTTCAATGCTCAAAATGTCGAGGACATAGGAAATACTGGTTTCATTAAAATGACCCATATGCTATAACTATCGTGAGAATAGTCGAAGCAATAATTATTTTTATATCGGTTTCTTTTTCATTCGCCCTGAGATTTTTTATGATTTCTGCTTTGAATATCTCGGCAAAACGATTCAATTCTATTTTTCTGATACGATACATTTTATTGTGTTTCAGACGTTTCATCGGTAGCAGTGGATTCGTATGAAAATCAAGCTTTGAAATTTACAATATTTTGCTATTCAAGAAATTGTAAGACCATGTGTTGGAATATGTAGCAATGTGTATGTCTAATAGAGTGATTTCCATGCATTTTAGTAGTATCCGTTTTGCTATTGAAGAAATTGAAAGATTATGTGTTGGAATATGTAGCAATGTGTATGTCTAATTCTCATGCTTTTAAGTAGTATCCGTTTTGTGTTTTAATAAAAGCGGACAAAGGGTTGATTTTTCGAAATTTTGTTCGAGCAGATCGTTAGAGGAGCTTGAGCGCTTTCATAATTCATGTTGAAAAATTTGAAAACATTGATGCGTGGGCGTATTCTCTGTTAACGAAAATGGTGTGGTGATAAAAAAAATTTTTCGTCACTTTTCTGAATGATGAAAAATCATAATTGTACAGTTTAACTGTATTTTTAGTATGACGGTTCGAAAAGTGAGATTGAAGGGTACATTTTCATAAGGAAATAGTAGATTACGACCCATGGCCAGAAAGTTGGATTTCCCGGCCGGCGAGGTTATTGCATGCTATCGCATGCCAGCGAATCCAACTGTCTGGCCAAGGGTTGTATAGTACTTTTCTTCATTTCCCTGTCGAAAGTACGTTTAAAATTAGCTACTATGACTGCAGCTCAAACCGCGTGGACGTTGCACCGCGTGTCCACTGTCGCCACTGTCATGTGTTATTGATGCCCGCCCACACTGCTGGCCGAGCCGAAGGCGAGGTTTTGCAGGTCGGGGCGGGCATCAATATCACAATTACAAGCCAACAAGACAAAATAGATGCAGGAATACGGAGAAGTTACAGTAGACATATATTGTACATCGTACATATATTTTATTAATAAATTCTCAACAATTTTTATAACGTAACGTTATTTGCTTAAAGTAATTTATTTTAGCCACATAACAACGTTTAAAAAAATTTCAATGAAAAAACGAAGAAATTACAAAACGTTCACTTGATTTTTTGGATAAAGTACCCAGTTGCACGATTTTGGCGGCTTCAATGTCAAAGTTTTTAAAAACTTCCTCCTCTTTAAAAGATTCGTTCAAAGAAGACATTTTGATATGATCCTAAACCCAAAACAAAGCTCAATTCAAGTGTCAAGCTCAAAATTTACATTAAAGCCGCCAAAATCGTGCAACTGGGTACTTTATCCAAAAAATCAAGTGAACGATATATGTCTACTGTAACTTCTCCGTATGCCTGCATCTATCTTGTCTTGTTAGCTTGTAATTGACACATGACAGTGGGAACAGTGGACACGCGGTGCAACGTCCACGCGGTTTGAGCTGCAGTCATAGTAGCTAATTGTAAACGTACTTTCGACAGGGGAATGAAGAAAAGTACTATACAACCCTTGGCCAGACAGTTGGTTTGGGGGGGGGGGCTCAAAAGTTGGAATGTTCGTTTATTTTTTGATCAAAGTTCCGAAATTCGTAAATTCGAATATGCAACCTTCAAACACTTCAATAATAATTAATTTTTGTTTATGATTCATTTCTCGCAACATATCTGAAAATTTTTATGCGCTTAAATGTGAAATACGTCGATACATTCAGTTAAATATCATAATTTAAGGTATCCGACTTGTAATACATAAGAAGGATCAAGTAACGAAAATGTGTAACTCAATAAATCATATTATCGACCATTGAATATTTCTTATAAGTATAAATTATTCGAATTGCTGAAATACAATCCAAATTAATACGGCTGTTCATTATTCCGAATGATGATAGGGAATAGATCAATTTCCCGAAAAAGTCTGCTATAATATGTTATATTTCGTGGCCGTTCGGGGTGCACGAAATGAGCGCTTGTGCACTTTGTTACTACTGCTACTCCTTTGCTACTATATTGCCTCTACAGTCTATCCCTTCTTTCCACGCTTTGCTTTTCCCTCGCGAAATATTTCATGGATATATATGCGGGATGAAAAATAATATGTACACCGCACGAGGTGCAGTTGGCTGGATGGCATGTTGCACTTGCTGCGCTCGTGTGCAATTGGCGACTTTCCGCGCTCATTAATCTACTATTTCATCGCCAATGAAGAAAAATAAGATGAAATGGTTCGTTTTCTATACAACTGGTGAAAAGTACGACAAAATCCACAAAAAAATAATCCACAAAAAATATCACAAAAAATACTATTCCACGCTATTTTCAAATTGCTTAAAATGTCGTATGTGTACTAGAATAACACAATAATTTTTTTTTTTATTTTTGAATAGTTTCAGTATTCCCAGAATGAATTTCCAGTTTGATTTCAGCAACGCAGAAAATTTTTTTAGGTCTCACGTGACTACTTTCGCTATATTTCAAAAAGCATACTGAATTTGATAGATAAATTCCATTCAATGCACTGCCATCTATTATACAATCATGAAACTTATTGATAAAGGAATATTCGTATTTTTTTCTATCGTATTTATAACAATCGCATCTTATAATTTCTTTATTTTAACATTCATTTTGAAGTACTTCATGATTCGAAATGTAATAAGTAGTTAACGTATTCGTAATTATGAATAATCAAAATTACTGATGAATTATGTTATTATTCTTTCAAAGTAACAAAATCGAATTACTCTTATTCTGATTATTACTACTCATATCAATTTGTAACCGGTATTAGAAATGCTCCGTTTTATTTAATTCAAAGTTTCGTTTAATCTTTTCTTTCATCCTGTCGTAACTCTGAAATTCGAAACTTTGATCAAAAAATAAACGAACATTCTAACTTTTGAGCCTCCCCCCCCCTAAAGCGTGGGCGTATTCTCTGTGAACGGAAATGGTGTGGTGATAAAGAACTTATTCTTTTTATTTGAATTATTTACCAATAATTCAATTAAAATTTCAATGTTCATCCATATTCAGAGCCAATGAAAGACACGAGCGAGCGATAGCGAGCGAGTGATTCTGGCTAGTAAAAAATATATTGAATCTAATGGATATCATTTAAGGATTGACAAAAATCATCAAAACAGAATCTATTTTCGGTTATGTTGTTATTCTGCTTTTCCAAAGAGAATGCTTTGTAATAAGGCAAAAGCCGACATCTCGAATCAGACATTGGGACCTTAATTTTTGCAGTCCAGGAGTGAAATAAATGGTATTATAAAAGTGTCCGTACGTACTTTGAATTATTCACCAATAATCCAATGAAAATTTGAATATTTATCTATATTCATGATAGAGCAAATGAAAGACACGAGCGAGCGGTAGCGAGTGAGTGATTCTGGCTAGTATTATATAAATTTTACTCTCAGATATTTGAGTTTTAGTTTAGGTCTACTCAATACCTTCCAAAGTATCCAAGCTGTACGTAATTTGGGCTTCACTACGCCCAGATATAGCTCGATTGATTCCTACACTTTCTTGGCTTGGGACCAGAATTATATTAACCCATTAAGGACGGGACGGACACTTTTTCGTGTCCAACTTCGAGCTAACACAAAGTGGTTAATTTTATCGCAAAAAAATTCCTAAACCACTGATTTTTATAGTTTGAAGTGTGTTCTTTCTGATGGTGACACTCGATTTTCGCTTAAATAAATTTTTTTATGCGAAATCTGTAAATTAATAAAAGAAACACTGATTTTTAGAAAAAAAAATTTTTTCAGATCAAAATTTTTTTACCTTTTGAATTTTTTAGGTGCTTAAAACTCTTAAAAAAGTTGTCCATGACCCCTTAACTTAAAATTTTTTGCCCTAGGAATATCCTTAATATTTTTTTTTTCAATTAATGTTACGTAAAGTAAACAAAATTTCATTATTTTACTTCACCGATTCTTATCTCGAAAACTATCGACTTTCATAAAAAGTTTGTAAGAACAAAAAATGTTTAGAATCAATCAAAGAATACGTAAGAATTTTTCTAGATTTTTTGGGACCATTTTTGGTTTTTTCAAAAATGTCCATTTTTTGAAAAATGGACATATTTGAATTTTCTAGATTTTTTGGGACCATTTGAAAAAACCAAAAATGGTCCCAAAAAATCTAGAAAAATTCTTACGTATTCCTTGATTGATTCTAAACATTTTTTGTTCTTACAAACTTTTTATGAAAGTCGATAGTTTTCGAGATAAGAATCGGTGAAGTAAAATAATGAAATTTTGTTTACTTTACGTAACATTAATTGAAAAAAAAAATATTAAGGATATTCCTAGGGCGAAAAATTTTAAGTTAAGGGGTCATGGACAACTTTTTTAAGAGTTTTAAGCACCTAAAAAATTCAAAAGGTAAAAAAATTTTGATCTGAAAAAATTTTTTTTTCAAAAAATCAGTGTTTTTTTTATTAATTTACAGATTTCGCATAAAAAAATTCATTTAAGCAAAAATCGAGTGTCACCATCAGAAAGAACACACTTCAAACTATAAAAATCAGTGGTTTAGGAATTTTTTTGCGATAAAATTAACCACTTTGTGATAGCTCGAAGTTGGACACGTAAAAGTGTCCGTCCCGTCCTTAATGGGTTAATAACTTGAAATTGACACGCATACGTGCAAATTCCGAGATAGAATTATTCTTCATTGAAATGCACAAAATGTCAGTAATCGAATACATGGGGAAAATCTGTGCTGGTTTTCCCGGGAAATGTTTTTGTTATAGGAAGGGTGGTGGTAACCCATCCATTTATAATCATAGTCTCCTTAGAATTACGCCTTGGAATACTGACTGTGCTATGACTCCCGGTTTCCCTGGAGTTTATATTCGTATCACTTATCACCGTGGATGGGTTGATAATATGGTCAACTCAATCACGAATGATAAGAATCAAAACATCAAAAATGAGAAAAATACTGCAAGAGAAGTGCATATCAATGCTATTTTATTTTTTCCTCTCGTGGTTTAGTAGTTTTGGTAGATATTTTTTGTTATTCAAACGACGACAAATCATTGGAAGAATCCAGTAATTCGTAACGTTCACGTTTTATTAGGAACTGATTTGTGTGCTTGAATTTGGGGTCACGATCAAGCTACGCTAAATGTTGCATGTCAAATTGATATTACTGTTTCTGTTGTTTTCATGTCTGTGTTAATAGATTTTGAATAAAAGTTCAAATTTGAAGTAATAACTTTTTTCGAATCAATCCTATTGTCTGGTTCTCAATATCGTCTCCATTTAACTTCTTTCTGCTGCTTTGACCACCCAGGCATTTGCAGGCGATGATCCTCCACACAGCTCTACAGGGAGATCTACCACGATTCCTGAAACTTCGAAACGTGCGTTGGTAATATTGTATGACAGTTTGGCTTCTCACGTATAAAGTTACAGAAATAATAGTAATTTTTATCGTGATATCTCGGAGCATTGATTTTCAAAAATGTCTTTAAAATTATTTAAAAATGATAATGAATGTCAAATTTACAAGTAGGTAGTAGGAGTTTAAATTCTATATCCATCTCTTCATCTAGCGAAGTGAAATTTACTTCCTCTCACTTTATCTTTTTTTCTACTCGCAAGAAAGATCTGATGCCCGAACAGCAGAAAAGTATGTATTACCTATCTGAGATTCCCTGTTTCGGAGTTTATTGGCTTTATATGTGTATAAATATATGGGTTCTCGGCAAAGCATCTTCGACCAACTGCAAGCTTTTTTCTTCTTTCAAAATGGAGTCCCCGACTACAGGCGACCGGCGTGAAGGAATAAAATAATTTGTATTAAGTTTTGCGACACTGCTGACAAAAGTTATGCTCATGAGATATATCTTATTCGATGAAAAATCCTCAGCTTTTGATGTAAGTCATTTAAAAGAATGTTAAAAGTATACTTCTTGAGATATGAGATGTTTTGTATTTTGAAAAAAAACTAAAAATTTCGGAAAAATTGATTACATTGTTGGAAAGCTGGGAAAAAGTTACATCAGAGCTGTTTAATGAACAATTTTTCAGTTACACTTTAGCATCGTAAAGACATGTAAACTGCATGTTTTGTGCAACGCACTTGGAGAGTTGATGTGAAATGCTTATATATATTTATATATAGCTTCAATGCGATGACTATGCGCATTTCAACTGGTTATATATATATACTTGTTCCCACCCATTCGGAACTTCGACCTGCTGAGCATATGTGTATATCTATATATATGCATGCTTACGTATTTACAGTTTACACACTTACCAAAATACCGACTCTCGACAGCCGCCATTAGCCGGGACGTATCCGTTGAGTGTCGACGGTATTCAAGAAATTATATTATTGATTATATAATTTTGTGAAAATGAGTACTTTAACGAAAGGTAAGTCAAACATTTGGTATAATTATTATATTTCAACATAATAAATTGCAATTGCTTCAAAAAATAATGAACTTAAAATTTTTTTCCCAGAATTGCTGATAAAAGCAATCACTCGAAACAGTTTTCTAATTGCGTAAATAAGAACCTCAGAACTAATTTTTATCAGAATTGAGTTCTATTCATATTGGGTCATATAACTTTTCGAAAGCAACAAAATTAATCAATATGTTGTGAATTTTCATTCATTTCAACACTATATGATTATATTATTCATCTACTAGTGGAAAAAGTTTTTCATTTATATTAAATGACTATAAACTTGTTCATGACTATATTGAGAACTGATGTTTTACTTGGAACATTGAAACACTCATTGTGTGCTTATCATTTTACTCTCATTAAAGGTTAAGGTCAAAGATTAAGTTATATGAAAATCATTTCATATCTCAAGTTTGAACAAAATTTTTCACTCATGGTATTATACATTTTTTCAATTCTTTCTCACTAGTAAATATTCAAAGATATACTCGTCTCTCTTATTACTTTTAAAATCATTAATATAAATTGTTATAAATTTACGATGAATTATTTAATTCATTGTAACGTACCGCTTTATTATTTCACTATTATGATTAGGTATTTTCATTGTCGCTGCTAAACGAACACCATTTGGAAAAATGGGAGGTTCCTTTACTAATAAAAGCATGACCGAACTGTCCGTTATTGCATCTAATGCTGCGATGCAGTCGGCTAATTTGAAGCCTGAACAAATTGATAATGTAGTTTTTGGTAACGTTTTATCTGTGAGTATACTTTTCTTTTATGTATACATTTATATTCTATCACAATTTTCTCATTGATTTGCAATTCTGTTAGGCTTCATCCTCTGATGGTGCCTTCATGCCAAGACATGTATTGCTTAAATGTGGCATTCCACTTGAAAAACCAGCCTTAGGTGTTAATAGATTATGTGGTTCTGGTTTTCAAGCAATCGTCAGCGGTGCACAGGTAAGATATCTCAAAGCTTGAAAATTTGAAATTGTGTTCATAATTAAATTAATTTCAGAGCATCTTGACTGGAGAAGCAAAGATAGTTTTAACTGGGGGTGCTGAAAACATGAGTCAAATGCCATTTGTGGTTCGTAATGTTAGGTTTGGAACTGCTCTTGGAGCTAAATACGAATTTGAAGACTCACTTTGGGTCGGTCTGCATGATACACATTGTGGTTTACCTATGGGCATGACTGCAGAAAAACTTGGAGCTCAGTTTGGAATCACTCGTGAAGAAGTAGATCAATTTGCTTTGAGGAGTCAACATCAATGGAAAATAGGTAAATTCTTCCTGATTCTCATAAATATGTTCCAATTATTCATTCATTTTATTTTATAACCAGTTATTTTGTCCTTATGTTCTGTATAATTTTTTGTGAATGAATTACTAAACTATTCAATTTTCAGCAAATGATGGTGGTTATTTCAAAGCAGAAATGGCACCTGTAACATTGAAAATAAAGAAGACTGAAAAAATCCTAGATGTTGACGAGCATCCCAGACCTCAAACTAAAATTGAAGATCTAACCAAACTCCCATCAATCTTCAAAAAAGATGGTTTAGTGACAGCAGGAACAGCTTCAGTAAGAATCTAACAAATGTTTTTTATCCGCTAAAGTAGAAGTATTCTGATGCAGTTATTCACAATTATTAGGGAGTTTGTGATGGTGCTGGTGCTTTGATCATAGCAAGTGAAGAAGCTGTTCAAGCTAATGGACTCAAACCATTAGCCCGATTAGTGGGTTATAGCACTGTTGGTGTTGATCCAAGCATTATGGGAATTGGTCCTTCTCCTGCTATAAAAAGTTTACTCAAAGTTGCAGGAAAATCTTTAAATGACATCGAACTCATTGAGGCAAGTTATATTATTTAAAAATGAATTTAATAGGATGAGGTTGAAATTGTTGAGTCTAACGTGATTCTTCATTATAATTTTTCCTTCTAGATCAATGAAGCCTTTGGAGCTCAAACTTTAGCTTGTGCTAAGGATTTGGGATTAAATTTCAACAAACTTAATGTGAATGGAGGAGCAATTGCTCTTGGTCATCCTCTGGCAGCCTCCGGGGCACGTATTACAGCACATTTAGTTCATGAACTGAGGTATGTATACTTAACTTAACATGTAAATTCAAAACGAATTTTAGAGAAACTAGAGACGGGACGGTATCTCCCCTGATCGCTTCGCTCGCGTCAACCCTTGAACTTCTGTTTTGTGGTCAGGTTTTAATTTTTGATACATGGTTCATAGTTTTTTTTTTTTTTATCGCGTCTATAGGGCATGCATTACCCTGAAAGTGGACCTGTAGTCCAATAAAGAGGTTGGAAACTTGGCACTTTCAAGTTACCGAGCTAAAATTTGGATATTCTGAATCCTTGAAAAATATTTGACAAGAGTCAATAAGAAAGCTGTGGTCAATTTTTTGCGTGGAGCGAAATATTCGCAAAACAGATTTTTTATTGAGAACCGTAAATCGGACCAAGCCCAAACTACCCTACCAATTTTTGGATTGAAATTTTACGTAGAATGAACCCATCGCCGAGCTCATACAACAAATAGTTTTGCAATGAGAGCAATAATTCGATTTTCTGGCGTTTTTCCACTAGTTTAGTATGAGACACAACACACACAGTCATAGCCAGAGTAGCTCGTCAGTGTGGTGCATATGGGCGCATTAGCAAGCGAGTCACTGCAGCGTCCGAGCGGCCGTACCCTTCATAAAAAAAAACTCATAAAAACGGGCCGGCCAGGCCACCGCTCGAGCCTACTCGAGAGTGGTGACGATTTTCTTGCCTGGTCGGATCATCGGGCCAGTCTAAACGCATCACTTTCGATACGAAACTTATCATTTTGCTTTGCATCACTTTTTACAATAATGAATAAGAAGGAAATCACTCTGAATCGAATGAGACATGTGCGGGAATCTGAAAAGTATGACTTCATATTTGTTTTACGAAAATTTGCATTTTTCTCTTTTAATTTTGAGATAGTATAAAAACTATCCATCCTAGAGTAAAATGGAAGAGGAAAAAAAGTTTCCTTATGAAATTTTGCATGAGGATTGAGTATTCCGAAACATTAATCTTGATTATTGTTGTTGCAAAATAGTTATAAACGAAAAAATTACCTCTAAAAACAAGCTATTTTTTCGATTTTTTTCTTCAAGTTTTCAAATCATAGCTACGATTATGACAATTTAATTTAGAGTACCTTATACAGTAATGACAATACAAAAAAAATTTCGTCACGATATCTCTGATAGTTTTTGCACAATCCTAAGCCAATTTCAAAATATTGTTGAATTTTGCAATTGTAATTGAGTCTTTCATAAACGTCTCCGAGACTTGCAAATTTTTTTACGTACTCTTATAGATACTACCTATTGATCCCCCACGAGAAAATATCAATTTTATCAATTTTAACCACTTGATGATTTTTTTAAAATTTTTCGAAAAAATTACCTTATAAAAAAATGCAACTGCAACGCGGTTTTTCTATCTATTTGGAATTTAAAAGTTGCATATGATAGAAGATAAACATACGCTTATATTGAGTTTCCATTTACTTAAATCTGATTAGTAAATCCCGAGATATAGAGGTTCAAAGTTAAGGTACCTTTCCGGCAAAAGTATACGCAGTAGAATAACAATTGAAACGGTTTCTGGTAGATTGAACATTGTTTTACTTAAGTATTAATCATTATATACGTGAGTGATGTTTTCGATACTCAATAGTCGAGCGGAAGGTTGATGGAAATCACTGAAACGCAGCACTCTCGGTGCAGAGTCAGTGGAGGGGGTAGGGGAGAAGAAAAGAAGCGACGAAAAGTCGAACGCTCGGGATGAAAATGAACGTTTGATTTTTTCCCGACAATTAGGCTTTTTCATCACGTGACTAGCAGACGGCGCGAACCCAAGCTGGGGGTACAACACTCCATAAGAGAGCATGGGAAAATTTCTGTAAATAATTTTCTTGCCGTAAAAAAGCCGTGAATTTGAAAAATACGCCCCAACTCGAGAGCCTTGAGGCACCAGGTTTAATGCAAAAATTATTTGTGCGAGTTTAGAAGTCGGATCTTTCTGTAAATCGAAGATAAAATGAGCAGTCCGCACGTTCCTCAACGTTCCGTCCAGTCAGCTGATAGAAAAATTAATTTTTTTAGATATTAACAATAAATAAAAAAGTTTGGAGTGATTGTAAGTTACACATTAATTATAATAATTATTTTAGATGTAAAAAATATTTTTTTTAAATAATTATTATCAAAATAATTTGGAAAATTATTAACAATAAATAACATGATGATTGATGTGTATCACTCTGAAAACGTTTATTATAAATGATAAGTAACTTACAATCACTATAAACTTTTTTATTTATTGTAAATATCTAGAAAACTAATTTTTCTATCAGCTGACTGGACGGAACGTTGAGGAACGTGCGGACTGCTCATTTTATCTTCGATTTACAGAAAGATCCGACTTCTAAACTCGCACAAATAATTTTTGCATTAAACCTGGTGCCTCAAGGCTCTCGAGTTGGGGCGTATTTTTCAAATTCACGGCTTTTTTACGGCAAGAAAATTATTTACAGAAATTTTCCCATGCTCTCTTATGGAGTGTTGTACCCCCAGCTTGGGTTCGCGCCGTCTGCTAGTCACGTGATGAAAAAGCCTAATATCTCGGCTTCTATATAATATAACTTGATGATTCTTTTTTTAATTCAATATAGCAAGTCGAAAGATGATTAAATATATAGGTTAAAGTACTGTTGAAATTATTGGTAACGATCTATATTTGAAAAATATAATAATGAATATTTGTAAAGCCGTTCAAATAATATTTTTATATTTTTATCATAAAAATCTACGCCACGCTGACTGATACATGCAATTAAAATGTTTTTCAATCTATATTGATCATGAAATATAGTTTGTAAAGGTTTTGAATAGGACAGCACAGTGAAATGTTCTATGATATGACGTTTATTTAACATTACATTTACAATTAAGTAGTTAAGAATTATTTATCATTCAAAATACATATATCTTGAATGTAATCCATTGTTGTTGTCTTATATTGTTAATAATTATTCATTTGAACCACGGAAACAGTAGTTAAATAGTTGTTAGCTACTGTTTCCGTGGTTTTAATGAATAATTGTTAACAATGTAAGACAACAACAATGGATTACATTTGAGAGATATGCATTTAGAATTTAAGTTTATGTATTTTGTAGACATAATGTTAAATAAACGTCTTAATGAACGTCTTATCAAGGCATTTTACTGTGCTGTCCCATTCAAAACCTTCACAAAATATATTTATTGATCAATATAGATTTAAAAACATTTTTATTGCATGTATCAGTCAGCGTGGCGTAGATTTTTATAATAAAAATAGAAAAATATTATTTGAACGGCTCTACAAATATTCATTATTATATTTTTCAAATATAGATCGTTACCAATAATTTCAACAGTACTTTAACCTATATATTTAATCATCTTTCGACTTGCTATATTGAATTAAGAAAAGAATCATCAAATTATCTAATATAGAAGCTGAGATATTCAATACACTCAATAAAGTAATAAAACCAGGTAAAAATTGGTTCCTCTCGACATCCTTCGAGGAGGTATTTGATAGTTTCGTTAGGTGAGTTTCGGCTTTACTTATTTACCTTTAATAATACATATCTGACCTGACATTTTACCTGGAAATTTTGATCTACCGTATGAATTAATCCCTTCCTACCATCATTCTAAAAAGTGATGCGAAGCATCTTCGAGACATACAAATAGGGGATGAAAAATATCTGCTAGTTTTTTTGAATGAGAACAAAATTGAATGAATTTTAAATAAACTGGGATAAATTAATAGTATCGTGTCGCAAGTATGGCGATCGATTAGTCGATTTCTCTACGAATTAATCCTTTTCTATTGGATATTCTGACAAATAATTCGTAGCATCGTTTAGAGAAAGAAATGGGGAATCAAAAAGCTCTTATAGTTTTTCTATGTCATCAAAAGTAAATGAATAAATAATAAAAAATTGGGAGAAATGACAAGTTTCGGGTCGAGTATTGCGATCAATTAGTCAATTTCTGTACAGATTGATCCTTTTCTATTGAATATTCCGAAAAATAATTCGTAGCATCGTTTAGCGAAAGAAATGGGGAATCAAAAAGCTCTCGTCATTTTTCTATGTGAAGAAAAGTAAATGAACAAATGAGTAAAAACTGAGAGAAATGACAAGTTTCGTGTCGCACTTGAACTGTTCGACTAGCCGATTATCCGACCAGGCGAGAAAATCGTCACCGCTTTCGAGTAGACTCGAGCAGTGGCCTGGCGCGGCCGCGGCGGCCCGTTTTTATGAGTTTTTTTTTTATGAAGGGTACGGCCGTTCGGACGCTGCAGCGACTCGCTTGCTTATGCGCCCATATGCACCACACTGACGAGCTACTCTGGCTATGACTGTGTGTGTTGTGTCTCATACTAAACTAGTGGAAAAACGCCAGAAAATCGAATTATTGCTCTCATTGCAAAACTATTTGTTGCATGAGCTCGGCGATGGGTTCATTCTACGTAAAATTTCAATCCAAACATTTGTAGGGTAGTTTGGGCCTGGTCCGATTTACGGTTCTCAATAAAACATCTGTTTTGCGAATATTTCGCTCCACGCAAAAAATTGACCACAGCTTTCTTATTGACTCTTGTCAAATATTTTTCAAGGATTCAGAATATCCAAATTTTAGCTCGGTAACTTGAAAGTGCCAAGTTTCCAACCTCTTTATTGGACTACTGGTTGTGCGACGCTGCACACATACTTTTATAGCCTTTAGAAAGAGAAGAAAAATCGGATAACGCAAAATACGGGAAATTCCACTGAAAAAATAACGATGAGTGCGCAATGTTCATCTTATTGTCACTATAATTAGTTCAATATTTTGAAAAAGGTATTAAACTGAACAGAATTGTCCCGTTCTGTAACATCTTTCCAACGACAATGTCCTTGTCTAGAAGATGATCAGTTCAATTTTGAGACTCAGCCACATTCGGACAGTCCTAAAGTCTTTGCTCAAGAATATGGTATCTCCTTCCGCATTTTGCGCATGTACAGGGCCAATCTTAAATACTTTCTCACAGAGCAAGAGATAAAATTTGACGTGTCTACATGATAAGAATTTTATTGAACAAACAGTTTTGTGTGTTTTGTGTTTTGTAGGGGGTGGGATTAGGGGGTAAAATTATAGGACTGTCATGGTATGGGCTTCTAATATAGGAAGATGATAAACTTATTTGTAATATTTGTCTTTTCAATTTATAGGAGAAGAAATGCTGGCAAATTTGGAATTGGGTCAGCTTGTATTGGTGGAGGCCAAGGAATTGCTGTTCTTGTGGAAGCTCTCTAGAAACATTTGTGTTTCCAATTTTCAGAGATTTTTTACTGGTGTCGACATTTTATATTTTTTTATAAGAAATTTTACAATGCCATTTTAGAGTATCGTCAGTGCAATGCAGAATATGTGATAAGTCTGGAACATGTTAAATAATGAGATGAAGCATTTTATGTATATCGTCTGAAATCTCAGATCATATTTTTATACACTTTAAAAGTTTGTCATAGTTTTATAAGGACTTATATAATCTACAATTTTGGAAAGTAAATACAGCTGTTATATATATACATTATTTTATTCGTAATATTAAGAGAAAAATATGATAGATTATCTAATAATAATCACGTTTTATTATTGGATAAGCTAATTATACTAAAATTTATCCTCCTCGAACCCTCCAGATTTAAAAAACATTCTTGAAAATTGTTAAAAAAACGGATGAAAAAACCGTTACTAGCAAAATGCGTTTCTACAGCAATAAAGGAGACAAAAGTTATAATGTGTATGAAATGAAATTTAATTAATGTCACGCGGGAGCGTTTAAAAAACGGTAAAAAAATAACACTTTTCCCTGAAATCAGGCATTTTGATATAATGATTTCTGGCAAGAGGGAGATCTGACTCAATTCGACGCTAGAGCGAAAATTTTAGAATGATGATGTTTACTCTATTCCCAGATTTCGAGCTGTGTTTTTCCAGCAAGATGAAAAACACACGCCAACGAGCCTTCACTCATCCCTGGCAGGATTCACCAAATACAACATTTTTTATCACCGATTCACCCTTGACCCTTAGAATTCTCCATTTTGATTGATCCAGATCCATTAGAACGTCTATTCTGTTTTTTCTGATGATATTTCAAAATTTTAGCAAAAGTGCCGCTTCCATTGAAATAGCTTGCTTAAAATTTTTTTTAAGCCTGTATTTCTGAGGAAAAAATTCTTTAATATGGGGCTCCAGTTGCAGAATGATTTTAGAAGTCAGCTTTCTTAATTACTTTCAGGTTTATTCAAACATCGTCTAGGAGTCGGTAAGAGGTGCACTCGACCAAATTGCTATTTGATAATGTGTATCATATAATTAATAATGAAGAAATTCGGGTTTAAAGTTTACTTTTTTATTTATTTGTATATATCATTTCGACGTGTCTTACGAAAAAAGACACATAACTAAATCTGACCGCGAAGAAAGACACATATCCGAATCTGTCCGCGAAGAAAGACACAACTCGCAATCTAGCCACGAAGAAAGACACAACTCGCAATCTGTCCGCGAAGAAAGACAAATGTCGGAATTATTCTCCCGCGAATATTAACGAAAAAAGAGTTTCAACTGTAGAAAAGGCTTATTTTTTTTGTCAAGTATAACCTACTCATTCTAAGCTTTCATTCCATATATTTTTTACGTCGGAAAATTGTGGGATGTGCGCCATGTATCCTTTTTGCGGCCAGACGCGAGTTGTGTCTTTCTTCGCGGCTAGATTGCGAGTTGTGTCTTTCTTCGCGGACAAATTGAGATGTGTCTTTCTTCGCGGACAGTTTGAGATGTGTCTTTCTTCGTAAGACACGTCGATTTATAATAACTGTGGATTCAATGACAAGGCACATATTCTATCGATAGATACAATCATAAAAAAGAGTTGGTGGGTAATAAGGTACAAGTATATAACTATTTTTATATATTAGCACCAATACGCTGTTGTGCATTCATTCTTATTGTAATAATAACTAGCTTAACTCGCATTCGAATATTTTCAATAAGAAACGAATTTTCTTAAGATAAAAATCAATCTGATGTTTATGAATATAATAATATTTATTTAAAATACATGCACTGTATAATATGTACAACGATCAACGTTCAACAGATTTTCTTCACCAGTTTTTAGAGAAAATGAATTTTTAAAAAATCTGTAACAGTGATTATAACATTCCATTGAAACTGTATCAAACACATCCGTATAAACCGATGAATATCGGCAAACATTCATTCAGTCTAAGTATAAAAGATATAATACCAAAAATTATAAAACTTAAGTATGGTTGAGAGTCAATGTTGAGAAGATAATATTTTCTATAAATTTTTCGGAGGTGTCTCAGTCAATCTTGTACTTCCTGTTTGAATGCCACCGGTATACAAAACTAACTTGTCTCTTTTGTAAAACGGTATAATTTCGTCAATGCTTGCAAATGATTGTTCTTCTGGTTTAGAAGTACCCAATGCATATCTGTAAAAAAGTTTTGTATGATTACGTACAAAATCTGATAGCTTTGATAGTCAACAGATGAGTAAATAGTCTTTTGCTGAAAAATGTAAATAAAATTACTGTAATATTTTTGCCCCTAGTTTCATCCGTTTTAACCCATTAAGGACGGGACGGACACTTTTTCGTGTCCAACTTCGAGCTATCACAAAGTGGTTAATTTTATCGCAAAAAAATTCCTAAACCACTGATTTTTATAGTTTGAAGTGTGCTCTTTCTGATGGTGACACTCGATTTTCGCTTAAATAAATTTTTTTATGCGAAATCTGTAAATTAATAAAAAAAACACTGATTTTTTAAAAAAAAAATTTTTTCAGATCAAAATTTTTTTACCTTTTGAATTTTTAGGTGCTTAAAACTCTTAAAAAAGTTGTCCATGACACCTTAACTTAAAATTTTTCGCCCTAGGAATATCCTTAATATTTTTTTTTCAATTAATGTTGCGTAAAGTAAAAAAAATTTCATTATTTTACTTCACCGATTCTTATCTCGAAAACTATCGACTTTCATAAAGAGTTTGTGAGAACAAAAAATGTTTAGAATCGATCAAGGAATACGTAAGAATTTTTCTAGATTTTTTGGGACCATTTTTGGTTTTTTCAAAAATGTCCATTTTTTGAAAAATCCAAAATAGTCCCAAAAAATCTCGAAAAATTCATACGTATTCTTTGACTGATTTTAAGCATTTTTTATTCTTATAAACTTTTCATGAAAGTTGATAGTTTTTGAGAAAAAATGACCCAAGTAACAAAATAACGTTTATAGCCGGCTATACTATTGCCGTTGCCCGGCCTTCATTCTGGCGAGATAACTGATGCATAAAGACTTTTGTTATCTTACAATTTAATTCATTGATTTATAAAGGTTTATTACAGTTTCTCTTTCACGAACATTTTGATAAATTGACGTAATTTTAAAATTTCCGTAGTTTTCCAATGTAAGCAGTTTATCGAATAGTATATTACTGCACGATTTTGACAAATATCATTGTACGCATGATATTTTTATCCTGATTTTGATAGTTACTGTTCAAAGTTTTAATTGAAAATGCCACCAGTTAAAAAACGAAAAACATTGAGGGAAGAAGTCGTAGAGATGCAAACGCGTGAAAATGGTGATAATTGTGCAGTTTATATTCCTTCGTCGTGTGATTCTGATAGCTGGCATTATGAAACTTGGAGCATTTTTTCTCAAAAACTATCAACTTTCATGAAAAGTTTATAAGAATAAAAAATGCTTAGAATCAGTCAAAGAATACCTATGAATTTTTCGAGATTTTTTGGGACTATTTTGGATTTTTCAAAAAATGGATATTTTTGAAAAAACCAAAAATGGTCCCAAAAAATCTAGAAAAATTCTTTCGTATTCCTTGATCGATTCTAAACATTTTTTGTTCTCACAAACTTTTTATGAAAGTCGATAGTTTTCAAGATAAGAATCGGTGAAGTAAAATAATGAAATTTTTTTTACTTTACGCAACATTAATTGAAAAAAAAATATTAAGGATATTCCTAGGGCAAAAAATTTTAAGTTAAGGGGTCATGGACAACTTTTTTAAGAGTTTTAAGCACCTAAAAAATTCAAAAGGTAAAAAAATTTTGATCTGAAAAATTTTTTTTTTCAAAAAATCAGTGTTTTTTTTATTAATTTACAGATTTCGCATAAAAAAATTTATTCAAGCGAAAATCGAGTGTCACCATCAGAAAGAGCACACTTCAAACTATAAAAATCAGTGGTTTAGGAATTTTTTTGCGATAAAATTAACCACTTTGTGATAGCTCGAAGTTGGACACGAAAAAGTGTCCGTCCCGTCCTTAATGGGTTGATCATTAATTTAAGAAATTAAGAAATTATTCAACTTAGCGAATCATAGAACGAGATTGAGATCTTTTTTCACATTTGTTCAGTTTACTTCGAAACTAATACAATAGAAATTCAATTATAGTCATCTTACAATTTCATTCAAATGGCACGTGAAAACGATGTAATTATTTATTTCACACTATAGATTATTTTTACTGGAAAGTAATAAAAGGTAAGTACAGCTGCAGGTTTCATATTCGTTTGAACAATCTACAATTTAATATGTTAGCTTAATAATCATATTTCAGCTCACCTATTATCAGGTCTTCTCCGAACAGGAACATTATAAACTCTGTCCTTAAACCACAGTACCAAAGTTAGGGGATTGTTAGGGTTTGATGTAGATGGCCTCATGAGAAAATAGCCATCGTGTGAGTTACCGTAAGTACATCCTGTGGAAAATACCAGTACATCTCTCAAACGGTATAAATACAAAAGCTTGTTACATTCTGTACTCTCTTAAAAGTTTACAGTAAAAATCCGTTGTATTGAAGTAAAAATCACTGTATGAAGGTAGATGAATTATTGAACAGAACTTTTGCTATCAAAACTTATGGAACTAAAGTGAAAATTCACTTTTATTACATGAACAATTCACTGCAATCCAGTCAATAATTCATCCAGTAATTCATACAGTGATACAGTGATTTTTAACTTGTACTCTCTAAATCTAAAATAGTAAAAATCTACTATTTAATAGTACAAATTGCACAACTGCTCAAAATAGTAGAAATTCACTAAAAAATAGTGAAATTTTACTAAAAAATAGTAAAATTTTAACTAGAAGATAGTACAATTTTACTAAATTACTAAAATATTAGTAAAATTTTACTATTTTTATAGTGAATATTTACTATTTCGAGCAGTTGTGCAATTTGTACTATTAAATAGTAGTTTTTTACTATTTTAGATTTAGAGAGTATACAGCGTTTTTTCACTGTGAACTTTTAAGTGGGTATGGAACAAAAATTAATAAAAGAATAACACCAGGTCTAAGAACTCCTCATGCTTTCCTCATTCCTCATGCTAAACTCGTGTCTCCCACAAAACATAAATTTGAAACAAACGAAAATCCCACTCACGCTCTTCGATGAGAAAATTGGCCTGTTCTCTGGTGAGGTTGTGAAACCAGGGTCTCTCGTAGTAGGAACTCCCGTCAGGAGGTGGTGGCAGCGGTCGCGCAGCGTTGCTCAGACTAGTGTTGCTCCCAGAGTGTGGAAGCGTAGCCGATTTCTTATCAACGGATCGTTCTGAAACAAAAAAAAAATTTGAATTTCATAACTGCTACATACGTATGTTAAAAATATAATAATAGTTGTATATTTTCTTTAGATATTGTAGATATTGAAAAATTCAACATTTTCATCCGTTTTTCGATTTGCAACTGTATTTTGACGATTCTCTTAATTCACGAGGGACATACTTATTTCGCGGAAAGCAGTTTGATTGAAATTTGCTTCAATCGTACTTGACTTGATGTGGCATAACTTATTTTGCCAATTGAATTATTGAATTATTCATTCATCTAATAATAGACGATGGTTTTGAGATAAAGATCGAGAATCCATGAAAATTTTTCCATTTTTGAAGCAAATCCTAGTAAAAATAATAAAATGACAAAAATGTATATGAATGTTGCATTTGGAGCAATCAAAATACATTTATATACACTTCTGAATGTTACATACGTTTTTGTACACTTTTGTAGACTTGTACACACTAATTATTGTTACTAGGAAACTGAGGAATAAGGAAGAAAAAATATGAAACACGATAGAAAGTAATGATAACGAACTGGACAGATTGAGCCGGGCTAGAGTGAGAGTTTCCTGGGTGAGGCACTCCGACAGGCAGGTCTGCCTTTTTGTAATTCTTTTTGGCTCGCCGATCAACGTCGTCATCCTCGAGCGCAGTCCTCCGAACGATCCCAGCTTTCTTACGTTAATATTCGCGTGATGATCCGTGCCGCGATCTGATTCGATTATCAAAACCATAAAATCTTATAAAATGATATTGAATTATGAATTATAACAAACAAATTGACACTTTGAATCAGAGAGTAGTGCCAAGATCTCTCTAGAAAACATTCATGAATCACAACGACCCGGACGGTTCGGAATTCAAACAAGAACTGGTAAGTGTGACTCACTTTTTCCGAGATGTCGAGGTAAATCGGAGCAAGCGGCGGGAGGAGATTGAAATACACGCGTTGCATTGGTCCACCTTAGCATGGGGTGCGACGAAATTTTACTATGGTTTCTAATAAGCGGCCGTGGGATACCAAAAATAGAGAGCCAAGGAATAGCTGTGTAAGTATATTTTATACAGGCTATAATTACAGCCTAAATAATATGTACATGTAAAGAGAGTATTATGAAAGAATTTAAGTTTTTCTTTTTAAAGTACTAATTACCTTAAAAAGCAGTTATGACTTGAGAAATCAAACCAGTTAAACAGTTAACTAAAATCTTCTGAATAGTAAATCAATCGAGCATTTATAAACATTTTTATCAAAACACCGCTTTCATCGTGAATGTTTCATAAATCGATTTTTATTTCTAATATTATACTATATCTATTATACACATTAATATGGATTAGTATTTAGAATTCCGAACTGCTTCAAGAACTCGATTGGAAAGTAATCCATGTCCATCCACTCCGAACCAATGTTTTGGGGTGAAATTGTCCGAGGTAGAATCTATCCTTTTTTTCCATTTATTTTAGCAATGTGAGTCTTTTTTATGTGGTTATTCTACTATTATGAAATAGTATACGAAATTGCCATAAGATATGGTTCGAGTCTTGTTTTATTTGTTTTGGCATGGGCAGGAAATTGATAATATTGACTCTCGCAAATGAGTGAGCTAAATCATAGTCCTTCACTAGCTGCATCTGTTGATTGTTAATATCATTTCGCGTAGCAGATATATTGACCCAAGAGCCCTGGTTTAGTTGTTCTATTGTGATAATTCTCAAAGAAGTTTATTCTTCTTTCTTGACCTTCTTGTACTGCTTATCTAAGGTGTGATTAAAGGCTAAAAATATTGCTAATTCTTTTGAAACTATGACGGCATTTCGAATGAATGCGAGTCAATCGGCTTTTTCGACTTAAGGGGTAACACCACTCTAGGATTTTCAAAAATTCGATTTTTTTTTCTACCTAAAAAGTTAGTAGATTTCCCGTAGAATACGCTCCTGAAACCCTTTTTTCCAAATTCGAACTCCAAGTGTTTTTTCCAAGGGATTGCTGATTGAAGTGTAAGTACGATTTAACGATAATTTAAAACTTTAAACGCGTTTTTCTCGAAACTGCTTTTTTCAAATCGGGCGAACTCGTAGCTCCGAGGCTATCAGATGGATCGACTTCAAATTTTGACAGTAGCTTCAAATATATATTCTCCGTTTTTATATATAGCCGTTTTTCGAAATTTTGAAAATTACCTGTTTTACCGACAATTGACTGCTCTTTTTTTAGTCGAAAATTTTTACGTTTTTTCCAAATATGCACAGTTGCTACAAGAACCGACCAAAAAAAAATCTTACGTACTTCGATAGATAATCTTACGTAGTTTCAAAAAAATTTTGAATTTCTGTTCTAGCTCTTATGGTTGCTGAGATATGGGTTCGCCCGTGGAGCACCTCAAAAAAAAAGCTTGCACCGGAGATTCGCTGTGGTGCCGCCATTTTGTATGGAATCAATAATAAAATTTTTTTTCCATACTTCGATAAATGTTCAATAAACCCTGTGAATTTCATCATAATCCCTCTTCCCATAATCCCATAAAAAATTCGCAAAATTACACCTTTTTTTTGGGCTCTAGAGTGGTGTTACCCCTTAACCAAATGTGCGCTAGTATCCAAAAAAAGTTATTTGGTAGTGGTTATTCGAATTCGCATTGAATCCTTGTATTTCACTTCTCATTTTAAGGATGTAAGGATTATTTTTCACGTCAAATTATTCATGCTTACCAGGAAATCATTTACTGCAACTCAGTTTAGGAACATTTGTTGTTGTAATTTGAAGAGTTTTAACTATAGAGGATCGAGAAAATTCTATCCTAGTCAATCATACGTGCAATTTTTACCCGATTTGTATGTTATAGTGTGAAGTTTTGGTATAAAAAAATTCCTAGAAGAGATGACTGATATGAATTCAGCACTAGTAGAAATCATAAGTTTGTAAAATAAAAAATCTTAAATCTTAAAATTTGCGCTCTATTCGAGATGAGAATTAGCCTATAATTCAAAATCAGATTTATCATCATAAATAACTTAAATTCCACAATCTTTGCATATTTATTCGTCTGTTATCAAGCCATCACCGCATAATAAAATGTATATTTCAAACCCAAACCACGTTACCAAGGGAATTGTGACGAAGAGAAGAATAATATGAGCATACCTCGGGTCTTATATAAGAAGAAGATGAGACCAAAGAGCAATGGTTGAACATCGAGTTTGGTATTGGGTTATTGGATATACCTGGAGGCTCGGGCGGCGGTGCATGACACGAATGCGCGATGGCTCTCTTGATCCTGACGATCATGTCGGCTACCTCATCAGCGAGCCTCGTGCCCAGCCCTCTCACCAGTTGACATCCGAGTCTTACGTAAAAGCACGAGCACATTCCATCACACGCGATACTAACATCCTTGCTCGCTGCACTCTATTGTACCCTTTGCTCGCGATTTTTAACGGTCACGTTCTTGTGTGAGCTCGTTCGAGTACGATTGTGTACTTTCTTATTTAACGTTTATGGCTCATCTGTTCGTCACAATTATTAATTGTTCTTCAACCGGAGTATCACGCTAATTATTAGAAGTAAATCAATTAGTTCTGCCGATGAACGTCGCATCAGTTCATTGACAATTCAAATTTCTATTGGCATCTCATACTTTCCAATTATTTATTGAACTGGAATACATATATGTTTGCAGTGCGATTGCTGCATCGTAACTGAATTCGAATACTGCAAGTTGCATGGGAACTTTGATACTATGCGATACGATGCGACACTTGTGTACCACATGTTGCACGAGTTTTTACACTCGTTTCACACTGACGTTGGCGCCATTTATTACACTCTTTTTATCTTTGTAATATGAACTCTTCCACTGGTAGAATAACGTATCAGATAAATAATATTAAATCGCTCAAAAATACAGTTGAAAGTGATACATTAATGATTTTTCTTAATAAAAATACATAATTTTTTAATGCGTTTTATCTATGAAAACCTGAAGCTCCTCAGTAGATGCACTAATGTATCAGTAATCTTTAATTTTACTAACCTGATTTGGTATCCAACTTGTTCAAATGGTTGTGGAGGGACGTTACATTCGGAGGTGGCTTCACTGGCAATGGTGGTGGATTCGCCAAGTGCCTTGAGTTTGAGTCATTCTTAAAATTGTGGACATTTTCTTCTGGCTGTAAGTTAAATAAATACATTTGAAAAACATGACATTACGTGGAAAACTCCATGAATTATCATTGGAATCAGAATGAAACACTAACGTAATAGTCTAACAAAGGCAAATCTAAGTCGTAATTCCGACAATGAGAATTTTGTCCAAACGCGTGAATAGTTCAAAATTAGTCTAAAAGTAAAAACGATGAGTATATTCCGAGACTGGTTCTAAATGAATGATTCAATCACATGTACTAAATAATGTTTAAAAAGTATTTTTATTTGATATATGAATTTATTTGACAATGTATAATGAGAGAGGGTATAAAATATATTAAAAATATATTTATAGATGCCATGTTGCAGATCTAATGTATTTGTGTGATTAACCATAATTCATTGAACAATCTTCCAAATCGATTCAACATCATCAGTCTAATAAATTCCGTCTATAGATGAATGTTCTTTTGAATAAATATAGTGGTTCAACGATGATCTTTGATAAATATTACATATGCTAGATTATTCGTCTGTTCATTGATGGTCATTTAAGTATTTCTATTGGTGTATGTGCCACCTGTAGAAGAAAGTCACACAAGTTTGAATTCATTATGTTACAGCGTAACTGGAACAAAAAAAAATCAGCTTTTCGTATGGCACACTATGTATTTATATGATCTTTTACCAGAACTAAATTCAATCAGAAGCTTACTACTCCAACATTATCGGCATCAAACATATATTTTTGCCATTCATTGAGAGAAATGTGGATTCGACCGAAATATGGAGCCTCAATCACCAATTCCGCGTCCACCCGCCACTCAGCACCATATTATTACGAATTAAGATCCTTAACTGTATGAAATGCCGACTACGATAGAAGAGGACCCGAAAACGAAAGGCATGGATTCACTCGACCGGGAATTTCATAGACCTTCCGTTTTCCCTCATATATTTTCAAAGTTTCAATGCCATAACTTGTTTCTTGCTATGGGCTGAAATAAACGCGGTACCCTTCCTTACTGATCACAAACCAACAATATTCCAATAGATCAACTGTTCTCAGATTCAATATAACTAAAGGAGTCTAATCCCTCGCTTTTATACTTTTTTTTTAAAGTATTTTAATATACTAAATGAATATAATTAAATAAGAAAGAATTTGATTTTTCTTTTCCCGAATTCTTATCCCTATTACGTTTCGTGGAATGTTTGTCCTCGTAATTTGTGCAACGATATTTATTTTATGTTATACGTGATCATAAACGCTCATTTCACGCACGGAAACCGATGCGTGAAATATTTCATGCACTAGTGCGTGAAATTGCATTTCACGAACTCAAATCTCGATGCGTGAAATTCGCGTTTGATCACTCATAACATAAAATATCGTATGCAACTCGTGAAATACGATTCCACACACTCGTGTGACCGCCTAGCACTCGTTCGCCGGCGACTCGTGCAGGCTTGTCACACTGGTGTGTGAAATCGCATTTCACGCACTAGTTGCATAATATACTATTTCGTTGTAAAAATTATCTGTACTCCACGTGTCTCTATTTAAATCCCGGTTTCTTCTCTTTCTTACAAAGATAGCGAGAGAATACGAAGAAACGTACCGCCTCGGTGATGGACTCGTAGATCTCGTAGACCTCGTCGTGATCGTGACTGGCAATGCTGGATGGCCGATAGACGCTCTCAAGTGAGTTGGGCCTGACGGTGGAGATAAGTGACTGCCCGCTATCGGCACGCATCATTCGCTGGTGCTGCTCGACGATCTGCTCATCAAACGCCTCGTAGCCTTCCTCGTCGTTCTCGTCATCCTCGCTGTCGTCCGTCGGCCGCGTCGGTAGGTTCGCCACGAGGTCAAAGCCGCGAATCGTACCAGGCGGCTTTGGCAGGTTCTTCAGGCTGTCCTCCGTTACACTCTTACGCTGCTGTGAATTGCTCAACGCTTCTGCGACAAGCGGCGAGCTTAACTTGTCTGTGCCGGAGGACGTTGTCTTTATTTTTTGTTCTTTTGCGTTCATGAAAAGTAAAGCATCATTCAAATCAAAAGGTAACATTTGGGACTGGAAGTTTTTGGAGAGTGTTGTTTCATTCGTTGATTCGGGAAATGTTTGCGAGCTTTCCGTTGTTCAATCTTCAAAATTCAAAGTGGATAATCCAATTTGGCGACCAAACATTTAAAAAAATCCGATAAATGAACGGAATTACACTAGTGTCAAGATGTACTATTTCGATACTGTAGCAAAAAACGTATTAGAGGCCACCGCGGCGTTTGCCGCACAAGCAAGGGTGGTCATCACACGAGTCTAGAACCTACATTAGCAGCTTTTGCTACTGTATCGAACGGTATTTTTCATCCCGTATGTGGAGAAACAACGTCCAAGGATCAACTTTTCTGCACAGTGGTGAAAAATGGTATATGACTCATGCGCACGTAGGTGACTCCAGCACTTGTGTCGTTCCTCGGCTTATGCTGGATTCACCTACTTTGCGCACTAGTAATGTGATGTAATACTTTCAGACCATACATAATAAAAGATATTCACTCTGTGCATTATTCGGAACTCCGTTGAATTTTTTTTTGGCAGTATTGTAGAGAAACGACGACACCACGTCCCCGCTTTTCTTAGGCACCAGACCCTCAGGCTTAGGCGTGATGGTGGGTTTGGCGCCTAGCAATAACAGCTGCTCCTTGAGTTTCTCGGCGAGGCTCCTGTTATCCGAGTTGACTATTGAGTGCAGCCTTGATACATTCTTCCTCGGCTCAGGCGAGTCCAGGGCAAAGCCGACGTTCGCATACGTAGTATCGGGCGCTACCACGTCACAGTTCGCGTACGTTCCTTCGTCCAGCGCCACCGAATCGTAGTTTTTGTCTATTCGATTGATCCTGAAATAATATTAATTTTAAATTGAATGTTTTAATCATTCCTTCTTCATTACTATTGAGTCAATTATTCTGAGAAAAAAAAATTTTAAAGAATTGGAAAAAAAGAAAAATTTCACTTCTTTCGACTCTACTTGTGTGTGTGTGTGTGTGTGTGTGTGTGTGTGTGTGTGTGTGTGTGTGTGTGTGTGTGTGTGTGTGTGTGTGTGTGTGTGTGTGTGTGTGTGTGTGTGTGTGTGTGTGTGTGTGTGTGTGTGTGTGTGTGTGTGTGTGTGTGTGTGTGTGTGTGTGTGTGTGTGTGTGTGTGTGTGTGTGTGTGTGTGTGTGTGTGTGTGTGTGTGTGTGTGTGTGTGTGTGTGTGTGTGTTCGTTCGTTCGTCAAAATCGGGTATGCTAAGCAGTACGTAACAATTGAAAAATGGGGTCAACTGCCATTATAAGCTACCTCGTTCATATTTTTTGCAACTGACATTTTCCTCTTACTCATAGTACATTATTGAATCATAGATCAAGTTTCCAAATCTCAATTCCATGCCAATTTTTAAAATCACTATTTTTTTTAATTTTTATCTCAAACAAAAGAAGGGATATAATCACAAAAGTGAGGCACAAAAATGAACGATCCTTACGATTGAGTAGAACCTCTCGCGCCATTTTCCCTCTTGATCCTATCGTTTTCCTGAAAGAGTCTGAGGCTGCTTCGAAAATCGGGGTTAATCGCTGGTTTCATCACTGGCACGTCTGCTGGATCGTCTACGCTGTCCTCGAAGTCCGTGTCCCACGATTCGGTGTCGCTCAGGGTCTCGATTTGCAAAATCTGCAGCGGCTGTGATAGCTGCACTTCCGAATTTGTCTGCGTCTGTACTTGTGGCTCTAATTGTTTTTGTTGTCGTTGTTGTTGCTGTTGTTGCTGTTTCTGCTGTTGCTGTAGCTGTTGTTGTTGTTTTTTCTCATGCTGTTGCTGCTGTTGCTGCTGCTCGGCATGCTTTTGCTCAACGTATGTTTCTGGACACTTTTTCAGCTCCTCGACAAACGTCCAAAGGTTCCTGTAGTCAATATTATTCCAATAATATAAATCTCAAGGTTATTCAAAAACTCAATTGCTCTTTCCCACCAGCGGGAGCACTTTTCTCCCGCGGTATACGAAATAGTACCTATACATTTCGCGTTTCACACGCACCTAAAATCATCTTCTGCTCTAGTGTCGAACAATATTTTTCATCGCGAGTGTAAAAAACTAAGAATTAATGATCAACTTTCAACGCAAGTGACGAAAAATAGTATATAAAAGGCTACTATTTTCTCTCTCTTCGTATAGTGATGAACGATAAGATCATTCAACTTTGTTTATTTGAATATTGGCTCAATATATTGCCTCATCAATTTATTAAGAAAAAGGTACATACAAACTACGAGACTATACTGTCATAGTTCATTATTATTTCCATTTGTTCAAAATATCCGCAACTCAAAATAAGACATGTGCGACAGGCCGTCGAAGCTCCTTACCATATCAGCGGCCTGGTGAGATCGCTCTTCCATAGCACCAGCTTTCCCTCCGTCAAGTGCTGCAATTAAACGAATTAGTCGTGACATGTTGGTGCCGATGCAAGGAGCTGCGACTCGAGATCGTTCGTGCATCCTAATGTGGGCTCCTTAACGAGCAAAGCTGTTTAACTTCGTTTGATCCCTCATAGGGGCTTGGCGTCGATTGTGTTTTTCCCTGAATCGGCCTGATGCAAAATTTATCCTTTGTTTTTTGGAAATGTTCAATTGGCATAATAAAATTTATACACATATTTGTATGAGAACGGGATTCGAGAGAACTACCGAGTATACTGTACAATTGAAGAACATTTGGAGTGAAATTCCATAATTTTGAATTAGCTCTAGAACTTTCAGGTTCACACTGAGTTAATGAATTATATTCATTAACAAATACAATCAAGCGCTCGAAACAGCGGATAAATCAATAAATCACATGGATTTTGTATCACTGAGAGACCTTTACGTCAATGATTAGTGTACATTCGCTATAAAAATTACCGTTCCATCGGTAAGCGCGTATCCGGTTGACATAAACCGACTATTTACAGGTGGCGTCTGAAAAAATATCGGTGACACGATAATTTTTAAGGTTTTACGTTAAATCTTATAGAGACCACGTGACATTATAGAATTGTTTTCGTTGTGTCTGCTACAGTTGAGTTGTAAGTTAGGCTAATTGAAAGCGTAAAAAGGAATTTCATTATAATGAAATTGAAGGAGAAAATACTTTCTCAGAATAGAAAAAAAGTTTAATGGTACTCACTAGTAGCTCGTCCCCGTCAATCTGACGTTTCTCCACCGCCTTCCAACATGCTTCTTCCACTCCATTCTTTAAATAAAAAAATGTATTTTACATCGTATGAATAATGTCACAGGATGCGCAGCTTCACTTATCTACTGCTCATACTTATAATGTACTTAGAACAGTTTTACTATATTTGAAAGAAATGTTTATTTTTCAATTCATCGAATCGTATCGTATGGTTATTTTTATTTTTAATATCGTATAATTCTGGGCATCATACTCTCGTATGCAATACTATCGAAAAATAAAAATATTATTAAAATTCTGTGCACATATAAGAATTATACTTATGTGTATGGAAAATTCGTCTACATACAATGTTTTGAAGAAAAATTGTATAGGCATTTTATTTAAATGTGCACGATGTTTAAATGTTACTTTAGTTATATCTCGACGCATATCTGATCCTTCACAAAATATTTTCTAGAATGTATTCTAACGTACATCAGTTTTGTTCACAGAATAACGAAACTGAATATTATTAAGTCTTATTATTTATCTAACAATAGTATTCACCATCTGCACATGCAGAAATCGCAATGATGATGATTATTTCAATAACAGTGTACACAAAATACCGTGAATTATGTGCACATAACGCGCTCTGACATCCACGACGGGATTAACTTTTTCAAATCTTAGAACTGAAGTTTTCGAATTTTCACGTAAATTCTTGAATAAAGTAGAATCGCGAGTGAAGTTGATCATTGTTCTATACTTATGTACACTTCTCATTGAACAATCGAGAATTATTGTTCCCGAAGCTATGGAAGTGATAAGATACAGAGGAAATCTCTAGTAATATACTTTGACAATTTATCAGTTGAGGCCCATCAATTTCGGTCTAATGATTCACAGCTATTTTAGTCTTTTTTGAAAAAAAAATAAATAAATCGTATCATCTACTCCGTACTTTCTTTTGAATACTAAATTCGCGTTTTTCTTCCTCCTTATCCAGATTCTGCGTACATCGAAAAAAATGTTTCACACATGTGTCAGTCGGCGTCGTATGTAGGAATATACGTGACTGAGAACCTAAAGATATAGAATCTAAAAAAATGATAATACTGTCCGTTGTAACTTTATTCGAATGAACCACGTTTGATAAACAGCTGGCACTGGAAATCACAGCTCGAATTTCATTCAGGAAATTCGTCTTGTGCAAAAAAAAAACATCCGTATAACATAAAAGATCGGCACGAGCTCTATTATACGCTGCCTGTAACCCACCACATCAGAGTCGCGCTCAGATATTTTCAAACTCTCAGTTATATACAAAATACATGTATATATAGTCGTTTTGCAAGTTCAAAAACATGCCACGCTCGCAGTGTGGATCAGCTGCGGGGCAACATTAACGAGCTCATCCGCGGCACGCGTTCTTATCTGCTTCCGAATGTAAACACGCATGCAGCTGCGAGTCGCCGGCATCAGATTCGCTCAAGCTTCATTGCGATTTATGCGTTTATACGTAGTTTCGTGCAGTTATGTATACTAGTCTCTAACGCCGTTCGGAGTTGCTCCGGGTATGCTGCAGACATTTATCCCTGTACGTGAAAAAGTACTTACACGAATGCGTTGCCCGAAGAAACCGGGTATACGAGAATTCAACTGCATTCAACAATTTATTGTTATAGTGTTGATCTTTCGATGTTTTCAAACGATTTTGACAAAAACGGCAATTGTTTGTTCATCCGTTCCTAAACTTGGGATCACCACGATAATAAGTTGAAAACAGACAAAAATTTCTTGTCGGATTCTTCTGACAACAATATCCATTGAAATCCCCCGCGGAAATTGGAACGTGAGGTGAGTTAGAGAATCTTTTCCATTTTAATTTTGGGAAATACGAGTGAAAACAGAAAATCAAGAATTTAAGAACGGTTAAATGATGTTCATATACATTAGGAGGAGTAGAAAAGTCACCTCAACTGATTAGCTGATTATAAAAACTTTAAATTCCTCGGACGGAAATTTGAGTCCTAAAATTGTTGGAGCACACACACACGACACCCACGCGGGCACACAGAGTATACCTATATGTATATTCGAACTGCTGCCGATCTTAGGCTGTGTATACGGAGTGCACACATAAACAAACAAGCGCTCGACCTAACCAAAAAAGCGGAGCAGCTCGGGCGAAGGAAAGAAAAGCGTCACGCCGCGACATTCCAGACATGTAGCTCGCAGACACACACAGTGTCCGTTGGCTGAGCTGTGGGGCAGAGAGAAAGAACGAGAGGGAGAGAGAGAGAGAGAGAGAGAAAAAAAAATAGAGCAGATTTTGAGGAGAGTGTCGTTTGGCTCACCTTACGAAGAAGGGCGACGACGTCAGCGCTGCTCCAGCCGGATATGTCCTCTAGGGCGTCGGTGCGTGACAGCCTGGGCATTGTCGCCGCGGATAGGTGGACGCGGCATAACCTCCGATCGCGTGGATGGGCGCGCCCGCGCGACTGTGCGGGCCTACGAACGCCACGAACTCGCGCGCGCTGTCAGTGGCCGCTCGCGACGAGAGCCAGACCGCGCGTAAGTATAACAGCGAAAGAGTGGGAACGCGACCAGCAGCCGTTTACCGATTATCTTATCCTATATAGGTATATACTCCGTCCTTCCCGCTTCGCCGCCGCGGCTCTGCCGCTTTATCGGTCGGCTCTCTCTCTCTCTCTCTCTCTCTCTCTCTCTCTCTCTCTCTCTCTCTCTCTCTCTCTCTCTCTCTCTCTGAACACTGCACCACGCGCGTCACGCGCCCCGCCGTAGAAGTAGGTCCAATTAGGTATACCGATTTTGCCATATATATATATATGTATGCTTATCGATGTGCTACTTATGCGTAGAGAGCTCGACATTACCTCACTGCAATTGAGACCTGGGTAACCTGGTTTCCGTCATTTCACTTCTATATCTTCTAAACTGATGTAATACAACTGGGCTAATATGAACGATAATTGTCAAGACCCCAGCAATGCTTTTGTCTCAATCTCAACGTTAAATCGGCAATGTCGAAAATTACTTCGGCAAACAATTACAACAGGAACTGCCGCGAATACTTTCCTTTTCTACAGATTCAGTCGGTTATTCATGTTATTCGGGAAATGGTGCTCATTATTCATAGCTTAAGTTACCTCTTTAGTATATATGACCCCCTCCTAAATCCTTACATTATCAACATTCATTGGACGAAAGTGAAATTTCCCCTCCAGCGGACGATGGATGAAATTTTTGAGTGAGGTGAGTGCAACCAATGTGGCGGTGAAGAATTAGTGAATTGTGTAAAGAGCGCGGAAAGTTGCCGATTGCGCACGCGGGCGAGCGCGACATGTCGCCCAAGTATGTTATTGGCAACTGTACCGTGCGAGTGTTGCTTATATTGTTTTTCATCACGGGCATAAAAGAGGATATATCGCAATATGGCATTTTCCGTGCAACCGGGATGAAAAATATATCACGCATCAATTTGTCGTACGTATAAATATTATATACGGTTACTTCAGCGTCGTGCGACATGTTCAGATTGAGTACGTAAGTATAACAAATCTGCACCACAATAAATCGATTTTAAATTCATGACTATTCCACATTTCACCAAATTCAACTATACCTACTCCAAATTCAATCAATCATTGTACTTATGAGGCAATATTCATAAGGCCGTATCTCAGCGGTTGAAAATGAGCGATATGAATTGGGGTTTTATTAGGAAAGCTTTATGTCGATGTGGTTCCCAGCTTCAGAGTAATTGTGAGTACAGTCTCAGTAGCACTCAGTTGCGCAGTCAGGAACATCTAGCGGAGAGATTCTACTTGCATAAACATGACTGAATGTAATCTGGAACTTTAGTAGTTTAGCCACGATTGGCCTTTCACAACCAATTCACAACCCGTATTTGATCGGTGTTACCTATACAATTTCTCCTAGGAGCCTTTTGGGTACTACCATATAACTGATGATATTGTACGGGAGCTGTACTCGAGAGAGAAATGGAATTCCCCCGACCGAGTCACGCTTATACAGTCGGATTTCCAGTATAACAGTCGCGGTGCGCTCACTGAGTCACGCGTGCGGATGTTTTTAGTAGAAATACGACTGATCGTGACTCGTGATTGATTTTTGTCTACGCGTGTGAACCGCATTATCACAAACCTTAATTAATGCAAAACCAATGTACATTACTGATTTTCAATCGCTGAGACACAATCCTATTTTTCGCTCCTCCGAGATACGACCTTATTATTTCGCTCCTGTGGCCTCACCCGGGATACGACTTCATGAATAGGAAGTATTTATGTATGATCGCGTGCCTATATGAATTCAACAGAGCTTGCATTTTTGCATGCTTGCAACATTTCAGAGCTTGCTCTGTTTTTCTCGGATAAGACACAAATAAGACATGCTCCTGATACTTTCTCGAATGTCGGATATATTCAGGATAAGTTTCAGTCAAACGTCGCTCTCTGCAATACAGTGAATAATCACTGTAATTTACAGTGATTAGTCACTTTGAATTACAGTGAAAATTGATAACTTTAGACACAGTGAATATTGACTGTAGCTATAAGTGGGGTTTAACGATCAGGGCTTGGTTTGTACTGAAACTGGTATGCTGCATACACACAATCAACGCAGAGCAGTTGATTCAAACACCGGCTTTTATTCGCTCCAGCTTCAGCTCACTCGGGCTAACCGGAGCTAACCGGGGCTGACTCGGGCCACTCGGCCACTCTTAGCCAGGTCAGCAATCCGCACCTGCGTATGCCAGCCTCTGCACTCCCATCATAATGCGCCCAGCATGTGCTCGCCCGTCTGGCCCGCAGCTACGAACATAAGTCTTCTTTCGACGTCGTCCGGCCGACGAGAACTGACGAGATTTCCTATTAATCTGACTGTAGTTACAGTGATTATTCACTGTAACTACAGTGGGATTTGTCTGTAATACTCATTAGAGCTATCTCACTGTAGTACGGTGAATCATTCGCTGTAAGTACAATGAAAAACGTTTCACTGAAGCTCACAGTGAGATTTCCACTCTAAGGAATTTAGAGAGAACCGTGTGTTTTTTTGAAATATGCAAGAAATGACGGTGACATCATCGATGTATGAACCAAACTTCACGTGAATTTTGTCACAGAATATCTCCAAAGGTGCAGTAATCTAAAAATATAAATGGAATTACAACTTAACCAAATACTAGAATATTCTCCCTCATCCGCGAGTAAAGTAATTCCGTATCATGAGTGCGGCACGCGCCCCAAATACCGACGAGTTCCTTCTTACTGGTCGAGGTGGGTAATGCAGCGAGCAGTCGCGCTTAGCGCCGTAGCAGACGACGCACGGCACGCACGCTCGGCACGGCCGCGACGCGACAAGAAAAAGATAGCTAGAGCAGACGACGCAGAGGAGGGAGCCGCCGTCTGCTGCTGCTGCTGCTGCCGCTGGCCTCGCAGCATTTAGCAGACGGCTCAGTACGTGCTGGCCGCGCGTCGATCCTCAGCTCGTCTTGCCCGCGCGCGTGAGTGCGACGAGAACCCAGTGAGTCCTCCACCGAGCGAAAAAACAGCGCAGGCCAGCCAAGATGGACGCGGAGGCGTTCCTCGACATGGCCAACCAGGTGGTCAAGCTCAAGATGTACCCGTGGTTCGACATAGCGCACTGCGTGCTCTGCGCGCTCCACGTCAGAGAGGACTTGGGGCCGGGTGAGTGCGTGTGCTCGAGCGAGCGAGCCTCTGCGCCAGCGACGGAAACAGGCAGAGAGAGAGAGAGAGAGAGAGAGAGAGAAAGAGAGACAGAGACAGAGACAGAACGGAGCCCCGACACCGGCCGAATCTATTATTAACAGCTGCCCTCCGCGAGATTCTCGCCGAGACCAACTGACACGGCAAAAAGCTCGCTGCTTTCCCGATTTGGATTTTTTTCCCCCAACACACTCACCCACCGCTCTTTTCGTGCGATGGACTTTATATAGCCGGCCGGATTTGTCCATGGTTAAGGTGGCAGGGCTATACGCTGTAAGGTACCCCGTGGTTCATAGCTCAGTATGAAATAATGGAAAGCTTGAGCATCTCACGTCGGGAATGAATTGCATTACTTTTAATCTATGATAATCAGATATTCCGATAAAATTAGAGAATCAGAGAGACGAATATCTTTGCACCTATACGAGTTAATACCAACGATATCCAGGATATGAATGAATAAGTACTAAATTCGTGGTAAGATTCATCGGAGGTATTTGTGTTAACCGCAATAAGTATTATGCGTTATCGTCTGACTATTTCAGTACGGAGCATTTAAATAAAGATCCATTTGATGCAAGTATTTCTGATATTTCAGCTAATACGTGTTATAAAACGCGACAATCGAGGGGAGGCAGGGAAATAATTGAAACAGTTTCGTATCAATTTTTTATTTGATGAATTTTGATATCCATGGTGAGAACTGGTAGATTTCATTAGGTCGGTGAAGAAAAGAAATCATGATTTTCATTTACAATACCAATTTAATGCATGATTAGCCGACATTTCACAAATTGTCGAATTTTCGATTAAATGAAAGTATCAATTGGTATTGTTGAAATATATATAGCTGGTTGGTGATCGTATAACGAAATTTACATTGATTGGTTATACCATTGAAAAAGGGATGTACTTGAATGTGATTTTTTACTCTTCAAATTTTAATTGCTATTGTTAAAAATAACCTTCTTTAGAATATACTTAGAGGTCTCGTATTTGCTTTTCAAGTTAATTTCTCTGTACTGCATACATACATTTAGTCCAAGGGTGATAAAAAAACTTACCAATTTCTCATTTTCGGATCATCCTATTGAATTTTGAGAGCATACCATACTTTTGAATGCACGTGAATGTGAAGTTAAATTGTCCTGTTCAATGATTACAGTAATCGTAGGTGAATGATTATCCTTACGCTATACATTTAAAGTTTACATGAATACTTTGCTCAGATAAATATAATACTATATCTTTTATTCCTAACTGTTAACTTTATTTTCTTGGATGAATTAAGAAAATGATTAAAAAAACATGTCGGGTGAAGATTTTAAAAATCTGATTTCTACGAGAATGAAAATGATTTGTCAAATCTTGGCTTCGGTACTTTTGATATTCTAAAATTACATGAATGTAATGAATTGTAATATAACTCTGATTTTATTTTTTAAATTATATCAACTTTATGAAATTTTTATTCTCAAGACAATGATCTGAACATGATAATAAATAATGCATCGTAATTGATTTTATCACCTTATCTGGATTATCGGCTTGTCATAATTGAATGATATTTTATAAAATTCACGGTAAATTTAGATTTTTCTTTTAGATCAATTTTTATCATGGGAATTGTTCAAAAACAATTGATTCCATGGATCACTTTATTTGTCGAAAAGATAAGATTTTGAACTTTTAGATAGAAAATTCTTGGCACAATCAATACATTGCTCTGAACTCTTGCTTGGGCCTCTGCTTAATCTATTTCTGTATGTGCCTTTAAACTACCAACTGGTGAAAATTGAATATGACTAACTAACTCTATTTTTCAGTAAGCCCAAACTCTTAAAATTCTTTTTTATAATAATTTCATGATTTTTTATTCTGTAAATAATAATTCTATCGGGTTCTGTTACATTGATATACTTGTTACCCTTACTGACTAACGTAAAACTACAGTACAGACTGTTGTAAATACAAAAGCATGTGTGAACGTACATTTAGCACTTGTATGGATTCTACCAACCTTTTCTGAAATAGTACTCTCAAGTGTAAGCAAGGGTCAACTCAACAATTGAATATAATCTTATTATTTGAATCAAAATAACTAATATCATTTTGACAACAAAACTTGATCAGAGCCTTTTTTGGATCGTCTATGAACCAAATTATTTATCATTTGTTCTTAACTTTTGATGGATTTTGACATGAACATCCAAGTACTCATTTGAGTGGTTTTTGGGGTCGCATTAACAAATTCGTTAAGGGGTCGTAAAAGATCCTAAACAGTATTCAATTTTCTAGAGATTTACGGTTTTTTTTATTTATGCAATCTTAATCTTTATTTGGATTGTCTTGCTAATAGTCGTTTAAGGTATTGACGAATCAATCAATATAAAGCGCAAACATGTTGTTTTCAAAACATCGAAATCTCAATTCCAATCAATAATCATCAACAATCAGTCGATAAATTTAACATGACGTCTTCCACAGGTGCTCAAGTATTTTCAAGAAAACATCCTCTATCATGTTGGTTATCAACAATGCTCGTTTGCTTTGCAAGTGGGATGCTGTGCAATGCATTACTTGGAGAGCCCATTCTAGCGCCTTTAAAAAACACAAATCAAGTACAAGTAGCGACAATCGTATGGTTAGTCTCCCTGTCTACTGCATTCGAAAATTTGAATCACAATATATTAATGAAAATTAAACTCTTCTAGGTATGTTGTATTTTACACGCCGTTTGATATTGGGTATAAGATAGCCAAATTCCTGCCGGTAAAGATCGTTTGTGCTGCGATGAAAGAAATATATAGGTATGCAAGCTAATTGCTAAACTGTCCTGGTAAATGATTTATTCCCATTATTAAATGCGATATTGTATGTACATACATTCAATTTTTCAGGTGTAAAAAAGTTTACGATGGAGTAACTCACGCAGGCAAACTGTATCCGAATGCATACCTCATCATGATTCTTATTGGAACCCTTAAAGGTATGAAATTCATTTTCGTTTTCCTGAATCTTGACTGAAATTCCTGAAAATCTTAAAAATCGTTTAAGTTTTGGTGGGAAATATTTTTTGACTAAGAGAAAATGCTGTTGGTGACGTTTATTATTCAACTATATAGTTCAATTCTTCGTTATAGGAAATGGAGCAGGATTTACAAAACTGTTTGAGCGCTTGATTCGCGGCGCATGGACTCCAACTGCAATGGAATTCATGCAGCCTAGCTTGTAAGGAAATTAAATTCTAGTATTGACTTGTAAATTATATTTCCTTGATCGAAATATCATTTTTCTAATAATTATTAATTTGTAATTTTCAGCCCGACAAAAGCTTCCATGGTTGCCTCAATTATATTCGTTTTGGACAAAAAGACAGACCTTATTTCAGCACCCCATGCTTTGGTGTACTTTGGCATCGTCATCTTCTTCGTTTACTTCAAGGTTATTGAAACAATTGAAAATCTTGAACAAGAAAATAGTGAAATTCAAGAAGACTAGTGATATTTCACATATTTCAAATTAGAAAATTTATATAAAAAAAATTGAAAATATTTCAGATTTATACTTTTGATACTGAATATTCATGAAAATTTCAAAGAATCAATTCCAAATATCCAAGATTTTTGCGTGATTTTCAAAAATATCACAAACTTGTAGAAAGAATTAAATTCCAATGTTTTGAAAAATTACAATGATTTGAGAATTTTATTTTCTTGAAAAAATTAAAATTGATAGAAATTAATCATGTATGATCTCAATGATATTAAAAGTCCATTTATTTATTTCAGCTATCATCAATACTATTGGGTATCCATGATCCGTTTGTGCCGTTCGAAAACTTATTTTGTACTCTCTTTCTCGGAGGAATCTGGGATTCTTTGGCAAAGATCTTGGGCCGAGGACAAGCAAAAGATGAAAAAGCAGATTCAAAGAAGACCAACTAGTCATAAAAAAAAAAGTTGGAGAGTATTTGTACATTTTTCTATGACTAAAAATGTCCTTTTTCTCATCGAAAGGGTAAAATTTTTTAAGAATATGTTCATTCTATCGTCTGGGCATAAATTAGAGTTCATATACCGAGCTACACAAGCATCTACGTACTCAATGACTGCATGATATTCAAATCATATGATTGATGAACATTTTTTAAAATAATTACTTCAAAAAATGACCAAGTCGAAAGAAGTCTTAACAGCTAAAACATAACTGTTGCAGAATGCAATTTTGTAACTTAAACTAGTCAATCATTCGATTCCTAAAGAATGAGCAAAACAGATTATTTCTGCCGAGAGTGGAATAATTTGTTTCTGTATTCTATCAAATTTTGCGTATTAAAATGCGAGAAGAACAGTAATATATGATATATCTGCTGACTTGAAACTATATATACGATACTAATTTCATTATTTATATTTAAATGTTTGAGGAAAAAATTATTTGCATTATAATTCTTGCCGAAAATTACAATTTTAAAAATGCTAGCTAAGATTTATTGCTGAATAATTCTCAATTAGAATGGTTTTATCTAAAATTGACAAATAGGAATGATTTCGAAGAAGAAATCAGGAAGGATTCTTTGATAAATTTTTTTAAACACCACGTACCGGACATATTACACAAAGCAAATAGTCCAATGATTGCACCTTCGTTTTCTTTGCTTTCTGAGAAAAACACCTTTCAAATTTTATTAACTAAGAAGTTCCCCACTGTCAGTATCATAATTTGAGTTGCACTCAAGTACCTGCGTGATAGAGTTTATCACCGTTTTATGTTAATAAGATCGCAATAAAAGTGATTTTGACAGTTTCGAGATTTTTCAGTAGATTTAGGCAGATAATCCTGCGCTTAGCAATGTATCACATATGCGTTTTTAAAAAGTGGATATAGGACGTTTTTAGTGTTTTTTTTTTGTATGTTTACCTGCAGTAACAAATTACATTATCACCAAATGCCGAAATACGTTTTCCAAAAAGAAAGCATTCTATAAGAATTTTAGCACTATCGGTAAATAGTTTGAGGTTTCATTTGACATGATGAGAAAATGATGAATGTCAGAGTTTATTATTGATGAATAATCTTGGTAATTATGAGTCAGACGTTGATCAAATTTCCACTCTTTCAAAATGACTATTTTAAAGTTTTAAACGTTCGACTACAGTATTCAACGAACTGGTGTATTTTATGCTTCAATAAATGTTTTCCGAACTTGTGTTCTGTAAGTGATATGCCAATCAATGTATTTTGAAAACCAACTGAGAACTTGATATTAAGTAGAATAAAAAACGAACACGATTTTAAACAGCTGATGCGAAAATATTTTCAAGATGTATTTCAGTTCAGTAGCGACTTACTTAAGCATATTTTACTTAAGAATTTTAACTACATTGTAAAAAATCATCACAAAATCCATTAAAGATTTTTAAAAATTGAATAGATTGTTTAATTGAAATGACCGAAAAGTGCCAGCAACCTTTTACACCTTTCACCTACAACAGTTTGGATAACTCCTTATGATTGCTTGCATCCGATCTAAGTCCTGGTTTCATTTTATGATTCTCACTTTTCCATATAAATAAATTTTTGAACGAGTTCTCTATTATAAAAAAATTATCGGCTCTCCAACCAAAATCTCAGAAAAAGTTCATCTGGAGTGGACAGAAAACAGAGCTGTAGGGCTCATGGGAATGGTGCTGAGGGCCATGCAGTCCGATCATGCTATCCAAGTCATCAGGTAGGAATGCCATGCTGATTGGCTTATCGTAGTGCTCGTCTGTCTCGTCCCACAAATTTGTGAATGGGTTGGGTTTAACGTCGATTGGATCGCACAGCTCCTCTTCGGAGCTCGATAGATCTGAAAATTGCAGAAAACCCATAATCATGTGGCGTAAAAAGTATAGTTCCTTGGAGAAAACTAGAAAACTAGAGTGTGAGTCCATGTTAACCAAGTTGAACCAACAGTCTATCGATAATATTATGCAAGAGTATAATTCCGTTACCAAGCGGCTTAGAGAGATGTAATGCGATTCACTCGGTAAAGATACTGATCGTCGGGCGTGATCACATTATCAGTTGAATAATCGTTATGACATATTTGTGATTGACGCATCTCAGCTAATTCGATTTGAAATATGACCGTAGCTTAGATATAATTGATTATAGTACTAATCTTTACTCCCTTCAGGTGGAAGTTTAATTTTTTCGAAGCAATATATAGGCAAGTGTCCTGAATATGCTCCCCTAACATATTGTGAATTTCACAATGGAAATATATTTTAGTATTCTGCGAACAGGATATCAAAACAGTGATCGGGAGATACTAGATACTACAACAAGCATTAAGTCAATATGTCGAATTAGCTAACTCGGAGACTTTGTCATGTTCGGGTCATCAATCATGACAAGACTCTCCGAAATATTTGTTAGGTATAAATATATGGCGATTCAGTCGAACGTTTCTATTTCCCGGATGTTGTACCAATTAAGGTAACTGTAACCAATTTGGCACTGTAGTCAATTTGGCACAATCGTCAGATTTCGTATTTCCGGTGCTCTCTGAGCATCAGTCGCTCTTGGGTTATGTTGGGGGAATTAAAAGAAAATTTTCGGTATCTTCCCTGCCCATTTAGCCCTTAAAACCACTCTCCTACAACACTTTGAAGTTTCACTTACTGATTTTTTCACCATTTTCTTATTTCACTTTTCACACTCAACCTCAAAAATCAGGTGTCAATAATTTTTATCTCTCAAAGTGTCATTACTCTTTATTGTGTAAAAACATCTCAGCTTTCGATTGGTCTCATCAGTTTTCCTAAAATTATTTTTTATCCTACTCAAATTGCTGTTTTCCGCATCAAAAATGTGAAGCCAATGTGCCCCTCTACGCGTTTTTAAATGGGAAGACTGAGTGAAATCATTGAATATTTGTATAGACATATTACGATGATTTAGACGCGTATTTTTGAGTTGAATGTTAAAAATTTTGTATAAATATCACTGGGAACATGATTGAGAGTTTATTTCAATGCCAATTGGATCGTCCCTGTAGACCTATATAGGCTGTATCAAATGATTAAGCAATTGTGCCAAATTGACTACACGTTTTGTGCATTTAGCCTTTTTGCGTTTTTTTTTAAATTGCGATTTTCGATAGGTTAAAGTACTCGAATGATGATTATAAAGATGGTTTCTAATAGGTATTGAGCTAAGCTTTGAGATACCGTTCGTAGAATTTTAAAGTTCGAAGTCTACCATAGTCAAATTTGCAAATAACCCTTAAGAGGGGGGGGGCGCATTGGATACAGTTACCTTAGTTTCAATCTTATGCATATATGTGTATACAAGAAGTCATAGATATAGATATATTATTGATCGAATATCTCGGAGAAATTGAAATGTTAGATTGAATGGCTTGGCATATGGCTTATTGAGGTACCCAAAACGAATTTTGGTCATCACTTGAGTTTCATTAAAATGAAAATGCAAGACTCCAAAACAGTTACTCATAGTAATAAAATCTTCCGGTGCTACGACACAGAATCTTTTTCAGTGCTATACCAACATCACGCGAGCGCCACTCGACAAAGCGTGTGAAGTATGAAATGCCATAGGTGGGTCATATTGGGTTTACTTACCTTAGTTTTGAACAACATAGTTTCGAAATCTCGCGATGGAGACGCGATGGCCACTAGGAATCGTAAAATCCCTTCCGAATATCATTGAACCCTTCTGCAATGCAACGAAAGCCGTACCTTTGAAGCAGCAAGCCAAGTACGAGCCGCGAGAGTCGCCCTCGCTGCTCTGCTCGCTCTGCTCGCTCTGCCTCGAGGAGCTTCCAATTGAGCCGCTGGCTGGATCGTCATCAGACTCGTCGGTCGAGTCCGGGCAGCCGCAGCTGTCCTCCTTCTCCTCGCGGTAACAGCTCTGGAGCTTGAGCATGACGACGTTGACACCTGGACGATCGGATGGGATGCTTGGCTGCAACCGCTTGCAGGTTTCTTCCTGCCCCGTTTTCTGCTCCCTTCCGTCGAGGCTTGCCTGCGGCGAGCTGAAATTTTGGCACGGAGCGACGAGGCCTTGCTGGGCGCGGCAGTCCTGGTGCTCCGCGAAGCTGTCCAGCACACTCTGTTTGTCGGCGCAACTGCATTCCTCGCACGTTGTAAAGCTCGCGCTATCTTTCCCTGGGACAGGAATTGACTCGTTTAATTCTTTATTCATCGTGGGGTTTGAATTTCTGGTGAATTCTCGAAGGTTATGGGAGCATGAAACAGCTAAAGAGATTATGGTGATCGCACGGCTGGCCACACCCGGCTGTTTCTACTGTACACGATCAAGTGGCATTCCTAGTTTTATTTTTCATTTGGTACTGATATGATTTTACTTTGTAGTTTAGTCGCGTTGACTAGCGTCTGATTTATAATATGTAAAGAGCAATCGTATGAATCGAAAATAACCGATATCGGACCTGTGGCAAGATCCAAGACCCGTTTGACAATGCCGTCTATGATACTGAACCACTCTGGTCTCTCCTTCTCCGACACCCTACTGAACTCTTTCTCCTTGATGTAGCGCTTCTTCAGATCTTGGACGAGTTTGATGCATGCCCTCTCGTCGACTTCATTCAACTGCAGCTTTTGCGCAATGTGTCGGTAGCTCAAGTGTCTCGCCAAGTTGCTGTTGTAGCCGGGATTACTCGGGTCCCAAAGTGCCGGGTGCAATTTGTACAGCCGGAGGAAACGCGAAATATTCAAATCTGTCCAGGAACTTGGCTCTGGCACTTGTTTCATCCACCATTCGGGATAGAAGTTGAATCGTTTCGAATAATGGGTTTTGTACTCGATGATCGACGGGGCCATGGTTTTACTTTTTTATATTTTGAATCTTGACAATTTACTTTGGTGTTTTCAGACTATTCTATTATCCATAACCCACATTATTACTGGAGAAATTTCAAATCTAAAACACGAAATGTGATTATGAAACTTTGGAATTTAGGATTACAGGTTATCCATCATACAGGATAGAGAATTGATTATCAGTGAGTGACTGAGGATGAAGTTGTCGAGTTTCATACGTAACATTTCTATATTTATGTATTCATAGCGTTGTATACTATAGCTATGTTCAGACGCGTATATATTAACACAGGTTGTTATGGCCTTATGAATTTACACGAGCAATCCCGCGTGGTTGGATCGCTGTTCTGACGTTGATGTCTATATTCTACATGTTAAGCCAATAAATAATAATTTAGACAAAAAAAAATTTCAAAGCCAAGTAACCACTCAAGTGAAGACTCAGATGCATTATCATATCTATAAAAAAGTAAAAACAAAATCCAAATTAAAGGCAGTGAGACTAGGTTTCTCACTCCTCAAGCAACCCGCCAAACTTGGAACTTTCTCCAGTTTACTCGAATCCTTGTTGTCAGATCTATCAACACGACATAAATAAAAAAAAAATCTATCAACACGATGGCAGTTACTCATATATAATATTCTCGAAAATTATTGAACACTTGCATGTCCTATAGGAACTGTCTCCATTTCCAGATCGTACAATTAACCAACTCGTAAAAGCCAGCACTCAAGCATTCAAGCATACGTAGTTGGATGGATTCGAACTAGTTGATTAATATCTTTGAACCGTACGCACCATCGTACACGTTTCTCTGCAGCTTATACCCACAAACACACACCTACACATATATGTGAGTTGGCGTGCGTAAGTAGGGCAGGACAGGGGTAGGTGCGCGGGGCCGGTGTGCGCAGCTACCCCTGCTCACACAACCGGGCCGGAGCCGCGCGGGCAAACGAAAATCGACTTGACGCGCTTGTACACGCGAGCCGCCCCTTATTATGCTTTTCCTCCGCGCCCCCGTGCCACTGTACGCGACAAGCTAGTGCAGGGATTAGAACTACTCGGCGCAAGAGAGGGACAAATGGACAAGTCGAATGTGGACTAATGCAAAGGCTCTGCGACTGGCCATGAACGAGTAGAGTTACTGCGAAGCGTTGGGCCTGTGGATTTTACTGATCAACAGTTTTGCGCTTCAATATTCCAAAAGTTAGGCCGACCGAATCCTCTCAACACCAGGGGGGTGAGTGATTTTTTTTCTACTATTTCAGCACCATCTATACAGCAGACTTTGTTTTTCTAAGCTTGACACACTGTTGTGCCCTTTGAATTTGAAAATTGTTGTCGCGCCGGGGTCTGTCTGTCGGTAGCAGAATCATCGAAAATTCGAACGTACGTAGACATTCCATACAGCCTTGTCCCCGTGTCCATGTAACAAGATGATATTATTCATTTGTTTTGAAAATCTGAAATTTTACTCTATTGTGATCCCGTAATATTGAAAGATTCATGACATTGAAAAGAGATCATTTATCCGAGGTTTTATTTTTTTAGAAAAAATGTTGCCAAAACTACAAAACGTTTTTTCTATCTTTTCCTTTAACCGAAAATCACATTTCACCGGAATACCGAAACGACTTTTAACGAGCTTTGACTAACATATTCGGATTTCACAATGAAAACTACCCAAGAATGAATGTGGTTTGCCAGGAATAAATTGATCATAAGTTTATTAGGGAGCTCAGGAAAATTCACGTCAAATGCGCTTTTCTTTGCGGGAAGATTCTGAAATGCGTTTCTCGTAGGTGTTGATATTTACTATATATTAACGATATGTATCATCCACAATTCACACTGAGAGCAGTTTATAGTTGGGCGAACTATAAATCCCCTATAAATATAGTTCTATTTTGTCCCAGCTATGAGATATTGTGAATTCCACTTTACAAATTTCACTGATGTATACCATGGAAAAAGTATTATTCATACTATATTTAAAGTAGATTTTACTCTATATAGTACTTTTCTTTATAGTAGACATGATTGAGAGGACACAGTTGACTTTGAATTCTGGTTCATTAAGGGGTAATATACCTTTGTGACTTTTTTTTTCCAATTTTTTTTTATTGGCTTAAACACTCCATAAACTACCTAAGAATGATATAAAAAGTCGATCAAGTGGGGGAAGGAGTTCTAAGTGTCTCAAAAAATTTATTCTCTGAACAGAGTCGTATAGTATTAGTACAGTACTCAAAACTTTGAACGCGTTTATCTCGAAACCGTCTTTTTTGGCATTAGCCTACCAATAGCGCCGTCAATTTTTAACCGATTCACTTCAAATTTTAACTGTAGCCTGGAAACATGATTTTTAAGTGAATGTCGTACGATTTTTTTGATATTTTGATTTTAACCGATTTTATGGACGATTTTCGATCGATTTTTTTGCGAAAGAAAAAGAAAAAAAATTCAAATTGACGCCATTTGGCCCCAAATTCAAATTTCGAAAAAATGGCCCTCCGTTCATTGAGTTTTTTTATTTTACTTCAAAACCCCGTTCGATTTTTTCTTCTAGGGTCAAAATTGTGACCTGTAGTGGTAGGCTAGTGAGGAAAAAGTAAAAAATTTTTTTCTCCTTTGACGAGCTGGTACGCCGCCATTTTGTATTTTTTGGAAAAAATAAACTGTGTTTTTGTAGTTAGAAAGTAGTACTCTCATATGCAACAAACCCCATATTCCTTGGATTTTTCCTGCGCTTATGGTAAGTGTTTGAAAATGACCTCGAAATCGGAGGTCACAAAGGTATATTACCCCTTAAACAATAATTTTTGGTCGATGAACAATAATCAAATAGTAATTGAGCATTGTTGAAAAAACTATAAAACATGTGGGTTATTTACACAAATAAAGTTAATATAACGATATTTATAGTAGATTCTTCTATGATTTCGTTCATTATATCATATAGCAGGTTCCGATACGGGAATTTTTCTCAGTGTAGGATAATAAATAGTAAGTACGTCGGACTTGTCGAATCCTATGTGTTCAGATGTGAGAAAATATTTTATGTTACACGTGATCATAAACGCTCATAACATAAAATATCGTATGCAACTCGTGAAATCGCATTTCACGCACTAGTTGCATAATATACTATTCTCTTCTCTTTAGTTTCTATGAAGATTTATTTCTAAAGTTCCTTTTGCCATAATTTCCTTTTACCAACAATTAAGTAGTAATCTTCTGGAGACTACAGATTTCTTGTACCATTATCATGCGATAAATAAAATACTCGATATTGCACTAAATTCATTCAAATTTTGAAAAAGAAAATTCATTCGATCTCTAGGAAGCAGATGGTTGGAATAATTCAGTAGTTACTGTTATATTGCACTGAAATACGAAGCGAAAGTGTTGACAGCTTGTATATACAAACTAGCTTCCATCATTGAATGTCTCAGCTGTTCTAGAGCTTTGCGAATAAAAAATCGTTTGCATTGAGCATGATTCGCGTTTAATATTCAATCAGCAGGCAATCAATTGGGCGATGTTTTTTTATTGCTTTGCGGAAGTACAAATTCAGTGCCCAAGACATTGAAGCTTCACTTGTTCAGAAGTCGCGTGAGCAAGCGATTTACTTCCATGTTTACTCAAACACTCTTGATTTTCCCCTGTCAATTTGTATTTACTTTGTTCTTATTTTATTAGTTCAGATATGCTTGTCATTTAATAATATTAGCGTCCAGGCCGTGGTTCCAAAAAATTTATGCACTCGTATAAAGTTCTGTTTGCAAAAATGTTGAAGGATAAACTGCTGTGCTTAAAAAATTCATTCAATTGCTCACCAATACAACGGAATTTCATATTCGCAGGAATGGATAAGCCTGATTCTTCCATGGGTGTTGAGAGTCCTGTTGATCTAGAGGACAGAGATCCTCATCACCTCAATGAACATTTGCAGGTTCGTGACATTTGTTTTTTCATCAGTTGCTGTTCTAGAATTCAAGTTTGAATAATTTTCAAGAAAAAAAGAAACATATTCTCGTTTTGAAAATTTATTATCGACGTTCACAATGAAAATGCACTGTGCATACACACGTCAACGCTTTCGACAAAGCTTATCAAATACAAGTTCACTTTGTCTCTATTATGAAGAGAATTAAAACTTGACTCTCGACGTTCATATTTCATTAGAGACGACACGACCAGTAGGAGCTTTGCAGAGTTGTTGATTAATGAAGAACAGAGTACACATGTGAAAAATGAGTATCTAAGTAAATATTCAAGGAGAAATCCAAATATACCCCCACACACCAATATCGATTCGTCATTAATTTTTCAAGGTGTCACTCATTACGCAAGATACTGATCAACGAGTGAGCTTTCCACTCTGGCGTACTTTTCTTTGGTGTGAGCATTCGACCAAAATAACTGTTCTTATTTGATATAGCAATTTACTTTTGGTTTGAAAGTATGTATGTATCACATGACATTGATGCAAAAATCTATATTACTGTACCGCAGTTTTCGGAGGAATAAGAACAATATATAAAAATACGCTTTCGTGAGAGACAGATAGACCATAGTGGAGCCGAATAAAAGCGTATGAAGATTTTAATTCCACACTCGCTAGCGTTGGTGAGCTGCTAAAAGCACACAATTTTCGTCCTCAGAAGTCAGAAAGTGTAAAAAAAGCATGGCAGTATTTGTAATGAGCGTAAAATAGGATGTTTTGTTGGGCAGGTGATCTGGGACGAGGTGATCGGCGAGCCGGAGGGTATAAGGAGCCCCGAGTGTGCGTGGCGCCTCAGCAACCACTGCTTCCGAGTGTCGCGGGGCTGCTGCTACGTGCTGCTCTCGGTGCTGGTCGCCCCGCTCGCCGCCCTCTGCCTCGGACTCTCCTTCGCCTGCGTCGCCTTTCAGGTGAGCTATATAGATCGATCAACACCATTCCTCAACGCCTCCAAAGCGTTGAACTAAACTTTTGTAATCGGGTTATTTCTTGTTGAGCTGCCGAAAATAATTCACTCGTTGGCCAATATTACGGCAGTCGGCTCTGTCTCGCTCACAGTGACAGTTCACTGTAAGCACAAGTTAAATGACGATCACTGTATTACACTAACCAGTATAAGTCACTAAATTATTGCTGTTTTACTAAACCGTTCGGTAACATCTTCACGGATAACAGCCGTCGATAACGATATACTACTTTAGTGAAGGCAACGAACACAAACGATTACAGAAACGTACTTCGGGTAGGCAATCGGGGCCAGAAATTTTGCCGGAGACATCTACAAACGGCGTATCAAAACCATAGACTATGAGACATGGTTACATATATCCCCTAAAATTAACCCGTGAGTACGTTCGAAAGCCTATGGTCTATATTCGTTGGTGAAGAGAGGAATGATTGTGACGCGCGAAATCCCGATAACACTGAAGCAAGCCGAGGAATAAATACTTACCTGTGGAACTGAAATAGATATAGTATGAACTCTTTGTTTGATCTCATACACCTTGCTATCTACAAAATTGCCCTCATCTTGAATTTTATTCTGATATACATGATAAATATACTGTTTGCAAGAGATTACAATGGAGCAACTGGTATATAGCCATTCCAGAGAGCAAGGTCCAAGGTGCAAGGAAAAGCGAGTAGCTCTGGGTCACGCGCCAATCATAATAAAACTTTATGAAATGGTTCTTGGTTACCGGCTAGTAGCAAGCGTTTTTGCGTTTTATTGAATAGGCTTTTTTAGCCTGGTTTCGCTAATACGATATCGTATTTTGAAATCGATGTAATATTACTTGAAGGTTGGTTGGTTATATGTGAACCTCAATACAAGGAAATTAATTCTAATGTATCGAATTTTCAAAAAAATTACTTTCACTATGGAATAAAATTGAAGTACGTAAATTTTCTGACATTTTTCCTGTTTATCTAAATCTGACTCTGATCTCTGAAACAATTTTCTTATGTTATAGATAAATATAACAAAAATGGTGATTGTTATCTTCCGCTATTTTCTTCGGAATTGTTTTCACTTTGCGAATATTATAAAATGATAATAGTAAAATGAAAGTATAAGAATCGCTGTAATCATCGCATCAACAAAACCAGGCTGAAAGGCCAATTCAACAAAACGCAAAAACACGTGTCTCATTTTTGGTATAGAAATCATATTTTTCAGGCCCAGTAGACTTGGTGACCCAAGGGTCGGAACCTCTCTTTGTAAGAGTTAAAATGACAGATGCAGTTTCAGGTACAACAAGACTTCACGACGAGTTTCAGTGCGATTCGTATCCTAATAGTAAGCCGCTCTCTTTGTTAGTTACATAGATTGAATCCTGTTTTCGAAGATTTCTACTTTTCTTGGTCCCAACGTTGGATCGCGTGCGAACATTCAATAATACTTAATTATCGGTACTGTACGCTTGGATATATCCTTTGAGATCTGCAAAAGTGTGTACTTTATAATTCTCGTGACCACTATTACTATACATTTACTATTTCAAAATATCCACAGAAAAACGTGAATCGGGTATTTTCGTTAATAGTCATTTATATATTCTCCGAGATATTTTAACTCGGAGGGTAAACGAGTAATAAAACATAAGGTTGCGTGTGCTTATCAGTTTTCATTCCATGCTAAATTGAAATGAAGTTTTGCGATTATATCACTTTTTTTATTTTTCATACGTCAAAAATGCCGTGGAATACACGTGTGGAATAATAGATATACTCATTAATCACGGGCAGAACATGAAAATGTTGAGAAATATATATATATATATACACGTACTTTCATGGCAACGGCAGAGCATAAATTTCTCTTTGCATAAACAGCAGCATGAGCGAGTGTGATGGTGTGTCTTATCGCGGCAAGTATATCCAACATACACGTCACAATGACATGGTGCGATTTGAAAATTACAATTATAATAGTAAAGACGAAACGATTCTCGGGAAAAGTCCGATTGGGTACGCGATCGTCCAATCAATTTCAGTTCGAATATATGCTTGTGTATCCCCGATTCTGCTGCGAATTGGAATAACAAAACGCAATGGCGGAAATGGTATTGGTCGAAGGTTCATCGAGTATATTGGAACAACGAGGGTCTAATAAAAATAAACGAGGCATAAATTTTTCAGCACATATGGTGCATCGTGCCGTGTTTGCGTGTCTGGCGGATAACGTGCTCGGCCACGAACAGCCTGTGCACCGCCGGCGTTCGAGCCGTCGTTCGCCCCTGCACCGAATCACTCGGCTACTGTTTCTACAATGTCCGGCTGCTCAGCCAAAAGCTGCCCGATGCCACCTCCAACCGCAGGGACGACGTGCACGTCATATAGCAATTCAATCAACCGAGACCGGCTGGTCGTACGACGAATCGACGTGTCTCCAATGCGTCGTCCTGTTCGATGCTCGTGTGTGTATCGTGTTTTTTACCGTGTGTCCCCGTGTCGATTGTAAGATTGAGTTTTGGTTTATTTATTGTACATTGTGATTGAATTTATCCGTTGGAGAAATTCGTATTCTCTCCAGTGAAACTGCAGTGGGTGTCGACGAAAGGATTCGAGAGTTGAAGGGAAATATATTATCGTTCTTGAAACAATTACCAGCAGTTCTTAGTTACCATTCGTCTATCGTCTGCACCTTTGTTACACTATTCTTCATCTGTTCCATTCGTAATTTCGAGTGGTGTACAATATATTAATTTAAAACTACAAACCATGTGATGAATTATTATTCTAGTCCAAGTGCGGATTTTAATGAATAATTAAATATCCGGTCTTTGTGAACCATACAATTTTTATTAGAAAATGAGATTGCCAGAGAAAAAAATCTCATTTCATAATAAAAAAATGTATGGCTTACAAAGGCTGAATATTTAATTATTCACTACAAACAATGTAGTTCTCATCGGCCATACGCCTAGCGGAAAAATCATGAATCATCTATCAACTAGAGGATTATCAGTCTCTTATTAGTGCATTCTCTTTAATTCACATGAGTTAGAGGCATTTGTTGATTATGGCTCGTAGACCCCATATGACCGCATATCCCATCGATGGTCCTGGTAATTATCGGTGAAGGTGGAAGCACGACGACATTATAAGGCGTGTAAAATACTTTGAGTGTGTACGTATCCCCGACTTCTATTATAAGCAGCTGGTTTACCATCCTCACTCTGCGCGAAATTCAAATGGACTGATTACTTGTGCGAATATTAATATGAGACTTGGTAATTTGTTTGGCCAGTCCACTTTTCGGACATGATTACTATTTACACAACTATTTGGAATTCACTTACTTGAAGATTAAATGCCTCATCCACAGTGGTATTTCTGTTTCGTAATTGTGTATTTTTTCGTCATCGGCAATGACAGTCAGCTTCGAGTCTCCCGGTTGTACTTCCAGCGTGTGATGAGTCGCATAAATTTTCACCGCCAATTTATCTTCCCCTGAAGCTTTTACAAATACCGCGTAGTGCATGCTCATATAATCGCCGGACATTAGGGTCCAGTCTTTGAAGTTCATGGGGATGGTTTGATTTAAATCGGTAATGACGTCATTGTAATGCGCAATACACGGTCCTGAAAGAAACTCCAATTGTCATACCGCGCGATCGTTAATTCGTTTGGGATTGAATTCACTTACTTATGTCGCCGTCCTGGTAATCGTCTATGAACCCTTGACTGAATCCAGTACTGTCTAGGTTCAGATCTTTTGGATCTATGGTATGAAGGTCACTGTAGGTGAAGGAGGGATTTATCACAGTTATATTCTCATAATTGCTATCAAGTGGGTAAGTTACGAGTACTTTGATATTTCCTGGTTCCGTGTGATTCGAATGATATGTGATATCCATTAGATTTGAAAGGCGATACAAGAATTCAATCTCTGCCAAATTCGCAAGAGCTTCGTGCGGGACCTTGAGAGAAAAAAACAAGATGTGAGCTCTATTGATGAGTGGGGTTCGAAAGGGACACTATTGCATCGATACCTTTTCATACGTTACATTGAATGTATATTTTCGCAGTGCTGTGCCATCTATGACGGCAGCTAAACAGTTCCAGTCAAACCTTTGCGTTGTATTCAGATCGAGAGGATTCAATGAGTTGTTTTTGAAACATGAATTCTGTTGGGCTTTGCTTTTCATCAATTCAACTTGCTCCTCAAGCAACTCACCTTTGCCAGTGACAGTAACCTTCATGCCATCCAGATCACAATTCTCGTCATCGGCGTATCTCATTGAGACTTTGAATTTTGTGAAAGTTTCGTGCTTCATTGTCGAGCTTTTCTTGATATAATCAGGATAAGTTTTTCTGGCGTCGAAGCAGATCTGTGGCGATGAGTTATTTGAACTTAATATTAATTAGAAAACTTTGTTTTGGTATTATCTAAAAATCGAAATTACATTGAGATTCTTTTCTCCTGTTGTTTTCCTTGAAAGTAGAAGCTTAACGTGACTGGAAAACTGCCCGAAGTGAATATTCGCCTGAACATTCCAAGAACGCATAGTTGTATTTGTAGATACACCTATATTCTGAATAACTCCTTGAATGTTCCAATAAACGGAGTCACTCAGTAAATCCTTTTCCTTAGTGAATTGCCAATACATCTCGATCTGTTGCAGGATTGAACATAAGCTACGGTAAGCTAGATTTTCTCGCTAAATTAGAGTATAAAGAATCACTCACGTGTGAAGATCGGTGTACTTTGGAAGGGGCCATTTTGAAAGTTTTTCCGCAAGTTCCCATGTACGGGGCATTGATGTAATTGATATATGCGTGAATTATCCACGACACCGCTGTTGGTCCAAAATCTTGGTTGCGAATACTAAGATTCAAAATTAAAGTCGAGAACAATGTACGATCCAAGAGTAATAAATGACAACTACTCACTTGTAGTCGAATCCTCTATCAAAAACTCTTAACCATTCATCTCTATCGGATCCCATGCCAATGTCATTGCATTTGTTGAAAGATGTTATGTAATCCAATCCTGTGTCCAAAGAATGTTTAACATCTTCCCGACTGAATGTCGAGGATTTGACATCAACTCGATTTTTACAAACAGGGCAATAGATCGACAATGAATTCGAGTTGTTCCCTAGAATCACTACTTGATCACCAGCCCAGACCTTGAAGCCAGATACCGAATATCTATTCACTGTTACCCTGGGTAAAAAAACCCTGACAACTTGCGTTTTTAAATTCAAGCTCGCGTTCAGGTCAATAGGCAGAGCAGCTTGGGTCAGCGCGTGTCTCTGAACAGAGTGGCAGACATCAGCAAATGGATTATAGACTTTCATTTCGTAGGACCGTGAGTGATGCCACCTGAGGTTAGACTCTACTTTCGTTGAGATAACTGTGTCCACAGTGAGATTGGCTTTGAACTTCAAGTACATTAGATTTGGAGACTCGTTGTTAAAAATGGCGGGGATTCCGGAGTCGGTTGGAACTATTGTCTTGTAATAATTCGAGTAGTCGTAGTTGACGATTTCGAACTTAATTTCTTGCTCCTCTATTATTTTTCCTATCTTATCGATGTACTCTTCTAAGAGATTTCTAAAAGTATCTTTAAAGTACACTTGTACTTCAGTTACATATCCATTGTTCATCTCCCACAATTCGATGTGGATATGTTTGTGCAGCGATTGATGACAATGTGTGCTGTGAAGAAGATTCCTAATCTTTTCATCGGGTATTCCAAAAAGCTCAGGTTGGAATCCTAAGTTTGATGGGTTAGCTTTAGTACTCTGAATCGTAGTAGTGATGCTTTCTAAGTCTAGACCGTCAACATTCCAATAATACTGGAAAAGACAAAATAAATAAATTATTTTAATTTTACAATTTGACTTGTCACGAAGATTACATCGGTCATGAATACTCACACCCTTTGCAAGTTTTCGTTTCCCCGAGAATACAGATATCGCCTCGAAGTAGCCAACGTTCGGGAAGCCCCTGTCTTCATCTCTGATCATTCCGTGTTTCAAGCTCATGCCGTAACCATGCTTGATGTCGTGAAAATCATACGCGCCAGCTCGTGATAGTGAGGTACTCAGAAATTTGCGATTTTTCGTGAGCTGCAGAGCTTTTCTCGACATTTCAGCAACTGTATTCATGCATGGATCTGTTGTCTCTCCCAGACTTGTTAAGGTCGTGTAGTGATAGTTGAATATGTGCTGGTTATCATCCTCTGACATGAGCCAATGAACCGACATCAAGAGATTCATGTCCAGCTTAGGGTTTCTAGGTACCAGCAACTCGTAAGCAGTGAGTCGTAACTCAACCGATAAAGACTTGTTGGAGAAGATGGGCCAAAACGTGTTATACGTGAGCTGCCGGTCGTGGCTAATAGACTTTGCCACTGCCCACATCGCTGCCATTTGAAATTTCTCCGGTTTTGGTATGTCAATTGACACGTACGGAGCCTCGCCTTTAGGAATCTGAGGTTCCTCGCCAAGCACTGCCCAGGATAGACGTTTGTGGATACCTCCCACTCCGATATTCCTCAAAGCCATCATGTACACGATTTTACCCGAATACGTGTTTTGATCTTCAATCACAGATTCAGAACGTTACGATTGTCAAGCCGGTTAGAAAAAATCATATGTATAATCTCACACTGCTATGAACTCACACTTTACATTGTCAGAGAAACATTCGATTTTCTCTAGCAAACGTTCAGGCAGATCGTCCCCTTCTCGAACGTGCTCGTAAGTTTTGTGTAATAGGATAGAGTAAGTGAGAATAGCAGCTCTTTGCAAACGAGGTGAACCAAACTTTGCTGAATCCTTTATGAATTTTTCCATATCTTCTGCGAAACTCTCTTCTGGATTCAAGACGTACAACGGAAGGCTGGCAAGCATTCGGAGAGAGCTTTCTACATCCTCGCCTTGCCTCGATACAATCAGATTGAATGTGAAATTCCACGCAGCGTAAGTCCCCGTTTGAGGCAACATTTCGAGGAAAATTTTTCTGTAATCGAAATTTTGAAAAATTCCATAATCTACACCGGTGAGTAACAAGAGAAGATATTTTTCAGTTGAGGTAAGTGTACCCGATATTCCCCGGGATTCAATGTGCCCCTCCCCGGTATTTCGTATTCCGAGGGCTTTCTGGGCACCAGTGGCGCTTATAGTAGTATTAAAAGAAAATTTTCGCTCTCTCTCTTTCTGTTATTTTGCACATAAAACCACTATGTTACAACAATTTGAAGTTTTACTTTTTTCTTGTTTAGGTTATTTCACCGAGCTAAGTAAAATACAAAAAATGAGTGTAATCATTCTTATTTCATTATACGTGACTATACTATCTTGTGTAAAACCATCTCATTTTTTGTTTGTTCGCATCATTTTTCTTCAAAATATTGTCTATCTTACTGAAAATGCTATATTTTGCATGCAATAAAAGGGAACCCAAATGAAGCATACGGCTTATCATATGGAAATACTCCGGAATATACCTCAAACATTCACAATTCATGAATAATTACTCTATACAGATGAAAATATTAATATAAGTCAATTTTCCACACCTTAGGTGGTAAAAATATATAGATTGATGAAAGTGAGCCATGCTAGGGCACATAAGAAAATTGAATTATAAGGGGTCCCTATTAAATGTTACGATGCCCTATTTCAGTGGCTTTGGTTGACCTACATTTTCAATAGGTTAAATAAAGGTGGTTTTTGAAAGATCTTAAACTACCCTTTAAGATGCCGTTCTCAGAACTATGAAATTTCAATTTCAGCATAGCCAAATTTGCGGAAACCCTTAGGAGGAAGGGCATATTGGGTACACTTACCTTAGATTCGCCAGTTAAGTGTTCTACTTACCTCATTGTTATTCCCTTTGAAGACTTTGTATTAAACAGTGAGTAAATGTCCTCCAAGGCATCACTGTCGAGCAGACTCAAAGCTTTCGAGAGACTCCTAATTAGTTTGCTTTGTTCTTTCCCCTCGTCAAAAGGATTCAAATATTCAGTCGTCATCATGCGAAGATAGTCTTTAACTTTGTCTTTTGAATCTTTTGGTGTCATTTCATGGAAAAGAGACTCGTGACCCTTCTTGAGGTTATCAAAAATTGCATACATCTGAAATAGTGTTTCATTCGTATCAAGCTTTGAGAATTTGGTGTTGGACAGGTTGTAAGTGGTTATATCCGTTGCTTTTTCAAATTCAAACGTTTGACTGTAAGAAATCATATAACTTTAGTCTCGGATCGTTTTGTTTGTTGTGAACAGTTTTACTCACTTGGTCTCGACGTATTTGACTTCAGTAATCCTCTGTGACCAAGGGTGATAACTAAACTTCTCATGCGACACAACTTTTCTAAGTAAAAATTTATGTTTCTCGATGAATTCAAACTCATAGGTTCTCTCTGTCGCCGTAACTAGAGTTTCCTGTGCATAAAAACGCGAATTTTCTTTATGAAACCTTAGCATTTCTATTTACAAATGTGAAGTTCTTGATAACATACCGGGGCTGGTGCGTGACAGTATTCGTTGTAAGAATCGGTGACGACTGCGAAGTACCGTTCGTTCGACGAAAACCTACTGCACCTGCTAGGCTCGAAAGTTTTGCGGACAATAGCAAACTTTTTCCCCGCTCGTAGCTCGGTCCTCAGGCTGTAGTCAACTTGGCACGAGCCTTGCAGATTGTCCTGGTGGTAACAACCAAAGAGAACGTGTTAATCAATTGTAAATGCGATCCCATCAGTCGTTACCTACCTCCGACGCATGGAAGGTTATCGGCGTCATGTCTTCGTGCAGATGCACACGTCCAAAGTCCATCTGCATTATCCCAGCGAGGGAATTTTTCATATTCTTGAAAGTTTCATTGCGGTCCAGAATGTTGGAGCTGAGCACCTTTAATCGGAACATGGGTGTGAGTATCTCGCAATGCATGACTTTCGCTACGTTTCAGAATGGTTCGACTAACTTTGTGAGAGTCTTCATACAGGACATAAAATGCTGTCTCAAATTCCTTTGTGAAATCATCCAGTGGCTGGTATTTTATTTCCGACTGATCATTGCTGGGGCCGTTGTAAATTGTGTGAGTCACATTTTCCAGCTTCATGCGACTCGCCAACGATGCCAAATTTTCCTCATAATTAAAAATAAGTTTTCCTCGCAGTTGAAACTTTGATACGAATGGAACTGGTTCATTCTGTCCTGTAGCCACCACTACTGAATATTTGTAAACGTAGGCTTTGTCATCGGGCACTATAGGAGTAATTATATGATCAAACTAACTATTCAACTCTCATTACTGCCATAGTCGTTCATCTATACAAACCTAATTTTCTTTGGAAATAAGTCGGAACGGTTGCTGCTTCGGATGTCTGAGGCGGTAACGATATCACCACGACACACAAGCTCGACACCAGAGCTGTAAAAAAAGTTCCTTACGCTCATGATACTCATCGAAGATATTTTCTCGTGCTGTTCTGGTCAACACTGTTGTTCTTAGAAAAATTCGAACAATGAACTTTGTATTTTTTATAGACTAATCAGGTATTTAAAATGAAAAGTATTATATTTAAAATTATAAGCAGCTCATTCGTATTGGACTGGTTGTGAGTTTCCACGATATGCAGCGGGAATTAATTTTATAACTTGCAATAGCGATATGATAGAATAATATCGTGCCAGTTTTTTTTTTTCGAATGAAGAAAGTCGTGAGGCGATAAACACGAAGATTATTTGGAGAATTCGCGGATTCGCAAGATGTTTACAGTTTGGATAAAAATAATTTGATAAAATGTTGCGTAATGAGAATTTTGAATTCAAACACACGACAAACATGGGTCAAGATGCGTTGTGCAATTTATAGCTTCTCCCTCAGAATTTACATAATGATAATATATCCCGGGATCAAAATTAAGTCGTGCATTACTTTTGATAACATAAACATGATACTTTGCTATGAGATAACTCTTTTCCTTATAAATCCCTCGAGCAACTCAATGAATTCGGTTAGTGGGAGTGAATGAAATGATTTTCCCATTTCAGAAATCAATTCAATCGAATCCTCTTCGAATACTCTAACGGCTATAGATTTGTGAATCGGAAAAACTGTTTATGCGTGAGTCTTGAAATCAAACAAAAATATTCATCGGTACAGCGTGAGTCAGTATTCTAGGGTCAATTCAAAAATTCTAATTGAAAAATGACAATGCGTATCGTAAGAAGTTTCACACTATCCTCCCCAGCCTTCCGAGAAAATTCCACTGGAATCCTATCGCGCGAAAGCAAATTGTCCACGCCCCAATAATAAAATGAGCTTGTAATTCACTCGAGACGCACTGTTATTGCGCCTCGCTCGTACGATATGGCCGTATCGTTGTAGGCGATTTGCGAACACTGCGAGACAACACAATGAGCCGATCGAGCGACGGCCGAGGACGAACAACAGGGCGAATGATTCGGGTATAGGGTGTGCGGGTGTGTGTGCTTACCGGCTAGCGCGTACACGGCGACGGGACCCATGTTACGGCAAAGACTGCTAAAGCAGCCGCTCGATTGGCCCCTTTTTATAGAAAACACGTTACGATAACCCTCTCCAAGATGCTGCTGCTGCTGCTGCTGCTGCTCCTCGCGCCGCTGTCTATAATCTTCTCCGCCGCGGCTCGCTCTAATCGCCGCCGCGTAGCCGCATACTCACGCGATAAACAGATTCTGGCTGGACCCCGACAAAAATATCATCACCGATGTTTCGGATCCATTTTTCCCGGCGAGCCGACTTAGATTTCTTTTTTTTTGGGGGGGGGGTTGTCCAAGGGGTCTGGGCTCGATTGGTTTGTCCTATTGACGTATCGGGCGCTACTGGCAACATCTTGCACAATAATCTATACTGAGCAGTTGATCACCCGCCAATCGCACAACTTTTATCTCACTCCCGTGTTTGGGTTAATGCATTTCCGATAGCGTGCCAGATTAGGCAAAGTATTTTTCCGTTTTATTGCACATTCGATTGAATTGTGTCTGCTGGGAATCGAGCAACAATGATACGCCTACTTCCTTAGCGACAGTCCATATTCATCATTCAACTGACTTTTCCGTGCGAATTCAGGATAACCACCAGGGAACCACTTGGGATTCCGGTTAATGATCTCGCTGAAACTTCTTGTGCAAAGAGTGTATATCTATACGCTTGTCGTTTCGTGCGTATATAGATATACATTACATGCTTATAAAATCGGCTATGATCGGTTAAGACGAATGGCTTCAAATATCATCTATTAGGATATCGAAAAACTACCTCCAAAAGTTTCAGTGAAATTGGAGACCCAAATGTTAGCTGTGGTCTCCGGATAAGAAGAATAATTTAAGTGGAAACATTAATTTTCCAGAGAGCATTAGTCTCGAATAGTGTAACCGCTATACTATTATTTTAGAAAAGCAGTGCGTGAGCTTTGTTACACTGTACCGCCAGGATTTGCGATAAATTTAAATCACGATAATTAAATTTAAACTTCTAATCGAGAAGATAATAGAAATCGTAAATTAGGTCTATTGAGAAAAAAAGTGAAATTCAATTCGTTCTGCAACAATGTTAATCATTAAAACGTTGCTTACACAATAATAAACAGTTATTTTAATTACTATAAGAAACTTTATTCAACATGAAGAAGGCTTTTTACGAAAATTAGTTATTCAGAAAATGCTTTGGATATAAAATGCAACTCGCTATGAATGCTTTTTTGCGCGAAAAATCAGAAACACCAAATAATATCTTGAGTACATAACTCAGATACTTTGACTTGATGTTCAATTTTTTTTTCTTATGAACTTCAAGTTATGTAATGGTATCATATTTTAATGAATGTTTCGATAATTTGAATGTACAGATGCGTTAATCACAAAATTAACGATAAAATTATTTTAGTCGAGTGATAGTGTAGAAGAAACTTGATACTTTCGGTAAAATGAATTCTCATTTGAACACTTCAAGAAATCAATATGTACATAGAATATTTATCGTACTTCTCAATCTACAGTATAATAATTCTGTATTTCCAATCATTTTTATCTCTTCCTATTCGCTGATAAATCTTTAAACGTGGGTTTATTATTTCAGAAGTTGCATCCGCCAGGGTAAGGATTCACTTGTATTTATATTCTCGGTGAATAAATGAAGTTTTCTCATCAAGATATTTCATTTCTTATCGGAATCTGACAAGAAAAGAAAATCTTTAGAAAACTCAGTTCTATATGAAAAAACTGATTTATCCCCTCTCCATTGCTTCATTGACAGTGAATATGTTTAATGTGTAGAATGAAATGTTTTTGATAATTATTTATCAGCTGAGAAGATTAATATTTGTTTTCGAATGAAAATCATTCATATTGGAAAAGTATTATTACATATATGAAATTCTTCGATTGACTATAAATTGGCATTCATCATTATTCCGTAATAGAATGATCAAGTCATAGGTACTCAATAGTAGCAGATAGAAGCATCGAATTAAAAAAAAAAAAATTGGGTAAGCAGTAATTGAAAAATATCTTTTTGTGGTAAAATAACATTTAAATGTTTTATTCAATGAATTCGCAACAGATTTTGATAAATTCATTTTCAGTTGAAAAATACACAATAAAATTGTTCACCAGTGTACTTAAAACAACAAACTATTACAACTTAATACACAGTAGGGTGGCTTCTACAATAGAAATATGCAGATGGTCAATAAATGAAATAACTATGAAATATACAGTATACAAAGACGTGAGATAAGCAAATTCATATGAGACATGTAAAGTTCTAAAGAATTAAGTTGAAAATATGATCAGTTGTATATACAATACAACATAAAAGTTGACAAACTTTAAATTTCACAACATTTAATTTGAAAAAATACAAATCTAACAGTTACATAGAAAATGTATGGTAGAAAATTGAATTATTGGTATGTCATTTAACTTTGATTGTCAGAACATTATAGATACACAATAAATACACATAATTTAGTATTCTCTTAAAAAAGTAGCTCTTCTGAATTATTACGTTTCTCGTACGACTACACTACTTCACGAACAAATAGAAGTAATAATTTTGTATAAATATAAGACAGCACGATACATTTGATTCCGAAAAATGTAAAATATTTGTCAAAAGATTATTCTGTGCGTTATGAAAACTTATATAAAATACTCGTCATTATAATAAAATTGTCATTTTTTTCAAATTAAATTATGAAAAAATTTAATCGCAATTACTTTGGACATTGGAGTACTAAAATTGATATTGATTATCAATATAAGAGTCTCAAATTGATTGATTTGTTTAAAAATTGCTTACTTTCCTTGCAATTGAAAGACGACAAAATTAAAATCGATCATGTATAACCATGACTTTCATCATTGGTTCGTCTCATTTTTAAGAAGAAAATCCCTAAACTTGCCCAAAGCTTTGCTCCTGTGGGAAATTTCATTCTTTACCTCCTTCGTCAATTCGGCGTAAGTTTTATCTCTGCCTTCGGGCAAAAAGCAAGGATCCCAGCCAAAGTCTCTGCTACCTCTGGGAAATACAATCGTACCTTGTGTACGTCCTGCAAGAAATATTTTCCGTAAGTAATGCAAAATTCATTCATTAATTTCAAATGGGAATCATTGGGATGACTTTGGAATAAATTTCTGTAATCTGACGTATAGCGGTTTTTTTCTTCCTATATATGCCTACAGATAGTATTTGATTGTTCTCCTCTTTCTGCGGCTGTTACAATACGAGATTCGGTATTGCAGCTTTCAGCAAGACGCATGTGAGAAAAATGCTCAAACTATTTGGAAATTTAAATTTTCACCTCATTAAGTGTTTGCACAGGTTTTATTTCTTATACTTATTACAATCGGAGTCTCAGAAGTCAATTATGTACCTAAACTATGAGTTATAAAAAAATCAACAATATTGGCCAAATTACATCGAGAACCGATTTAATCTGCAAAAAGAAATATTTACGACATTACCTATATAATTATCAACCAAATCAACTTGATGGGGTCTTGACAATTGTTTATGTTGCCCCCTGGTATGACCCTCCCCGAGAAAAACAAAAATATTGTTCATTCTAAAAGTTTTTTTAGAATTTTTGATTAGTTTTAAATTTGGAAAACTGAACTATTACGAGTTCTATAGCCCAGAGAGTGAGCAAAGCCGCGATAGGGGGGAGGGGGGATGCTAGTAGCTTATAATCAGGAAAATTAAATAGGTATACACTAGGAGAAGAAAAATTATACTTCGATGCACTGATTATAGCTTATCTTCATGCATCAATGGTGGAACTTAGGATCCCTGGATTGACACCTCCTCGGTGAAATTCCCACCGATCAGAATTAAATAGTTGGTATATATTGATTTTAAATGAAGCCTTAATCGATAATGAACACGATTGAAAGTGGCTGTAATCTCGCCCCGAAGAAAAAAGTAAAACTTGTGACCACTGACATACTTCTGCAAATCGGATATGAGCTGACTTTGCGATAAATTATAACGAAGGCGAAAGCCCATTGCATTTCCACGATAATCCTTCCAACACTTACAGTGATCGCACTTCGACCTAATATCCCTCGTGGAGACAATATATGAAACAACGATATTGCACAAATGATTATCAACACTGCAATGGACTCTTTTTGTTACTTGGTCGTCCACACACTCAATATTGGACTGACAAAAACCATCTACAGCCGAGATGTGAATTTAAGTTACGGCGACGGGCGAGGCGATCAATGGGCCCCTTTTAGGCCCTTTTTAGCTTGAAGCATTGGTTCCTCGGAATTCGACCATGAAAAAATGATGCATGTCTTTATTTATTCATATAAATCAAAAGAAGTTGTCTTTGGAAGGAACATTATTCTGTAGATACTTTGAATACACCATGTGTACACCATGATAAGTTTATGAACAGTCAAATTCCGAAAAAGAACTCTTGTTGGTTATCTCAAAAATTATTTAAATACCATCCACTAACTCGAGCCTCAATAGTATGTAGTATACAGCCAGACGACTTTTAAACATTCGCGAGACTGTTCGCTTATTTATATACGGCAAGAAATAGTTCGATACGATCAAGTAAGTATAGAAGATTGTTTCGAAAAATTGAAAAGAACAGACGAACCTTGAAAGAGAAGCACAGGGTCGCCGGGGTTGCCGTTGCAGTAGGCGAAAGTGCACACGGCCTGGGCGCCCTTGTCGTCGAAGCCGGCGAGCATCGTGTGGAGGCCTTCGGGCCCGAGTTTGTCGAGGAACCACTTGATGTAGGGCCCGGGCAGACCCTTGAGCCCGTCGAAGCACAGGCACGTGTCCTCGATCACCACTGGGCCCTCGACTATCTTCGCCGCCGTTTGGCACTTCTTTATGCAGATCTCGTCGATCTCGCCCTGGTACTCGGGCAGGTCGATCTTCTGGCTGATCATCTCTCGAGGGAAGTTGGGCCCCAAAATCGCCCTGAACTCTTCCAGCTTCTTCTGGTTACCAGTCACGAACGTTATCGGCTTCGCCATTCTGATGTATATAATTATAATCCATTCATATACGTGTAGCTGATATTCCATCAGTGTTTCCAAAGAGTTACATTTTTTGTTGATCCAATCGAACAAGTACCTCATTACATTTATAATCAACACAAACTCTCAAATTTGAACAAAAACTATTTTCCTCTTAGAGTATACGTAAAATCATATTCCGAAATGTATATGAGAAATTGCATATGGTGTATTTATAATTATATGTATGGTATGATCAGGTATTATGGTATGGTATGATATATTATCAATTATATGTATTCAGTAATATTTTAGAATAATGTTAGTAGATTGAAAAATAATCTAAGCATTTCGTAGATCCACCTGATTCATCAATAATAGTAATTTTCGGCCGTGTGGCGTTTGCCGCCCGGGAAAATTGCGAGGCTGGTAATCACACGAGCCTAGAATCAGCTTTTGCTACTGTATCGAACGATACTTTGCGAGGAAAAACAACGTCCAAGATCAACTTTTCTTACACTTCTATTGTCGAAATGATATTGCACAAAGAGCAAGGATTTTCCAAAAATTACAACTGTGCCTATACATTATTTTATCGACTGACTGACAAACAAAAAAATGTTACCAGAGATAATAAATATTGTTAAAATTTGGGTTAAATTTATAAGAAACTCTGGTCATTCTTTGAATCTTGGTAGTCTGAGAAAAAATCAATACACTAATATCTATTAATACCTATGGAATTTTTAGATCTTTTCTCTCCATACAGAATTACACACGGTATTAACATGAATAATTGATTATGAACGGAAATTTTTCCAATATACTATCCCCAGATATATATCCCCTTATTTATTGATTATTAAAACAACCAAAATTAATTTATACAAAAGAAGATAAATAAGAAAATAAGTAGAGTATGACACTAATATAATGATAATTTGAAGATGCATTAGAAGATTATGAACTTTACGTTGAAAAATACTTGTTATTGACTTCTACAGTAACAATCAACTCTTGATCTAAGAATCAGTCTATATAGATAAAAACAATGTGTTCTTATTTTTTTGTCTCTTCATTTGGAAAGATATCTTTTTTCTCTTAGTAATTCACTTATTCTGCTTGATGTGCTAAAATAATGTGATACTTCTGCTAACATGATATGTTCTGAATAAAACAAGAGACATGCTTCCTAAGAACTTTGTCATATGATCTTAGTGAAAGTGAAATGTATGGATAATATAAATAATCAACTGAATCTTAGCTGTCCAGAAAATAAAAAGCGTAAAATGATGAAAAGAAACGTTGTCAGTTTAATAACTGCCTTTTTCAAAGTCGGTATTTGAAACATACCATTTTTTTTGGAATTCAAGTTCAGAATAATTCATATATATATCGAGAGAGAGAGAAATTGCATTGCATGAGTTAAAAAATGCAGTAAAAATTGGAGCGAGCAAGAAATAAAAATATTAATTATGAAGTTCGTGGCAACACACATGCACCACCACAGCCAGCCTGAGTACTATACCTGTGAGCTGGGCCCAGCTGAGCCACACTCTTAGCAGACAACGTTCACTTATTTTCTTAATAATGAATAAACGCCGACGCGCAATTTCATTTCGGCTACAAACCGTTAAACAAAGGGTCAACGAAGAGCTGAACGCATGATATTAATTACGCGAATTTACCTGCTAATCCCTCGAGAGATGATCATGAGCGTGTAGTCGCAGACCGCGCAGAGCACAGCAGAGCAGACAGACACACAACGTCGTGTTTTCTGTGCGGGCGCGAGCCGCGTCGCTGCAGCGACAAAAGCAGTTTCACCAACATGACCAAGTCAAATTTGAATGGCTAATGGCTCGGTTGGAAAGTCGTCATCGAAACTCATTTCACCAACGATGTTTCCATCGGTGTTCCAATCAGAACTGCGTGAACCCGAGAAAACCTGATTTATTTAAAGTTTACTGCAGTCGAGTATAAAGCGTTTGCAAGTCGAGGGCTGGTGGAATCCAGTGGAATCGAGCGGAATCGAGCCAATTCGATGCTCGGCTATGTTCGCGCTAGACAGCCGGCGATAATGCAACTCAGTGCGCGGCTCACTTCACTTGTGTGTGGTGCCTGCACATAGCAGCACACATAGCGGCGACCAGCGGCGACTGGCGAGTTATAGCGGTGAGCGGCAGTGAGCCCCAGTGTTCCAGAGAGAGCCGCTGTGAAAAATGCCGAGTCAAGAGGTCACGACAACGAAGGTGGTGGTGCACCCGCTGGTGTTGCTCAGTGTGGTCGACCACTTCAACCGCATGGGCAAGATCGGCAACCAGAAGCGCGTCGTCGGGGTCTTGCTCGGCTGCTGGAGAGGCAAAGGCGTCCTTGACGTCTCAAACAGCTTTGCAGGTTAGCCCCTGCTCCTGTTCTCTCTCTCTCTCTCTCTCTCTCTCTCTCTCTCTCTCTCTCTCTCTCTCTCTCTCTCTCTTCACTCCTGCTCTTGTTTGTTTACTCTCAACACTTCTTACTTGCTCCAGTGCCCTTTGACGAGGATGACAAGGATAAGAGCGTGTGGTTCCTTGACCACGACTACCTCGACAACATGTACGGCATGTTCAAAAAAGTCAACGGTGAGTGATGCGTTTATATGTGCCCTTGCCACTCCTCCGCTTGTGCATCTCTTCCTTGCAGCTCTGTGCTTCCACGAATACCCCATATCATTGTACTGTCCATCATTTCAAATCTCTTGTGATAACAAAACCTGTTTCATGGTTTATTGTCTTACAGCACGTGAGAAAGTGGTTGGCTGGTATCATACAGGGCCCAAACTACATCAAAACGATGTTGCGATTAATGAGTTGATCAGAAGGTACTGCCCAAACTCTGTGCTCATTATCATTGATGCCAAGCCCAAGGACCTTGGCCTCCCAACAGAAGCCTACCAAGCTGTTGAACAAGTGCACGATGTAAGTTTGGTTCTTTCAACTGTTTGGTTTTGCATATGGTGCACTTGGTGTGATCAGGGTTTTTTTTCTTGTTACCATTGTTGCTATAACTCTTTTAATAACAGTTCTAGTAATGAAAAGAGACAATTCAGCTAAGATCCATAAATATTTGTGTGATGAAAAGAGTTCAAAAATTTTCAAAAGTAACTCAATTTTTTATTAGTTCCTTCAAACTTGAAAAGATAACATTGTTGAATAACATTGCTTGTCCAACTTTCTCAAAGTGCTCATATTTCTTTGTCTAACATCACAAAAGCTCATTAGCTTTCTCTTTCCCTAGGATGGTTCACCAACATCCAAGACTTTTGAACACATCCCTAGTGAAATTGGTGCTGAAGAAGCGGAAGAAGTGGGTGTTGAACACTTACTACGTGATATTAAAGATACAACTGTCGGCACACTTAGCCAAAGAATAACAAATCAATTGTTAGGCTTGAAAGGACTACATGCCCAAATTGAAGAGATTAGAAACTACTTACTCAAGGTGAGAAATATTTCAGTTAACTGAAATAGATTGTGGTGCTAATCATTGTTAGCCTTATAAAGAATACATGATTTGAATTCATTTCAGGTGGGAGATGGGAAACTGCCGATCAACCATCAAATAGTGTATCAACTGCAAGATATTTTCAACCTCCTGCCAGATATGACACAAAATACATTTGTCGATTCGTTATACATCAAAACAAATGATCAAATGCTGGTGGTGTATCTTGCGGCTTTGGTAAGGTCAATTATCGCACTCCACAATTTGATCAACAATAAATTGACAAATCGGGATGCGGAGAAGAAAGAAACAGACAAGAAGGAAACGAAAAAAGATGAGAAGAAAGATGACAAAAAAGAAGATGAAAAGAAAGATGAGAAAGAGAAGGCTAAAAAGTGAAGTGTAATACTGTGAGACGATTTTAAAAAGATCAATTTTCACAAGATCTGCACTAAATAACTGACTGCTAAATGCTAATGAAATCCATTGTGCAAATCGGTTAGGATTAAGCCTCGCCACAATACTGTACAGATCAACGTTGTTTTTTAAAAACTGTATTATGTGCAGTGTATCCCTGAATGCATGAAAACACGGCACAATCATCCTTGCAGTCAAATAGAAGAAAGATTTTTATGCCGTGTAACAAGTATTCTGTGAGACTAATATTCGATATATTATACTAAAAAGGTAAAACTTGTTTTTGAATAATGAAACGTTTTTTGTGCTCATATGAGTGAAGGAATATTAATATGTATTTTGAAAACTACACGATTTTTTCATTATTTATTTTCTCATAGATCATAATAAGATTGATTATTCGAAATTAGTTTAGAAATAATTCCTGAAAAACCATATTTACGCTTCCCGAAAAAAGAAACGAGTGATAGCCAAACTGATTGTTGTAAAAACAATTTGCTCTAATACTTCGCTTCTCAATCAAACATTTTTTTTAGAGATTTCAAGCAAATTTTAAAATAAACTTACGTAACGGAATTAGATGTATCACGTTTATTGAGTTTCTTGAGCAGTTAGATTCCCTCAATTTTTAATTTGAAGTATCTTATGGCTGTTACTATCCATAATCAAGAAATTAGAAGATTACCATTGAAAATCACTTGTACATACATACATACTCTCATGATGCATCAGTTTACTCAGGTTATATCTTCCATTAACTGGTAAGAGAGTTAAAAAAAGGTTTGAATATTGTAAACTTTAATTGACTAATGTAGAATTTAAATCAAAGTCTTTGTCCCTTTTTTATTACAAATGATAGTCTATTATTTTTTACAGAATTCATGGAAGGATTTTCAATAAATTCTATCCTATAAATTATTCACGTGTCAGCTCCCAAATGGGGGAAACTATTGAAAAATCTTGACCATTAAACCTCATTTTTCAATACTTGTGGTGGACATACAAAACGTGATTCTCTAGCGCGTACAAGAATCACCTGTACATCAGTATCGAAGAATACTATTATCTGACGCAAAAAGCTGATATCCATTCCGTAATTGTGCATCATCCAAAAATTAAATATTAAGGGGAGGTTTTCATCAAGCAATTTCAAAAAATCGATTATTTTTTTTTTGCTGATTTTGATACCTTATGATGTGTAGAATATGCCCCTAAAAGCGTGTGACCGCAATATGTTTTTTAAAAAAGTTATAGCATAATAATCAACCTATGATTAACGTTATTGTTATGGTTAACCGAATCTTTAAACGCGTTTATCTCAAAACGACTTTTTTTGAACTGGTGGGAATCGTAGCTCAAAAACTAATTGAGGGATCGACTTGAATCTTTTTTTATTTTAAAGGAAATTAAATTCCTGGGAGCTTATACCTATAAAACCTTTAATTTTATTATTACTTTTTCTCTATATATCGATTTTAAGAGCAAAAAAAAGTGCGAAATCGGTACGTAAATTTCACAAGTCCGCCATTTTGTTAATTTCTAACTTTTTTCGGTATTATCGGTATAATATCCCACAAATGTTATGTTTTTTCTGAAAGTTTTTCGTTTTTTGATCTCAGATAAAAATTGGAGGCTCTAGGATTCCCACCATGCGGAAACTTTTTTTAGAGGCGTGCCCATAAACGTGTGTTTAATTCATTATATAATGATTATTTTTTTCATAAAAAATTTTTTTTGTATACTCAAATAATATATAAATACGTATGAAAAAGTTCCATACCATTATTCAATTCCTTTTATGAAAAAAAAAATGAAGAAAAATGGGTCATTTTCGAGGTGCTAGATGAGAACCTCCCCTTAATATTGCATATGAAAGTAATTTTATTCCATTTTTTTTTTAATCACTCGACGGAAGTGATAAAATAATTAGCCCAAGAGGCGAGGGTTTTCGTTCGGTAAGCCCGTGTCTATATTGGCTGACGAATACTACTGCGGTATTGTTCCAAAGTGAGTTTAATTCTTCGTGTCTTGCAGTTCTCCACGTCGAGGCTGTTTCTTTTTTATTTCGAAATAAATTACAGCTACCTTGTATCAATTACAGACTGCTGTCTCAAAGTCTTAAAGTAAAAACTATAATTATATGACGATGGATGAGTTATTGAGTGGAACTGGAGTAAAATTTCCAAAAAATACAAACGAATATTTACTTGAGTAACATGAAATTTGTGCTCTGCTTTTTCTCTACTTATTTAGGATTTAGTACGAAAAGTATGAGCTATTCCTAGCACGAATCCACTCCCTTGTTGCACAAGTTACTTCTTTTCATCATATGTACTAGAGTTCTCAATTTTTATAACGATAATTTAATGTTTGCTATCAAATTCAAGGAACTCGAGTGAAAATTCACATTACATGAAATATTCACTGTAGTTCATTTAAATAATTGATCTATCGTCATACAGTGATCGTTCACTATAAGAATTTAACAGGGTGCATTTTGAGCTTAATCATTAGTTATTACGCAGTGCAACAAAATCATATAATGTTTATTCGCAATTTTCTGTTGCCATTTATTATGCGTACAAGCATTAACATCTTGAGGAGCTTAAATTCGTTTAAGTTTTTTTCGATGGGTAAGAAGTAGGTGCTATTGAATTTAGACTATTATGAAAATGCGTTGATAAACGTGAGAGCACAACATTTCTTCATGGATCTGCACTCTGCAGCATGTGATAAAACAGAATTGACGACTGCGTGATGTAACATCAGTGATCTGATGCATGCCGTGCCGTATCCGTATAGTGCTTGAAAACCAATAGAGGGCGCCTCGATTCATTTAAAAACAAAACTGATTTTTTTGGTTTTCATCACTCATGAAATAAATGTCACTCATTAGTTGACAAAATGAAACAAAACTCATTAGTTGACGTGACAAAATGAATGATTTTATTCTAGCTCTTATTTTGCGCTTAAATTCTGCTACAATATTAAGTAAATTCAGCATTTCAGTTAACTTATCAAACGTATCTTGTAAATTTACAAAATGTATAAGCTCTAAATAGGAACGAAATCATACATTCACGCGATGATAAAAGTATAGGAGTCACATCTATTCAGATACAATTTTCAAACAATATTATCTCATTGGTGTACTCAAATTATCAAAAATATCGATTCAATTATAGTGAAAGCCATATCACATGCTTACTCAAAGGAATAAGGATGATTACACTTATTTGTTATATCAGTATTCAGAAGGGAAGTTCTTCATCGAGTGCCCCATATCGTTGGCGTTCGATTAGTGATCGGTTCGGGATAAATCGGTTATGCCGGCGACACTAAGATTCGAGAATTTTCATCGATCCAATCACGGTGACGAGCTACGTCTGTATAGACTCCTGGGTGCCGGGGATCAGCGCAACTGATGCCCGAGGATACGATTCCGACCAGAATTTCTCCAGCAACGAGCGGACCACCATCAGAGTCTCCGTAGCAAGCATCATTGTGAGGCTTAGCAGCACATATCAAATTGTTCTGGCTGATGCTCGTACCAAATACGTCTCCGTAGGATTTCGCGCAATCGCGACTGTCGACGATGACAAGGTTGGCGCTCTTGAAATGATAGGTCGATATGTGCATGTGTACCATCGTCGAGCCCCAGCCGCTGACGCTCACGGATGTACCCGGGCTGACCCTGTGCCCTTTCTCGGCAAGCTGGATCATCTTGGTCGAGTTGTTATCGAAATTGATACGTGGCGACACTTTGATCAAACCTACATCGTTCAGTAGAAAGATCTTATCAGGAGCCTCCTTAAAGTTTTCGTGGGGCTTCTTCGCAACGACCTGGTGCAACGAGCCTCCAGAATCGATTCTCGAACTGCCTACTCGCACTGTCAACGAGTCTTGCAAAAAATCGCCGATGCAGTGAGCTGCGGTCACGATTATCCTCTCGGATATAATGCTGCCACCACAGTGCTGAATGTCATCTCTCAGCACCGAGGCGAGCCATGGGGATTCCTGAATCTTACCGAACCTACCTCCGACTACGGGCTCCCCTGCAACAAAAAACGATCAATTTTATGCTTAAGCGATTGGATTTCTTCTAGAAGGTAGAAGAAACATACGAAACTATGGATATCTTGTAGCCGGGCGAAGCTTACCAAGAACTTGGAATGAGAATAATGAGGCGACAATAAGCTGTGTCATGTTTGGTGAGCTGTTCGACACTTGGCTACTGCCTAAGAATGACACTTCTGCTCAATTTATTGTTTACAAAGAGAAACTCAAAACGATCCTCATTTACTTGTATAATTTAATTATGATGTTTTTACAAGTGGCACACATTATTAAAAATATGATTACTGAATCTATTTGAAGTATACCAGAAATATATCTAACAATGATTCATCAATTTTTCAAAAGTTCATACTATGAATATGAAAGCCCATTTGATGTTCTTTCGATAAGACATACCCGAAATCGCACCATATCATATGTTCACGACGAAAACTTGAAGCGCTCAACCAGCTCTATTGATCCGTCAGATCAGAATTTTCATCATGACGTAGATTCGTGGATTTTTTTAACGATTTTAGCGACACAACTTGCTAAAAATCAGTTTTTTCAATATTTTGCGCCCACGCATCAATTTTTCCAATTCTTACCATGGAGTAGGAAAGCTCTTAGATTGATCTAAAAATGAGTGAGACTCAAATTTGCACCTTACAACTATTTCACAGTCATTTTCAATGGTTCATCGCATACCAAAAAAACGCAACTTTAATTTTTCCATTTTTAACGCTCACGCATCGATTTTTCCGTAAGTTTCAATACAGAACATGAAAGCGCAGGCAACTTCCTTTCGATCCGTCTTATCCATTTTCATGTGATTCGCCTCTTCATTGAAACATGTGTACATGAAAATTCCGGGAGGATTAATTTAATTATTATTAATTATTATTATTATGAGGATTAATTATTATTATTATTATACAGATATATTAATTGACGACTTCCTTATTTTGAAAATATTCAAGTTCCTGGTAAACAACAAAATCAAAATTCGCATTTCAGAAATTTATTAATAAAATGAACGTCAAATTCAATGTTATAATTATAATTGTCATGGGTTTCAGAGGGCAAAAATTTAACTTGATGACAAATAGTTGCGTACAAAAATTTCAGATTAATAATAATTTTGTGACTTATTTCTTTTTAAACGAGCGGAGATAAAACGCAAATGCATAATCTTGAACGTTTTTCATTATATATATACTTTTGAAAAGTATATAACTCTGTTCATTTTTACAACAATTAAAAATTATTATTAAAAATAACATTTTTCGATGGTTGATAATTATCAGGCTATTCTTCCAAGAAGCTATGATTTGCTCTGATTCATTTACGTCATCGATCGCGAATCAGCATTAGCATTATGAAGTCAATTTGCCAAAACACACATAATTCTATATAAGGAAAGTGGTTATCTTTCGCGTGAAATTGTTATCAATATTGAACGGCAACTGACATTGATATAATCCACAAATGGTGAACGACTTCGGGGGGCCAAATGGGAATGCTTACGCCCATCGTATGTGAATTACGTGAAGAAAAACCGGCTGACATTAGTGTTTCTGTCCGATACATGCCCTAGCATGGTGTAATCGGAATCAAGGTGAAAAAGTACTGTTTTTGAATATGTATATAATGCCAAACCTAAATAGAAGTATACCGGTACAATCTTTTTTAATCGACCAGCGAGAGGCTTCTCACTCCAGTACTGCCAGAGGGAGTACCACGGAATTGTTAGGGACTACTGGGGGTTTATGACTGAATGGTACATTTTATTCTTGCCAATGTTAACCAAAAGCTATTTCTCAAACTCTTGGACAAGCTGGATCAAAACACAATACGTTTATGCTGACGAAATAAAAATGCCGGATGCCATCAAATTTAGTATGATGAAGTACTGAAAAACAATTGGAGTACCGTCGAAATTTGGAGAGTGGGAGTACCTACTTGGAGTTCGGTGTTCAGCGACATTTGTTGTTTATTTCCCTAGCAACCGTTGCTAACGTATTTTCAAAAAGTTGCTTACAATTCCTCGTAGATGCTCGTTGGGGCTCAAAATACTCATGGGAATCGATGAAACTCAACGAGATATTTTCCAAAACAACCGTTGTTTATAATAGCATCGGTTGCCACGGAGTTTGGAAAATCAGCTCTAGGTCCATTTGTCGATGGCGAGAGACACCCAATCATTACTTGATTCAAGATGGAAAACCGAGAAAAGTTATCAATGCAGAGTTTACTTTGGAGAATTAGACAACTTTAGAAAGCTCTGAAAATCAACAGACGGTATACATATCTATGGTATATATATAGACTAGTGCAATTAGGCCGAAAATCGTGAAAAAACCCGAAAACGTGCCTGGGGTCCGTTTTTTTTGGAATCGTTCATTTTCACCTCTAGATTAAAACTGGATCTAAGAAAGATCCTTAAAAGTTGCGGAACATGAGAGAAAATTGGGAAATTACCTGTTTTTTCACATTTCAGTGCATAACTTCTTCTAGAGAGACTTTTCAAAAAAAATTGTGGAGTAAAAAGTTGTTCGTATTGAAATTCCCTACAAAATAAGTCCTGTTGAGTTACGATTCAGTAGTTAGGGTAGTCAGAAAACCTCGATCACGTGGCGAGACACGAAAAAAATAAATAAATGGAAAAACTGTAGGACTTTTAATGAATTGATTTGTGTACAAATCTGTATATATCGTCGCTTGGGAGGAAGAACGTTCCATTTCAGAAACTTGCTATAAAAAGTTCCATTTCAGAAACTTTCTATAAACAGTGCCGTTTCAGATTGACAGGTATAGAAAGTGCCATTTCAGAAAAAATCTATAAAAAGTGCCATTTCGGAAAATTTCTATAAAAAGTGCCGTTTCAGGAGAAATTTTTTCCCTCGGAGTTTTTCTGACTTCGGGGATGATGTCGTATGCATGTCTCTGTATGTACATGTGTGTATGTGTGTGTACACGTCTGAGAATGACAACTTGATCCCACGTCGAGACGTGATACTCTGAAAGTAAACTATTTCCATTACATATTCTCTTCATCGATGGATTTGGATGAAAATTGGTGTCTATACGTTTTTGAGGTCGCTGATTACGAATCCGACCTCAGATTTGAAAAATTCGAATTAGAGCCTCTAAGATCACCTAAAAAAAATTTAAAAAGGTACTGGATTTTGATGAAAAATGATATGCATGAGTTTTTGAGCTTGCTGATCACAAATCTGGCCTCAGATTTTAAGAATCAAAATTAGAGCCTCTAAGATCACCTGACAAAAATTTGAAAAGGTACTGGATTTTGATGAAAAATGATATGCATGAGTTTTTGAGCTTGCTGATCACGAATCTGGCCTCAGATTTTAAGAATCAAAATTAGAGCCTCTAAGATCACCTGACAAAAATTTGAAAAGATACTGGATTTTGATGAAAATTAGTATACGTGGGTTTTTGAGGTCACTGATTATGAATCCGGCCTTAGATTTTAAAAATTCGAATTTAGCCTCTGAGACCACCTGACAAAAATTTGGAAAAAATGGAATTTTGTTGAAAGTTAGTATACATGGGATTCCGAGGTCGCTGATTACGAATCCGGCATCAAATTTTAAAAATTAAAATAAGAGCCTCTAAGATCACCTGACAAAAATTTGAAAAGATACTGGATTTTGATGAAAATTAGTATACGTGGGTTTTTGAGTTTGCTGATCACGAATCTGGCCTCAAATTTTAAAAATTAAAATTAGAGCCTCTAAGATCACCTGACAAAAATTTGGAAAAAAAATGGAATTTTGTTGAAAATTGGTATATATGGGATTTCGAGGTCGCTGATTACGAATCCGGCATCAAATTTTGAAAATCAAAATTAGAGCCTCTAAGATCACCTGACAAAAATTTGAAAAGATACTGGATTTTGAAGAAAATTAGTATACGTGGGTTTTTGAGGTCACTGATTACGAGTCCGACCTCAGATTTTGAAAATTCAAATTAGATCGAGCCTGTGAGATCACCTAACAAAAATTTTAAAAGACGCTGTATTTTGATGAAATTTTATATGCATGGTGTTTCGAGGTCGCTGATTACGAATCTGGCATCGAATTTTAAAAATTGAAATAAGAGCCTCTAAGATCACCTGACAAAAGTTTGAAAAGATATTGGATTATTAATAAAAATTAGTATCCATGGGTTTTTGAGGTCGCTGATTACGAATCCGGCCTCAGATTTTAAAAATTCGAATTTCGCCTCTAAAATTGCCTACCGAAAATTTGAAAAGATACTGGATTCTAATAAAAATCGGTATCCATGGATTTTTTTTGAGGTCACTGATTACGAATCCGGCCTCAGATTTTGAACATTCGTATTGTCATATGGTGTTCAGAAGCTGATTCGCATGATCTACATAATAATAAGATGGATCCGTACATTTTTCTAGTCCACCTTTCTTGTTCTCGGAAACAATGATATGACAATTTATAGGTAGATTTAGTATGACGGATCGAAAGGTTGGGTCGAGGACTACATTTTCTGAGAATAAAATTTGAAAAATTCGATTTGTGGTGGGCGTATAGAAAATTTAAAAAAAGTTTTAACCGATGTTCCCGTACTAACCCCTCTAAAAACGTACAAGGGGTTGATTTTCGAAATTTTGTTCAAACCGATCGTTAGATGAGCTTGAGCGCTTTCATAATTCATGTTGCAAAATTTGAAAGCATTGATGCGTGGGCGTAATCTCTGTTAACGAAAATGGTGTGGTGACAATCGAAAATATTTTACCGATGTTCCTGTATTATCCTCTTTAAAAACGTACAGAGGGTTAATTCTTCAAAATTTTTTTCGAGCAGATCGTTAGAGGAGCTTGAACGCTTTCATAGTTAATGTTGGAAAATTTGGAAACATCGATGCGTGGGCGTATTCTTTGTGGAAGAAAATGGTGTGGTGACAATTAAAAATTTTCGTCAATTTTCTTATTCATGCTAAACCAAAATTATACAGTTTTGAGGTATCTTTGGTACTGCAGATCGAAAGGTAGGATCGAGGACTACATTTCCATAAGAAAAAAATTTTGAAAAATTCAAGTTATGGTGGGCGTATGGAGAATTTAAAAAATTGTTATCGATGTCCGGATGGGACCCCTTTTAAAACATACGAAGGGTTGATTTTTTTAAAATATGTTCGAGCAGATCGATAGAGAAGCCGGGGCGCATCCTACATTCGAATCGACAAATTTGATAATATTCATGCGTGGGCGTATTCTCTGTGAAAGAAAATGGTGGGGAGATAGAAAATTTTGGTTTTTATTTAAATTATTTACCGATGATACAATTAAAAATTTCAATGTTTTCAATGGAAAGACACGAGCGAGCGATAGTGAGTGAGTGATTTTGACTAGTGAGCAATAATTTTCACAACGTTTTACTACTTCAAGTTTAACAACCACCTGTTGCAGTTTGAAATGACGAGAATTTATTATAAATCTTCAAAAATTGGATAATATCGTTTCCGTAAGATGCGAATCAGCATCTGAACACCATATGACAAAGCCAGAAAAACATACGAATTCTACTGTATTATACTGTTAACCATTGATTGACTCCCCAAAATTCCTCATATAATAATATTCATCAAGACCCAGTGTATTTTCTCGAATGGTCTATATTGGGTCTTGGAAATCTGAGGCAGAATTCGTGATCAGCGATCTCAAAAACCCATGGATTCCATTTTTTATTAAAATCCAGTATCTTTCCAAATTTTCGGTAGGCAATATTAGAGGCTAAATTCGAATTTTTAGAATCTGAGGCCGGATTCGTAATCAGCGGCCTCGAAATCCCATATATACTAATTTCCAACAAAGTTCCATTTTTTTCCAAATTTTCGTCAGGTGATCTTAGAGGCTCGATCTAATTTGAATTTTCAAAATCTGAGGTCGGATTCGTAATCAGTGACCTCAAAAACCCACGTATACTAATTTTCTTCAAAATCCAGTATCTTTTCAAATTTTTGTCAGGTGGTCTTAGAGGCTAAATTCGAATTTTTAAAATCTAAGGCCGGATTCTTAATCAGTGACCTCAAAAACCCACGTATACTAATTTTCATCAAAATCCAGTATCTTTTCAAATTTTTGTCAGGTGATCTTAGAGGCTCTAATTTTGATTTTCAAAATTTGATGCCGGATTCGTAATCAGCGACCTCGAAATCCCATATATACCAATTTTCAACAAAATTCCATTTTTTTCCAAATTTTTGTCAGGTGATCTTAGAGGCTCTAATTTTAATTTTTAAAATTTGAGGCCAGATTCGTGATCAGCAAACTCAAAAACCCACGTATACTAATTTTCATCAAAATCCAGTATCTTTTCAAATTTTTGTCAGGTGATCTTAGAGGCTCTTATTTTAATTTTTAAAATTTGATGCCGGATTCGTAATCAGCGACCTCGGAATCCCATGTATACTAACTTTCAACAAAATTCCATTTTTTTCCAAATTTTTGTCAGGTGGTCTCAGAGGCTAAATTCGAATTTTTAAAAATCTAAGGCCGGATTCATAATCAGTGACCTCAAAAACCCACGTATACTAATTTTCATCAAAATCCAGTATCTTTTCAAATTTTTGTCAGGTGATCTTAGAGGCTCTAATTTTGATTCTTAAAATCTGAGGCCAGATTCGTGATCAGCAAGCTCAAAAACTCATGCATATCATTTTTCATCAAAATCCAGTACCTTTTCAAATTTTTGTCAGGTGATCTTAGAGGCTCTAATTTTGATTCTTAAAATCTGAGGCCAGATTTGTGATCAGCAAGCTCAAAAACTCATGCATATCATTTTTCATCAAAATCCAGTACCTTTTTAAATTTTTTTTAGGTGATCTTAGAGGCTCTAATTCGAATTTTTCAAATCTGAGGTCGGATTCGTAATCAGCGACCTCAAAAACGTATAGACACCAATTTTCATCCAAATCCATCGATGAAGAGAATATGTAATGGAAATAGTTTACTTTCAGAGTATCACGTCTCGACGTGGGATCAAGTTGTCATTCTCAGACGTGTACACACACATACACACATGTACATACAGAGACATGCATACGACATCATCCCCGAAGTCAGAAAAACTCCGAGGGAAAAAATTTCTCCTGAAACGGCACTTTTTATAGAAATTTTCCGAAATGGCACTTTTTATAGATTTTTTCTGAAATGGCACTTTCTATACCTGTCAATCTGAAACGGCACTGTTTATAGAAAGTTTCTGAAATGGAACTTTTTATAGCAAGTTTCTGAAATGGAACGTTCTTCCTCCCAAGCGACGATATAGGAAGTACATGAAACATTCTGTATTAGTTTCAAGTAAGAAGTTAATTAAAAAGCATCTCAAATCATATACCAATTTGGGATTGGACATTTATTCCGCCACCCGAACATTAATTTTGCAGACGATGTGTATTTATCGATCTACACGAACGAAAAGATAAGATTTTTTTATACAAAACCAAATAGTACGAGCAATCGGCGCTTCCATTGGCCTGAAATTAGAACACATTAAGGTAGTTCCAGCGGTTGGTGTCGTATCAAGTTGGGGTCCTTTAGGGTGCTTTGTATTTTCTATGAATTTAGCCAGTCAGATGAGTAGCTATCATATCCGAGTTATATTTTAAACTACTCAGCGTAGGAAAAACAACCATAACAGACAATCAGAGGAATTTTATGAAACCTTCAAATGGGCACCCTTTTTTGGGGCGCTATACCTTATAGCCGGGTTCTGAGAGAAGACGTACATACTTTAACATTTTTCCTGTCTCAGTTTCATCGATTACCTACACTATTTTTTATGGCATTTCAATTAACTAGAAAAAAAAAATATACCACATTTTTTTGGTCAAGTTTCCATAAGTGATTGCTGAGGAATTCTATTTAAAAGGTGCCAGTCCCATCAGACACCATGTTAAACTGCTCAGTTTTCAGGAATCTTTTACTCGAAAATGAAGTCGATGACCTAAATATTTTAACATGGCAATCTATTCGTGAGTATTCTAGGCGTTTTGTACTAAATTTTCAATCGCGGTTTTCCATAAGTAATTAAGACTCGCTATGGAACCACCTTAACATCATGGAAGTCTCAAGACAATTCATAACGAGGGTATCTACGAGTGAAAATAAGAACTCATATAACTGATTCTATCAGCCTTTCCAGAGTAATGTATTTCTAGTTGATTCTTCCAATCAAACTAGCTTGAACAAGTGTCTCCTACACTTAGTATCAAGATTTTCAAAAAATATTTTACCTTCATTGAATATATGTGTGATGAACCTTTTGTTAGTTATGAATTGTAGGTATGAAAGGTGATTTATGAGAAAATTTTGTGATTAATAAAATTGTTAGTATATACTTGAAGTAAATTATTATTAGTTTATTATTAGTAAATTACTAAATGTGTTTCGTCCAAGATCCACCTGATCGGACTCATCAGTAAGGTTTTCAGGTGGATCCAACCTTAGACACATTGTCAATGACCAATACTCTAGAGGAAAAAAGACAAGAAAAATCCAAAAAACATTACTTATATAAATCTCACTATAAACCGAACTTTTCCCGACTTTCATTGGACAATAATTTGTTAACTTCACTATAACAATTAACACCATATTTTATAAATGATTTACAGCGACAAAATCGAAAATTTTAAGAAAATATCATTTAATAAACAAGAAAAACTACTTTTATCCCTGTATGCACGATATGAACTTGAAACGCGTGTGTAATATTCGGAATCCAATCGAGAACTGCGTAGAGGGTGTAAAATGAAAATCTGTCAGCCAACGTGCATATACTATGGAGTTGACTCATACCATAGGCCCTCTGTGTTTCTTTCTTACGTTAGAAGAATGTACAGAAAAAAAAGAGCGGGTGTCATATTACAAGTTGTCGAAAAGCTGGAAGAGAAAGCAAGCAGTATGCAAGAAAAATTTTCTACCGAGGATATAACTGAGTTTGAGTATAGATTGAAGGAATATTAAAATTATGTAATTTTGTCTTCATTTTGTATTGTGTAATGATTCATCAATGATTGATTCTAATTCTCATTATAAAAATATTCATGTAATTGCAACTATCAGCCATTGAGGAGACTGCAATTGCCAACTGACTATTTTAATCAATTTCAGCATAAAACAGATGTAGTTATTCAATGTTTATTACTTTCACGCGCGTATCACACACATGTACATTCAATATTTAGGAAGGTGTAATTTTTGAGTAATATGTTCAATGATTGCAAGTTTGAATATGTGAATTGTGTATATATTTTCATCTTAATATACTAACCAAAGGAATATATTTCCATCATTTTAACAATGTATGAAGTTGTATAAGCAATAGCCGGCTGGGCGAGGGTCAGAACCGACTGGCGTACAAAGTGTCGGTAAAGTGAACATGTATGCAAAACACTTTGGGAAATGTGATTGAAAAGCGTCGCAAAATGCACGAAGGTGTATGAAGGGATCGGGGCGCGATCGGCACACCAGCTCATTACTCCCGCGTGGTACGCTTGAGTAACAAGCCTTTGAAATGAGTGAGTTGGGCGCGCGTAGGTGCAGCGGCACGTGCTTACGAAACTGCAGTGTCCGTCAAAGGGGGCGCACGCACGTGTGCAACTCGCGGATTCTTGCGGCTGCACTTTTTTATCCTCTGATTTTTACTGCTGCTCGTGTCCCCTTACTTTTTTTTAATCATCACACTCTACCCCACTGTACAGTCACGGGTCTCTTGCATTTGCATCGTGGCTTAGCTAATCGAGTGGAATGTCGCGGGTCCTTTGACTCGATTTTTCGTCTCGAAGCAGTTTATCCAGAAGTGGCTCGTTTCATCAAGTTGACATTTTCAGATTGACGCATTTTGAAAGTCTATTTAAATATAACATGATTTCAAGAAAACACAAACGCAAGCATGTATGAAGACTATATAAGTAAGTATATAATGTTTTCGAGTCTCTTACAGGTACTTATAGATAGAAGCTCTATATACAAAGAAAAAGTGCCTTGCTAGAGATTTGTATACAATGTCACTCGATTTCTATCAAATTTTTTCTATTTCGTAGTAACGAAAATATTTTTTTTTTAGACTATTAATCAAAACTTGGTGTTCGTTTGCTGGTATAATGGGAATCTTGAAGTTATACGTAAATATATGAATATGATCTGATAGATCAGAAAGCGAGACTTCAGTATTTCAATAAACCTAATTCTATCTACTTTCAAATTTACAAGGAGTCTAGAAGTTATGGGAGTATGAGAATGAAAAAAAAATGAATTTGAAGGATACAAAATAATTATTGAATAGTTCATGTAAAGTTAATAGTAAAGCTACGGAGAAAATTGATCAAACAAGTTTTTCAAACTTGATATGGAGGATATAGAGTCGACATCAAATTTTTATTCATTCTTTGTTGAATTGAAAATATTTCATTCAGTATAGTTGATTGAAAGTTGATCTAAATTTAAACCGAATGTTTTTATGAACCTACGATGAAATTTTGATAAAGATGGACTCATGAACTTAAAGTTCATTTCAGTTCCATGTCCCAAGTTCACATGAAGTTTATATGAAGATAAATTATATGAAGTAAATTAAACTCCATATAAACTTCGTACGAGCCAAATTTTTATGAATACTGGTCCTCTTGGTGTGCGTATACACGTATGTATACTCAGGATAAATTATTTGTCAATGTATTGTTCAATCAACTGCACGTGTTAACTTTGATTAAGTTTCAAAACCGAAATTCCGTTCGCGTAAGATCACAATATTGTATAGAGGCGAGAACGATCGTGTGTATGGCGCATAGCGAGGCAAAGGTGGCGAAGGGCACGTGCACGCGCCGCAGCTATGTCATAATCAACAATTGCGTAAGCTCCCGGCCGAGAGACATATGGGGCGTTCTTCGTCAGCTCTCCGAAGCCGGCGCGCGGACGCTAAAACCTCACATTTTCGACGCTTGTTTTCGACTCTATATGACCCATATCTAAATAATGTTGGATATGCTATCAATGTAGTTTTTTCTCAGCTTTCCGATGGTGAATTTAGTTTTCCAAATTTTTTACATTTTCACAGAAAAAAAACATAAAACAGGCCATATCTCAAAAACCTATTTTTTTAAATTTTTTTAAGTAGTCTAGATCGAAAGCTGAGGTTTTTTTACGTTGATATGGACCTTCTGGAAACCTACTTTTTTTTTGTATTCGAGTAATTGAGTAGCAAACATGAGAAAATGCGTCGCGTCGGGCCGGGCCGCGCCGCGCCGCGCTGCCTCCACGCGCTCGATTAAATATCCATACTAAGTAATTTGTGTCTGTTGAATAAAGGACTATCTCTCAATGTGTCCGCCAGAGGGATACCATTTTTCTCATACCTGCTACTGAATTCTTCCGGTGAAAGCTATAAAGTCATCCGTTACAAACGCCAAATTCATATCTTTATAACTGAAAAAATTCTTATTTGATTCTGCTTAACAATATATCGAGATTCAATAAGAGATTGTTCAAAACTAACATTCTCTATCCATTAATCTGTCCCTATTGAACGTTTAACGTTTCAATATTGAAACAAGATGGTTGGAGTTCAATTTCTGAAATGTGCCAATCCCTTTCAGAAACCGAATCACACTGTAAAAAAAAATTTAGTCAAGTTTCCCCTATCATTTGCAGACACATATCCATCAATACCTGCAAATGCGAAAATTTGCTTGAAATGTAGGTTAGAATTATCCTCATCTTTGAAGAAAGAAAATAGTAAAAATGATCCGTTCTCTCCTGTCAGTAAGAAATATAAACCGTGTCGAGAAAACTGCACTGATGAGTATCATAGAGCAGGTGTAACTGTCCTCGAGCAAATAAAAGAAAAATTTCGAGAGACCCAGAACAAACAGGAAAGAATTTTATTGCTCACTCTTACACCAAAATATTGGAGTCGTGATCAGCTTCAAAGAGAGTTTTCTTGCTCAGAATGGGAAGCAAGAAAAGCTCAAAAACTAATGGCTGAAAATGGTATTCTAACATCACCTATTGCAAAGAAAGGCAAAGTAATACCTGATGAAACAGTATCTTTAGTTAAAAGTTTCTATGAACGCGACGATAATAGTCGATTGATGCCTGGGATGAAAGATTTCTTATCGGTCAAAAATGATAATGATGAGCGAGTTCATGTACAGAAGCGATTGTTGCTATGTAACTTATTAGAACTCTATGCTCAGTTCAAGAAAGAGTATGAGAATGTTATAATAGGGTACAATAAATTCACACAGCTCAAACCTCCCCATTGTATTCTAGCAGGTAGTAGTGGAACGCATAACGTTTGTGTATGCGTTCATCATGAAAACGTAAAACTTATGTTGAGTGGTGTAGAATTGGAACACTTGACAAAAAACACACGCTTTCCACTAAAAAATTATCATGACTGCATTAATGCAATTGTATGTGCCAAACCATTGGACGCGTGTTTCTTAGGGGACTGTTTGGATTGTCCGAATACAGCTGTGCTTAAAGAGATCTTACTCCAAAGTTTTAATGATAATAATATTCACAATGTGAAATTTGAAACGTGGATGCAAACTGATCGTTGCTCAATTGTCACACAATCTGTCGACACATATGAATATCTGAACTTGCTGGGTGACAAATTAATGAAATTGAAAACTCACGACTTTTTTGCCAGAATTAGTCTGTATTCATTCATGATTTGAAAAAAATTGTTAGAAGGAGAATTCTTAGTTTGTTTTGATTTTGCTGAAAATTATGCTTTTGTTGTACAGAATTCAGCTCAATCTTTCCACTGGAATAATAATCAGGCAACAATTTTCACAGTAGTTATCTACTTTCAGAGAAACAATGAACTTAAACACAAAAGTTTGGCTATTATTTCGGATAATTTATCTCATGACACTATTGCAGTTTATGTATACCAAGAAATAATCATAAATTATCTGAAGAAAGAATACAAACCAAAGAAAATTTATTATAGTACCGATGGAGCGGGTCAACACTTCAAAAATCAAAAAAGTTTCTCTAATCTTATTAATCATAAGAAAGATTTTGGCATTCCCGCGGAATGGCATTTTTTTTGCGACCGCACATGGGAAGGGAGCATGCGATGGAATTGGAGCTAATGTGAAACGAGGTGCTAGACGAGCAAGTTTACAACGCTCTGCAAATAATCATATTTTAACCGCAGAAGGTTTATTTGAATGGGCAAGAAATTACTGTAAAGAAACCATGGTATTTTATAGTAAGAAAGAAGATTATGAGCAAGCTAAACTGAAATTGAAAGAAAGATTTGATAAGTGTTTTGCTATACAAGGTACTCTGCAATTTCATGCGTTCATACCAACTTCCAATGACAGACTGATGGTCAAAAAAATTTCATCTGCTGAGGAATATGAAATTTTTCCTAGATTAAAACGAACTGAAAAAGTAGTTCAGTTGAAACATAGTATGGCAAAGTCTTCAATATCAAAGCCAAAACGAAGGTCAAAGAATGTGAAATGAAATAATGTCCATATCTCAGTCCATAAACCAAATGAGTACATAATCTACGCTAGATAGTAGTTTATCCAACAGATAGAGACTTGTATGGATATTGAATATATTCCGATTTCGGCACTCTTGTAAGCAGAAGACTTGAGCTGGAGCGCGTGGAGGCAGCGCGGCGCGGCGCGGCACGGCGCGGCCCGGCCCGACGCGACGCATTTTCTCATGTTTGCTACTCAATTACTCGAATACAAAAAAAAAGTAGGTTTCCAGAAGGTCCATATCAACGTAGAAAAACCTCAGCTTTCGATCTAGACTACTTAAAAAAATTTAAAAAAATAGGTTTTTGAGATATGGCCTGTTTTATGTTTTTTTTTTGTGAAAATGTGAAAAATTTGGAAAACTAAATTCACCATCGGAAAGCTGAGAAAAAACTACATTGATAGCATATCCAACATTATTTAGATATGGGTCATATAGAGTCGAAAACAAGCGTCGAAAATGTGAGGTTTTTGCGTCCGCGCGCCGGCTTCGGAGAGCTGACGAAGAACGCCCCATATCTAGTGCTTGCATCGCCCGGTATGTACTACGGGCGCTGGTGGGGTCTGAGTAGGAATTTCTTCCTCCCCTCGGTCACATGAGTGATCCTTATGTTTTTGGATGTGGAGAATCCGATTTTTCTTGTGTCCAGGCTCGAATCTGGTAAGATCTTTTGTTATTAACAATTTTATGTAAAAAAATATGGTTTTTTGCTTATATCTCGAGACGGTACAGTCGGATTGAAAAATTTTCTCATCGAAAGTTGTAGGAAACCTAATTTGCAGTAACTTTTGTCTCTTGTAAAATTATTGTAAAATGCATAATTTAGTAACAAATCGAGAGAGGAAGCTCAGAGCGCCCACTACGCGGCGCGGCGCGGCAGCCTTATGTAGTGAGACGGCTACGCAGGCCGGCACTGTGGCCGCAGCGTGCTCGGACTTTGCTTCCGTGAAATTGCAGGATTGCACGTCTAAACAAGTTTTATCAGGAAAGATTCATCAATAAAACAAAAAGTTTATCAGCAACAATAAAACAAATTAAATTTCCAAGTTTTAGAGTTATAACTAACGAGAAAAAAGTTACTAAAGCCAGTAAAAATGATAAACAACTAGAAATAGCTCAAATGATGATCAATTTAGCTAAAGAAAGAAATTTCAGCTTAGAGAAATTGTTTTCGTTTGAATTGATACATGACAATATGCTTTTCAATAACGATGGGACATTGAAAAAAGAAAAAAAGAAAAGTGATCTCATAAAAGAGCTTGTAGATCAACATGAAATTTATGAGCCTCCTATGGTGTGGAATGATTTTTGGCTAATAGTTGACGTTATGTTGAAATGCAGGCAATTGCGTTTGAAAAATTTTTGCATATTTCGAGATTTTGCAAATACTTTCTGTAAATCTATATCAATTATCTCAAAGAAGGACGTGAAACGCATCAATTTTGTATTCGATTCTTATTTTGAGATGTCATTGAAATCAGAAGAAAGATCAGGAAGATACCAAGATCACTTCATAGATATTCAAGATATACATGATAATGTTCCTATTCCAAAACAAGAAGATAGATTTTGGGGTTCGAAGAACAATAAGATATTGTTGCAAAATTTTCTTCGTCGATTTATTTTAGAAAAAAGCCAACTATTCTGGCCTGGAATTGAAATAATCTGTAGTGCAACAGAAGAGAATTTTTGTGAATCTAATTCACTTGAAATTCCAGAAAGTTTTAATGTACTTCAGAGGAATCATATAGAAGAAGCAGATTCTCGAATAATATTACACATATTTCAAGCATGTACTCAAGGAATAAATAGATGTTTGGTGTTATCGTCAGACACAGATGTATTTGTGCTGCTCCTTAATTACTGGACAATATTCAAAGATAGAGGCCTTGAGGTACGTTAGCTCTTTCGATATGAATATATATTCAATATGTTTGATAAATTAGGATAACATAAGAATAATTTTTTTTGCTAGGAACTTTGGGTTCAAGTAGGTACTGGAGGCAAAAAAAAATTTTTACCCTTGCATACCATAGCCACAGAGAATATACCTAATTTACTCCAAGTTCTGCTTGCCATGCATCACTTGACTGGTGCAGATTATACGAGTAAAGTTGGGACCAAACATGGTGCCATACGAGCTGCCCCAGACAAATTTTTAGAATCATTCGCTCGAGGTAAATATAATATGAATATACTAAACTGATAATTATATCTATACTAATTGATAAATCATAACAATTAAAATATTTCCCAGATGTGTCAGAGACAGGTATGAGAGACTCCATAGAAAAAGCAGAGAAATATCTTGTGCAATGCATAAAGTATAATAGCTCTTGTGCAACATTTGACAACTTGAGGTATTATATGTACAGAAAAGGAGCTTTAGTTTCGGATCTTCCATCCACGAGTGCTTCAATCCGTCTTCAGATTTTAAGAGCCTTCTACGTAACTCAACAGCAAATTCATATTTTAGACCGAAATAGTGGAAAATTAGACCCAGAACTGTTTGGATATACAATCGAAGAAAATTGTTTTATTCCACAGAAAATTGAACTTATTTATCCATCAAACGAAGATTTAGTAACAAACTGTAGCTGTAGAAAATGTTCAAGAAAATCTTGTCGTTGTACTTCTTCTGGGCTGTCTTGTACTATTTACTGTGCGTGTCGTTTTAATGGAAAATGTGAAAATCCTTTTGATAATCATTAATGAAAATGAATATTAAGACGGTAAAACGTGGCTTCATCATTACCACTAAATTGTTTGATTACGATACTATTCATCATTATAAATCAAATACAATAACTTTTCATCCCATATTATGACATTAATGTTTCGAAATCACTCAATCGCGCTATATATAAGACTGCTGCGCCGCGCCGCGCAGTGGGCGCTCTGAGCTTCCTCTCTCGATTTGTTACTAAATTATGCATTTTACGATAATTTTACAAGAGACAAAAGTTACTGCAAATTAGATTTCCTACAACTTTCGATGAGAAAATTTTTCAATCCGACTGCACCGTCTCGAGATATAAGCAAAAAACCATATTTTTTTACATAAAATTGTTAACAACAAAAGATCTTACCAGATTCGAGCCTGGACACAAGAAAAATCGGATTCTCCACATCCAAAAACATAAGGATCACTCATGTGACCGAGGGGAGGAAGAAATTCCTACTCAGACCCCACCAGCGCCCCCGAAAATATAAATAATATAATATATATATAAATATATATATATATATATATATATATATATATATATATATATATATATATATACATACACACACGAAAAAGTCTCAGCGAAGCCCAACAAATTTATATAGTTAGTAACGTATCATAATAACCTTATTATCCAGATTATCAAATCCCTCTCCGTAGAGCCGCGGTGGCTCCGTTGATAAGACTCTCGACTCTCTCCCAATGGGCCTGGGGTTCGAATCCCGGCGTGCACCTCTGATTTTTTCACGTGCACTGAAATTCACACCGCGGCTGTAGGACCAGTTATGATGCATATGCATGAGAAAGGTTCAAAGAAGGCATCAGCAATAATAAAAAAATTATTAGTTCTAGAAATGCACTCGCTTGCTACAGGCTTCTTCAGGAGGGAATTCAATAACAATTATGATTGCTTGTCTGAGCCCTGCTGGTCAGTATTCCATTACAACATTTTGGTCATTTTCTGTTGACATGGAATATTCAGAGTTGGTATATTTTTGTTTTTCCCTATAGTTGCAATGCATATATGCATCACAACTGGGCCTACAGTTTCAGGTGGGTTCCGAACCACCCAGCCGCGGTGTGAATTTCAATGCACGTGAAAAAATCAGAGGTGCACGCCGGGATTCGAACCCCAGACCCTTTGGGAGAGAGTCGAGTCTTATATCCACGGAGCCGCCTATCATTGGCAGAAATTTTAAAATCTCTAATTCTTGCTGGACGTACAGATGAGACGTCGAACTCGACTCAACACGAACAAATTCCTAAATTTCAGAATACTCAAACTAGAATTGGTGAGAGATATTTCGGAACCCCACAAAGAAATAGTAAACTGTAAATGTCTCTATACGAAAACTGCGACCCCAACTAAGGGATAAGAATTAATATCCTGGGAGCATTGGTGCATTGGACTTTGGGGCTGTGGAAATGTAATCTATTCTTGACCTTAACAAACATGAAAGAAACTTTTCTCTTGCAATATTACTTTTCAATAATTTGGGATGGTCCATCAAGCCCAACCAATAAATATTTATCGTTAAAGCTTGTGGCTGTAATGAGTTTAGAAAAAAGTCACGTGTATCTGACTCGCAAGGGAATATTCACCTTAGAATCACTGACGGCTTCCTGAATTTTTAGTGATTTATGGGTCTCATTCTGGACCGGATAGCTCCTGGAAAACAAGAAATTCCACAAAAAAAGTAACAAGAGAAAAAATGAACCACCAATGATCCTGGAGTGAATAGACCCGTCGATCCAACTAGAATTAACAGAGCGAGTAGTGTTTCGTGCGAAAGACAGCGATGCTCTAACTCTCTCTCGCCGCGAATTCACGTTCGAAAGAGATAAGGACGTCTTTTAAAATCACCCTTTCGCACAATATCGGTGCAGATAAGCGCGCGTCGATGGGTTGCTGCAAGCCATTGACGAAAGCGCGCCCCACATGCACGTCTATAATATATATATATATAAGGTAGGTGTACCCAATATGCGCCACCCTTCGTATTTCATATATACGCGCATCTAGAGGATCGCCGCGGCACAGGATCTTGGTGGCAATACTAAATAATGAAGAAAGAAAACATTTTCACCGATCGGGAACCCTTACACCAACTTGTTAGAGCTCGTTTTCTCCATTTTTTCACCAATTTTCATTATCGATCTAATTTTGCTCAGGTAAGTGCGATTTTTTTTAATACCCTTAAACTGGGCCAAAAAAATCGAGCGACATATCATTCGATTCCTTGACATCCCATCTACATCATCCAATTTTTTTTTCATCTTACGCCCTCTTTATCAACCGTTTCAATAGCTCTTCGTTATTTTTATCAAATGTACCCAATATGCGCCACCCCTATTTTCTTGTTCCAGCTGCTACAATCAACCCATTCATGGTAAATATCCGCCAAACAGGGTCGAAAGAAAATTTAGTTCAAGCTCTGGAGCAGGTCAAGAAAGGTGAGATATCGCAGAGGATGGCTTCGACTATATATAAGATATAGTATCGATATACTTCGAACATTTCAACGATATGTCAAACAAAACATATCCGAAAAAAGGAAAATGAGTCGACCATATGCGTTAATGACAGTACAGAACGAAGAATTGTGTAGACGAATTAAACGCTTAGCAGATATTGGCTATCCTATAACGAGAAAAATTTCGAGGTTATGCGTTTATAAGTACTGTCTTATAGGAAAAAACATCAGACAGAATTTTTCTACCATCAAGACAATAGCTGGTCCCCAATGGGCTCGGACATTTTTAAAATTGAACTTCCCCATTTCAGTGTGAGAACATCTCAATTATATTCAAAATTAAACTAAAAAGAAGTTCATTAATTTGAGAGATCAATATTGGAATTAAATGTTCCATAAGATAATTTTGTTGATTCAAAAACAACGTTTTTTCATGAATTTTAACTGAAAACTTGATTTGACTAACTAGGAGACCACTTGGGATGTGGGTCACCAATCTTGACCAAAATTTTTTTGGTGTTTACTTGTGGCAAGAATAGAGTGTATCCAAAGTTTTAGGGTCCAACGCTCCCAAACTTCCAAGATATTAATTTATGTATTTTAGTTAAATACGCTGGTCTCGCCCCAAATGACAATATGTCATCTGAGACGTATTTTCCTCACTGCACTACACTTTCATTGTTCTCACTGAACACTACATCACATTTTATCCTCAAAAACATATAAAAGGAGTAAATAACGTGTATACTCAACAAATCTGACTTCCATGTCTTACTCACATAGAGTGAAACATGAAATATGTGAAAAAAATCAACGCTAATCGACTTTTCATGCTGTGCTTGGACACTGAAGCAATAACAACATGTAAGGTACCTGTACCCAATATGCGCCACCTAAGCGAGAAAGGTCACTACACAGCGTCAAATGAATATTTTCTAACATAATTGGTGTCAAATGAAAGGTATACTCAATATCTACAAAATGAGCTGAGTCTTTTTCAATTTAAACAGTTCTACGCTAAGATACCGCGGTTTTAAAAAAAAAAAAAATTTTCGGGAAAAAATTTTTAGTGTACCCAATATGGCGCCGGCCTGGAAATACTTCTTTTCATCCAATTTGAGCATGAAGCATGTCTGAAATGAATAAAATACAAACAAAAAAGTATATTTCTGATATAATTTTATTGAAAAATACATTTTGTCTTTGATTAAACCATAGTACATAGATTATATGAACTTCTAACAACCTAAATCAAATCAAGTTTTCAGTTAAAATTCATGAAAAACCGTTGTTTTTGAATCAACAACATTAACTTATGCAACATCTAATTCCAATATTAATCTCTCAAATTGATGAACATTCTTTTTAGTGTAATTTTAAATATAATTGAGATGTTCTCACTGAAATGGAAGAGTTCAATTTAAAAAATGTCCGAGCCTATTTGAGACTAGCTATTGTCATGATGGTAGAAAAATTCTGTTTGATGTTTTTTCCTAGACAGTACTTATAAACGCATAACCTCAAGATTTTCCTCGTTATAGGATAGCCAATATCTGCTAAGCGTTTAAGGGGGGATATACAGGTCGAACGAGAAAAAAAACTCATTTTTGAAAATCGTTTTTCAAGGGTAGTTTTTAATCAAATCTATCGAAATCTTTTTGACAGTTATAAGTTGATCCATGTAGTATACAAAAATATTTTTTTTAAATTTTTTCTCACAAAATGGCGGCCGTCAGATAGCGTTGAAAAATTACCTCTATTTTGCTTGTGCCGGCTCTCCTGGTCGCAATTTTGATCGGAAATCAAAAAATAAAAAAAATTTACATTAATTACATTCATAGTTAGTAGATGAATTATCAAAAAAAAATTAAAAAAAAAATTTGCACTTTTGGCGTATCTTTTTCGAAAAACTCAATTTTTTTCAATTTTTTTCCCGCCATTTTCTCACATTTTTCCATATTTAATAATAAAATATTACAATAATTTTTAATTCATCTGATAGGTAATACTATAATAAAGAAACCCTATAAGTTTCAGCTCAATCGGATAATTAGTTTTCGAGTTATCACCGGCATAAACTCCAAAAATGCAGTTTTGAGAAAAACGCGTTGAAAGTTTTAAATTACCGTTAAATCGTACTTACACTTCAATCAGCAATCCCTTGAAAAAAACACTTGGAGTTCGAATTTCGAAGAAAGGGTTTCAGGAGCGTATTCTACGGAAAATTTACTAACTTTTCATGAAAGAAAAAAAAATCGAATTTTTTTGTCGTTCGACCTGTATATCCCCCCTTAATTCGACTACATAATTCTTTGTTCTGTACTGTCGTTAACGCATTTGGTCGACTCATTTTCCTTTTTTCGGATGTGTTTTGTTTGACATATCGTTAAAATGTTCGACGAGGTATCTTATATATAGTCGAAGCCATCCTCTGCGATATCTCACCTTTCTTGACCTGCTCCAGAGCTTGAACTAAATTTTCTTTCGACCCTGTTTGGCGGATATTTACCATGAATGGGTTGATTGTAGCAGCTGGAACAAGAAAATAGGGGTGGCGCATATTGGGTACATTTGATAAAAATAACGAAGAGCTATTGAAACGGTTGATAAAAAGGGCGTAAGATGAAAAAAAAAATTGGATGATGTAGATGGGATGTCAAGGAATCGAACGATATATCGCTCGATTTTTTTGGCCCAGTTTAAGGGTATTAAAAAAATTCGCACTTACCTGAGCGAAATTAGATCGAGAATGAAAATTGGCGAAAAAATGGATAAAACGAGCTGTAACAAGTTGGTATAAGGGTTCCCGACCGGTGAAAATGTTTTCTCTCCTCATTATTTAGAATTTCCGACAAGATTCTGTGTCGCGGCGATGCTCTAGACGCGCGTATATATGAAATACGAAGGGTGGCGCATATTGGGTCCTGGCGCATATTGGGTACACCTACCTTATATAAGCACAAAGACCACAAATGTAGTATCATAAGACAACAATTCAGTGACAGACTTGATTTTTATTCATGGAAACTTCAATTCTGAACATGTGCCGACCAAAATCATACTATAACACACACATATTGTTATTGCTCCAGTATCCAAGCACAGAGTGAAAAGTCGATTAGCGTTGATTTTTTCATATATTTCATGTTTTACTCTATGTGAGTAAGACATGGAAGTCAGATTTGTTGAGTATACACGTTATTTACTCTTTTTATATGTTTTTGAGGATAAAATGTGATGTAGTGTTTAGTGAGAACAATGAAAGTGTAGTGCAGTGAGGGAAATACGTCTCAGATGGCATATGGTCATTTGGGACGAGACCAGCGTTTTTAACTAAAATACATAAATTAATATCTTGGAAGTTTGGGAGCGTTGGACCCTAAAACTTTGGATACAATCTATTCTTGCCACAAGTAAACACCAAAAAAATTTTGGTCAAGATTGGTGACCCACATCCCAAGTGGTCTCCTAGTAAGTTCATATAGTCTATGTAATATGGCTTAATCAAATATAAAATGTATTTTTCAAAAAAATTGTATAAGAAATATACTCTTTTGTTTGTATTTTAGTTATTTTAGATATGCTTCATGCTTCAAACTGGATGAAAAGAAGTATTTTCAGGGTGGCGCCATATTGGGTACACTCAAAATTTTTTCCCGAAATTTTTTTTTTCAAAACGCTGTATCTCAGCGTCAAACTGTTTAAATCAAATGAGATTTAGCTCATTTTGAAGGTATTGAGTAGACCTTTCATTTGACATCAATGACGTTGGAAAATTTCCATTTGACGCGGTGCAGTTAGTGACCTTTCTCGCTTAGGTGGCGCATATTGGGTACAGGTACCTTATAAGCGTAACGCACGCAGGCAAATCGCAAAAGTCCACCTGAGCAAGCATTGTCGCAAGCCGTGTATTAAAGTACTATACGAATAAATTGGTCCCTCGGCCGGTCCGCGGCTAGTATGTATATACGTCGCAAGCCTCTAATCGGCCGGTCGTGTGCCACGAGCCGGTGATTTTCCCTCGCGCTCGCGAGCTGTCGCAATACATATATATACCGATGCACGATTCTCGATTCGCGGCAGCGCGTATACATGCGTATATATACGTATAGGTGCAATTGTACAACGGCGCTCCACATTTTGCAGGGGACTTTCAGGGTCGGGGAGACGTTTGTTGCTCGCGCAGCTCACGCAGTTCGTAGGTCAGCGTTTCCCTCTGCTTTGTCTCCCTCCTTTCGCAATACGCGCCACCGCCAGATCTCCCTCGATTTCCCGGGAAAAATTAACAGCCTGCCGCTGCCGAACTAATCCCATTTTCTTCCCGGCAGCTAAGGTAACTGTACCCAATGTGCCCCCCCCTAAGGGTTTTTCGCGAATTTGACTATGATAGAATCGAATTTTAAAATTCTGTGAATGGCATCTCAAAGCTTAGCTCAATACCTATTAGAAACCATCTTCATAATCATCATTCGACTACTTTAACCTATCGAAAATCGCAATTTAAAAAAAAAACGCAAAAAGGCTAAATGCACAAAACGTGTACCCAATTTGGCACAATTTTTTAATCATTAGCTACAGCCTATATAGGCCTACAGGGACGATCCAATTGGCATTGAAATAAACTCTCAATTATGTTCCCAGTGATATTTATACAAAATTTTTAACATACAACTCAAAAATACGCGTCGAAATCATCGTAATATGTCTATACAAATATTCAATGATTTCACTCAATCTTCCCATTTAAAAACGCGTAGAGGGGCACATTGGGTACACTTTTTTTTTATGCGAAAAACAGCAATTTGAGTAGGATAAAAAATAATTTTAGGAAAACTGATGAGACCAATCGAAAGCTGAGATGTTTTTACACAAAAAAGGGTAATGACACTTTGAGAGATAAAAATTATTGACACCTGATTTTTGAGGTTGAGTGTGAAAAGTGAAATAAGAAAATGGTGAAAAAATGAGTAAGTGAAAGTTCAAAGTGTTGTAGGAGAGTGGTTTTAAGGGCTAAATGGGCGGGGAATATACCGAAAATTTTCTTTTAATTCCCCCAACATAACCCAAGAGCGACTGATGCTCAGAGAGCACCGGAAATACGAAATCTGACGATTGTGCCAAATTGGGTACAGTGCCAAATTGGGTACAGTTACCTTATATTGAATAATCGCCCGATTGAGCGTATTGAGCGGATCGGCCTCTATAAATTTTACCGGCTATCGCGATCGTATACGGCGTGTATAAATATATAACACATGCTCGGGCCCCGCGAAATAATATATGAATTATGCACTGCATGCGCGCGCGAGCCGCCAGTATTTCCTCACCGCGCCACTGCACCGTGGCTTTTGTAATCGACACTGCAGGCGGCCGCTCGCTCTCGTCAGTTTAACGACGAATTAGCGAGAGACTCGCGAGCATTGTGATTTGCCCTGGTGCCGCACATACCGATATTGCAGCCTCGCGCGGATACACGTTACATTGTCGTATAAACTGCGCGTTGCCAAATCATCGCAGTTGATTACACTGACGAAAGAATACAGGCAAATCTAGTAGATTGTAGATTGCAAGAAATATAAAATTTTGGTGAATTCCAATGTATGGGACAAGTATGGGAGTTGTTACAGTATGTTTCTTTCATTTTTAAGAATTTTTCGATTTTATGATTATTCCCAAATGACTAAATTTTAAGGGACGAATGGTAGACGCTAGTAAAGTTACTGGATAAGACCGCAGTAATACAGATCAGAAGTTGACGAAAAAGTCAAAAAACTTGAAATTTCCGAAAATAAGTTCTACGTAAATTGTTTTATATCCAATTGCTATTATCAACAAATTTTTTCAAGAAAAAAAAACAAAACGTTGACCTGCTGAGTTGACGTAAAACCGCTCATATGTTTAACAATAATATAGTAATTTTAAAACTCATATATAATATAACTTACTATATTTTTCCACCTATTCAAACTACTTTTTTTTTCTCATAATGGAAAAAATAATTAGAGCTAACGTTTATATCGAAGGTATCATTCAGCCAGCAGACCTTTGGATGAAGATACCACACGAAGATGCGCCTCTGTTGTCTTCGTAAAAACAGCTAAGAACGAGTAAAACGACGCGTTCTCTGTTGAGTATACAAACGTATGGCAACGGAATAATAAAAAGAATTGTCTATGGCTCGTAAAAGCATATTCATTATTGGGAAGTTAACGTGTACTCTTGAAATATCCTGCGAGATACTACAAACGGTCTAGCCCGCTTATTGAGAAATCAAACGATCCGAATCATTGTTCGCCTCACGGAGACGAGCGAACTCGAGCCGAAAGAGAGACATGCCAGTTGCGCAAGTTCAAAAACAGCAACAGCAGCATCGAAGCTATTCCGTCATAGAGCGAGAAAAAAACCAAGACCGAGGATAGGCAGCAGCAGCAGCACGAGTCTAAAATAACAGAGAGAGAGAGAGAGAGAGAGAGAGAGAGAGAGAGAGAGACGCGCGTCCCACGTGCGCCGGTGCAACGTGCCTCGGGTTCACGGCCTGCTCGTGACATAACACCGCTAATAGCCGCCAACTGCATCGCTCACATGTATACGCGCGGTCGCCGAGGTTTTTCTTGCCTAATTGATAATTGGCGCGCTCGCGTGCGCGCGGATTTCGCAAATTGCACCCTCGTTCGTGTGCGCGCCTATTTACACAACCAGCCGCACGCGATCGTCAACCCGATTTTCGATTCATTCACCGTTCACGAATTATATCAATTTGATATATATCGACCGATCCGAACGGTTCAGTCCGAAAATTTAACACATTTTATAGGTTCCGGCTCTTGAGAATCGCCACCGCGGTGCGTTGATTCACTGTGACACAAATTGGTATCGACATTACACTGCGAAGCATTAGTGAAAACCCCGGCGCCAGTGTATTGCGTTATGGAAATGAGCGTATCCAAAGAGTTTTTATTCGGAATTTCCGACTTGCATCACGATAATCGATAATTCACTGGTAAGCTTACAGGGAATACTCACCCAGTAAAGCATCAATGGAATTAGTCGACCACTGAATTACAGTGAATTGTCACTGAAACAAGTGTCGAGAGTGATTAGCGTAAGTATATTCAATTGTCAATACGTTTTCGGTAATGTGATGTTTTTTGATTCCGTTTTGAGATTGAGTATTGGCGGCCGCGGCAGTTGTTTTCAACGAGCGGAGCTGTATACTAGTGTGGTACTCTTACGTATGGAATAACAAGTTTGCAGATGAATGGCTAAGCAAATATTCAATGTCAGTCGACGCGATTATGCATACGACCTACGTACATCTAGCGGTTTGTATTAGAGTTTAGCTGAATAACATTCAATCCTTTGTATCATTAAAAAAAAAAACTCTGCTCACAAATTATGCAGTTTGTTTCTTCATAATTCAAGTTCAAACGTCACTCCATTATATAAATAAAAAAATATACAAGTTGTTTCCTTACTCTGAATCTTGAACAGACAAGTTTGAGACCCTTTGTGCTCCAAAAAACTGTTATTGATCTGTTTTCTCATAAAATTCGACTATCGCTCTTCAAGCTGTGTCATTTGCGGAATCAGTTAGCAAAATCCAATCGATCGTTCGTGAAATTTGACCGTCTGGTTGTCGGCGAAGTATCAGGTATTGTTGGTTGATTACACGAATGGCAGGAAGATGGCCTGAGAACAGGTGCGTGGCGCGCTACGCAAGCGAAAAAGTTTATACTCCATCATTAATTGTGCAGAAGCTCGTAAAGGACTCTGCGGGCTCTGCACGAGGTATAGAGACGCATAAAAAAGCTATGGTGGTTTTGAAAGCGAGCGCCGCAAGAGCTGAAGAGAGCAAATCCTAAATCATTTGTTTAGTTGTAATTTTGCACACTCGAGCAATTTTTCTCACGCTTACAAAACGTGCAGCCCAATTAGCCGGGAGGTGGCGCGTTGAAAATTATCATGCGCGCACGCGTGCGCAGGCCAAACGCGGAGCCCGGCCATTCCGATATTGCGAAAGTTAATTAGCAGTGTTTATCCGGCCGGCATCTCGGATCGCATACATGCATACGTACAACAAGCCGGCCGAGCTGTTCATTCGAATAAAAGAAATCATTTCACGTTCGATTTTGATGGGAATTTTGAGAAACGAAACGATTCGTCCAGCTCACGAATGTCTATCCTGCATACTACGCGCGAGTGACCAGCGTTGAGTTCGAGCTAAAAATCGCAACTCGGCAAAAACTGACTCAACAATGTGATACAACGATGTTCCTCTTAGTTCCTCAAACGATTGCCTCAACGGAAGACGACGATTGTCCCGGGCGAAGGTGATGTCGCACGCGCGCACGTGTGAAACGTGCCGCGAAGACACATGCACTTGGCGAGCGCGTGCGCGCGACGCGATATGCCTCGCGTACAGGTCTCGTGCCCCAGTGAGTCGCCAGACCACCCAACGATTCACGTTTATCCAACGAAGATCGATAATTTCATGCTCGCGCGATGCTCAGCTCCTGCGATAATACGTTGAACGAGTCACACGAGACACTCGCTCAGCAGCTTTAGGAGTTCGAACTGAATGAAATAGGATTGATCTCGTGCGAGCTTTTGCAGTCGGTCAGACTCGAGAAAATTGAATTTTGGTTCGAGGAGAAACACCGCTGCCTACTTAGCAGTATGCAGGTTCTGTGAATTCAAATTTTACAGAGACTCAAGTTGAATTGTTGGGGGGGGGGGATTCTAGTAGTTTTTTTTTCACGACGTTAGCAACCTTCATTAACAAAAATCCATTATAGCAACGCTTGGTACAGGGATGTCAACAGCGGCTGTTATATAAAAAAGGTTGAAGCTCATCCGTCTTTTGACGTTAAAAGTTATGAAATAGACTTCGAACTGTCTTTTCCATCCCCGTAATAATTGTTACTAGAGATGTAAAATATCAGTTGTTATGGAAAATAAGCATTTATATCAACGCTTACTAGGAATTTGTTGTTGTGATCGAGCATCTTCAAAGCATCCAAAGACAATATTTCATTCGTCTTATAATTTGCATTTAGGCTTTAGATTCTTCAAATAGTTATATTAAACTTTTTATATGTTACTGTAATTTTACTTATGACAATAATCTTTGTTTCAAAGGATAAAGATTCAAGAAGCCAAGCAGAGTATATGTATAGTGACATTTCATTGGACAAATCAAGCCTCACCAAGTCTAAGTGATGTACGGTATAGGTGTGCTTAAACATTTTCCGTACAGTCCATCGAATAACAAAATTATATCTTATTCTTAGCACAGCTTGTATAAATTTAGCTATTTTCAATTGATTATTAATTGGAAATCTCTGTTTACAGATGATGTTCAATCGCTTTTCCAATATAAAATGAAATATTAATATTGACACGACAAGTTGGTGTAGAATCACACACATGCACTCTGTCCGTAACCAAAAAAGGCCATTAGTTTTCTCATCCAACCCCTCATTATTTAGGTGCGAAAAACTATATACAGCATCATCCTTCGTTGTCGAGTGTTACTTTATTCCACTGTTATTCGTCTCTTATCTAATCTATCAACTCGATCAACTCGATCTCGAACACATATAAAAGTAGGTTTATCTTGGCTAATTAGCTGCGAGCGAGCGTCTTGAAAGTGACCGTTCGTCAGCGTCGACGTTGTCGCGTAAGCCCGAGATGTGCCACGTGATCCTTATATAAGGTTCACTGCTACCACGTGAAGATGCGTAAAAAATCAGTTGCGTGGACACGTGAAAATCGCCGAGTTTCATACCAGAACTGTGTAAAAATATAATCACGCGAAAAAGGCGTGGACTGCACGGCGGTTGATGCTTGATCACATAATAAAAAATGGCGTGTCGGGTCACGAGCGACGTGGACGACTGAATGCTAATGAGACGTGATTGATTGTGCCCGAGATCGGACACAATGTTGCGCTCGGGCGAATCAACCTTTTTTCAAACTCCCTGACAGTTGCAGGCTTTGAGATAACAACCTCAGTGGAGTGTGATATTCAATGCGCGAAAAGAGTTTTTTGTTCCGTGATGTATTGGAATCTGACATTGAAGTATAATATGACAAAAGTTGATACTCGGATGAGCGAAACTTTGTTTTGCGTTCGTTTTCGGTTCTGCACCGCGTATCTTACCACGTTATCTAGACGTCAGTTGCCAAACGATTCAAGAGAATTACTTACAGAAATGTCTAGTATACTAGGTAGAATTGAAGTTGATGAATTTTAATGTAGGGAAGATTGAACGAGAAGCCAAAAGAATATATCAATTTTCAAGTGGATTTATTGTTGGGGTTTGGGATATCCAAATTTGTTTGCTTCTTGGAACATAACCACAAGAGAGTCCAGTACTTCCTGTCCGTTAGGAATAATTTGATTTGCAGGAAGGAGGAATCCATATCGCCCGGTGTCTCTCAATTCGTAAAGGAAGGTTACTGGCAGCTTCAACTTAGCTTTTACCCAGTCCAGCGAGCTTCCCGTAGCGATATCTAAAATGATGTTTGCTCGAATTAGTTTCACTGTTGTTGTTATGTACTAACTGCTACAGTAACTATTTCGTATTATTAGGTTTAACCACTTAGAACACGGAAAAATGTGATATAGGAACTTCAGTTTTTTCCATCCTTCAAGTATTTCAGTTCTTTTATCGTGAGCATACAGTCAACTAAGATACTTACAAATAGTTTCAGCAATGTTTCCGGTAGTGTATTTTGTACCGTATCTCTGAGCGAGAGCATCGATAACTTTGAGTCCCATGGTTAGCTGGAAAAATAGATAGTAACAATTATTTGAACGCTACAGTTACATGAAATTCCCATGACAAAAGAAAACTTACCTCTTCATAGTAATTGTCAAGATGCTGTTTGGTGTGACCATAAGGGAAAACAAGCCACTGCGAGAAACTGTGGAAAGCAACGTATCCGAACAACTTGTCCTTGATGGAGATCAAATAGTCAGACATCGTTTTGGTTTCAACTTCTGAAAAAGCCTTGCTGCCAGCATAAGTGGGCAAGCACGGGATGCGACTCGAGCCGCCCTCTGAAAATAACAACAGTCTGTTATTAGCACGCTTAACATGACAATCATTCGGTGCATAAAACAAGAATTACCCCTCCATTTGTAGTCCCAATTGCGGTTGGCATCGACTCCTTTGCAAAAAAGTCCAGCCTTTGATCGAGTCTTGCGCCAAAGACGGTTCTACAAAACGTTGGATCAGTTATCATATCCCTTCGGAGTAAAGCCAGATGAAAATAATAAATAAAGTAATTATAATTGCTCACAGAACTGTGCGAATAAGCGTAACCATCGGGGTTGAAGCTCGGGAACATGTACCAGTCATAAGCTTCGGCGAGCTTGCGAACGTTGACGTCTCCGCTTATGAGAAATTCGTTGAGCAGGTAGGTAACAGTTGCCGGGGAGATCCATTCGCGAGCGTGCATCCCACCTTCGATGAATATTCCAGGTTTGTCTTGACCGAAACTCAATTTTACACCTTTGATTTCTCGACCTTCGTATGTTTTCCCTCCGACGACTACCTCAACCTTGCCTGGATACTTTTCAGCCAGCGAATCCATCCAGCTGTAGATTTCATCGAGGGTGTGATAACGTGTGAAGTTGAAGTCGCCCAGCTTCACCATTGGCCTTGGGTTTTCTTGGTTGATCAAAGCTTGCACGTTCTCAATGAAAACACTATATCTTATGTCGTTCGAGTTCATAAGATCGGCAAACTCGCCTAAATGGGCAGGGGGGACCATAAGGTCTGCAGGCTGAAATACTCCACTGACTTCCGTCCAGAATTCATACTATGATATAGAAGAAAATCGATTAAATTAAACTCGTTCTTTAGAGCTATGAAGAATTAATTGACAACAAATATTATGGATCGCATCTATTCTCACCCCGCTGTTCAGGTTCTCAATTTCTTTCAAAACTTCCAATTGCTCTTCAGAATTAGGGATTATCCGGAAGACCTTGTAATTTTCGAATGTGGATTTTTCAGCTGAGGTGAAAGCCACAAAGGCAACAAATAGAATTGTGCCCCACATTTTCTGGAAAAATAATTCTTACATCATTTATCAAGGTAGATGAGTGAAACATTGATCAATATTTGGCTTAGAATGGTACTCACCTGAGGGGGACAATTGATATTGTGAGGAGAAAAACCGCGTGCAACCTATATTTATCCTATTCGTTCCAACCCTACCTTCACGTATTCGATATCCAGATAAAATATCAACTAGATTGATAATACGTATCAAGAGTCTCGGATTATCTTTGCATTAAATTTGTAAAGCATTTTTGATAAATCACACGCTAATAAGATTACATTAATGATCAATTCTGCCATGATAAAATCATTTCCTCAAATCCCAATGATACTAGCTATTATTGTTCAATCATCCTTGAATGGAGTGAAGGATAAACATTCATTTGGGGGCTATTCACTCTAGAATCATTGGTATTTTGTTTTTTAAATTTTAGTATCTTTCGGGAGTGCATAAATAATAGTGGGAGTAATCTGGAGTATACAAAGTAAAAAAACCGCTGCCAAGTGCCTTAGCAGTATGCTTTCTCAAAGAGGCTTCAATATCACCGACAAACGCTTCCCAAACCTAGGGCGGTGAACAACGGTTGTTAAGGAGCTAATTGGGAAGATTTTGTGTCCTTTGCCGTCGAAAATGATGGAAATGGGTCATAAATTAATGATTTCCAACCTTCGTAACTGTTGCTAGGGAGGTAAACAACCGTTGCTATGGAGCAAATACAACAATTCAGTGTCCTTGGCCATCGAGTGTGACTTAAAACTGATTTTCCGGCTTGCCCCAATGAGCACTCATAAGGATTTGTGAGAAAACACGTTAGGAACGGTTGCTAGCGAAATAACCAACGGATTTTGCTGAAAATTTAACTCGGACTAGATCTTGTCACAACTAACCGGTGTGCAAAATTTCAAGATGATCGGACCATTCCTTCGAGAGTTATCGTGGACGAAAAAAAAACGGGACGCACACACACACACACACACACATACATACATACACACACACACATACATACATACAGACACTTTTGAATTTCCATGTTTTTCGACCCGTAGATCACGAAAATCGAGGTCCCGAGGTCTGATTCGTAGGGTCGATTTTTGCCCCATTACAAAGCTTTCTCTTTGAGAAAGCAAAATAGTCCCATGTTATCTATTGATCAAATCTAGCTGGAAGTTTTACCTGTTATACCAAATGCACCAAAAGGCTTTACTCCAGCATGATGCCAAAACAATTACGAAAAAAAAATTGAAAAATATCACCAATGATTTTGGGGTGAACAGCCCATCGCATTTTGCATTCTTATTATTATTCCAATATTCACTGGTGAGAGCGCAGAATTGAAACAATAAATTTGAACTTTAATTGAGCTTAATCGGTCAAGTCAAGCAAGTGATTTGCAAGTAATCTTTCATTCTTATTACCGATAAATCAATCATACTTATTCATTGCAACTGATACTCTGTCTTATAGATTTAAAATGTGAGATATTCTGGGTGAGAATACAGTTTAAATAAAGTGAGATATGAATACAAAAATACCAGGTCAGTTTATCAAAAAAAAATTGATCAGCACATTTCTTGATTTGTTTTATACGTACAATATCATGAGGTTAACTGAACTTATGTAAAAGACATTATTTTTTTAAAAAAATTTTTTTAAATTCATTAGCTACATGTGCTTCTTGAGATGAGAATATTTCGAGCCCTTTGGAATTTTCTTTCGGACTTGAGAATAATTATTTTATTTCACCTAGTTTTAATTTAGTATCTACACCGGAGGGTTTTGGATAACCAAGCTTTGAGGCTTCACTGAAGATAGTGAGGATAGAATCGAGAACTTCTTGTCCATTAGGAATGATTTGATCTGCAGGGAGGAGGAAACCATAATTACCCCTGTCTCTCAATTCATACTCAAATGTGATCGGCAATTTCAATGTTGATTTAACCCAATCGATCGAACTTCCAGAAGCAAGATCTATGGATAAAGTACAGTGTGACATGTATTTTTTAGATCCATTTTGAAAGAAATCAAATATAACGATTTTCTAAGGAGGTAAACTTACAAATGGCTTCAGCAATATTTCCAGTTACGTATTTGGTTCCATACCGTTTAGCGAGAGATTCTACAGCTTTTAAACCTATAGACATCTGAAAAATAATAAATTCATATTTGATTCGATGATACTTGAAATGAACTATACAAAATACATGAATCTTACCTCATCGTCATAGTTGTCGAGATGATCTCTCGTGTGACCATAAGGGAACATGAGAAGCTGAGAATAACTATGAAAAGCGATGTAAGCAAATAATTTGTCTGCAATCAACTTTATGTATTCGGACATAGTTCGAGTTTCTATTTCGGAAAAAGGTTTTGAACCAGCATATGTTTCAGAACATGGGTCACTACTGGCTCCAACGCCTGTTTAGAAGAAAAGAAAAGTGTTACATGCCTATCAATTTTTATTATCCCATAGGTTAACGTCTTACTCATCCATTCATGATCCCAGTTTCGATTACCATCGACACCTCTGCAGCTTGAATTTCTAGACATCGTTTTGCGCCAGAGTCGGTTCTAGAATTGTACAATTTTCAATGTGCCAATTGATTTAAAACAAGTTTCTCTTACGAAATAGTCAATGGTTCTTTTATGATATAGTTTTGTTTGATACCAAATGGTTCTCATAAGCATGAAAATGTTGTATCTCTCCACTCATACATCTTGAAATTCTGTTATTAAAAGTGACAAGTAATTTAATTTGAGACTCACACTGGTGTGCGTATAGACATATCCATCCGGATTAAAACTGGGGAATATATACCAGTCGTAAGTTTCGGCAAGATTTCGAACTTGCGAGTCTTGACTCGTGAGAAATTGATCGAGCAAGTAAGTTACAGTGGCTGGGGAGATCCACTCACGAGCGTGGATGCCACCTTCAATGAAGACCCCTGGTCTATTCTTGCCAAAGCTCAATTTCACTCCTTTGATTTGACGACCCTCGTAAGATTTTCCACCAACTATCACTTTGATTTTGTCAGGATATTTTTGGGCCATCAAGTTGAACCAGTCGTGAATTTCATCAAGGGTATGGTAACGTTTAAAACTGAAGCCATCCTCTAGAGTTCTTGGATTCTCTTGGTCAATCAAACTTTGCACGTCTTTTATGAGAAGCTCGTACCTCAGATCACTCGAGTTCATAAGCTTGGTGAATTTATCTAGCTGGTAAGGTGCGACCATTAGGTCTACTGGTTGGAAAATCAGGCTGGGCTCAGTCCAGTAATCGTACTATAAATCATTGAATTAATCACAGGTTCTTATAGTTTACATACAGTCATGGTGATTTACCAAATCGAAGATGCTGTATAAATGTGTATTGTTGATATTTACATAAAGTAAAGTGCAATCCAATTGATTTTTACTTACAACATTGCCAAGTTTTCCCAATTTCTTCAAGATCTCCAGCTGATCATTATTGTAAGGTATAATTCGGAAGATCTTAAAATTATTGAATGTTACTTTTTCTGACAAAACCAGAGCTACCGTTACAACAAAAATAACTTTCCCCAACATTTCGCCCGAAAGAGAGTATTCAAGGAAAATGATGGATATCAAATCAGACAGACGAATGTTGATTTGGTGAGTTGAAAAGCTCGAGTAAATCTTGTATTTATCTGAGTTATCCCTTCTCTGATATTTACTTATTCCTAATCTTATACTTCAACTTTAGATATCAATAAAATGACGTCCGTGTCTGTTCATAGAAGATTAGAGCAGAATGAGCATTGATTGAGGTTTATTTTTTCAAATAGTGAATAGTGATAGTCAACCGAAAATACATTTTTTCATTCAATATCAACCAAATATTTTCTATGCATCTATTACCATAGCATATACACTCGATTTTTTAAAATATTAAATTTGAGTTACAAAACTAAATACATAGCGAATTTCTTTTCTTATCTTATTATTGAATACAGCATATTATATAATTTGATAAAACTTATAAATATTAACGTGTTAGTACCTGTAACGTTGATGTTAACTTTCTTGCTCTGGAAAAGATAAGTAGTTTCGCTCGAAATATCACTGATTCATCAAAGATGCTATCAGCATGTTGTATTAAAAAAATTCTATATTGAAAAAATCGAATATTATCAATATGGAAACAGATACAGTACATCATTATTTCTTTATAATAACTTTGTATATACGAGAACTAGCCAGAATCACTCACTCGCTATCGCTCGCTCGTGTCTTTCATTTGCTCTATCAAGAATAAAGAAAAATAATGAAATTTTTATTCGAATTATTGGTGAGTAATTCAAAGTATCTACGGACGCTTTTACATCAACATGTATCTCACCTCTAGGCTATCAAAAATAAGGTCCCGATGTCTGATTTGAGATGTCAATTTTTACCTCATTCCAAAGCTTTGTCTTTGAGGAAGTAAAATGACATAATCAGAAATAGATTTTGTTATGATCATGAATTTTCGTCAAACCTCGAGAAATATCAATGGAAATAAATATAATTTCTACTATATTGCATCTTATTACTATATTGCAACTTAATAACTTTCGCCATGAAAACATGCAAATTTCTCATAAAATTAAAGCCCACGCATCGACATTTTTCCATTTTTCACGATGGAAACGGGGAGCGCTCAATCAGCTATATCTATTCGTCAGATCAGAATTTCCGTCACGACGCTGATTCGTAGATTTTTTAACGATTTATGTTGCTCAACTTGCTAAAAGTCAGTTTTTACATATTTCTCGGACACGCATCGATTTTTCCAAAATTCTGTCGAACATACCCGACATTTCACCAAATCAAAATCTCACGTATTTATCTGAAAGCATAAAAATCGCAAAGTGAACCACCAATTTATATAGAATAAAGCAATAAAGTAAATAACCAATTTATTTAACCACAAATTCATATAGAATACGCCCACGCACCAATATTTCAAAATGTTTCAACATGAATTATGGAAGCGCTCAAGCTCCTCTATCGATCTGCTCGAACAAATTTTCCACACACACCACAACTTGAATTTTTCAAATTTTTTTTTCTATGGAAATGAAGTCCTTGTTCCCACCTTCCGATCCGCAATACAAAAGATACTTCAAAACTGTATAATTTTAGTTTTGCATCATCAAGAAAATTGACGAAAATTTTTTTTTTCACCACACCATTTTCGTTCACATAGAATACGCCCACGCATCAATATTTTCAAATTTTTCAATATGAATTATGGAAGCGCTCAAGCTCCTCTATCGATCTGCTCGAACGAATTTTCGAAAAATCAACCCTTTGTACGTTTTTAAAGGGGGTCCCACCCGGACATCGGTAAAAAAATATTTTTAAATTGTCCATACGCCCACCACAAATTGAATTTTTCAAAATTTTTCTTCTATGTAAATGTAGTCCTCGATCCCACCTTCCAATCCGCAATACTGAAGATACCTCGAAACTGTATAATTTTGGTTTTGCATCATCAAGAAAATTGACGAAAATTTTTTTTTTCACCACACCATTTTCGTTCAAATAGAATACGCCCACGCATCAATATTTTCAAATTTTTCAATATGAATTATGGAAGCGCTCAAGCTCCTCTATCGATCTGCTCGAACGAATTTTCGAAAAATCAACCCTTTGTACGATTTTAAAGGGGGGTCCCACCCGGACATCGGTAAAAAATTTTTAAATTGTCCATACGCCCACCGCAACTTGAATTTTTCAAAATTTTTTTTCTATGTAAATGTAGCTCTCAATCTCACCTTTCGATCCGTCATACTGAATGTACATCGAAACTGTATAATTTTGGTTTTGCATCAGCAAGAAAAATTGATGAAAATTTTTTTTTTCACCACACCATTTTCGTTCACATAGAATACGCCCACGCATCAATATTATCAAATTTTTCAATATGAATTATGGAAGCGCTCAGGCTCCTCTATCGATCTGCTTGAACGAATTTTCGAAAAATCAACCCTTTGTACGTTTTTGAAGGGGGGTCCCACCCGGACATCGGTAAAAAATTTTTTAAATTGTCCATACGCCCACCGCAACTTGAATTTTTCAAAATTTTTTTTCTAAGTCAATGTAGCCCTCGATCCCACCTTTCGATCCGTCATACTGAATGTACCTCGAAACTGTATAATTTTGGTTTTGCATCAGCAAGAAAAATTGATGAAAATTTTTTTTTTCATCACACCATTTTCGTTCACATAGAATACGCCCACGCATCAATATTTTCAAATTTTTCAATATGAATTATGGAAGCGCTCAGGCTCCTCTATCGATCTGCTTGAACGAATTTTCGAAAAATCAACCCTTTGTACGTTTTTGAAGGGGGGTCCCACCCGGACATCGGTAAAAAATTTTTTAAATTGTCCATACGTCCACCGCAACTTGAATTTTCCAAAATTTTTTTTTTAAGTGAATGTAGCCCTCGATCCCACCTTTCGATCCGTCATACTGAATGTACCTCGAAACTGTATAATTTTGGTTTTGCATCAGCAAGAAAAATTGATGAAAATTTTTTTTTTCACCACACCATTTTCGTTCACATAGAATACGCCCACGCATCAATATTATCAAATTTTTCAATATGAATTATGGAAGCGCTCAGGCTCCTCTATCGATCTGCTTGAACGAATTTTCGAAAAATCAACCCTTTGTACGTTTTTGAAGGGGGGTCCCACCCGGACATCGGTAAAAAATTTTTTAAATTGTCCATACGCCCACCGCAACTTGAATTTTTCAAAATTTTTTTTTTATGTAAATGTAGCCCTCGATCCCACCTTTCGATCCGTCATACTGAATGTACCTCGAAACTGTCATATCATTGTTTCCGAGAGCAAGAAAGGTGGACTAGGAAAATGTACGGATCCATCTTATTATTATGTAGATGTAGATTTTCACAAGGATAAGTGAGGTTGCACTGCGAAATATTTTCATAAACACTTTAATTTCTTCTGCAGGTTCAACATATTATTCAACATATTCAAGATACAAATGGCTTAAAATACTTTTAATTTCTGAATACTAAATGTTTTTAGTAATTTGATGTTTTGAGTAACCGTATTTTGAAGCTTCATTGAATATTGCTATCAAAGAATCGAGAACTTCTTGTCCTGTTGGTATAATTTGATTTGCCGGAAGGAGGAAACCATAATTTCCTTGATCCCTCAACTCGTAAATGAATGTTACTGGTAATTTCAAATTCGCTTTCACCCAGTCGATTGAAGAACCAGAAGCAGGATCTGCATTCACAAATGAAGTTTCATAGTTGTAACTTTTTAATATCAAATCTATTTAGAAAAAATACTTGAAGTTCAATACTCACAAGCTGTTTCTGCAATATTTCCAATTTTGTACGTCGTTCCGTAGCGACGTGAAAGAGCATTAGCTCCTTTATTAGCCATACATAACTGAGGAAAATACCCGTAAGAAAGAGATGATACACTTTATTTATCTAAAATAATAAAAAACTAAGTACTTAATAGTACAAATTGCACAACCCGCGTAAAAAAAGATATGATCTCAAATTGATGTGTATTAAATACGACACTTTTTAATACTTTTTGAGACGAGAAAAACATCACATGAAAGTATGAGACGAGATGAAATCATTTTGAGACATTAATTTTTTCTACTTTTAAGACAATTTTTCAGATATTCCAAGATCAATTTGAGGTCTCAAAAATATCATAAATAGATCTTATCGAATACAAAATCTTCATTCATCCCATTTTTTCTCTGCGATCTTTTGCTTTATCTGGGAAGAGCATTCCGGACAATACCCAGGTCGTAGGGGGTCCGGCGAAGATGTACGGAGGGTGCACTTTTGGAATGATTGAAATTTAAGGATCTGACCCTGGGCCCATACAGATCAATTTGAGATTACTTCAAGATCAACTTTTTTTTACGCAGGAACTAATAATAATAGTTAAATATTATCAAAAAATAGTACAGGTTTACTATTTTACTATTTTTATGAGTTGTGCAATTTGTAATAGTAGTGTTTTACTATTTTCGATTAAGAGTGTACGTTTATGATACGCAGTTTCGCTGTTCTTACTGATTGATCATAGTTGTCGAGATGTATTTGAGTATAACCGTATGGAAACATAAGTAGCTGGCGATAGCTGTGAAAATCAATGTAGGCAAATAATCCGTTTCCAAGAGACTTTATATAGTTGGACAATGTTCTTGTTTCTATCTCGGAAAATGGGCTCGAACCAGCATATACTTCAGAACGTGGGTCAGCACCAGTCCCACCACTAGCTGGAAAGAAAATAAATATTTGTCTCTGATCAATTGTTATAAATTTAAAAAATTCATGAGACCCTTAGAACGTACTCATCCACTGAGAATCCCAATTACGGTTTGCATCAACTCCTGTAGTTATCGGCGAAGTTTTGGATAATGTTTTACGCCACAATCGATTCTGAAAATTATATTCTATAAATCAAATATCGTTTCATAGAAAACTAATAAAACATCTTTTGGTCGTTAATGGTGATCCAGAAACTTACATAAAAGTGAGTATATTCATAACCATCGGGATTGAATACTGGGAACATGTACCAAGTGTAAGCTTCGGCAAGTTTACGCACGTCTGGCTCTTCACTCATGAGCAATTCATTGAGCAGGTAAGTAACAGTTGCAGTAGAGATCCATTCTCGTGGGTGGATGCCTCCTTCTAGAAACACCCCGGGCTTGTTTTTACCAAAGCTCAGCTTTACTCCTTTGATATCCCGACCTTGATAAGTTCTGCCTCCGACGACAACCTTGATATTGTCAGGATATTGAAGTGCCAAAGTATCAAACCAGTTATAAATTTCGCCAAGGGTAGAGTAGTCTGAGAAACTAAAAGTATTGTCACGTTTTTTCCTGTCTCGATTCTCTTGGTCAATCAAATCTTGCACATTTTCTATCAAAACTGAGTGCGTGATATTATTTGCGTTCATAAGCTCATTGAATTTGTCAGTTTGTTCAGGTGGAACCATTAAATCGGCCGGTTGGGAGACGGCATCAGGATGAATCCAATATTCATACTGAAAAATAAATTATCAGTTGGAATTTTCTACTTTGAAACAATGGACAATTTTACAGATCCATATTAGACCACTAGGTACATTGAGAAAAATAACATTCTATCTTATCTTAAAGTAGCTTTTTTACTCGTTAAGCTGAAACAGTTTCAAGAAATGGCGGAAACTCCGTATTCATGTTATTCCAATATTTCACTGATTAAGAAGAAATATGGTTCTATTTGAGGGATGGTGATTTATATAAAATTCTACATACTCCCTATTTCATCCTTGAATATCAATTTTTATATCCAATATAATGTTTAACAATTAAGGAGTGAATAACTCACATGAGCTAGTTATTTTAATATAATCAATAGCTAAGTTAAAGCTTCAGAAATTGATATGGAGTTGAGTGAAAGCTGGAATGGCTTTCTCATCTAGAATGTTAAATCGTCTTCAGTTTTCTAAGGGAATTGTTGATGGGATGGGATGGGAACGAATGTTGATTAAACCTAAAATTATTCAGTGTAGTATTTACTTACTCCATTTTGCCAGTCATGCAGATTTTTGAGAATTTTCAGTTGTTCATCTGTATTAGGAATAATCCTAAAAACTGTATGATTATGGTAAGAAACTATGTTTATCCTTTCAGTTTCCAGTGTTCTATTCGTTATTATCACTGGTTGATGCTCTAGTTTCGCTGATGGTATGAACGAAAAAGTTATGATGAATTTAATTGAATAGATGAAAACGCGTTGGTCCATTTTTCCCGAATAATCTGCAAGCAATCAGAGATAAATCAAGAAAGTTAAAACTACTGTTGTCTATACTTACTGATTTTGAAATCTTTTTTATAATGGCTACATTGAAACGTTTGAATCCTCAAAATAGTATATTCCTTATCGAAAGAACATGTGTTCGACCGATTTTAAATGAATACTCTGCACTGTCTGAGACATTTACTCGAGATTTTATAGTTTTCTTTCAGTCAATATTTGAAGATTTGATTGTACATCGGACTTTAGGCTCTTGGAATATTCGATCACTACACTCAAAATAATTTAAACTTTAAAAAAACTTCCTCTAGAACCATGGTCTTGATCTTACATACATCAATTTAGCGAGAAAAGAAATTTCCCTGTTATAACGACAAGCAAAGTTTTCTCCAACAACCAAGATTATATTTTTCCGAGGGTACACAAACTGAAAATCCAACATTTATTAGTTCAGTATTAATGCTAAAAAATCACCGTTCCCTGATAAAATTGGTTTTGTCATCTCGCTTCTGCCTAAAAATGAAAGAGAAAAATACCACTATCGAATATTAAAATTGCGAGTGCTCTTACAACATTATAGTTCCTCATTTGATCCCGTAAATTTTTTAGCTATACCCTAATGCTATGGCAATATAATGATGTAATAAACTAGTAATCAAGTACTCGACCCGGGACTCACCAAGTAATAACTCAAATGAGGTGAAAAACTATTCGATTAGTTCTCCATAAAACTGCATGTACCCAATAAACATTTTGTAGTTTACCCATGAACCCAAAAATTTGCATTAATTGAAGATTGTAATTTTCTCGTGGTATCTTTGACCGTATATGACGAGTATTTTTCCCCTCCGCATTTGACCATAGCACATCCTTCGTTTTACTTTCTCAAAAATCGAACTCTCGAATCAGACTTCGGGTCCTCGATTTTCGTGATCAACGGATCGAAATCATGAGATCCCAAAAATGTCTGTGCGTACGGGTGTATGTAACGTTGTTTTTTGGCGCTCGACAACTCTAGTAGGAACCGATCTTTCGGAAATTTTGCACAGGTCAATCGTGGAAAGTTATAGCCCGAGTTCGTTATTCAGCAAAATCCTTTATTTATTTCCTTAGCGACCGTTGCTAACATGTTTTGGGGAAGTTCTCTTTAACTCTCCGTAATTAAACGTTCAAGCCAGAATACACGCGAGAATCGACGAAATATTTCTCATCGCAAACGTTGTTGACATCTGTAGCAATCGTTGTAGTTGTTCATATCCCTAGTGACCGTTGCTACGAGAAAGGAAACATCAATTTTGATCATCCATAGCAGATTTTATTGATGTCCCAAACTACTGTTGCTTGGTAGTTTGAAAAATCAGTTCCAGGTGCATTTGTCAGTGACAAAGATACAAAATTCTAGTTTCTACATATCAACCGTTTTTTACGCAAAGCCTGTTTGAGAAAGCATGATATACATTATTACTAAGAAATAAATAGAAATTTCAGTATTATGTACAATAAATTTAATATACATACATTAAATTAAATGGTCATATTTCTAATAATAAAGGAAAATTTGAGAATATACGTATGTAACAACTAGTTTTAAAATGTAGCTCATAGCTTTCATTAGTTTGAAATTATTTTGTATAAATCAAACTATTCTCATTTTGTGTACAATTAAATTTCATGTGAGAGAATCTATACAGAATATTTCTTGTTTTTCTGGAAATTGGGATTGATCATTTTCATGGACGTTTAGCATATCCAAACGTCGAAGCTTCTTTAAAGATGGCCACAAATGAGTCGATGACTTCTTGACCATTGGGAATTATTTGATCTGCAGGAAGAATGAAACCGTAATTCCCTTGGTCCCTCAATTCGTAGGCAAATGTAACAGGTAGTTTCAAATTTGCTTTAACCCAATCAACTGAACTACCAGACGCAGGATCTGTAAGTATTATTAAAATTATCGTTAGTTTTACTCTTCACTGTAACATTTGGAGATAGGCCCATATACTTACAAACAGTTTCAGCAATGGTTCCAGTGACGTATTTACTCCCATAACGCTTAGCTAGAGCCTCAATACCTTTGAGACCCATAGATAACTATAAGACAACGATGAGATTTAAATTATTTGAAGGAAATGGTGAGTTTGAAATTCAAATAGTCTTACCTCTTGATCATAGTTGTCGAGATGATCGTAGGTATAGCCGTAGGGGAACATGAGGAGTTGTAGATAGCTATGGAAGTCAATGTAAGCAAATAGTTTATGCCCTATTGACTTGATGTATTTGGATAATGTTCTGGTTTCGATCTCTGAAAATGGGCTTTTCCCAGCATAAGTCTCAGCGCATGGATTGTTACTAGAACCAGCAGCTGTTTAAACGAGTAAAAATAATTTATTTGCACAATAATTTCTTAAAGTATGAATTTTCGTATGGAATAACTTACTCATCCATTCAAAATCCCAGTTGCGATTACCATCAGCACCATTACATCCTGAAGAATGTTTCGACAACGTCTTACGCCACATACGGTTCTGAAATGAAAATCTAAAATTGATGCTCAAATGGCTTACTGGAAGGTAACTATAACCATATGCAATGAACGAAAAAAAACTCACCGTAACATGAGTGTACACATATCCATCTGGATTGACGCTCGGGAACATGTACCAATCGTAAGCTTCGGCAAGATTTCGGACTATCGAGTCTTCACTAGTGAGAAATTGATCGAGCAAGTAAGTTACCGTTGCCGGGGAGATCCATTCGCGAGCGTGCATTCCACCCTCGATGAAGACTCCAGGCTTATCTTCTCCAAAGCTCAATTTAACACCTTTGATTTCGCGACCCTCGTAAGATTTTCCGCCGACTATCACTTCGACCTTTTCTGGGTACTGTTGGGACAAAGAATCAAACCAGTTGTAGATCTCGTCGAGGGTGTGATAGCGCGTGTGGCTGAAACTACTCTCGCGTGTTGTAGCTTTTGGATTCTCTTGGTCAATCAAGCTCTGCACGTTTTTAATGAATACTGCGTATCTTGTGTCGGTCGTATTCATTAGTCCAGTGAACTCCTCCAGCTGACCCGGTGTGACCATCAAGTCCACCGGTTTGAATACTCGACTCGGCTTAGTCCAGAAGTCATACTGAAAATATATGAATTAATAAATCTCTATACACTGAAAATAAAATTTCCTTGTCAGAACTATACGGAATGACTACTACGATGTTTTGTCATCAAAGGAATCCTGTAGCGTTCCTATAGCCATCTCAAATGAAACTCAATATTTTGTTACGTTTTGACCAGTAACATGATAATATAGTAACCTAGTCGACCAGTTCTTTTTTCGCTTTTCACTGTTGTTGGTCATTTCATATATTTGTGTCAATAAGAATCTTAACATGCATCTTCGGAATTCTTATTTTAATAAGACCCGATTATTAGATCCGAAGATACGTACTTTTCAAGAAAAATATAAGATGATAGTTGCGTATCTCTACTGATCATAGATTACTAAAATCAATTGTACGTGCCCGGAATCCGTCTTTAGAAATCTTATCAGAAATTTGATCTGACGCGTCATACAAGATTAAAGATATTCCAGCAATTTTAAACAAAAATACATAGTTAAAAAAAATCAAGTATATGTAAAATGAATATACTTACTGCATTATAACTCTCAAGTTGTTTAAGAGTATTTAATTGCTCGTCAGTGGATGGGATGATTCTGAAGACTCTGTAGTCATTGAAAGTAGCCTTCTCAGCTATGGCGAGTGATAAGAATGAGAACAGCAGAATATTGCGCAACATTTTCCCTTTGAATAAGTCTGTAATATAATATTTGAGTACGTTATTGAATATTTACTATTGTTCTAAAAATAATAATGATTTCACAGAGAGTAAGAGTAAGTATTTTTAGATGGAAAGAAGAAAGTAAGAAATCACCTCCACAGAGATTGGAAACTTGGTCAAGACTCGTGGACAAAGTACAATGTTCAGCTTATATTTACTCGGATTACTCCCCCTCTGTCTAGTCGTATCGAAGCTCTTGATTCATTGCACGATTTATAACTGTGCCTATAATAAGTTCTACAAGTGACTTTATTGATGAAGATTATATTTATCAGGCCGATTTCTGGCTCATCTTTACGATAGGAGTGAATAGGCCATCGCACTCAAGCAGGCGTTCGATACTTGATCTGAAAAATATTCGAATCATTTTAATCTTAAATATTCTAAATCAATAATTGCAAAAGAAAAGTTTCTGCAATTTAATTACATTGCGAAAACACGCATAAAATGTGACTTCGCGCACAGTTTTTGGTATATGTAGCTGAAATTGAGACTTCTCATATCGGTGTACATGTCGACAATTATTTTTATTTCAGAGTGAATAATTGCAATATGTATTTTCCATTCCGAAAACACGAATATGACTCAATATTTCAACTCGAGTAATATCTTAACAGTTGATTATATGCTTCCGAGCAATCACGATTGTATACTACAGGGGCAGTGAATAGTGATACACATATGAAAAACTAAGATATACCTTTCTTGAAAAAGGAGATTCAATAACAACTACTCATAGGGTATTTATCAAAACTAGTTTAATTTCACATGCAGGCACTTGATAAAAGAGCTTTGCCGAGTAAAAATCGAAGTATTGCTCACGCCTCGAGCTGGGAATTCAGCTATGGCTCATGTCTGAATTAAACCAGTCCACTGTTACAGGCTTTTTCCTTTATCTAGGGTGTTCTGGTGTATGTGCCAGTTTCAAGGACAGACTAGCGCTTCTAGGATAACAGTAAGAGCCAAGTTTGAAATTTGAGCTTTTAACCTGAAAAATTTTGGCTAAATAAAAAAGTGAATCTTATAGTTAAGATGTTCGCCGAGCCCTCAAAGCATCCGTGATATACTGAACACAAATTAGGTGATGCAAAAGTAGAGGTGATTGGACCAGCGGAATACAATCGCCAGACTTGGGGCATGATTTCGTGAAATCCGGCAGAAATAAGAATACTCGATGCTTGACAGACAATCGTTAAAGCCTTGACCGTGGCATTGATCGTATATCTATAAATTCGTCGCGCTGATGTACGGAAACCGATCGCCGCACTACAGCCTGGAGCTGCAAATGAAAGTGACTTTCTGGGCCACTGGGTCTAACCGACTTAGACAAGCTTCCTTTGGCTGCCTCACTTATACTATAATCTATCTTATTAGTTTTTCTTTTGGCTTTAATACCGTCCCTTTCTTTTGAGATTTGCAAAGACTAGCGATAAATAGTATTGATATGATATTTTTTATTAATATAAATATGTTACAAGGATCATAAAATAGACGGTGAAATAATTAAAAAGACGATGAAGGTTTCTCAAAATGAGTCAATTCAAAATTAATTTGTTACCGAGTATTACACCATCTTCGGAGAAAGACGAAACGACTTTTGAAAGATGTTGATTGATCATTCATATTATTTTATATGTATGGAAGGATCAATAGAGAATGCAGGGTGGAATATATATACTTCGTGCTCACATCGTACCCGCAGTCATCATCCCTGACATATAATTGATTCCATAATTACATGAGTTTACGGATCGGCGAATATATATTTGTAACTGACTGAACCGCAAATCGACGAACGAATACTAATTTTACTGAAGTGCATTAAATGCTCAGTGAATCGTGTGGGGATATAAACCATATGATTACATTCATTAGCATATGTCCAAGTGACTCGCATTAAAATTATGCGTTATAGCGACGATCCGAATTCGATTTTCGACTATAAACGGGAATAATTCACTAGTCAACAATTCCCCGGCGGAACATTCGACGATGTATCATGTATATATATATATTCAAAACTATCTTGCTTCAAAGACATGATTGCGTTTTTCCAAAGTATATTACGGGAGTTTGGGCAACTCGGTGGTTTTGAACTTGCGCGCGAGCGCACGTTAGTGGCGGATTTTCTCTCGAGTTTCAAAACGGCCTGAAATTACGCGCGCGCGCGAAAAACTAACGTAATAAGCGCATATATATCAATTTGCCATGAAGTTATGTAAGATCTTGCTCTTGTGTTTCGTTAAATCCCTCGGCCAAGATCTTACGACACGGCTCACGCAAGAAGAACTTGCGTAAGATCATTTGCAGCCACGAGATAACTACGACTACGGCGCTCAATTGAATAAATGACGCCGTTTATCGCAGCTCATTAACTAATTACTCTGCGCTCCGCGGCTTTCCCCTCCAACCGTCACTCTCTCTCTCTCTCTCTCTCTCTCTCTCTCTCTCTCTCTCTCTCTCTCGCTCTCTCATTTTTAAGAACCGCATATCTGAATCTCTTGACTGCATCTCTTGATTGCTCTCTCAAATCTCATGTAGTGATAAGTCACCGTAAACTCTAAATCTAAATTGGTAAAACGCTACTATTTCATAGTACAAATTGCACAACTGATAAAAATAGTAGATATGGACTGGGGAGTTGTAAAATTTATCAAAAATAGTAAAATGTTAATGAAAAACCGCTGCCAAGTGCCTCAGCAGTATGCTTTCTCAAAGTATTGCAATTGAACCTCAACTTACATTAATCACCACTCTTTAAGAAAACAAAATGAACCTCTAACTCATTTTCTCCACTCCATACTAACGGTTGCTAAGGACGTAAACAACGGTTGCTATGGTAAATATCTGAGCTATATATATATATATATATATATATATCGGTGTTCTTACTTCTTAGTCATCAACAGTTCCAGAAATGGACTTTAAACTGACTTTTCCCACTCCATAGTAACGGTTGCTAAGGACGTAAACAACGGTTGCTATGGTAAATGTCGGAGCTTCGATGTTCTTACTTCTTAGTCATCAACAGTTCCAAAAATGGACCTCCAACTGACTTTTTCCATTCCCTAGTTACGGTTGCAAGGGATATAAACAGCTGTTGCTAGAGACATCAACAATGGTTTCTACGGGAAATGTCTCTTTGATTCTTATATAATCCCATAAATATACAAAGCCAAATGATCATTTATCATGAATTATATGGGAACTTATCAAAAACACGCTAGCAACGGTTGCCATGGAAATGAACAACGGATGTTGCTGAACACCGAACTCAGTTCACATCTTCCGGAGACCGACCTGTGTGCAAAATTTCAGGACGATCGGACTATTCCTTCGAAAGTTATCGTACGACAAAAAAAAGTCAGTCTGAAGCTGAATTTTGTATCTCCATAGCAACGGTTGCTAGGGGAATGAACAATGGTTGTTCCAAAATGAATGTCTTATCGACTCTCATCGATCGTCGAAAGAATTGGAAACCTATCGTGCATTGATGATGATTTTTGGAGCTTTTATCAAAAACACGTTAGCAACGGTTGCTAGAGAAATAAACAACCGATTTGGCTGAAAATTGAACTCGACCGAGATTTTGCGGCGACTAACTTGTGTGCAAAATTTCAGGACGATCGAACAATTTCTTTGAAAGTTATCGTACGACAAAAAAGTGCATGTACATACATACAGACATTTTTGGATTTCCATGTTTTTCGACCCGTAGATTACGAAAATCGAGGTCCCGAAGTCCGATTCGGTGGGTCGATTTTTACCCCGTTACAAAGCTTTCTCTTTGAGAAAGCAAAACAACAAGGAGTTAACTAGCCGTGGTGACGGTTTGATCGCATCTGCCCGAAAAACAAATGGATTTGTTTCCCTTGGCAAGGCCGTCATGTTTCTCGCGATATATCGCCTGACAACCGCGTGTTCCACTTCACCCATATGTCTTCGCTCGAACCCCGGCAAATGTCGCAGCGTTCCAGTGCGAACACGCGTAATCGACGTTCGAAAACACGTGGCGGCGACCAAGATGACCAAGGCCGACTTGGGTCGATTCGTAAGCCACAACAACCGGCCAAGAGGCTCGATCGAGATAATAACGCTTTTCCACGATTCGTTTTCGTTCGATTTCGATGTCGTTCTGGGACTCGCCCGTTCGTCCCTCCGAGCGCGAGTCGATCCGGGGAAACAAGGTTTCTCGCTCGCGCGGTTCATAGACGCTCAAATGCACGTGCGCACTACGCCGCGTTGAGCCGTGCTCTCGTTTGGTAAAAATGATGTAACGAATCGCTGCATGAGTGGAGCAATTCGCGTGGGCTGCCGGTGCTGGTGCTGCCGGTGGGCTCCAGCATTCTTCTGTCTCGTTCTTGTGGTTTTGCATTATTTCAACATTCCGCGGCGGCGTTAAACGCGATCGGTAAAAAGCGTGGCAGGCAAGTGTGTGTGTGTGTGTGTGTGTGTGTGTGTGTGTGTGTGTGTGTGTGTGTGTGTGTGTGTGTGTGTGTGTGTAAGTGTTTATGGCTATTAAGTCATTGGCAAATACGCTAACAGATTATATTTATTCAATCCACTCGTTGAATGACTGGACCTCGAGTAGGATTTAGGCTATAATTATATACCTTCGACGTAATACGTTTTTTTTTTTAAATAAGTTTGTAAGGCTAAATGTTGTAAATTATATACAGTCCAATGTCACGTTGATATTGTTCCAGTCACGAGCCGGACTAATACTGCAATCAATGATTGAGTTTGGCATAAAATTTATACGAGCCTTTCTTGCACTATTTTACCAAAGTAATATATTTTTCAATTCAAACCGTTACTTGTAGTACGAGGACTATCATTTGGATTTCATAAATATACGCGCGCGCTTCTATGCAGCAGCACCGAGCGTCACGCAATGATGTTGATAGTATATTACAACGTTTATACTGGGTTTTTACCCAATCAATTTTTCAAGAACTCCGAGTTATGCTTAATTAATTTATCTGATTTTCCTTAGTTGAGTGAAAATTTGCCGATTTGTTTACTGGGTTTCACGAGTTTGATAAATGAAAAAGAAAATGTTGAAAATGCTAACTCAGTATAGAAAAGTCCAAACCAGATGCGGTTTGGTTCATTTTAAAGGTATTGAGTAGAACTTCCGGTTCCGGCCAGCAGCGTTGAGAAATTCACAGTTATTGCAATGTATTGACTGTTGGCGCTTAGGTTTGGCTCTCATTGGGGACTCCTAGCTTTGTATAAATAGCTACAGCTGCATTAATCTAAAATTGTTGCCGTTGACGAGTACAAGGAGGCGGCGAAACGCTTCCCGGCGTTAAAATGCTTAGTTATACACACATATTCCGATTAGTCAGTCGAGTCTCGGCACCTCGTAAAGCTACATGTTGCGAGGCTGATAAACAAATAGAGATTTACAGGGTGGCTAATCCAAGATTATCCGATCGTATATTAGATCGGCTGCGCACGAGGCAAAAGCCCAAGGCCGATCTGGACTGTAGATTTTCAAGCTCTTATGTCACCTCGCGCATCCATTCGAACTTTGATACTGTGAAGAATAAATTTTAGAAGAGGTCGATTCACAGTCATTCAATCCAATATAATACCTCTTGCGCATTACGAGGGTTGACGTGTGACGAGAAAAACTTGACGTGAAATGACAACAAATTTCACTCGCGGCTAATGCGGTGAATATATTTTTTTTTCTCTTATTATCTGCAGACGGTGTGAGCAAACAACTTTTTACCTTCAGAATATTGCTCGCAGATAACATTTTCATTGAGAATCTTAAAATAGATTATCTCACAGCGAGACTATGTTTATCATCTCAATATTTATAAACGCCGCAACCGCAAATTGTACGATTATATATGTTTTCGTGAATCGCGAAATTTTCTTTCATCACATTATGAACTTGGCACCTTACATCATTGATAAATCTGAACATAGGAAATATTTTCGACTCGTATATCAAGTGATAATTTACCGCGGGCGCGCAAAAACACGGCCTCACAGTGAATATAATCATTTCAAGGCGCTGTTACGCTAACGTAAACGATCATGTATACGATCGGTGAAAAAGAATAAATAAAAATGAACGACTCGATCAGCGACCAAACCCAATCGCGTTGTTTATATTGATGGATTTAACATTGAATAGTTCCGATATTGACCCATTGGTGTAAAAAAAATGGTCGTCCCTTTCGCTCGTGGAACTTATGAAAATAAACTTGTGGAAAATATAAAATCCCCACGATTCGAGTGGGTCATCGTCTTTTCGACAGGATCAAATAAATCCAGTGGGAATCGATGCGAAAAAGTCACAAGGTCGAGGCATAGGTTGTCTTGTTTGTCGGTCGTCTTCTATAACATGCGATACAATTTTGCGGATTACACTTTTCCGCCCATTTAAATTCATTGGGCAACTCGAGACAATGAGTTTGCGATTAAATTTCGTCAGTGCGCGCGCATCCGAGCGTAGGTACAAAAGAATAATACATGACGCGTAGAGTAAGCGAACAGAACATGTGTGCCACCGTCGTGCATATTTATTATCTATACAATATATTGACTATACAGCCGAATTGCGCCGATTATGAATTTGAATTTGATATTGTGTATTTCAATGTCAAACTAAAAATATAATTGGAAATATTATTTAAACGATTGGTAAGTGAAATTTGAGAAAGAAATTAATCGATTTCTTGGGGTAGGGGCGTGAAAGACTTGCGACTCCCGTTGGTATAATTGGTGAGACACGTGTCTGTAATACAAGAGATAGTGGATTAAAATCCTACCCAAATTGGATTTATTTCTTTATCAAAATTTTTTCGAAATACTACGTCTTTTTGAAATATAAATCTCTGGAAGAATAAATGTGTTTGGAAATAATTTGACCGCATTATAATCTTGTAGTGTGTACTTGATTACTTTTTAAACGGCTCAACGTGGTCGATATATGAAATCAAATTTTAATAGTGAAATCGACTGAAATTTATTTACCCATCAACAGCAGCGTGATTTTTGATTGAATTTATAAAACATCATCTACGAATAAATCTACACGGAGGGAAATCTTGTAGTAAAAATTACAAGATAGTAATTTTTATTGGAATACATCTGAAGTTTTATTTGCATTTATTAGTTAGGCAAGGTAGCGTCCACAAACCACGTAGCCTGGTTAGAGGAAAGGGGGGATCGCGAAAAGGTACGTTCAGCTTCGTTGGGGACTGGGGAGGATTTCAAGCTGCATAGTTTTTAATTTTAATGAAATTAAAAAAATAATCTGCATTGACTTTTCGGCAATATCTGCGGGAAATAGAAACGTTAGTTTATGAATGACTGCATTTATTATCTGTTTGACTAACAACAAACCACCTCGAAAAGTATCAGCTGGATCGGGGACCCAATCCCAACATTACGTCATGCTGTGTTCGAAGGACTCGACATTTACAAGTTACACACGCTCAAGTCAAATTTGCATCAGTTGAGTTAAATTATGTTGGCTCAATATTCTATTCTATTCGGATATGTTATTGAATCAACAATCAGCAAGAAACAACTTGATGGGTATGTTAAAATTATGTTTGTGTGAAAAATCACACGTTAATCGTGAAAATGAGCACATATCCAAATTTTCAAACCACCTGTCAATTATGACAATGTTGTGAAACAGTAGATTTTCACATGCCTATAGTATAGTTTGATATAATTATGAATAAGACTTGTGATGTTTTTTTTTCACTAGTATATAGTTTCAGCGAAATATTAAATTTTATCGAATCAGCACCATTCTGTTACTTTCATTCTGCTATGATCATTTTCAATCGGATTTTTCCTCTGCGCGTATATCGGAAGCGTTTGAGTAGTAGGGGGTAAGTGTATATATACGCGACAGCGTGCGGGGGGCAGCCGCAGCTATTATGACCTGCCAATTGCATCACGCTTCGCATAGATAAGAAAACAGGCAGTTAGAGCCGATATATAGAGATGTGTATACACAGCGCGACGGCTGCTCGTAGCTCGAGCAATATAGGCATGTTAATATATACATGCGCGAGTAAGCGGGATCTATCGTAGGGCTGGCGCGCGGCGGTGAACGGGAACTAGATGTGCAGTTAGCACTATATATATATATATATATATATATGTATCGCAATATCTGCAGCGAGCGCGAGCGCCTTACGTAATACAGAGCGAGTTGCGGTCGGTTACTTAGCCCGAGCCATTATTTATTACTGCACACTTGATAATTACATTGGCGAGCGGCGGTTATTGCGATAATACTGCGAGTTTTCAGCTCACTTTGTATCTGTGTGTGTGTGTGTGTGTGTGCGTAAACTCGCGCGAGTCGAAAAATTACACAGCCGCGGGGGTATTACAGCGACGCGTTAAGCCATTTTGGCCTTGGCTATATAAGCGACTCGGCTATGTAATGTTGCGTTTGCCGCAGTTATGAGAGACTGTATAGAGAGAACGTTATATATACCTATATACATGTGTATATATCTGCGCGCGCGAGCAAAGCTGTCCAGTGACCTTCTTATGCAATTTTTATGCTCCTTACAACCGCATATGCCACGGCCAATCGGCGCGCGAATTCGAACCGACGTTTTCTTGTGTACATACCGCGACTTTTCAAATAGGCTAATCGTGTCCCGCTCGTCTCGACTTGTGCCAACACACTCGGCGAATGACCTGAAACCCACTTATCAACGTTGTTTCATTTTCCGTGTGATATTTTCAAATAACTTCTGTAGCGCACGATCCTCGCAATGTTCTCGTAGCCCGCAGCGTTCGACAAGAATATTGGGTCGTTTGTGAAATTCAATCTGGCTGAAGTGATATCGAAAGAATCACAACAGTTTGCCAACGTCACACTGAAAAAAACAGGTTATGGAATTTTACTAATCCTACTTAGTACAGGAGTATGTAGCAGCCTTTATTACATTTTATCAGACCGAGTACTCTAGTTTTAGTAAAGTTCAAAATTTCGGATAGTAAAATCTGCTAATATCGTTTAATAAACGATATTCTAGTCAAGTTTACTATTTTTTTAGCTCTTTACTGTAATTTTAGTCAGTTTTACTAGATTGTATATGTATTTTACTAAATTTTATTTATAGAACATTATTTCAAATGAATATATTTTGCCCTCCAAAATCGTAGTAGCATTTGCGGGGCAGCGATACTTTTGACTTGTCTTGAAATGTTGCCACTCGTCATAGGGGATTTGATACCCAAAAATAATGAATATTGGGAATTATTTTTACAATTGCGAAAGTTACTTTTCTCAAGTTTATAGAAACCATTTGGAATATTGATTAAATTAATGAAAATTTGAACAAACGGTAAAATCAATCGATACGATCTACAAACTAGCAGATGTATCTAAAGTTTAATCTTCATATATATATATATATATATATATATATATATGTCGTTTCGATTTTTCATTTTGCAACGCTCGCTCGAATGCAAAATCGGCAAAACATGCAGCGGTTCGCATCCAAGAATAATTTTGTTGTGAGTAACGCACGGGGAGTCTGATAAAAGCAGCGCATCGGTGTCGGTGCATGATGACAGTCTTGTGTGTTGGGTCATCGTACGCTCTCGAGCTGATATATAGCTCCATTGCCGAGAGAGAACATTATCGAGCTCAACGGACGTGCATCGTTTATCCGTTGTTCGCGCGAAGCGAGCGAACAAATAAAATCCACCTATTTATATATAAATGCGTGTATACGTGTGTGAATGTGGGTGAATATATGTCAATTGTACGAGTGCTACATGCATTTTTATACACTAACCGTTTGGCATCTCATTAAAAATGATTCGATATTGATAAAATTAATGTAGAACCATCAAATTTTCTCAGGATAAAGTAAAAATCTGCTAGTCTCCTTCTAGCGGCTCCTCAAATGCAGTAGCTGTCACTAACAATATTGATCCAGTCGATCGATTCATTATACAACTGCACGACGAGCAATAAACACAAATCCGATTGATCGGGTTGGACCATCGGATGTGAAGAGTAAACAAATTCGAGCAGAGCATCTATGGCGCCAGCTCAAGCGATCCTCTAACCCGGATTGGCACGTATATATAGCTGTAATGTATATATATAAATATCTGTATATATATATATATATATATATATATACAGATATTCATCGGGTGCAGCAAACGCTAGACGAGCCGTTGTCGTCGTCGTCGTCGACTAATCGGACTTCCCGTGTTATGTTCTGGGCTCCTGATTGGCCAGACTTTTTCAATGCGCATCAAAAAGTCTGGCATGAAGTCTGGGCTCCTGATTGGCCAGACTTCTTCAATACACATTAAAAAGTCTGGCATGAAGTCTGGCATTAGTTCACAACGCCAGACATGTGCCAGACTTTTGTCAGACTTTATGGCCAGACATATCCCAGACTTGTCCCAGACTTTTTTTTTTACACGGGCATAGCTCAACGCCATGCGCAGACGATAACAATTGCGTTGTGTGTGTGTGTGTGTGTGTGTGTGTGTGTGTGTGTGTGTGTGTGTTGCGCAACCGATGCTTTCTCTATCCGCATCTACTCTCATCTCTTCCCTCGCATTCTCACGTTTTTCAACATTATACATTGCTATGAAAAGGTGCTGCGTTTTACATCGTTCTAGGACGACTGATTATCTGTCACGATATGTGCTTTCGAAAACGACCACTACTTTTGTTTTTTGAGGAGAACTTCAAAAGGTACACTGCCGTACGCTAGATTTTAGGCTGATTTGCAACGAGGACATCTTTTGAATTAAACGATTAATTGGGAAGAATACGCTATTTTTTTTATCGTAGAAATCGAAAGAACGTGCAAAATTAATTAGGTCGTATTTTTTTGTTTTTCGATCCAATCAAAATTCGAGCTAATATGAGGAGATGAAATTCATGTCGTTAGTAACGATATGACGTCATTTGCATTTGAAGTATATCTATATCTATCGAAAACGCCGAATCTTTCAACGGTCATATCTTTTAGAAAAATAACATTAAACAAAAATAAAAAAATACGACCTAATTATTTTCTGATTCTCCATGCATTTTCTATGAAAAAACTAGGTGTTGTGAAAAATTCGTCAACCCTATTGACGATATTTAATGAGTCATTCGATTGAAGAGTTGGTTAATCGAGAGACCACAAGTTTCGGTCGTTAGATACCGACACCCTTTTCAAGCTTGTAGACAAGCACTAATCATAACACGATGATGAAGATCCACGAGTAATGTATCCCTCTTCACTGCTTATTCCGATAATGTGAGTCTTTTTTGTTCACGGACATATTTCTTCCACTTATGGTCGTTTAAAAAATCTGAAAATATTCTTGGATACAAAAAGACGGTAATATTGGTTACGACAGCATTACGATTAACTTATTAAGCATCGCCTCAACTAATCGTTAATTTTAAACTGTACACGAGTATAAAAATATGGAGGATATTTATTGTTAGGAGCGTCGTTTTATAAATATATATGTAATGTCAGCGAAGCGCATATTCGCGGAGATAGCCTCGCTCAATCTCCTGCGTGCGCGCGCGCGCGCGTTGGTTTTTTTCCTGCGCGTGTATTTATAGGCCTACAGTATCTGTTTCTTCGGTTGACCGTGAGCTTTTGCCAGTGCAATTGGTGCATCGTATATACTAAAGAGGCAAATGATATATACGTATCCTCAAAGTAGCTCTTCGCTCCCAGTTGAAAAAGCCATTGCAACGAAAAATAATACTTTGATCGTCAATTTTCATGTTGTTTCGTCATTCTTCGAACGCTTCCCCAACCGCATGGCCCAAAGTTCGAAAATTAATTCGATAACCGAACGAGCTTACGCGGTTTAGGCGAATGTGTGTAGCCGACCATCGAAGCGCGAGTTGTGAAACAAAGCCGACCTCGCCAGATGCGCGCTTGTCAGCTTCCTTCCATCAGCGTTTGCGCGTAAAAACTATAAAATAATGCGCGCTCATCGTGCACACACACACACACACACACACACACACACACACACACACACACCACACACACACACACACACACACACACATACACATATACCCGGTTCATCTAAATATCATAAGTGATGATTTTTCCAACGGCAACTTCTTCTTTTTTGTCTGTTGTGTGTTTTTCCGATGAGTATTCAATGTACTTACTGAACGCCATGACAAATCAATTTAGTGATCAGAGACTTCGTTAGATGATGAGTTTGAAAGAAAAGAAAAATTATTGAAAAAACATTCTTGATTGAATTGTCTATAGACTTGAGGAGGCTTGAATACTGCATGCGGTGATATCGATAGGCAGTGTTTGGAAAAAAGTTACTCCATCGAAATCTTTAATAAAACGATTGGTTGCAAACATCAGTCGATATTCCGAAGGGCACTTCGTTAGACGAATCTGAATTTATCGGAGTCATTCAATCGAATTGTAAAAGCTCGAATCAAACTTGTCTGCAACTCATCTTTTTCACGTCGTGTGCATTCGCTAACTCTCTTCTCTCTCGATGTTCCACAGAAACCCTCGAAAATTCAGAATATTTTACCGACAATATCTCTATAATTCTTCATTACAGCAACGTTACCATCAATAATTATAAATATCCTAGTCTGTCAAAGGTCATCTCTGCTCAATATTATTTATCTTCAGAAATTCAGTTCCTTCTGACAAATTTTCGAATCACTGATTCGATATCTCTTTTGCGATGTAATCTTCGAATCGCGAGCCATAGGGGATCTCGATTGATCATCAGCTGTTACGTGACCACGGGGTGGTTGCCACTCAATCCGGCTTGCCGTTTCTTTTTCTTCTCCCGTCCGTATTATAACGGACAAAGGAAACTACATCTTTGCCCATACAGATGGAGCCCGATCGTTTTGACGCCGCGAATGAGATTCGAAAATAAATGCACCCATTCATTTGCTTTCTTCGCTTCTCGACTGCGATCGAACCTGGATTCTCATTGAGAAGCCAAGTCTGTAGTTAGTTTAAAAATAAGCCCGCCGACGAGCCGCGACGAGAAAACAGAATTGCTATCCGCGAAATGTTCAATCCCTGTGCACGCACGCGCACACATACATTATACACATGTAGCTGCAGCGAAAGCTCGTGCGCGCGCGCGCGCGCGCGAGCGTTGTGTAACAGAAGCAACCGAGGCGCGCGTCGGTCGGAGCCCAAGAATACTTGCAGTCGTGTGCAAGTATGTTTTTTAGCCGTCGAGCGGGGCGAGAGCCGCGAGTTCGACGGCCGCAGCGCCTCTCGTCCGCAGCTCTGCAGCTCGCGCGACAAGGTCGAGAGCGCACTGATGCAACTACATATACACATATATACATACACATGTATATATTTGCTCTCTGCAGCCCGCTGCAATGATTGTCGTTCCTCATCTCGCGCGCACGACGCCCTGCGGTACTTTTCAAGCGCCCAAAGCACTAGCCGACCGCAAGCGTCGCTAATCACATTTACTCTAAGGTTTTTGGGGGCGGGATCCCCCGTGGAAAAAAAATAATTCGCAATGTGTTCGTGTGATCGTGGTCGGAGTCCGTCTTCCTCGAGGAATACTCCCACGAAAATCTATTATACTCTCGCTCGAATCCTTACTGCGTGCAAAATACCCTGTATGAAGGTGAATTATTCCATTGTAGATACTGGCGAAGCAATGAATTGTTTCTATTGTATACAGACAACCTTTTTACCCCGATAGGTATGTACCCATTACTATTCATTGAACTTTCATTAGCGATTTCACGGTAATAAGTTGGATTGTCGAATCTCGTGGGATGAAGAGAGTATGCAATTTTGCAGGAGCATTTGGCAGGATCGATCTCGAATATTCTTCGAGAACTTTTTCGCCTGGCTATTAAAAATTAACGGCTATTGATGGATATTTTACAAGTTTACCCAAGCGTGCCGACTCGCTCGGACATTAGTATCAAGATTTTCGAGCGCATTCGAAATTCAGCTTGGGTATACAATATTTCAAACTTCAAAAGGCCACTTGGGAGAAAGCTGCTGTCCAATGAACTTGGCGGCGGTTTTTGATCGAGCTCCTCTCTCCACGTACAGTAATCGGGATGCGGACTGCAAACAGATATTGTAAATTGCATTTTCAATACGCATATTCGCTTTCAATACAAATTGTGTTGAAATGAGGTTCGTAAATATCTCATCGATCACTGGCTTCGTCTCCAGCTATGTTAAATGTCTTGTCAAAGAGAGAAACACGACTATATCACACGTATAATCCCAATATTCATAGTCAACAGTTATATCTCGAAATTTAATTCCACTTATGCGAATGATACACGATGTGATGCGCAACGTCCAATTTGAGAATCTTCATGTGAATACCTCGAGTAGCTAAGCATGAAAACTTGTGGGCTGTATAATGGTATTGACAAAATGATGAAAAACACACGCCTATAAGCCTCCTGATCGTGAGGGGGCGAGTTTACACGTGCACCCCATTGGCTGCAGCCAAAGAATTTCATACTCGTGCCTCCGGTTATTCCGGGTTTCCCCGGCGAGAAGCGATCTATATTTTAGACGGTGAAATGCGAGTGGCTACTCAATAAAAATGTTAAGTGATGTTGTCAATTGGTATTTATGCAGATTTCAAATAGCGAGCCCAAAAGGCCCTATGACCAGAAGCGTTATTTGAAATTTTCGAATCTACTGAGAAATCAATTGGTCGTCGATGTTCTACTCGATCAAAACAGACTATAAAGAACGATGGTTGATAGTTCAAAGTAAGTCCCTAGAAGCAACTTGGATTTCATCTTCAAGCTCCATCCGTAATAATGGCCATAAAATGCGGAATACGAGGACAAGGGAGATTTTGAAATCGCGTATTATACAAAATTTTCCATTTTGCTGTTATTCAACGAAAATGCATCTCGACTGTGAACATCGATTCTGTCGCTCGAATGCCGTTGTTTTCATCCGACAGCTGGAAATGGCTCATCGAGATTGTTCGACTTATATGTATATCGATGCAAAATACATGGCTGAGTTGGACGATCGTGAGTGTCGTCGCCGGGGAATTTCTCTCAAGATTCCACTGTACAATATATTATGTATAGCTATAGATGCGCATACGGTGGATGATGAACTCACGAGGAAAGCTGCGGCCCCTATGAAATAATTGATTTTGATGGTGATTGGGCTGGACGACAAGTTGCGATCGAGAGATGGAGAGCGACTGAGAGCCGGAGGCGAGCGATTAGGGAGCTTCATCAAACTTCATTGGAGTGATATGCGTCGCTGTGCAACTGCGCCGCTCAAGTGCATTCGATTAAAGTCGAACTGGCTGCAACAAAAACAACGACAAACCAGGTTTTCAGTGTACTCGATGGCGAAGTTTGAGGCAATTGATAATAATATATTTATGTGAATTCGACGATTTTCACAGAGAGTATCCCGAAAACTATTTAGCATACATGCAGTTTAATCTCGGAAAAACTTGCGCGATTTGGTGTTACTCTCGAGTACGTTGCAGCGATCAATGAAAACTGAGTAGCCTTTTTGATGCTACTCTTCTCGTCGTTTTGTATTTGGATAAATAACATTAACTGTTACAAAAACGTGTTATATTGCAATCTTTATTTTTCAAGAAATCACCAATTGGCATTTGGCTTGCTGAGTCTTTTGCAGCTGGTTTATAATTACCCAAATGGATAGAATCCACAGCCATTCTTGAGTTTTCGTATTATCGGAGACAAATATATAGAATAAAATCATCAATGATCAGCAATCGGTTGAAATTTCAGACAAATTAGAACGCGGGGGACTTTAAGTATGATGTACACTACTCGCGAAAGTTTCAGTCGAATTGGAACTGCAGACCAAATGCGCGCGAGCCGTGGTCTCAGATGCTTAATTTATTCGCATCTTAACAATTCCATATCACAATGCTACAGTTGGTAATTGTCAAACTCGTTGATATTGCAGAGACGAGCAACCGGGAAAGTAAAAAATGTCGGGTTGCGCAAGCCTCGAGCAAAGCCAGTGTCGGGCGGATAATCGGAGGGAACAAATATCTCTCTCGGGCTGCAGTCGTCAGACGGAGAATCATTGTAATATATAATACGCGCACGTGACGTTCGCGAGAGTCGCTCGTTCAGCGTCATCGCGGTGCTGCGGTACGAGAGGAGGAGGTAGGGGGGGAGGGGGAGGGAGGCAAGAGGGAAAAAGTTTGCAGGTAAACAGCTGGCGTTTTTTTTAAACGGTAAACGCGCAATTTTTTTTACGAACAAGCCGCTCGATCAAACGCGCTCCTCTCCCCTCTCTTTTTCTCTCCGTCTCATTCTCTATCTTACGTGTACGCGAGCGAGTGAATTATGATGCCATTACATGCAGCTAATATACATATATACGTAACAATGCACGGGCGCGTAAACGTGGAGTCCGAAAATAGGCGGGCTAATTTTGTCCTATTGATATACGTATGTATATATATGTATCTGATGGAGATATCGCGGCGTTGTTGCTCGCCTCGCGCACCAATCGCCAGCGTTAGTTTTTGACTATATATATACCCGCGTAAAAATTGAGAATATAGGCGATATAGAAGCAATATATTGTAAATTACTGTGCCAATATATTGGTGATATATTGCGTGAATGATTACCAATATATTGCCAATATACAACCAAAACGGATCGGCGCGCGAGAGTACACATTATTGGATAACGTTGCCAACGCGGCAATGGATCTGTTAAAAATAGAGAGACAGATAGAGAGAAATAGGGGGGGGGTGGGCTCGAGCGAGCTCGTTGCACGTTTTGCACAACGTGTACGTATGTGTGTGTGTGTGTGTGTGTGTGTGTGTGTGTGTGTGTGTGTGTGTGTGTGTGTGTGTGTGTGTGTGTGTGTGTGTGTGTGCGTGTGTCATAACAGCGGCTCATGAATGGAGCGCGTCCGCGTGACCCACAAACCGCGAGTCAGGTGCGCGCAGCCGAGCGCCTCACGTGTACAAAGCTTACGTACCCGCTGTCTCACGCGACGAGCCGAGCCGATCCGATCCTACCCGAGAGCCGGCAGCTCTTGTCCGTCCGTCGTTTTATAATAACCCTGTGCTCCGATCGTCAATCTCCCCCGAGCGGAGCATCGTTTTTTCTTCACTTCTAAACCGATAATTTTGCACTGTCAATTCATTGATTTCCATATTATGCGAACGATAAAAGTTCACCCCCACGAATGGAATTGATCGTGATTATTTCAAGTCACCGACGACGCGCGGGCTTTCACATCCTCCCAATACTTATCAGTGTCGCACTGCAGTCACTAACTCTTTTCAATTTGGAATAAAACTTACTCTGTAAATTTCCTCGCAGTGAATTGGTCCACTCTAATACGGTGGATCAATTCACTGATCATACACTGAGCGCCTGATTTCGCTGATGCCTTTCAGTTGATATATTCACTGTGAAGTATATACGCGTGAAATGTCGTTTTTCACTTACAGTGAGAAACCCGCTGGGCACTACGTATTGCTGTGGAATTCAAACTGCAGTCTGCAGTACGCTTGTGTGTGTGTGTGTGTGTGTGTATCTATAAAGCTTTTTACATTACTCGCATTTGACTCACAGTGAAGCTCACAGGAAATATTCACTCCGTAAAGCATCTGCTCTCTAAATTGTTTACAGCGAAAATTCACTTGAACTAGTGAGTGACGTTCCACTGATGTCTCGCAGTGAATAATCACCAAGTAAAAATGGAATTGAAATTATTTTAACTACACCAATTCCCCAAATAAGCTCACTAGTCAAATATATTCATTTTCATCTGACGCTCGAAGTGGATATTGTTTCGAAATACTATAGTGAAAAACCCGGCCACTGTATAGCTGTGGAAATTAGTCCAATGCAGTACGCAGTGTGTCTAAAGATTTTATTTTATTTTTAATTCCTGACACGCGATACAACACTGGAAATTTCACTGGTGAGCTTACAGTAAATACTCGCACAGTAAAGCGCCTGTAAAATCTGTCGAGCGCCTTAATTCATACGACATATATACGTAAAAAGCGCTCGAAATACGAACAACGAAACCCGAGGCTGTTTTGCATTTGGAAAACAAACGCGGATCGCAGGATTGGAAATTCGAATTGTGATTGCAATTGGGTTCGTTCGACGGATATATATATACGCGAGTGCGCGCGAGCGAGCGAGCGGTAGAAAGGGAGGAGAGAGTGAAGGCGAGCGAGGGCTTTGGCATTCGCCTACTTGTCTATGCGCGCCGCTCGGCCGTTACGTAACTTATAGAAGTACGTCCGAGCGTGTTTGCATATACCGCTCTCGCATAATATGCGCGCGCGAGCGCAACGTGATAAGCAGACACACACATACATTCACACCTCGGCTGCTGCTGCTGCAGCGAGTCTCGAGACAGCTGCAGCTCTGGCCACGTGCGCTTCTATCCTCTATATATAATCTCGAGTTTCCTCCACGTGAGCCCGGGAGAATATTCACGTCTCCCTAGTCTGACAGCCATTACAATCATTCCGAGCATCCTCCATTTTCCAAACAACTCTTGTCGAGTCGGGATCTTTGACGGGACCACATCAGCTCGCGGTGAATTGGGGCAATGCAAAACTGCAAGTTTGTTTTGGAAGCAGCTATACTCTCTGTTCTCATCGGGCTGATACATAAATATCCTTTAGATCAACCGCGCTTCAAAATGCGATTGTTGCTATACGATAATGAGCCCGACGAGGCCGCGGCGAAACGTTGCAAAGGAGCTCTGCTCATTTCCAATTTTCCACCGTAACCGTCCTCGAAAGTCGTCTCAACCTCGGATTTATCATCCCTACGTTTTCGCGCTTGTCATATCCAGGGAACATCCGTTCGCCCCCTCCCCCGCACATACGCGCATACGCACAGCCGTAACAATGCCGCGCGGCAATACACGCGTTGGCTATTGTGAAAATCCCAAGCTCTGCGCTGTGGCGGCGCGCACGTGTTTTTTGATTTGGCGCAAGAGTACATGTCGTATATATATATATATATATATATATATACTTGGTGCGCTCGCGCACGTGAGCCCGGCAAGCGTGAACGTTATACAACCGAGCGCACTTGCGCGCGCGCCAGCCTTCGTTCGATGATCCGCATAAGCGCGAGCGTGCGCCACTGTTACGTTCAACTCGTCGTCGTCGTCGTCGTCGTCGTCACACTTGACTTGTTTCCTTCTGTTCCTCCCCCTTCTCAACGGCTACCATATATACCTATATACACAGGGGGAAACAGCGAGACGCGTCCACAACAGACGCATAGCTGTGCTTTTCAAACCTCATTTATTTATTGCGCGCGCTGATAATCCCGCGACAGGCGGGATTCTGTAATGTTGCAAATCGTTTACTTCGCTCGTGAAAGTTTCCCTGGTTTTTTTACAAATACATATATTTATGGGCAGTCCGAGTCAAATCACGCGGTCGACTGCCTGACCTCCCCGCGATGATTTGTTTGAGAAACTTTTTCTAGACTCCGCTTCGATCTAATTCGAAGCATATATTCTTTTTGCCTATCAATTTCGCTCCATTCTAAATCCATGAAAATGTCGATTAATAAATATATTCGTTTTTGATGCGGATTCAGCAGCTAAAATACATCGAAGTAGGGTGGTCCAGTCTCTGGTTCAATTTTTTTCTTTTTTTTGTGGAGCTGCGTAATTTATTCCCAAAATAAAAAAAAAAGATCTTATAGAAAAGAACAAGATCCAATACTACTGATTCGAGTGAATTCTACTCATTCAATAATGTCAGACTTATCGAATATGAAAAACACTATCCAAAAGCAATTGATTTTATTCTCCAGTATATGGTCAACAATTCTTATAGCTAATTCTATCAGCATTTCCAGAGAGTTGCAATTTCAGTTGATTCTTGTAATCAATCTAACTCGCACAAGTGTCCGACACACTTGTAATCAAGACAAAGTCAAGATTTTCAGATAACTTTTTCATCCACCAATGTAGAATGATATGATACCATCATCAAGGTTTGTGAATATTTGTGTTCATGATAAGTTGTATATAACGTGTTTTTATAATTATATAAATATTATATATAGTATGGTCATTTTGTACGATCCAATTCTATGTATTTATATAGTATATCTATATCTATAGCTTTTTTTATTTATACAGATATATTCTGTTCAAGCCCTGGTTCATAAAACATCTCTGTGGAAATTGAAATCACTAGACTGTACAAGTTAATTTAATTACAAAGAATCAACTAAAAATTGCAACTTCATAATAACGCTTATAGAATATGAGCTACATGAATTGCTATATTTATAACTCGACCGAGTTCGCAAGCCCTTATTCACACGTAGGTTAATACACCCCGGTGCAGCGCGACGAGCTGTATATACATACACAAACTGCCGAGTTTTATGATTACAAATCAAGGTTGCTGGGCTTTCACCGCTCAACGGCCGGCTGTATTATACGCGCGCCACACACACACACTGATATACATTGCGCGCGCGAATTTCGATTGTATCTGACACGCCCGGCGTGATTGATTGTTCTTGTTTTTTCGATCAAGAGCAAACGTATATATATATATATATATATAGACATATAATGTGTAAAAGAATATGTATTAATGCGATGCATTCCAGACGGACGGCGGCTCTATCGAGTAATTAACCGAAGTGGATAGAGATAACGCGCTCGGCAAATTGCGAAACCCCGCGTCTGCGCGTTAGCTAAATTGTTTTTTCAAATCCGACAAGCAATTTCCTAACACACGTGAGAATGATCGGTCGTTTTCGTGTGTGTGCGCGCGCGCGCACAGCTAAACGCCTCCAATGGAAATATTATAACCGTCGGATTATTCCTGCACGCGTATGTTAAACTATACAGTTAGGTAAGCTTCTGATTCGCAAGAATCGCACTTTCTCGTGTGTGCGTATGTGCGTATACCGTTGTTCCTATTAATAATTGGCTTCTACATGGAATTCCAAAACAAAAATCGTATCCGAGCAATTGTCGCACGCTCTGTATACACTTGTCTCGTTCTCAAAGGATATCGTGTGAATCATATATATAGTTCATACGTATTATTTAGAGACGTGCACTTCTCTCAATTTATATCAATCAATCGTTTCGCGCACCTATCTGATTTTGAAATATTTTATTTTACGATCACAAGTTTTGACGACAAAAATTAATTTCAAAAATATCTTACTTTTTCAATAATTTGAAGTATTGTTTACTAAGCACGATAAGTTAATATTCAACGTTAAATTTAAAATGGTCGAATTGTAATATTCATTTGTAAAAATTAGAAAATTGATTGATAATAGAAAATGTTAAAAATTAGTAAAATATTCACTGATTCGGACGGAAATGTTACCTAAAACTACTGGTTTTTATAAATCGAATCATTCCCTATTGTTTCACAGTTAGATGTTCCTATCTCTTCAAATCTATACTCACTGCCTATCAGTTATGCTGTTTTTACAAATATCCAGAAAATATTCATTATTGAATTGTCCCTTTTTAACTATTTCTCATTAAGAAATTAAATTTTTAATTCTATGAAAAACCCGGGTAGTGAATTGCGCTATGGAAATTAGTGCAGTGCGCAGTAGACCGGAAGATCATTCCAAATTTCTCACAATGACCGATATTACAGGTTTGCGAGCTTACAGAGGATATTCACTCAGTAAAGTATCAGTGATATATCAGTCGCGTCCAGTTTATTATTCACTGTCAAACTAATTTCGAGAGTAATGACCCGATCAGAGTAGACGAAAGAATCTGAAGATTACATGTGCCCCTACAATGTGCAGCCATGGCTTATATATATCGGGCGTTGATGTACATATCCTCGAACGCAGTTCAGCCGCAGCTGCTTCACTGCAGACACATATATTACCCCGAAGCGTAAAGTGCGACCACGGCGCATTTAACGGAATTTTTCTTTGTCGCTCGAGTGCAGCTCTCGAGGGAAATCCAGCATCGTCACCCACAGCAGAATGAATTTCGTCATTCGCTAACAAAATGTCATAGAATATAGTGTGTACGAGTTGAACACTCGCTTCGCATCATTATCATTTTTGTCGTCTCGAAAAAGTGTCGATCGATCAACGAAGATTTTATCCGAGCAAACTCACATTTCTCTCAAAGAAGAATATCTATGCATTGACGTTAAAAATTCTCATTTTTTCCTCGTATCAAAGTCGTTATAGCACATTGATGTTTCCTCCGTAATAGAGCTATATCTGACCATCGCGCTCTGGAACGTGACGAACGTTTGTGCATAAGCGTATTCCATTTACGTATTTTTCCTACCAATCACATTTATATAGCAGCTCATCGAGGAAAAAATAAAACACGACTGCGTGAGAGAGGCACGGAAAAATGCCCGTGAATGAAAGGTTAAAATCCACGTGATGCCAGAGGTATGTGTAACATTGTACTCGGTATATAATACTCTCTTGTTTAATCGATAACAGCCAAGCAGGCGAGTTTCGAAACTCGATTGCACGACTCGGGATCTCGATCTTTCACAAAGACGTATGATTTAATAACTTCACCGACTATTTTTAATACCCTACTGCCGCTTGTTGATGTTTGTGTTGAGTAATGCGTTAATAACCCGCGTTTAATCAATAGCGATTATTAGCGATAAAGTGTGAGCGATTAACTATTTTTCACCTTTTTTCAGCTGTTTTTCAGAAATGGCTTCGATAAGAATTACAGTAATCTTTGTAATTATGCAATTCAGCCTCTCCGTGAATCACACACGAGATTATCAATATTCATGAGTATTGAAAATCAAACTATTCATCTTCTATTTAATCTACAGAAAATCCTTTTCCGACAAAAAAATCATTAGACTCAACATTTTCAAGACCCCGAGTGTTTACTCATTGTCATTGCAATTGTATTGGCGAGTGAGCGACATTGTAAATAATACGAGTGAAGCACCAAAAAGTCTCGATGCATACATCGATCAATGCAATTGCCCTAGTTGGAAGATGCTTATTTGTAGCGGTGAATTTGAAAATCTCACACCTCCTGATTGTTGTTGCTGCATGCGGAAAAGAAGGCGAATAAATTTCCCATCGATATTAATTCACAGGAAACTGATTGAAGATGCTGGCAGATAAAGTCCACAGAAACGTCACTTATTAAAATCAACAATTCGGAAAATTAACCCTCATTATAGCCACAATTTTACCCAGGCCAAATTTTCAACTGATAAATAATCGTAGAATGCCATCAGAAAGATAATACTTTGATAAACTTTGAATCTCCCTACACAAGATTGATGTGATGACTCAAATGCCATACTCCCAGCTGAATTCAACATTATTTGTATGGCTTTTTCGGAAATTATATTTATCTTGGCGTATGAAGGTGGCACTTTTAACGAAAATATGGCTGCCAACTGAGAACTATTCATACAAGACCAACCTCAGATATTTCGAGTAAAATCGAAGAGAAACACGTAACACGTGATCTGCTGCGCAACAAGTATGTAAAAATCATCCGGAGACGCGGCGCACGTGGACGGAACGCGCCAAAGCTCCACGAGGCAGCGACGCTCGCGTGCCAAATATATATGGCGACTTTATGTATCGGGTCTCGTGTGCTCGCTTGCCACAGCCGATATGACTGCTTCTTTGACTTTGCCAGATCATTCGCTGAATGATGCTGTGTCGATCGTGTTGATTTATAACTTCGGCTGATCAAGTGTTTCGATTTAATTCTTTGATTACGTATTTTTCATGGATTTTTAAGCTTGTTAATTTTCCGTTCTCAATGACAATGCGCTTTGTTTGCCTTTGTATGACTGTTGGTGAAATATTTGCGGTTAAATTTTACGAGTTGAAAGTTTACGTGTTCAGTAAAAAGTGACAGTTTCCCATTGCTCCGTATTTGATTGCAATATAATATGCGGTATCGACATTTTTCATTTCAAAGGTCAATTGAAAAATATCTTCAATTCTAGACTGCCACGAGCTTTATTGGTTTTCATAAATGTGTAATTCAAAATATTGGAAGGTTTTAAGTGCAGAGCAAATGAAAAATGTGAAATACTTTAACAATCACAGTTCATCAATTCAGCTGTAGACTCAGAGACCCATATATCGTTTGTGTGCATGCTTGTGGGAATATAGTCAAATACAACCAGACTAGGGCTTGAGTCCCCAGATGGGCTAGGGCTGAGCGTGGGGTACGGTGGGGAAGGTATACAGCAGGGAGGAAATGCATTATGAGCGTTTACTCATTTCAACATAGAAAAACAAACTTCAGTTTTTTTTTTTTTAAATATCGGAAATATTTTTCCAAGGATATGCTTTTATAGAAGGAATGGATGCGTACTTGGATACTCGGTGACTCTAAAACTTCGCCTCTCTTGAAAACCATAATATATGTTCATAAATATACTGTACGCTTGCCTGTGGAAGTCATTACCGTTGCGTTTTGCAACTACGATGTTTTCACTTTTTCATGAAAACGCATCCTCGGAAAAAATTTACTTATACTAATTTTTTTCAAATGTTTTTACTTGTTCATATCCTTGGTCCCCTAAAGGAGTTGACTTTGAAAGGCTAATAAATAAGGTCTTATTAAGTGATTTTCTCTTCACAACTAATAAAAGAATTGAAATGAAATTTTGAGAGTTCATTGAACATGTTTTGGATTTTTCATTTTGATTTAGATTACAAAGTAATGTCGTGCAAAGTGAGCCAATTAAGAGGTGTGCAGAATAGCAATTTACAGATAGCACCTGAACAAACGCATAAACATTTTTTTTCTCAACGTTAGTTTATAGCTAGAGTGTGGATTACACTCCATACTCCATGATATAAGAGGGATGTGAAGTAAAAACAATAAGAAATTGAAATTACCTAAGAAATAATGTTTAAAGTCAACTAACCGGGAGTAAAAGATCAACTCAACAGCGTCTAATGGTTGTCGTGTCCTCGAAATAAAGATTATCCGTAACGGTTCAAGCACATTCGAATTGTCGAGAAATTGCGTCCACCCTCAACGAAAACAAAAAGCAGCAATACAGGCATGTGCGATGCGACGAATAGGAACAACGGTGCGAGGTGCGCGGAGGCGGGGGCGGCGGCGAATGAAAGGTGCGCTTGGGAAAAAAGTCCTAGACACAGTTGCTCATCGGGCATGTAATGCAAATTCTATAAAATTTCGTAACGACGGATTAGCTGACCGCGCGCCGCAACTCGACTTACGCAATTACGTAATCCCTGCGCGCACCGACAGCGGATCTTTGCACACACGCATACAAGTGCGGCTGACGTAACGGCGTTAGATAGCCACTGCCGTTTTCTTCACAATCTTCTTCTTACTCCCCTTGTTGCGCACACATTTTCCATAGGCTATTGCACGTCCGCCTGAAAGAGAGAGAGAGAGAGAGAGAGAGAGAGAGAGAGAGAGAGAGAGAGAGAGAGAGAGAGAGAGAGAGAGAGAGAGAGAGAGAGAGAGAGAGAGAGAGAGAGAGAGAGAGAGAGAGAGAGAGAGAGAGAGCGGGAGTATTGCACTCGAGCTCGCTCGCGCCCATTCGCCACCTGTACCTCATGATGCTCCATACATATATATGCATTGTAAATATTCCCATTCGATTCGGCTCTTTTTATATTATAATCAACCGAAGTTGAATAATCAATTTTCGTACCAACTGCACTTCGGCAATGCTAGCTCATAATATACAACCCCCAAGTTGAGCTACACGGGGCAGAAATTAAGTTGTAAAAATTACTGTTTTTTTTTTCAGTTACTCAGTAAGACAGAGGGCCATTGTTACGACTTTCACAGTAACGATTGGAGGAAATTACGAGAAAAAAATGGGTGAATTATACCCACATTATTTTTAATTATGAACCTTACTGAAAAACTCGTCGTGACGGCCTTCTGTCACTGGGTTACCAAAAAAAGCAGTTAAAAAGTTTGGCAATATGTTTTTTCTCCGCGGTGTACTCATATACCTGGCTCAATCGGTCATCATAGACCCACGTGCAAACGGATCGATGCAAAAAGGGTAACAGAAATCGTTGGTCGTGCGTCAAGTTCACGACAAGTCGCGAGATCATACGTCGCGCATATATCCAGTGGAGCATCACCGATCCTGATCTGGAGACAGAACGTGTATGTGCTGTGTGCGCGTGGGGCGAGTGAGATATAGAGCACGACAGCAGCGATGATAAAGGTTGACATGTATGGCAACGATTGGTAATTGACTTTTCCCCTGTATACACATATACAGTAAAGTGTATAGCCCCAAGAGAGATAATCCGGAGAGTAACGGGGTATATTAGCCACAGTCGGTGTGTGTGTGTGTGTGTGTGTGTGTGTGTGTGTGTGTGTGTGTGTGTGTGTGTATTACGCGATGCGCAGCTCTCGAGAATTGAGCTGGGCCACATGGAAATCGGTTGCTCTCATGTGTATGTGTGTCTGTGTGTATAAGTGTGTCCTACAACGAAGCGCGCGGCTAACGGGGTATCACAATTGGGACTGGTGCTCGCGAGGCTTTTCTACAAAAGTACCGATACACACACCTGCTCACACGCGCTAACACACTCACACATACATACTGACAGATATATTCTATCCGTTGTGTCTTGGTCCCGAGCGTTAGAATTCCACGGAAAAAGGCTCGCGCGTCCATCGAGAGATCCCGTTTTTTTTGCCAGCCCCAGAACGGGGTCAAACACGTACACACACGCGCACACACACACTCACACACACACAAACGCGCGCGCGCGCACAAACGTGTACCGTAAGACGTACGTGCAAAATGACTTTGACAACGTGTAAAACGGCCAAGAAGCCGCGCGCACCTCGAGATTCGTATGTTAATTTATTATCAAACGATCGGCCGGCCGAGAGAGAGACAGGACGTTTTTCAAAGTTACATCCTGGCGACAATTCGGTGTGGCTCGTATGCGCACCGTCTAAGAACGCTCGAGCCAGGGACCGGCGAAATTTTTACGAAGTGTTGCTGCAAGCACGTTGCTGCTCCGTTGGAACAACGCGCGTCCGCGCGCGCACGTGTATGCTATTCGGAGGGTTACCCAAAATTTCAGTTTCCGCTCGGACACGAGTGGCACACTTTCCGCGCGTGTTATACCCGTACAGTGTGAGCTGCATGTGCGCGCACCCCTGAACGTATATGCCTGACGCTTCGATAGCGATTTTTACCATTTTCGCCCGTACCCCGTATACGCGTACCCGATATATTTAATTGCGCGACAGCTCTAATATGACCAAATTATTCGTCGTGAAATCGCGAGGGCCAATTGAATTCTAGAAAAAAACCGCTGCCAAGTGCCTCAGCAGTATGCTTTCTCAAAGTATTGCAATTGAACCTCAATTTGCATTAATCACCACTCTTTGAGAAAGCAAAATGAACCTCTAACTTATTTCCTCTACTTCATAGTAACGGTTGCTATGGTAAATATCCGAGCTTCGGTGTTCTTACTTCTTAGTCGTCAACAGTTCCGAAAATGGACCTCTACCTGACTTTTCCCACTCCATAGTAACGGTTGCTAAGGACGTAAACAATGGTTGCTATGGTAAATGTCGGAGCTTCGATGTTCTTACTTCTTAGTCATCAACAGGTCCCAAAAATGGACTTCAAACTGACTTTTCCCACTCCATAGTAACGGTTGCTAAGGACGTAAACAACAGCTGCTATGGTAAATGTCTGAGCTTGGATGTTCTTACTTCTTATTCATCTACAGTTCCAAAAATGGACTTCCAACTGACTTTTCCCATTCCCTAGTTACGGTTGCAAGCGATATAAACACCGGTTGCTAGAGACATCAGCAATGGTTTATACGGGAAAGGTCTCTTTGATTGTTATAGAATCCCATAAATATACAAACCCAAATGATCATTTATCATGAATTGTATGGGAACTTATCGAATACACGCTAGCAACGGTTGCCATGGAATCAAACAACGGATGTTGCTGAACACCGAACTCGGTTCACATCTGCCGGAGACCGACCAGTGTGCAAAATTTCAGGACGATCGGACCATTCCTTCGAAAATTAACGTACGACAAAAAAAGTCAGTCTGAAGCTGAATTTTGTATCTCCATAGCAACGGTTGCTAGGAGAATAAACAATGGTTGTTCCAAAATGAATGTCTTATCGATTCTCATCGATCGTCGTCGAAAGAATTGGAGACCCATCGTGCATTGATGATGATTTTCGGAGCTTTTATCAAAAACACGTTAGCAACGGTTGCTAGAGAAATAAACAACGGAATTGGCTGAAAATTGAACTCGACCGAGATTTTGCGGCGACTAACCTGTGTGCAATGCAAAATTTCAGGACGATCGGACAATTCCTTCGAGAGTTATCGTACGACAAAAAAGTGCATGTACGTACATACATACAGACATTTTTGGATTTCCATGTTTTTCGACCCGTAGATTACGAAAATCGAGGTCCCGAAGTCCGATTCGGTGGGTCGATTTTTACCCCGTTACAAAGCTTTCTCTTTGAGAAAGCAATATATACACATACATTGCCGTAATTTAGTTGAAGCATGCTATGCCAATAGTCATTCGCCACACCTGCGTATTTGGAGTTCACACTCATACAAGCTATTTGCCAAATCTACGATCTCAAAGTCGATAACCGAGGACATATGGGGATTCCGAGATTAGAATCTTTGAAGGATTGAAAAAAATCACACATCCGCGTGAGTCACGGTGGGATTCGCACCCGCGTATATCAGAATCGTTGGATCATCGTCTTCGCGCGGCGAAAATGTCATGAACACATTGAATTAATGGGTTTTGGAACATTGTATACCTCCAGAAACATTGCAAACTAATCAAGTATATATATGTACGGGTGAAAAAACAGCAGCGCGAGGGGAAAAATGGGCACTAGTCGAGACGATGATGTGGTCCATGCGTCGGAAAGGAAGCTGCGGATCTCCGGGGCGTTTTTACCAAGTGGGTACACATCCGTATACGTACGCCGTTGGAGCGGTATACAAATGTATCGCACATGTAAAGCAGCGAGTGGGGAGAGAGGTATATATGCACTGCAGCGCGGGACTGAAGATATCGGTATATACGGAGGGGGGACTTGCGGGTCGCTCGCCGCTAACGGAATTAGAATGGGGCTCCGCCTCCGTTTTCAGCTGCGCGCGAGCGCGGAGTACCGTATATATGATTAAAACGAGGCTACGTCTGTCTGGCGGCCCCCGAGACCTGTGCCGCCGCCGCCGCCGCTGCCGCCGTCGAGAGCTGCCCAATCGATCCAAGACGATCAACGCTCGCGGATGAATCAGATCTCGCGGTAACGGGCCCCCTCTCCCTCCGCCACCGTCAGCTCGCCATCGGGCCGTTATATACACACATACACACACACACACACACACACACACACACACACACACACACACACACACATACCCACGTGGTCGCCAACCCGTTAAGCGCGGGCACCCACGCGATATCAGCCATCCTCCCTAATCGACCAATCCAAATTCCGCGAGCGCACCAGTGCACACAAACACACATCATTCAATCGCATCGTATTTCTTCTATACCTCTTTTCAAATACACCTTTGCAAATAAACGAATCTTATACCTGTTAGTGCTATGGAAACCTTCAAATTGACAGGGCAGCTTACAGCTCATGCTTTTTCAGTATATTATGCGCTGTATGAGCTTTTCTGTCCTATATACGTATATACACCTGTAACCGATGACAAAACGATGTTTCGTAGATATATGTACACTGAAGAAAATCCAATCTTGATATTAAAGAAGAAAAGTCAACTAGACAAGCTTTAACAAGCGAAGATCTGCTCTAGCATCAATATTTGGCAGCTGAGAATAAATAATCTTCTCTTGTTGAAGCTTGTCAACACTGAGTTGACAACCATCTCGTTGATGATTAAAAATGTTATATTGTGCGGGTGTACTTACTCAACACGTGATCGTACTCAACGTTCATAGATGCTTCCGTCGAATCACGAGCACTTGACATAATAGTCTCGCCAACCGTAGACGGCAACCTGGTATTCATTATACATAAACGGTAACGACGGGCCACCGTGTCCATTAATGAAATATGACAATTTAAAAAAAAAATCTGAAATAATCATAAAATATATGCGACTTAAATTTCATAATCTTCACTTGATTTTCTCTCTATGCTCTTCAGAAATCGGTAGATCGGCGGCGATCGTTTTGGCGCGAACACAAACGACCCATATTTATCATCCATTAAATACATTCAATCGGAAGAAAACATAGACACACGGCTAAGTGGCGTCGAAGCGTATTTATGAAAATCGAGCGTCTCACTGCATCTGGCCCAATGCCGTGCGGTACGTCCGACGATAATTTTTCGGGTGAGTTGGCGGGCTCGAGACATTTTAATATATGGTGAGGCTGGCGAGCTCGAGCGGTCGGGTGACGTTAGGCGTGCGCCAACGTAACCCGGAGGAATTTGCCCTGCGGCCGCACAAAAAAAAGGCGGTGTTACGCGCCGTTACGGCGCGCGCGCGACCATCGTGTTCCGAATAATCGACGTCCCCATTGTGTTTGCTCTCCTCCAATCTGCCCGGCCCGATCCTGTATACCAGGTCGCGCTTGTATTCGCATTTCTCACCGGCACGGTATATTCTGTTCGATGCGTCTCAAATTGCGAGCTCGAATGATTTATCTCGCGTGGAAGACGAAATTCCGGTCCAATATGTATTCGAGATTGGTGAATTTGAATATTTGAACGAGGATTAATCCTCTGATCGACTGTCTTCTTTTCGCATTCATTCAAACCGTACTGCTTCAAAATTTAGATAACCCAGGACAAGATGGGGAGATACAGTAACTGGCTACTTTGGAGAGGCACATGTATGTGGATGAAACACTGTCAAGAGACATGCTAAATTGAAAGTAAGACACGGGAAACAGAAAATTTGATAATCCATGAATAATCTGAAACTATTTCTCCTCTCTCGATCTATCAACTGTGTGTGAAGCTTATTTTCTTCGAGCTGTGCGCGCAGAATTGCACCGGTGCATGGCGGAAACCACCAAACCGTCGATCGCTGCAGGACGTGCGGCCGGCGCGAGACACGCTCTCGAGCCCTCGAGTTATCCCAGCTATTTGGCTCGTTTAACACTCCATGGCATGCTCGACAATGCACCCTCGACGTATACGCGTCTTGTAAAATAGCTAATATCCATCGTTGCGGGTAAATTTTGCCGACTATATAGAAGATACAGCAAAAACAGACCCGTTACAGATGGATAAGTCAGTGAAGAGTAAATAATTCATATCGTTCATATACGTGTTGTTATATTGTAATAGAAATTGTTTTATGAATGTTGGAACTGAGCGAGAAAGTTTGAAGCTCCAATGTGCGAGTTCAACTCTCAGAAAAAGGAAGTTTGAAGCTCAAATTGTACTAGCTAAAGGTCCGAAATTCTAGCACGAAGCTATAGAGTGAATGGATCAATATAACGACAAAGTTTTTAATGTTTGAATTATGTTTTCTATCGAACGTCAAGCATTTTCATACAGTTGTACATAAAAATGTGCCCTCGCTGTCTGATCGATCTTGGAGAAACTTCACTTCGATTCTGTTTGGGTTGAGTGACAGGAAAACATAACTCGAATTGTAACCCCGAAACAAGTCTTAATCTAGTAGAAAAAAAAAGTTGGTTGCAAAAAGAAGGAGGGCTTTTTCATATATAATTCACTGTCCCCAGACTATTCATGAGTCGTTGTACACGAGATCTACTAGTAAAATTTTCAAGTAAAGAGATAAAAAATTATTTTCATTTTTGCGTCGCGTGCTCTCTAAACGTATTCAACTGAGTCAGCGATTTATTGCCACACATTTCACTGCATTTTGCCTCTGAAAAAATGTTTGCATCCTTCGGGATTTGGATTCAAGATCACTCCGCGAGACGCTGAACCTTCACGGGTTCTTGTTGTGTTCGAAGGGCTCAACACACATTCATAAGTTGCACAAGTATATGTAGGCGAATTCGCGCAAATTTGGGTTGAGTTATAATGATGTACTTCATGCAGCCAACTATCAAATTTTCGTGTATTTCATATTGTTTTTTTTTTTCTCTAGAAGTTATATAGAGTGATATTGTTAATTTTGTCGGTCTGTCATTACATTACCAACTTTTTTCTCTCCGTATAACGAATGAACGAACCGTGTACACTCTCATCGCCGTGCTGGTATTGCAAACATGAAAGATTGGCCCGTGCGAATGCGTATATATGGGGAATGAAGGAGGAAAATTTGCAGCTGCGTTTGGAGACGTGTTCGCGCGAGAGCCTATGCTCCAGATCTCGGGGTAGGATGTGGCACGTGCCGCGTCGCCGAGCGTATCCTCGGTACAGTAAACCCACATATATGTATATACTGGCGGTTACGTGTATGCGGGCACGTAATCCTGTACCGTATTCGCTCGGGCGCGCATTACGACTCAACTATCAGGGGGAGCGCCGCGGCGAAATTCATCGTGGTCGCGCGCTTATATAGTTCTGGGTCGCAGCGGATATAGCCCGCGGGCCACTCTATGTATACCGCGGCTCATCGCCACTACCTATATATATATACCTGTTACTCGAGAGCGACGACCTACAATTAACCGTGATATTGATTCTCCAAAGCTATTTTCGAGGGTTCGCGCGACTCTTGCGGTGTGATAGTTGGTGAACGTGGAATACAAAGGCGGGGGAAAACGTTCTTATGTATATATACCGATTGGAAATATTGCACTCGTTAATTTTCTTCCGATGAGTAAGTGAGTTTTTAATAGACTCGCACGAGGTCGATCGTGCCCCATTCGATTATTTGTCATTTCGCCTTGGCAGTCTAATTCGTGTTATCATCGTACACGTGCTTCCTATTGACTGAGTGAAAAACTATAGACGATTCTTCGAATTATGAAATTCTATTGGTCGAGGCGAGCCATAACGTGGCCACCCCTTGAATAATCATTGATTCCACTCTAAACTTCACCTAAGTCTATAAACAATCAGAAGAGACGATTTTTCAAAAGTGTTATTTCTCGGCGTAGAAAGATTTAGATTCAATGCTACATACTGTACCTCTACCTCATATATTTCCATTATCCGAAATTCAGAAATTCATGATTCGTTAATCATTTTCTTCATATGTATATTATACTGCCAATTGTATGCTTTTAGCTTAGGAAATGTTTTAATATTTTTAGACGATCATCTCGATGGCCCTTACGAAGAAACTGAGATATGGGCTTTTCTTCGTAGACACCGATATATCAGTATTATCTCTGTATTTTTCATTTTTCATCTTGTACTATCTCTGTGACACAATTTTCTCATAATACATAGTGACAAAGTAAAGAAAAATCATATTAGTATAAGTTATTGTAAATATACTTCCCGAAACCCATACATAGACTGACACGTTGATCATTTTGCAGATGTTTGCGTTGGCGTTGAACTCCAGACAATCTCAAAATAGTATGTATTATGCACCCGAGGGTGTGTAGGCGTTTTTCGAGACGATTGTATAAATCGGTAGTGCCTACACTGACTACACTAATTCTTCGTGGCCTTAGTAATCTTTTTGGTCCTAGAGACTAAAGCGAGCGTTTTGGAGTCGGTAGCCGGATCGAAAATAGCGTATTATATATACTGAGCGCCTACTGATTTCGGCACGAAAAACGTTTGCGCGTGCGCGAGTTGCGTATGTCTTTTCTCGCAACCACTGGGAGAAAAGTGCCATTCTTTGGCCATTCGTGAAGTGCCGTTTCCCCCTCGTAACAAAAAGCTCCGTGTGCACCTCGCTAGCTCGTTTTCCCGCCGACTCATAATCTGTCCTCGTGCTGAAAAAACGCATACACGCACTCGGATGCATAATTTACTATCATTTCATGACGGGACGAATTGTAGAACCTTAGAGTAACTAGTAAACTCCAGCGACAGTTTATCGCCAGTATAAGCCGTTCGACATTACGTTCGTGGGATCGATCCAACGCCATTCGATTTATCGCAACAAATCTATCCTAACGCGAATTACCTCGTTTCCGTTTCCTCGCATTTTCACTTTACAGTCAGTCGTAGCGAATTGATGCTTTCCAATGCAACGGCACATAAAACAAAATTTGAGTATCAATGATTCTTCGCGAATTGCGGCCATTGTCATATCGAATCAACATGCCGCATCTGCAGTATCGTGGATTCTGGAACGAGTTATTCGAGCGCGAACATAATCTTGCGTCGCGCGCGCCAGTCAGAGATATGTCAATTAGCCGCGGCTGCTTATCCGCCTCGATTACATTGCCCGTACTCCCTTGTTCTCGCGGACAATGTGTGTATCTTTCCTTCGAACGCATACTCAGAGTACGAATATAGAACGCGAACTTGGCAATTTTGCGATTTTTCCTTCGCCCGCGCGATATATATTCCCCGCGGCGCGGCGCCGCAAATCGACAGAGCCGTCGGAAAATGTGGCCACAACGCCCGTCGAAAGGTAACTCACGCGCTAGCGCGCGACAATCAAATTGTCGTGCGGTGTGCGAGATGATTCCGGCGCGTGAATCGAGCTGCAGCTGCAGCGCGAAACTCGACATTGGCGCGGCTGCAGCCAAGAATAGCCGAGCCGCGCTCATTAAGCGTTGACTAGCGCGAAAACTCGCGTTTCCGTAAACACGGATGCACACGCGTATGCCGCGGCCGTCTGCGCTGCCGACCAGCACCAATATCCGAGTTGTAAAATCGAGCTGCACGCATATATATATATATATATATATACTGGAGGCCGATTCGACGCGTCCTGCGACGACCTTATATCTCGCATTGTCTCGATCTATATCGCGGAGCGATGTATCGCGCGTGAATTGAGCTGTGTAAATGGTAAAACGTATGCTGGGCTACCCAATGGACTTTGGATATTAATATACTCTTTGTCACATTACGTTTCGCGTGGGCTGTATCTGTGCTATTTTGACGGATGTTTTCTGCCGATTCTTCATTATTTGGAAAGTACCGGTAAACTTGTGATGCAATGGGTCGTATCTGATTATTCGGGAATACTTAAGAAGCTTTGGATATTTTTCAAGTTAAATGACCAGTTACAGTTGGAGGCAAATCGTTTGTTACGTACATACATGACTGACTAGTCTCACGGTGCACTCAGAGAGAAATCGAATCTTGCTGTTGAAGAAGAAAAACCGCTGCTAACTGCATCAACAGTAGGCTTATACCTCAAAGGAGCTTTGCATGTTTTTTGCCACCGACAGATGGACTATTAACTGATTTTTCAAACTACCTAGAAATGGTTGCTAGGGATATCAACAACAATTGCTATTGGGATTGTGAAAGGTCACGTAACACCCCGATATACATATCTATATATCCCGATATATATGTCAACTTAGGGAAATTGACACAGGTCTTATGGGTGAAAACTGACTTTTATATTTTATTTACGCTTTGTCAGAACGAAATACTCCAAACGAGTGATAAAATCGAATTTTTGAAGTGACAACAGATACGTGATAATTTTTTTTCCTCGTTGAATCGGTCATTAAAGTTTGAAAATTTACCTCGAAAGGCTGAAATAATATATATATATATATATATTACATATGGGCAATTCTCTGTGGGATCGAACATGAAAAAATTTGATTTGGCTCAAAATTTTTTTGTAAGTTCTAGGGCATCAAGCCGATTTCCCAGAATTTTTTTAGATTTTTTCGAGCACTTTAACCCCCTTTAATAAATAGGCAAAGTTGCTGATTTTACTGTTTTTGCATTTTCAGAGGCATTTTCAACCTTCATTTACACCCTGAAAATGACCTCTGAGGCAAAAAGGAATGGGACACTTTTGTCTGCAAATTGCCTGAATTTTATAAAAAAATTATCTCCAAGGTCATTAAAGCACATTAAGTACTCCACATTACCAATTGGAGCCTCTATTTTTGAACCCTGGGAGTTCGCTCGTCAAGCCCCACACCATATGGGTACTAAAAGTTGTCCCAACTCATACCACATACAGCCTATATCGTGAAAAAATGGGCCTAGACTCTGGAAGCTCCCAAAAAATTAATATATTAACTAAAATAGGGGTAGAAACAGGCTAAAATGACTATTCAAGGGGAGCCTTGTACCGCCAACACTTCCAATTTTTGCAAACACTTGTCTGTGGTATTATTACAATTATCCACTGTTAAAACTCACATTCTATCATACTAATACGTATCCTGAGTTGTCAATATCATATTTATATAGATCAAGCATTACAATACTACTTGATGCTACCTAACTTTCAGTAGTTACATGTATTGATGGTCAATATATTGTTTCTATTGTGCTAAAATTTACAAGAAACTGTCAATAAGATACATGTGTCATGAATTGAGTCACTCGATAAGAAAGATTAATCCAAAAAGTAAATTATAAGCTGTGCATTACACCTACACCTCATAACACACTAGGCAGTGCATAGATCATATGATTTTTTCAATATCAACAAGAAAATGTTGAAATTCACTAAACATGGGTAATATCCATGAATATTGGACTCATGAAATCCACTCATATTGTATAAACTGCATAGCTAAGGTCCAAGCTGCTGTTGCCGGATAGGCTCAGACTACAACCTCAAGTTATTCACTCATGGAATTAGCTAATGTGAATCAATCCACTTGATAGTATGATCACTAGATGCGCAATTTGATAAGGAATTCAAATATATATAGTTTGCCAGTGTTTAAATGATTTTATAAACCACTTTGTGAATGTTATACTTGCCTATACAAGGGGAGACTTGTACGACACCCATGTATGGCACAGGTTAGCTAGGTTTACCGACCATAGACTTTTAGACATGCAAAGCTACCTAACTTTGGAAGCATGTATTGATGGTCCAATATCATTGTTTCTATTGTGCTAAAATTTACAAGAAACTGTCAATAAGATACATGTGTCATGAATTGAGTCACTCGATAAGAAAGATTAATCCAAAAAGTAAATTATAAGCTGTGCATTACACCTACACCTCATAACACACTAGGCAGTGCATAGATATCATATGATTTTTTCAATATCAACAAGAAAATGTTGAAATTCACTAAACATGGGTAATATCCATGAATATTGGACTCATGAAATCCACTCATATTGTATAAACTGCATAGCTAAGGTCCAAGCTGCTGTTGCCGGATAGGCTCAGACTACAACCTCAAGTTATTCACTCATGGAATTAGCTAATGTGAATCAATCCACTTGATAGTATGATCACTAGATGCGCAATTTGATAAGGAATTCAAATATATATAGTATGCCAGTGTTTAAATGATTTTATAAACCACTTTGTGAATGTTATACTTGCCTATACTGGAGACTTGTACGACCCATGTATGGCACAGGTTAGCTAGGTTACCGACCATAGACTTTTAGACATGCAAAGCTACTTTGGAAGCTCCAAACCCATTTCTGGACAGGCAAACTCTATATATCTGAATTCCTTATGAAATTGCGCATCTAGTGATCAAACTTTCAAGTGGATTTCATGAGTCCAATATTCATGAATATTACCCATATTCAGTGAACTTCAACATTTTCTTGTTGATATTAAAAAAATCATATATCTATGCACTGCCTAGTGTGTTATAAGGTGTACGTGTAATGCACAGCTTACAATTAACTTTTTGAATTAATCTTTCTTATCGAGTGAAGGCAATTCATGACAATGTACTTTATTAGTAGTTTCTTGTACATTTTAACACAATAGAGCCAATATATTGACCATCAATACATGTAACTACTGAAAGTTAGGTGGCGTCAAGTAGTATAGTCATGCTTGATCTATATAAATATGATATTGACAACTCAGGATATGTTTTAGTATGATAGAATGTGAGTTTTAACAGTGGATAATTGTAATAATACCACAGACAAATGTTTGCAAAAATTGGAAGTGTTGGCGGTACAAGGCTCCCCTTGAATAGTCATTTTAGCCTGTTTCTACCCCTATTTTAGTTAATATATTAATTTTTTGGGAGCTTCCAGAGTCTAGGCCCATTTTTTCACTATATAGGCTGTATGTGGTATGAGTTGGGACAACTTTTAGTACCCATGTGGTGTGGGGCTTGACGAGCGAACTCCCAGGGTTCAAAAATAGAGGCTCCAATTGGTAATGTGGAGTACTTAGTGTGCTCCAATGACCTTGGAGATAATTTTTTTATAAAATTCAGGCAATTTGCAGACAAAAGTGTCCCATTCACTTTTTGCCTCAGAGGTCATTTTCAGGGTGTAAATGAAGGTTGAAAATGCCTCTGAAAATGCAAAAACAGTAAAATCAGCAACTTTGCCTATTTATTAAAGGGGGTTAAAGTGCTCGAAAAAATCTAAAAAAATTCTGGGAAATCGGCTTGATGCCCTAGAACATAAAAAAAAAATTTTGAGCCAAATCATATTTTTTCATGTTCGATCCCACAGAGAATTGCCTATATATATATATATATATATATATATATCGGGGTGTCACCTGACCTTTCACAATCCCAATAGAGAATACAAAGATATTAGATCGTGTGACCTCAAAAGTATTATAAATGAACTTTAACTCGATATTTCATTGCTTTAGCAACGGTTGCTTGGTACGTAAGTAATGATTGCTAAGGAGAAACGAAATTTCCCCTGCTAGAAAAAGTCACCTGATTAATCACATGATAAATCATGTGATTTATCATGTGATTTATCAGGCCAAAACGTCATGTAGTTAAAAGTTAAAGTATTGAAAATTGGAATTAGAGAATGGTTTGATTGGGAAGAAACATATGCAATATATAATAGTATTTGAATAAATTTTATTTATATTTCACAGCAATTCCCTGCATACTTCATAACATCAACTTCTATAACTAATTAGTATGTCATGATAGGTATCGACTTAAAACTAATTGTTTCAATTATTTGGTCTTTTCTTTCGATATTTTGAACTAATTGAAATTGTTTACAGAAACTTCCAATTAAATACTGTAGTAGAACAATATTAAAGTTAATAAACTGTACCCCAAGCCACAGCTGAAACACAAAAATATAATTGTATTGACACCTTCTCAGCATCAATTGTACAGATCTAAATCATATTCTAGAATACAATACTCTAACATTTTGACCCGAGTTGACTAATTATTCTGGTTTGTACGTGCATTTACATATAGGCTTTGATGTTATAATTTTTTCAATCTTACTAGGAGAGTGCATACCCTTTGGGTCACCAAATGGCACCAAAATTTAAGGGGTCTCGCCTGATACTATCACCAGAGATCCCTGAAAGTCACAGGGTCTAACGCTCAGCCATTCTAGAGAAAAAAAATAAAACATAACATGATTAGTTTTCCATTATTGGCGGTACAGGGCATAACATGGTATACGGTACCCCAATACATATCAATACTTGTCAACCACATATACCAATGAACTTTTCATTAAGTAGATTCAAAAACTGAACTTAAAAGCTACCCTGTCAAATTATCATCGGCTTATCCTACTCTTTTTATAGGATATATAAGGGTCTCAACATGTTAACCAAGATATCGTGGGAAAACATGTTGAACCGCTTCCCACCTAACAAAACACGCATCCCACCCATGAATATATATCAGAATATATATTCTATAGTTATTTGAAGAAGGGAAGTACCTATAATATTACCTCATTCTTTTCTACAGTCCAGAACAGTTGAATTTTTGACGTCAAACAGTCATATCCATTCAAAACTGTATCTGGACATATACTAACTTCCTAGCTAAAATATCCTTATGAATGCGGATATTTCTCCAAGTCTATGGAATTATGGGCACATGAAACAGAAAAAATGTACCCACTTACCTAAAGTAACATGCGCTTCATTGATATGATGTTGCCATGTTATCCAACACTGCAGGTTTGTTGGGGATTAGTTTTTGCGCAAATCTGTCACTTTTACTTGAATCTCTTTGGTCCACCAGCTTCCATTGAATTTGTTGCCTTCAGCACAGGAATGATGTTCTAGAGGATGAAAAATAACACTCCAAGCCACGTCTATTCATGATTGTACTCTTGAACTACCTGAAAAAAAAAACAAAGAATCATTTTCTTTGAATTGAGAGATTAAAAGTAGAAAAAATCTAGTTCAACTCATAGAGAAAGAGAGTTTAAGAGCTACGTCAATTTAATTTGAATAGAAAATAGAAACACAAAATTAAAGGTTAGGTTACATTATTTACTTATCTGATGATTGATGAAGTGATTGATCCTTTCTGCAGCAATCAGCATTCCTGATCCAGTGGGAGAATTTTTCTCAACCCAAATTTTAGATAGAATTTTACTTTCCCAGCTCTATTTATAGTAGTATACTGTATACAGTACACTACATAGCACTCACGTATACTCCATGGTATATCACTAGAGCCTCCCTGGTATATATAATATATATTCATCTAACTCATCCTGACTCATCCCAAAACAACAGGATAACTAGGCCATCTGTTGGCGCAACAAGTTATCACTGATTGTTGTGAGATGCCAGTGACCGCGGCTGCGATCAGTTGGAAATTCAAATACTGTGCACTAACTGTATACTCCTATCGATAGAGCTAAGAAAGTAAAATTCTTTCTAAAATTTGGGTTTAGAAAAATTCTCCCACTGGATCAGGAATGCTGATTGCTGCAGAAAGGATCAATCACTTCATCAATCATCAGATAAGTAAATAATGTAACCTAACCTTTGATTTTGTGTTTCTATTTTCTATTCAAATTAAATTGACGTAGCTCTTAAACTCTCTTTCTCTATGAGTTGAACTAGATTTTTTCTACTTTTTACTTACTTTTTTTTTCAGGTACTTCAAGAGTACAATCATAAATGGACGTGGCTTGGAGTGTTATTTTTCATCCTCTAGAACATCATTTCTGTGCTGAAGGCAACAAATTCAATGGAAGCTGGTGGACCATAGAGATTCAAGTAAAAGTGACAGATTTGCGCAAAAACTAATCCCCAACAAACTTGCAGTGTTGGATAACATGGCAACATCATATCAATGAAGCGCATGTTACTTTAGGTGAGGGGGTATATTTTTTTTGTTTCATGTGCCCATAATTCCATAGACTTGGAGAAATATCCGCATCCATAAGGATATTTTAGCTAGGAAGTTAGTATATGTCCAGATACAGTTTTGAATGGATATGACTGTTTGACGTCAAAAATTCAACTGTTCTGGACTGTAGAAAAGAATGAGGTAATATTATAGGTACTTCCCTTCTTCAAATAACTATAGAATATATATTCTGATATATATTCATGGGTGGGATGCGTGTTTTGTTGGGTGGGAAGCGGTTCAACATGTTTTCCCATGATATCTTGGTTAACATGTTGAGACCCTCATATATCCTATAAAAAGAGTAGGATAAGCCGATGATAATTTGACAGGGTAGCTATTGAGTTCAGTTTTGAATCTCATGATTTATCATGCACTGAGAAAAATTTATAGTAAATCCTACTATAAATCAACTATAAATATAGTTTTATTTGGTCCTAGCTATGTATTATAGCAGATTCAACCAGAAAAATATTGTAAATTTAAACATAAAAAATAGTAGTTGTTGCTATATATTTATTATAGCTCACTATATTTTTTGTTCATGTTACTATACTAGCTACATCAAACGCGCTGCGCGCGATCTACATGTATGCGTGTTTCAAAACCATATTTCAATTATTTTTTCCACGAATCTTGACCATAATCGTTCTGACGTACATCTCAATTCATTTCATGATGCGAATTTCTAAAAGCTAATTGAATAACCGAACCCTAAATTCTTATGATTCATGTAAAAACTGTATAAGAGTATTAGAAAGAACTATCGAGCACTGACTTCTTCTGCTATTTAAATAATTCTGAGCTATCGACACTTGAGCTCGCAAGACGATTTCAGATTTTTAATGTTAAACTATTCAACCACATAACACATAAAATTTACAAATCAGACATCTTAACCTAACAGAGTTATCCAATCCAGCAACTGTTCAAAACTAAAAGGTAGCCTAAAATATCCACGTACCATAAATCAAATTTACATACCTACAATTATAGCTTTGAAAATAAATTGTCGAAACTTATGACAGTATCATCAACGAAACTGACTATTCTAACCTATAATATTTTCTTCCTAAGGCTCACTTCCGGGGTATGTGCCTTAACCTATAATATCATGTCATCGGCTACTCTCTATCTATATATACATCTCACTCTATATCTATATACACCCCACTACAAATCACGTGGTTAGATCTACACCAATCAAATCACGAGTTAATGCCTTCACTCTAAAGGCTATCACTTTTTTATATAAGGATTTTCTACTGCGCGATACTATAAATTTCGAATTTCTGAAGTCAACATCACAGAGCTTTCAATATTCATTGTTTTAATAAAACAATAAGTGCTACTTTAATAAAATTTGCAAATCATACCATAAAGACTATTGTCTTTCAATTATCTTGTCGCATATTCTGTTTTAATTTTGATCATCAAAAGAGAGCAATTGCTTTGTATAAGTTTTTTATAATATTCTTTTTTTTATAATACAAATCGCTTTGTATAATATTTTTGAACGGGAGAATTCATCATCTAGAGCTGGGCTGCACAAGAGCTCGTAACATTTACTTAGGTACACTTGCGTATAAAACTTCACCTCGCGAGCCAAAAAGTTACATGCGACAATTTTCGCGATAATCTTCTTCACTGTTCCACTGATAAACTAAACCAACGCTTAAGCTGCTATGCTATGTCTGTCAACGTCACGATATTCTTAGAATTTCTTGGCTTAAATTGGAATGTAACTAGTAGGCGAGGCAGTGGCCCTAATGTAAACAATTCTCTCCTTCAAACCCAACAAATAATTTAGATGGAAACATTCGATACATTGGACGGAACGTGAGAAATATTGGGGAATTGAGAATTTATAGTTCAACTTACTATAAATATAGTTAATTTTACTAAAAATACACGGAATATAGTTCAAAGGACTATAATCATATAGTTGAGAAGTATATAGTTGATATCATATAGTTGATTTCACTATAAAATAATGTTGACTTAACAATAAAATTAGTCTTTCTTACAAAAAAAATTGTTGGAACAACTATTTTTCACCGTACTATACGGTATAGTTGATTTCACCTAGTCGATTTTTCTCAGTGTGTGATTAATCAGGTGACTTTTTCTAGCAGGGTCCGCGTCGTTCATCATCAATACATGGACATCACACGGATTTTCCCCTTTTCGTAGCAACGGTTGCTAGAGATATTAACAAGTGAAAATAACAGTTTCCCGATCAAAACGTTTCTCCCCATACCTATTTCACGATATTGACTATTTGGATAGCTTTTGGCCTAGTACTGTCAAGTAAAGACACCGAGATTCCACCATTCAGGTCTCGTCCTTCTCGCATAGGTGATTAAATAGGCAAAAACGTGAAAAACAAAATGTGTGTAGTGCGACGCAACGGTCATTTTCACCTCATTGCGACCTACAGCTTATCGGCTTAGTGTCTAGATTTCATTTTCACGACTAACCATAGAAAATAAGCAGGGAAAGTGATGTAAGTATGTAAATGAGAAGGTATATAAAGATGTAATTCTCATATTCTCACTGAAGCGTGTGGACGCAGAATGAGTCGAATTTACGGTGAGATGCGCGCGTTTGTTTAGCTTTTTGGATTGTTTCGACGAAAACGCATATAACATAGGAAGTCGATTTTCTCACGTGAAAATTCAAATTCGAGCAGCCTAAGCTCAGGGCCGGTGCGCGTGTCGCACGTCCGCGCGGCTGCACCTGACCTCAACTCGATGCTCGACGGCGACGACGGCGTCCTTTATCAATTCTATTTGTTCCGCTGGCTCGAGCTGTATACACGTATATATGTATATATATTTACTCACTCGTCCTCGGTTAGCGCGACACATCGCGCAAAGCTGAGTCGGCGCTTTTTGCCAACACTACCACGTGCAGCCCGTGCACTGCCTGTAGAGCTGTCCCATGGATTTTTCAAGCTTCCTCTTGCTCGTTACATCGATTGATGACTTGTGTATACAGGAAACTCGAGGTATACGCGTATACACATACACACGCCAAACTTGCCTATTACCAACTTTTTCACTCTTTCAATGACACGCGTACGACGCGCGCGCGTGCGTGCGTGTTTTTATTTGTTTCTCGCGATTCGACTGTTGCGTCGTGGGTCGTGGCTTTGTCGAGTGCAGAATAAAAAAAGGATAGTCTGTACAGAGATTCGGATTGATTGGTTCCATTTCGATAAAGCCAGGCCCGAGGGTCTCATTTAGGTAATTTTATATATTTCGGGTCGACAGCGTATAAACGCACTGCCAAGTAGAGCAAAGTCGTCGGTCGTTATGTGTCGAGCTGGAAATAAACGAAAGTGCCGTGAGATGTGGACTTGCAAATTAAGAGCGAGTGCGAAACATCTGTTGGTCGGGGGTCGGTGCTGGTTTGCACGTTCGATATATTCAAAATGCTAATTCCTGCGCGCCTCCGTCCTGCGGCTCTCCGCTCATTCGTTACCGAGCAACACGATCGGCCCGCGATGCGTCCGATAATTATAATCCGTCGTATTCGGTTTGCGATCGTTGAATTTTACACAATCCACGCGTTGATTCGCCATTATTTGTGGTAGAAGCTTTTGCATAATGCCACAAATCATACGGTGTCCTACCGGCGCGGGCGTCAGGTGCCGTGCCAATGCGCGTCGATACTAAATAACATTTCACAACTTTTCCTAATTCTATCGTCTTGGAGATCAGTATTATTCTAGACTACTTAAAAATGCTTGAAGAGAAAAAATATAGTCTGTAATTAAGTATAGGAGAGCTAGTGCACAATCTTTGAGAAACCAATCCCGATGAAACTTCTTAGATATCTTGATAGCTGAAATACATAATCTAACGGTTTGATTTCCTATAAAGATATGTTTGTCAATCGTAATTCTGGTATTCATGCATGGACAGTATATATCTGTGTATACAAGTAGTCATGGATATATACATGTTATATATATATATATATATATATATATATATATATATTTATATATATATATATATATATATATATATATATATATATATATACTGTTTATGCATGAAATCAGATAAATTTATAGAATGTCTCCGGGAAATCGTTGGAATGTGTGACGGTAGACATCCATGAACCATCTCGGAAGATCAAGATGAGCCCATGAACACGAGGGCCTTCACCCGCCAATACTCTACAAATCAGGGGTAGGTTTAATGATGCGCAAAGCTCGGCGGTCAGGTGGATCAGGGTAGACAAGTTGGGTGTGTATGATTTATGGCACCAAAACAAAAGTTGATGCCGATGAGTTAAATGAGCACTTTTTCGGCCCGGACGTACAGTAGCTAAATTGAGAGATGTGTACGCTCGACGCACCTGATATGTTCTAAACATTTTTTAAAACGCTTTCAATGTTTAGAATCTTATGTTTTATACGCTGGATAATCCATTCAACTTATCGCGTGATTCTTTGCTGATGAAACTGATCAGGGCTCCGTATTCGGGAGCGGATCGCATATATGAGATGTCGTATAGCCAATTAGAGCAGCAACTTGCGATATATACATATATTTTAATTGCGGTCGTCGCCAACGTTTGTCTCCTTCTTGACTCTATCATGTGTCCTGCAGCGTACAATACAAGCATGTAATGATACGCGAGACGCCGTACAGCGAACGGGTCAAACTCGGGCTGACCGAGTGGCCCAAATAGCGTCCGCGCCGCGGGACTAACCCATACGCGAGAGAGCTGCTTAAAAGGAGAATATCCGAGCAGTCGCGGCGAGGATATCACTTTCTAAAGATCGTAACACTTACGAACCGTTAAATTCACCGGCCACTATTATTGTATAACACAGTACCCCCCGCGATATATATATATATGTGCCGCTCGCATTGTTTCCGATTGTGCAGGACACACCAAACGGCGCGACTCGTCCGATCCAAGGGCAAAGCACCGAGGCAGCGAATCTCATTTTGGAACGAGATAAAATAATTTGCACGCGGTGCAATTGCGCGTTGCACACACACACTCACACTCTATCTATGCTATAAGTTCCTTCCCTCATTTCGAATTCCACGTTTTCTAGCATCTCCTTCACTGCGATGGAAACCTTACGCCCCCTCAAATCACCAAGTTCAATAGACTTTTGTCTTTTGTGTACAGCTACTTGCTTATCATTATATACTATAAATCCAACTCATTATACTATAACGGCATATATTACTGAATTTTAACAAACATTGCACAACATAACCACGTATACGAAATAAACTATTCTCAATCTGAATCTGAATCTCTCTCACTTGTGCGGTGCGCGAGCTCAGTAGAACAGTTGCTCGCATTAAGAGCTGTATATATACCCGCATGGTTCTTGGGATTTTCGTTTTAGTACGAGATTTCGCTCGTGATTTGGTGTTACTTGGTTGGTCGTGATTATATCACGGATGAATCCTATCTCTTGGCGTAGCGGTGCTTTTTATTCGGGCTGACGCACACAATCGACGCGAGGTTGTGTGTAACAGTGTAAAACGGGTGGTACGGCGCACTTGTGATTATACAGACCGAATGCGGGATGTGCAGCACGCGAGTGAGCCGATCAAAAAGGAAAAATGTTTGTACGCGATTAATCCAGTCGACCGAGTCTCCGAGCATCGACGCTAATCAGTCCGGATGCCCAGTCAAACACAATTTACACGCATCGAGCGTGCGTGAGTGCACGGTTTGGAAGGGCCAATGGAAACAAGCGGCGAAAGCCCAGCCAAGTTCGAGTGTGTTGAAAAGGCTTCGGATTTGGTCGGTTCCGTCCCGTCGGAGCGCCTCCTGTGCCTCCTGATCGACGAGACTCGCGTGTATTTCACGGCCGGCGATTACCATATCGACGTGTCTTACGAAGAAAGACACATAACTGAATCTGTCCGCGAAGAAAGACACAACTCACAATCTAGCCGCGAAGAAAGACACAACTCGCAATCTGTCCGCGAAGAAAGACAAATGTCGGAATTATTCTCCCACGAATATTAACGAAAAAAGAGTTTAAACTGTAGAAAAGGCTTGTTTTTTTTTTGTCAAGTATAACCTACTCATTCTAAGCTTTCATTCCATATATTTTTTACGTTGGAAAATTGTGGGATGTGCGCCATGTATCCTTTTTGCGGCCAGACGCGAGTTGTGTCTTTCTTCGTGGCTAGATTGCGAGTTGTGTCTTTCTTCGCGGACAAATTGAGATGTGTCTTTCTTCGCGGACAGATTCAGTTATGTGTCTTTCTTCGTAAGACACGTCGATATATACATACAACGACTCCGCGCTGGTTTACGACACTTCCGACACGCGTACGCGTTGTGCAATTGTTATCGGCCCGGGACACTCTTTGTCGATTGATCGAGCGCGAATCGAGTTGACCCCGCCGCGCATCCGGCGTTTTTACCCGCGTTCCAGCTTGGCCAAGTTCGAGTGTACTCCGCGTCGAGTACGCGATTCATCGATCGAGTCACCTATATACCGGGGCAATTGTCGTATTGCCGATTCTTAGCTATGCCGAGGCGAAGGGAATTTCCGCGTTCCCCGAACGTTGTTGGTTGCGCGCGGCGCTGCGGCGCGATTTATTTTTGAAAATTCTTTGTCCGTTGCGCGCGCGCGCGGCCGTCACGCTTCGTTGCGACATTGTTCGCCGCTCCGTCTCCATTTTATTTGTGTATTTTGATAGACGCGATCCGAGTCGACGTGTGTGCAGCTCCGGAAAGATAATGACGTCGGGCTGCTGCTGCCGCTGCTGCTGCTTGTTGCGAAAGCCGATTTCGTGCCAACGAGAACACGCGCGCGTCTTGATCTATCCAGAAGTGCGTCTTCTTTTGTTACTCCGAATATTCGCGTAATTTTCAGTGCAGGCACTGCCAAATTACGTTTTTTCTTCGTGTTTGCAACGACACAAGAGTTGCGCGTTGAACGATCTATACACACATTGCCAGATGGTACGTGGAGAGAAAAAATCTAGTGGAAATGACTGAAGTCGATAGTAGCGTAATCACAGACTGACAGGAACAACCGTCTTAGTGGAACTTCTAGGGAAAAACACTAAAAATTCCAGTAAAATTTTATGAAAGTAAATGTAGAATCCAATAGAAGTTCTATTAAAATATACTATGGGCATCTAAAAATCTATTGTGGAAGATAATAAAAACTGGCAGGTATAGTTACAAATATCGGGTAATATCTACTCATTCTTGCAATAGACTTCAGTAATATTTCATAACCTCCAAATTTCATTATTCTATCAATTTTTCAGCGACTCCAGTATACCCATACTTTAGTTCAGTGCTGATGTTTGCCTGAATTACGTATTTAACTTGAATAGAACGTTAAATCGTCATAATTTCACCCAAATTATGCAAACATATATTTCTCTCCGTGTACAGCCGGTCAACACAACGAGTAAATCAAACGTTAAAATACACTGATCCGTGTGTTTCAGCGTTGAGCTCATTGAATAACGTAGGAAGTACAACATTGGCCAAGCTGATATTATACACCGTGGCAAATTTCACTGCATAGAAAACAGGAAGTTATTATTTCGTTATGAAGATCAAGGTACGCGCGAAGTTCGCGAAAAGCTGAGCCGCGCTCGTTCCTTGTATAACTTGACGTGCGCGGTTTCGATATATATATATACGTATATACATACCAACGACGCGTATCGATTAAGTAACAAGTATATCGTGCATATATATACCGCATCAGCTGCGGTGAACGAACTCTCAAGCAACTCGGTTGGATATCAACACAAGGCAAATGGTAAGTTTCGACGAGCCGAAAATAATCGGAAAGCAATAAAACTCGCAGGAGTTATATTCCCCGGAACGTCGTTCCTTCCTCAACTCAATTGCGTCCTAGGATAATTTGACGCGTGAACAACAACGTTTTCATCGGTTACATAAATTTTTCATGAGCGCGCGCGCGTGCACGCGAAAATAGGATAAAACAAGAAACGCACGACAAACAAAGCGCGTCGAGCCTTGGGATTTCGCGCACTCGACAACCGACTGTGTATCTCGAAAACCCGCGATATAAAATGAATCGCTTGCCTCGAGAAACACGGCTCGTGTATTTACACTTCCGGACCACGTGGTACGCGCGTATCCTCGAATTTTTGGTTCTCCAATCAGCGCAATCGCGCATAACGCTCGAGATCAGCCTTCGCGACTCTCGCACGAGCCGATAAAGAAACGCATACATACATGTATACACACGCAGTGCAGCTCTGGCGATGCACGCGCTCGTCTATGTATCGAACTTTATTTTCCTTTACGCGCGGCACTAATCTGCCGTTTAGGTGCGAGCGAGGCCGGCCACGCGTAACGTTGCGTCTATATAACGACCGACGCGCGCTTATTTGCCTCGAGATGTCTTATTAAGTTTCTCCTCACATTCATCGGTCGCAGAGATGCTTTCGGTGCGAATTGCGCTTCTCTTAGCTTCATTAGGAAAAATTGAATCTTGCGCAATTTGAAGAGGAAAATTACAAATTGCAAATTTTTATAGAGTTTTTCATTTGTTAAACTTCATATCACGGATTGGCTCCCAATGATCGCGACAAATAAAAATTTTGAAGAAAAAACATCAGTATGACATGAGCTGTAGTAAAAAGATTTCTTCCAACAGTGAAGGGAGAGGACGGTGCTCCCCGAACGATCAACGGAAGCTATAGAAAATGAAGAATATTACTCCAATAACATGGATAATCGACTCAATCGTCAAAGGCAAATGTATCATATCATTATCAACCGAATTTTGTTCAAATGCGCTCTTACTGGCTTCTTGACAATTGCTTTTCTCAAAGTTCAAAGTTACCCCTTTGACGCGACCCCCTCTGTCAAAATTCGATTTCTGCGAGAGTTATCACACGTTGTCAATTTTAATTGGTTTTATGAAACTAGGCAAAAATCGATACGAGAGAGAAAAATGATGAGCAAGTCGGTCTTGAATTTCTTCGCGTTGTGACGATGCCCGCGTAAAGATAGCGCCAAACACTTCCGATAAAATTAATCATTCGAGATAACACGTGACAGTGCGAGCGAGTGCGGCAAAAAAAAGGCGGCAAAGGCCAAAAGCACCGACACCTCGCAGCCTCGGCTGCTCTGTGCAAGTCCATGCACGTGGTCGATAGCGTCGCTCGCGAACGAGCGAATCACACATGTGCCGGGTGGGGGGGATCCTTGAGTGCAAGTCGCGGCTATTACGGCATTACGCAAGCAATCGAGAAAATTCGCGCAGATAGAGAGAAATATAACTTCCGCTGGCCTCTCGCACAAGGGCGGAAACTCGACGCGTCGACGACTGCTTGTTTTTCCGCTTTTTAGATTGATCGTATAAATAAATCGAAGACTCGCAGTTGCTCGCGCGCGCGAAGGATGAGCTGATCGGAGAAACAACCGAGATCTTATTAGATTTTATTGTAGATTATTCCTCGATCGAATCCAATTTACCTCGGGAGTGTCATTCCGGTGAATGGCTTACATTTATCTCTTGACATATGTTTCTTTGTCTTCCGAGGGTGAAATCGTAATTCCCCAGACGGAAAGAATAATAAATTGCGAATTATTGCAGTTTGAGATTTTTATAATTCTTCTCTAAAAACAATTATGTAATGAGTTTCAATGTTAACGAATAGCAATTGACCATAAAATCTTTTTAAAACCTCATTCGATGGAATTAAATGTATAGTTACGGAAGTTTCTTTTACGCAGAAACGGTTTCCAGCGGGAGAGTATTGAATAATAGGCGCATGTAAAAACTCCAGCGTAAATTACAAAGTAAGAGTCTTGAGCGATATTTCCGCAACGAATGAGACACAATCTTTTTTTATAAAATACCACCGTTGTTGTGGAAGGCCAAATGTTCAATACTCAACAAAGATCCGACGACGATAGTCGATCTAACGATTTTGATGAAAAAAATAATGTAATATGTACTCCAAAAGCAAAATCTTTCCAATCGGGGATTTAGCTGACCAGGTGGTACGTGTCATACAGCACTCAGTGATCTATTTCAATGAAAATTTAAGTAGGTTACCAATTGCTTGATTTGAAACCAATCATTTTCAATTATCGTATTGAAACTATTTTAATTTACACCCAGAAAATCGTACTAGTTGAATAGTAAACATTTTTTATTTCATTACTATCTTGTGTCGCAAACTAATCTGGAGTGCATTGACTGTTGATAACATTTACAAAAATTGAGCGTATATATTGAATAAATAACTAGTCATTAACAGGTTAATGATACTAGTTGGATACTTTGTTACAGTACATTCTCGTCTTATCATTAAAGAAATAATATTTGTTTTAACACTCTCCATTGTTCAAAATTCTTGTTTATTGATATCTTTGAAGGCCAATCCATATGGAGTTCAATAAATGAAAAATACATACTTTGCGACGTTTTGCCAGCCTGGTTCACTGGCCTCATTAGGCAGTAAAAATCAGGAATTATTACATTATTAAAATTAGGGAGTGGAAGCAACTGACTTCCATTAGTCAAATTTGTATCTGCTTGTTTCTGATAATTTCTGATATTTACTGATAATTTACTCGATGCCTGTGAACCATGCTGGCGAAACGTCGCACAGTATAAATTTATATGGAGTATTTCATTTATTGAACTCCGTATTACGGGTTGAGCCTCAAAAATCGTAACAAACAAGAATATTAAATAAACGAACTGAAATATATTGTTATAGTGTGAAAAAATAACCACCAGAATAATAAAATCAATCTTTTTGATTTATATATATATATATATATATATATATTGAAAAATACTGATGATTCATTTGGAATAGTAAATTTCACATACATTTCAATAGACTGAAATTGAATGAAAAATTTTACGTTCTCTCCAATTTTAGTAAGAAAAAAGAAATCACGCGATACTAATAATAGTTGAATGGGAAAATAGTAGACACATACTACTTCCCGTCAATATAAACCTTTTCCAAAGATAATATTTTCAAAAAGATTACATTGCTCAAAAATGATACTTTTTAAATACTAGTTGAACTATTTGAACAAACGCTATATTAAAAATAGAGATAAATTCTAGTAGGATCAGGACCTGTTCACAAAAATCGGCAAATTGAATTTCATAAATACCTAGTCCTTGATTATCCCGAAGTAAATTAATCAATAGTAAAGATTCAGACCCTTGGAAAATAAATTTGGAATATTAAGCTCACAAACGACATGCGATGTGATAAAGAATGCATCAAATGGAAGAATATAACAAAATTGTATTTAAAAAAAATGCGAAACATAAAACGATGTTAAAATTTTGGTTTGAGCACTACAGGAATAACGCATATCTCACAATTTTTTTTTCTCTCTACTATACCCATTAATTAATTCTTAATGAAGTCATGAAATTGATCATTGTGAAATAAAGTATAATTATTTACAGGAATAAAATATTTATTCGTTTTCTATATAGAATTTTGCCGATTTCCTCGAATATTCATCGATAAATGATCAATTCATTGATTATGTCATAGCATAAATAATATACATTCCTCAAATCACTCAAACACAAAAAATACATTTCTTGTTCTTGTTTTATTGTTTCATCAGTTTTTACAAATTATAATTATAATTTCATTAACTCCGATTATTCTGATGGATATAGATATATTTTTCTACTAATTCCATGTCAATCACTGCTAGTGGCCATTCGCAATCAATTAAGTGACCACGAATTTTGCGATATCCGTATTATAGGACTCGGTAGTATGTCTTGAAAAGTAAGTAACTGATAAAACATTCAACTGATTCAAATTTTATGAAGTGCGAGCAATTTCGAAAAACAATGTGTACTGAAGCAATGTGTTGGAAACGCAGAATAAACGTGTTGATCAGTGTAAACAAAATGTTGACATACTTCGACTATAAAACACGGTTATCCACGAGAGTTGAATCGGATTTGATTTCTCAATTCCGTATTCTGAATATTCACCAATCAACGATCTTGTACGGAAGAAGAATAGAATAAAAAAACAACACGTTAATCATAAATTAAAAGTAAGTAAGGTAGGTGTACCCAATATGCGCCAGGACCCAATATGCGCCACCCTTCGTATTTCATATATACGCGCGTCTAGAGCATCGCCGCGGCACAGGATCTTGTCGGCAATGCTAAATAATGAAGAAAGAAAACATTTTCACCGATCGGAAACCCTTACACCAACTTGTTAGAGCTCGTTTTCTCCATTTTTTCGCCAATTTTCATTCTCGATCTAATTTCACCCAGGTAAGTGCGAATTTTTTTAATACCCTTAAACTGGGCCAAAAAAATCGAGCGACATATCATTCGATTCCTTGACATCCCATCTACATCATCCAATTTTTTTTTTCTTTGTATAACCTTTTTATCAATCGTTTCAATAGCTCTTCGTTATTTTTATCAAATGTACCCAATATGCGCCACCCCTATTTTCTTGCTCTAGAAGCTACAATCAACCCATTGATGGTAAATATCCGCCAAACATGATGGAAAGAGAATTTAGTTCAAGCTCTGGAGCAGGTAAAAAAAGGTGAGATATCGCAGAGGATGGCTTCGACTATATATAAGATACCTCGTCGAACATTTCAACGATATGCCAAACAAAACATATCCGAGAAAAGCAAAATGAGTCGACCAAATGCGTTAACGACAGTACAGAACGAAGAATTGTGTAGTCGAATTAAATGCTTAGCAGATATTGGCTATCCTATAACCAGAAAAATGTTGAGGTTATGCGTTTATAAGTACTGTCTAGGAAAAAACATCAGACAGAATTTTTCTACCATCATGACAATAGCTAGCCCCAAGTAGGCTCGGACATTTTTTTAAATTGAACCATCTTCCTCAAATCACTCATAAAAAAAATACATTTCTTGTTCTTGTTTTATTGTTTCATCAGTTTTTACAAATTATAATTATGAAAACTTGATAATTTCATTAACTCCGATTATTCTGATGGATATAGATATATTTTTCTACTAATTCCATGTCAATCACTGCTAGTGGCCATTCGCAATCAATTAAGTGACCACGAATTTTGCGATATCCGTATTATAGGACTCGGTAGTATGTCTTGAAAAGTAAGTAACTGATAAAACATTCAACTGATTCAAATTTTATGAAGTGCGAGCAATTTCGAAAAACAATGTGTACCGAAGCAATGTGTTGGAAACGCAGAATAAACGTGTTGATCAGTGTAAACAAAATGTTGACATACTTCGACTATAAAACACGGTTATCCACGAGAGTTGAATCGGATTTGATTTCTCAATTCCGTATTCTGAATATTCACCAATCAACGATCTTGTACGGAAGAAGAATAGAATAAAAAAACAACACGTTAATCATAAATTAAAAGTAAGTATATTACATTAGGTTAAACATAAAATGGTCGTATGAATTTATCAAAATGATTTATACCAAAAATTTTATTTCAAAGATGTTTGACACGATAATCTCATTTTCCACGTATAACGGGATCTCAGAGCAATAGAATTAGCAGATGTTTGGATCTTCAGTGTACACGCCATATAACAGTAGCCGTTGCGAGGAACGGGACACTCTTACGTCCTCTTGAAATTTATAAAAAAGTATTAGAATAAATTTGAATAAATATATTAAAAGTGTTTGTCGTTGTTCATAAAACCAAAGGTTGGTCAAATGGCACGAAGAACGTTCAGGATATGTATCGGCTCATTGTTGATATGTTCATTAATGTGTAGCAGTTCTGATGCTTCAACATGCAGCGTGAGTATCTATATTAGAATTATTATTACACAATTCTACTCTGATGGCGAATTCAAATTTTTGCGACGAATAAAGAATATCCTCTGCTCATTAGGTCAATCAAAACTACAATTTCGCGATTGATTATGAAAATGACCAGTTTCTCCTTGACGGTAAGCCGTTCCGATATATATCGGGGAGCTTCGATTACTTCTGAGCTCCGAAAAAAAATTGGCGGGAGATTCTCAGGAAAATGAGAGCCGCCGGATTGAATGCTGTTTCCACGTGAGAACGCAAGTTGAACAAACAACCAATGATGTTTGTATGACCGAAATTGTATTCTTGTAGGTATGTGGAATGGAGTTTGCACGAGCCCGAACCAGGACAATGGTTTTGGGATGGGGATGCCGACTTAGAGGAGTTCATTAAAATAGCTCAGAAAGAAGATTTGCTCGTTATCTTGCGACCTGGACCATATATTTGTGCTGAAAGAGATTTTGTGAGTTGCCTCTTTATTGATTATCGGTATGTCAATATATACCTACGACCCGATCTTTGGACGATTGTACCGGTTCATGCAAATTCTTTATTCTTCATTCTTCATTTCTTTGGAATAACATCTTTCGTAAATATTATCTCTGGAAGGAAAAAATTTCTTTGGAACAATTTAAACGCGGTAAAATCTCGTACTTTGTACTGGATTGTCTGTCATATAACTCGAGGTGGTAGATAAAATTACCTTCTTGATGAGCTTCGTCTTTATCAGGTAATAGAATCATTTGAAATAAAAACAAGATCATGTATATATTCTACAGTGATCAAGATTGAACACGGAAATAAGAAATTTGTAACGCTCATCAAAATAAAGAAACCTTGTGTTTTTATTCGTGGTCCTAACAAAGAATATTGTTATTTATAACGAATGTTGGATTTGAAAATTCACAATACTATATTGCACGTACCTTAGCGGGGTTAGGTGATTTCATATAATTATTATTATGATTTCTATTTGAATATGTTAATATTTTAATATTTTAATACAAATTATTTTTCAAAATTCCTTTGTATCAATGTCCGAAAAAAGTTTTACTTTATAATGGATGTTGAAATTATTGCTCAACAGCATTGCTTATAATATTATTAATATATTGTCAATAGGGAGGTCTACCATATTGGTTGTTAAAACTTGTGCCAGACATAAAGATACGAAAAAACGATAAAAGTAATGTAATTTCCACTTATTTCATTTTCAACCGAGTTCAATTGATCAAACTAATTATATGTTTTTGATAGGATATTTGTTATATGCTGAAAAGTTTCTTAACCAAATCCTTGGAAAAACTCAGCCTTTTTTAAGAGGTAAAGGAGGACCAATCATCATGGTACAAGTATGTGTCACTGCCATTATATACGATTCTGGGATATTATAAAAATAAATTGAAGAATCAAATAATATAATGATGCTTTGAAACAGATTGAGAATGAATACGGAAGTTTCTATTCTTGCAACGATGAGTATAAGCGAAAAATGTATGAAGTATTTAATCGTCATGTTTGAAAGGATGCGTTACTTTTCACAACTGATGGAGCTAGTAAAAAAAAACTGAAATGTGGATCAATTCCCGGAGTTTATGCAACAGTTGATTTTGGGTCTGATTCAAACGTTACAGCTTCATTTACTGCCATGAGAGAGTATTAACCTAAGGTAAATAATCTGTAGATGAGTCCCTACACAAATGTCATATTTGTTGGAATTCACTTACCATTTCAAAAAGAAAAAACGCTGAAGAGATTTTCCATGACAAACAAAAGTGAAACTAATTTTTCAAATAAATGATGTTCGTCAGAAGAGAATGTATATGTGAGTTATAGTAACAATTGTAATCATCGAATTAAAAAGCTAATAGTTCTTGTCATACGTTCCTCAAATCATATGGCTAATCAATTCATAAAATCGAAGAAACTTGAATGTATCATATTTCTTTTTAATTTTTATCAACATTTTAGGGTCCACTCGTTAATTCAGAATTTTATTCAGGATGGCTTACTCACTGGGGCGAAAAACTATCGAAACGAAAATCTGAAACTGTGGTCAAGATTCTGGACGAGATATTGGTCAGTAATGCCTCGGTCAATTTGTACATGTTCTACGGAGGAACAAACTTTGGTTTCACGTCTGGTAATTATATGGATTTGAGATTTCAAAACTTACCAGGAGACCACATTTTACATTCGGGTCTCCAACTCCACTGTAACCTTTTAGTGTAGTTTTTTGATACCTAAATAGGTGATATTTGCAGTCGTTCGTCCTGGTGTTTCGATCATTGCATGTTATGTACATCGAGATATATGCATGAAATAGCATACATATATATGTACATAACTTCTCTGCATGGAAAGATAATGATATCTTCAAGAAATCAAAAGGCTAGCTGCTGAATGTCTGCATGTACTATCTATTTGAGTAATCATAAATCGGCTCCAAAAATTTCAACGACATTCAAGACCCAAGTGGTTAACTGGTTAATTTAAATTTAAATTTATTTGAATATATTATTTAAGTGCAAACACCAATACCTCTTATCGGCCCCAAATAACATCATATGATTACGATGCTCCACTGACCGAAGCTGGTGATCCAACCCCTAAATACTTTGAAATCAGGAAAATTGTATCAAAGGTAGAAATCAGCAAATTTCTGAAAATTTTTCGAACTAAATCTAATTTGATTAAATTTCTCAATCGATTCTTCTAGTATTTGCCTCTGCCAAACATTAAAGTTCCAACTGTAGCTCCAAAAGGAAATTACGGAATTGTATCTATGATACCAACACTAGATCTATTCTCGGAAGAAAGTCGAAGAACATTTGGAATTCAGAGGGGTCTGTTTTCGAAGCCTCCGACTTTTGAATATCTAGGTCGGCCTTATTGGTTGGTTTTATACGAGGCTCTTCTACCGTCATCTGAAGTTCATTCAAACAAGACGTTAAAAGCTGTAACCAAAGATAGGGCCTTAGTATACGTGAACAATAGATTGATTGGAGTGCTGAGCAGAATGGACAAAATTCATTCGTTATCTTTGCCAAGCAGTGAAGGAAAACAGATGAAATTATTGGTAGAAAATATGGGTCGTGTTAATTACGGAAATATTGATGTCGAGGACTTCAAGGTAACAATGAAATGCATTCGAGCTGTCATAATTACTTTTACTTTGTAAAATAAATCACCTAACATGATTATTAATATCCCAATGAAAATTTACTCGTAGGGTATTTCGGATGTAAAGTTCAATAACGAAGTGATTGAATCGTGGCGAGTAACTGGCTTTCAACTGTCTTCTGTAATAACCGATAACTTTAAAGTCAAAAAAACATCGGCACAGACTGGCAGGCTTAAAAACGGTCCCCAATTCCTGGTTGGATACTTTTATGTCAAAGGTATACCTTTAAGTACCTATTTGAACACCGACGGTTGGGCAAAAGGAGTAGCTTACGTCAACGGACACAACCTTGGAAGATATTGGCCATTTTTAGGACCACAGGTTACTTTGTACGTTCCAACGGCTTACCTCAAACAAGGAAAAAATAATTTGGTTTTGTTGGAACTGGAAAATGTACCTGAAAATAGAAAGATCAAATTCCAAGATACGCCGATACTTGATAAACCTATCGCGGATAAACTTGAAAAAGATCATACCCATTGTTTGATATGACGCATTAAGTTAATGCACGTAAGAAATATAAATCATCTTGAAGATTTCAATAAAAATCCACTTGTTCACGTATCTCTTCATACAAGCCCGATTCTCGAATCGTAAGTAATAAAAATATTGAAATTGACAAATTCTATAGTGTTTGCATTTTTGAAACAAGTTTCTCTCTTTAAGCGTCATTTCTCTCAGACGTATCTCTCATCAGAACTGCGCTTGAAGCCCAGAAGTCATCTCTCCGTAACAGCCCCGCGATAAAATCTCCTGGTTAGTGGATACAGGCTTCCGCAGTGCTCTCCTCGCAACGGATCATTATACGATTGATCGCGGCGATGATATTGCTGTTCCGCGCGGACAATACCTCGAAGCCCACAATAAGACCGGCCAAATCAATGACAGCATAATATCATATACAAGTGACAAATGAAGCGGAGACCGACTGACTCCGCGGGAAGTATATTTCTCTATCTTATAGATATTAAGATTAAACAATTTTACAAAGAGCACCAATCCATTTTTTTGTGCACGGAAAAAAGAAGACCTTTTTTTGAACAAATATTTCGAGGATACCATTCGAGTTTTACTTTGATGCAGATCGACCTGTCACGCATTCCAACATAATTTAAGTAAAGTTTTTTCAAAATCGATCAGACAGCAAGAACAATTATCTATCTATAACTATGGAAACGCTTCGCGCTCGATGGAACATGGAATACGAACATTAAAAACTTTATCGTTACATTAATTCATTTTTCGAGCCTCTAGCTTGCTCAGTTTTAACATACATAACACAATTTTTATTTCAATATAACAATAGACGAATGATATTAATTTTTTCCTTGCTCCACTGGCTGATCCATTCGTAGGACATTTTTTGCGACTTGAAATTAGATCGCATTCGGGCTTCACATATAGAATATAAAAAAAAATCAGATTGTATTCTTTTGTTTTGTTAAAAATTCAATAATCAGTTGAACAAAGATGTTTATAGAGTTTCCATAATTGCAATAGATGAGAAATGCACTACAATGGATATGACGTCACGCCGTTACCATCGGCGTGAACTATACCGAGACGTACCTTTTAAAATTTTGAGCTAATGAAAAATTAGAAAAGTTCGACCTAATTATTTTTGCACGCGTTATTGGTTTCTAAGATATGAAAATCTACTCCAGAGGGAATAAATGAAGATCCAATGTCGATCGGAGTTATCTAGGTTTCGGCTCTGGTCGTTAGGTCGTTACCCATACGCAACAAATTGCATAGGTTTCCCATAACATACAACACATTTCAATTTTTCTTCAATTCTAATTTGCTCGATCTCGAGACGCGAAAATTTCTCCAAACAGAATTCGAGAAATCTTCGGTTTGCCGAGCCTGCGATGTTCCACCCGGAGAACCCGACTCGCAACCCAAAATACACAGACGGAGATAAGCAAAAAATTAAATTAACGTCCGGCGTCTTTTTATTTTTCCATTCTTCTCTCGGCCCGAGTTTTTCGGTCCAACGATCAGCTACACCGGGATTGTAGTTTTCTTTGTTCTGCTCTTGATTTTTAGACTGTGTCAAGCCGAGCAATCAACGGAACTCTCGTCGGCCACTCTACATAAACAACGGCGAGAGAATGACTACGCGCCGTGGCGGTATTTTGGTATTGGGTCAATTAGAGTGGGACGCATCGTTTAGAGCAGGACTACTCGAATATGTATCCGATTGCTCGCCCCCGTGTTATACATCCCCATAAACGGCAGCGCTGATATTACGAAACGATCCAAATGTCGCGCGCACTCTCTTGGGAAATATATACGATTCGAAATCCGGCGAACCTTTTTGCAAACGCGAATACGCGAGCGGAACGTGACTGGATATATCTTGCGAAAATATATATGTATAGTATACGGTAGGTAAGTTAGTCGGTACGATAACGCGTGGTGCAATTGATCCGGATAAATCGGCCGTGGGTTTGCCTGTGTGTGTGTGTGTGTGTGTGTGTGCGCGCGCGCGCGTGTTAAACAGGGCTGGAATATCGCGCGCGACTTGAGCGCACGAACAGGGTCAGCCGAGCCATTAGAAAATCGCGCGCGCGCGAGGCATTCATAAATTCGTCCAAAGATCTAATCGCATAAATTATAAAGGCTTGGCCACGTGCAGCCTACTCCGCGTCTCTGGACGGGAGCACGTGCTCGCGCGAGAGCCGCGCGCGGCTAACGGGACGAGTTCCGCCGCGACTAATGCTCGAAATTGGGATTTTAGGGCATAATTACGTCACGTCGTACGTTACGCAGCTCTCTCGAGTGTCCGTAAGCGACGCGCGTCCCACATAACACGATAAACTGGATTATGTCTGTGGGAATCCGAGACCCATGTGCGCATTTTATACGGGCACGCCGCGTCTCCGCGATTCAGGTCGTTCGTATATATACGCAGGTGATCGGGAAAATCGCGACACGCTCGAGCGCAGGAAACGACCCCGTACGAGTAGTGCGACGTACACTTGCCAGGGCAACTTCAATAATGGACAATGCACAGTTGAACCTGACGTTGCTGCTTCGAAAAATCGATCTTTGCTCAAATCGATAGTAATTATATTCTATGAATATGATGATAAAGTAATCATCATGATGATAAATGATGATAAACTCTTTTTACACTGAGAAAAATTTGGTTTGTAAATCCTACTATACCGTATAGTAAAGAAAAATATAGTGAACCATACTATATTTATACATGAAATTCACTATCTTATAGGAAATTATACTATCCATCTATAGTTAAATGCAGTAAACGTTATCACTATACAAAATATAGTGTCTGTAACTATATTTTTACAAGATTTCACTAGTGTATAGTACATCTTACTAATATATAGTAAACAACCATGTATGTATAGTTACCGGCACTATAAATCTACTAAAATGAATCTACTTTTCAAAGTATGTTCTGTAAGTGATATTTCTCGTACAATCGATTGTCGGCATCAGAGTTAGAAAAAAATAACTTTTTAATAATTTGTTTAAACAATCATTGTTTAAACAATTATGAAATTATGTCGTTGATCGAAGTTTTGTCATCTGACATCTTCCACGGTTTTATTCTATTTCCGAAAATTACTTTGAATTTAGCTCGCCCACATTCTCAGTGGGCTTTAACGGATTAAGGGTTCGAAAATCTGAAAAAATCCTTTTTTTTCTTAATAATTTGCCATTTGTAAAGTAAATTTTAACATATTTTCAGATAATCTGAACCATATTAATCTGGCAAGACGTCCTAAATTTTGTATAGTAGGATTCACTAAAAAAGTATGGCTGTCGCATTTTTCCTTCATATAATATAGTAAAAATATAGTAGGGTTTACCAGAAATTTTTTTCAGTGTATCGATCTATTTAATCAACCTTTTTCCTTGTTCGGTAAAATTGAGTGCGTTTTTCTCAACCTATGTTTTTAAAACTGGCCTGCACTAAAACTCAAAAAATTCTTGTGCGGCAAGGATAATTTTTTATTTCAATTGAACGTATGATTGAATTGCCCTGAACGCGTGCTTCGCAGTGGGAACATCATTAAAAAAAACTGTATGCAAAATACGATTTGCTTTTTTTCAAATAATGTTTATATTTTCTTATGATAAAATAATTTATGTTATAGGTACAAACAATACTTAGAGCTTTACAAAAATATTGTTTAGGTTTTTTCAGTCAATTCTATACGAGACGCTGGAGCACATGCCGTGAAGAAACAATTTCCCGTGGCACCTTCATATTCATTGTAATTATATTGCTTCGACTTTCATACAATGGCTTAAAATCGCATCAATGGCAATTAATGGCATAAATTTTAACTGTTTAGTATGTGTACATAAACACTGATTATTGCATAAATATATATTGAATAGTTTTGAGAAAAAAAAATCTACAAAAATTGCTTGTTTTTGACGCTCTTTACCAGGTTATCCAGTTACCAAACAACACCCAAGTCAAATCCAACAACTAACAATTAATCTTTGTGGCTCGAAAATTCGCAACATTTCTCGAAGCGCATCTGCATGTACGCCAAGTAGACGTGCATATATCGTTGGGAACTAAATTGAAATGCTCATCTACAACGAAGCAAACAGTTCGTTTAATAATAAATCGCGCGCACGCACACTTCGGATTGAATAATACATTAGACGCTCGTAGAGAGTTGGCCCGCGCCAAAAGTGGCCGTTCTTATATGAGCACGTAACAGCTGGGCGCAACAACAAAATCGAACAAAGCTACAGTGCGCGGGCCGTTATGTAAATTGCCGATGCGTCTCGAGCGTCCCAGATCTTTTAAACGCAACCGGGCCGCGTGCGCGCGACTTTCGACTTGGCTCTCCCTGTCTCTCTCTCTCTCTCTCTCTCTCTCTCTCTCTCTCTCTCTCTCTCTCTCTCTCTCTCTCTCTCTCTCTCTCTCTCTCTCTCTCTCTCACGAACGGCATTGACACTGACAATGACTTTGGCCCCGAAACGGCCGAAAAGCCCAAGCGTATGGTTACGCGCTGCCCGTATAATACGTACGTATGTATATGTACATGCACACACTGCACACAGTGTTACATGCGCACTTTCTTACGCTACTTACGGCCGCAGCGCAGCTCGCACGCACGTGAAAGTCAACAGACAATTTTACATTCGCCACTCGCTCCGGCTCTGACATGTACCCATTCATTTTTTTCCTCCTTGTTACATTGGAACAATCGATCGGAGCATACGCCGGGTTGCCAGCTCCATGGTAACTAATATACGGTATATATATATATAGACACGCGCATCGCTCCAATTTAGTTGTTAATTAGAAACATGCGTTTAAAGTAAATCAGTCGAATCTTCAGTGGGTATATCTTACCAGAAGTAAATCGTTCGTTTCAAGGATTCAACTCTATATCGGAATTGCAACGTTTTCATTGGTCATTTTCCATTGGATCGACTTCATTTTTAATCTTAAACTGGTTTTTTCGTGAAGCCAAATCAAAAATCAAAATCTCTGAATTAGCAAAAATCAATACTTTTGTAAGGTACTCAAGGTACTGCAATAGCTAAATTGATATATATAATGAGAACAATAAATTCTATTCGTTCCAGGTGCTGTCTGAATTTTGCTACCACGATGCTGTTTTGTAATCTAAAATAAAATAAAAAATATTTTTAAGCATTAAATATGTTTAATGAGCCCAACTAACTTAGTTTTTTTCAATTACTTCATTAATTGTGAATAAAAAGAATACCGAAAAAAGGCTGGGTTTTCAGACTTTCGAAGTCAACTAACAACAAGACGGGAATTACTGGGATCTCGACAGTTTTTTATGTGATTCGCGTTTTATCGTCGATGTTGAAACTTCACTCGGTTGATAATTATCATAGGAAGCCGGAAATGCTTTTCTTTTTGTGGATTTAATGGATCTATCAATGTTATTTTAGCAACATTGTTCAGTTCTTATAGCTCACGTTGATCCTCTGACCCCCCCCCCCTCAAGCCATTTTGATAATATAATTCAAGTTGGGTACGTTCGTTCGAACCCGTCAAACGTAATTACCGATGGGAAAAGATAATCAATCCATTATTCATTCCTTCGATTGATATTTCTTACATAATTCACGAGCTCACAAAATCATGATGATAAACTATGATGAGTTATCCTTTCTAAAGAGGAAACCGCGAGCAAATGGCTTTTCGCGTATCAATTAATTGTTGTCCGCATCGAAACGGAAAGAAAAGATGATAAATATCCCACTTTCCAATTTTCAATTGGTTACCTAATGGAATCAAAGTACACTCGGGGAATAATCTATCAAAGCAGCTGCATTAAGCAAGAAGAAGTGATAATCAGCTAAGTTTATGCGTGCGAGCCTTGATCGCGCACCCATTGACACGAGGCTGGCATTGCGCGTCGTTACGATAACGTAAAATGGCTAACGCGGCGCGCGCGAGCGCATATTAGCCCCGGAAGATCTTCAGCGACCATAAGGAAAAGTTACGTGAGCCATGCAAATATTTTAGATACAATAAAATGCATACCAAACAAAATTAGACTTCCTTCTCTGTCGGGAGAAAGTTGCAAGACAAATTGGCCGGGAGGATTATCGGACATAACCGTATACCCATATGCGTCGCATGAAACACATCAGGATGAGCATATTATTGCCTGCGCATATTAACGCGAGTATTATTCAATAATCTTTGACTCTGCGATAATAAAATTGAATATTGTAATGCGAAGGCTGGCTAAGCGTAATAAAGAACTCGATTGAGTATATCGTCCGAAGACATTGCCGTGATTCAAGCTGTACATATCCATTGGCCAAGACTCTTTGCCAGATCCGGAATTCTCGAGTTTAGCAAAAAGCCCAGGATTGCTTTGAAGAGTTTACTAGATTTATGGACACCACTGATAAGGTCTATCATCTCGAACGAGACTTAACGCACAATACCCCATCGAAATCCAACGATTTTTTTGACGAATGAAAATACACATTCATATTACTTCATAATCTCTAAATAAGCCTCTTAAGCATACTCTTATCAGCTTCAAATAACGCCGGCATCTATATGTAACTGAAAAATGTAATCAACATCCAGCATCAAAACGAGCTTGGTCTCTAAATTTCGACTTTTGACAACTTGGAATGTACAATTTCTCGAAAAGTGAGCAGAATGTACGATATCATACATGTCTGCAGTGAAGAATTACTTAATCACGTACTCATAAAAACGAAATCACAGTTTATTGAATCACAGCTTAATATATTATTGGATTTTATTGAGTCGATTTGCTCTGGTATAGTTCCATCTACCAACTCGAATGAAATAGTTTCTGACGAATGAACCGTGAAATGATATGCCTGCGATACATTACACTTTTTCATTTGAATTTTTCTGTAACCATACAGAGCTCATGTCAATATGAGGTACCGTAACTTGTCTCATACAGGTAATAATAAATATTCATGTACGATTTTAGCTGCAGAGTACACCGAGTAAAATAACCAGAATTGTAAATGTGATGAATGCGAGAATATTTCAGTTTGTAATGGTCTTGTGAGTGACCTTTGTTGGATCTTGGCGGAGATTATCTTGGATTTGTGCGGAATCAATGCGGAATCAATGCGGAATCAATGAAATCGATAAATTTGCTGCAATATACTGAGAAGTCAAACGTGTCTTGTACTATTATCGCCCTAGAAATAAATTTGTTTGTGCAGGGTCAAAAGTGTTCAATTCGTCTCCACAAAAATTCAGAACAAATTATGAACAATTCCAGGGCGAGATTTTGTCATGCTCTGGAAATTGGTATATCTTATAGAAATCACTTGTCCCGGGGCAATGTGCGTGCCTTTCTAACCAAAGTTAAGTAATATTGTGACAATTCAATTAAATCCAAATTTTTCATATTTGTAATCACGTGCGTAAATTTAGAATGAAGGTCCGCATGCATCGTGATTTCTCTCATTTTATCATCAAGCTGCTATAAAATCTAATTCCACCCAAGAATAAATTTGAAATGCTAATAAAATCTGATAGAGAGCGAATCGATCAGCAATCGATTAACAGTACTATGTCATTAAACAATCACGAAAATCGCAAACTCTTTGATAAAAGTAAACCAGTCTACATATTGTATACTGGGGGAACATCTCAACTATGAACATCGAGGATGCTGACAAATTGGGAATGGCGCGCGCGCGCGACAATGATACACATATATCGGCTGCGCGTCCGAGCTCGGAACCGCTACTCGGCCGATTATGAAATGGTGCTTGCGCTTGGGGGTTACGAAACGCGGTCCTCCTCTCTCGCGTAACGTCGCGCGCCAGCGCCGCGGCCGCGGCTGATCTGTACGCGAGCTTAACCGTTCTCCAAACGTCCCGTTACGTTTTCTCCTCTCGCTGCTCTTTCTCTCTCTCTCTCTCTCCCTCAGCTGTCTCCGCTACTTCTTCCGGCTTTTTTACACTCCTCCACGATTGTTCCGCGCGCGCGACACACACACACACACACACATGCTCGCGTATATGGACCCAATATCGGGGTTTGTCGCTCGATGTATACCGCCGTGAGAAGGCGTTTGAATGCAAAAGATTCGGCCGCCGGGAACAAATTCATACGATGTAAAGCCGTTGATTTGATCGAAACGCCATCGATTCGTGTCGCAGCTGCTAGCTGCGGATGCCTGGAGCAACATAGATGTCGGGGGATGTGTGCGGTGCATTTTGACGTTTAGTAGTCACTATTTTGAGCGTCTCAATTTTGAGGATTCATGGGAATATGCACTCAAGAGTTTGTAATATAGTGATTTTTTTGTATTTCAATCTGAAATATGCAGTCGTAAACCTCGACGAATATTTTTCCATTATTTACATTATATTTTTTTATTTTTTTTTTACTTCCAGGGGTTATCCTCAAATTACATCATATTTCTATATCATAAGATGACATCTTAATTTCGCTATCCTGAATCTCCAAGCTTATATAAAGGCACACCACTATTTTTTTCCATTTCAGCAACAACCGCAAGTGAATAGCGATGTCAAAACAGATTGGAACGTTTTTTTTCAATTTCCTTCTTTCAGTAAATTCCTAGTCCGGTAATTTTACTTTTTTCAAAATGTAAATTCAGTATACTGTATCGAGCTGCACGATCGCGACCCTTTATGTCCACGATCAATCTGTGTTATATAAGATACCCTACAAATGCATTTTCTCAGAGGGATCACAGATCCTAAAAGGCCCGGTCCTCCAAAGGTTCAACAAGCTCACCCGTGGCGATTGAGATTTGAGCCGCATTACTTCGTTTTCGCAGCTGCTCGCAAAAATCTTGTGTTTTTCTTTGCTCGTGCGCCGCTCCCGCACACGTGCTCTCAAGATATATATTCGCAGCATTTTCACCGCTGACAGCCGATCGGCTCCTGGCAGCTGATCGACGCTAACGGCTCCATCAAGCGTAGCTACCACACGCGACGTGAAAGTACTCGCTGATATTATATCGAGCTTAATGCGCGCGATTGGCACGCGCGAAAAATCACTTTGTCCCTTGCGTAAATTCGAACCATTAATCATTCCCAGCTGTAGGGTAAATCTTAAATTCTCTCGAACTTCCGGCATGTATATTTGAATTCAATGCTTTAGCGCATATATCAGAGATCTATCATAGTCTCCGAATTCACGCTCGAGCTATTGAAAGAATACAGGAAAATCCAGTCCGCTACTGCGTGTGTATATACTAATCGTGCCGACCGTTAATGAAGCATCTTTTACATCCAACACAGCTTGATAATCCAAATATAGTGGTTCAGTGGCTGCAGCATGACGATTGAGGCCCTGCCGATGCCTCGGGACCACGCGGGTCCGGTGCGGATCCTCGATGTACGGATTTAACAACGGTGATTCTCCCACTAGATCGACTACTGATGCGGGAAAATATATCATTTCGAAGACTTTGACGAATGTTAACCAACGTCCCCTCGACATTTCGTGTGATTTATTCAATCGACACAGTGTTTGTATTACCACTCGGCTATTGAATTTTGCTACTCGTATATAACTGTATGTTGGGGCTAGCCGCTTACAACGCGCTAAACTACAACAACGAATCGAGTCGGGATAATGGAGGCCGAGTTTGTGCATATCGCGCACGGATCGGAGCTCAATCTAGTTCTGCGCGGAAGAGAGAGAGAGAGAGAAAAGGAGCAGGTCGGGTCCATTAGTCGGTGCATGTCTCTCCGCGGATTCCGGGTGGTGATCAAGGCGCACCTCTTCCACCTCTCGACGCGACGTGTGTGTAAAGTGTATGTATATATGTATATATATATATATATATATCTGCTGTTACATTTCGCGGCTGTACAGTTAGCCGTGTGTAGCGAGGTATTCCACGGCCTCTCGCGGCCGTTGTATATTGAGTATTCAAATTCGGCGCGCGCCACGGCCGATTTCGCAAATCGCGCGCGCTCGAGTTTCATCGAGTTGCCTCTCGCCGAGCTTCTTCCCCTCGATTTGAATATTCCTACGCGCGCTCGTGCGATTCCTCCTCGGATTTCATCGCTCGCGCTTCGAATGAATTCCATGTGCCCACGCGGTTTCGATGGACGATTCGCGCACCAGTGTAGGTATATATATTCATTGACGAATCAATCGGGAGTATACTCGATGCTACAGCTACCCGGGTGATTTGGCGAACCCGTGAAGTGCGTATGAATTACGAAATTTGGCTTCGAGGTGAGCAAGTACGTGTCACATCCGGTAGTGTCGAGTCGCAAACTATATGCGGCCATACACGCTTATAGAAACGTACTTCGGGTGTACGATCGGGGCCAATGAACGACGCGTAACCAAACCATAGATTGTTCCATACAGTTCCGTCCTTACACCTTAAAGTTAAGCGTTTATATCCGTTTTTATAGAGCAAACTAGCTATAATCAGACACGCAGTCCGCGATCTACATTAATACTTTTTGTAATTATATTTCAATGATTGCTCCTACATTCAGCTGGCGGTGATCTTCCTCCCGTACTCATATCAATTCATTTGAATACGTGCAATCCTTGGCTCTCCCTATTGTTGACAAAACTAATTAGAACTGAGCTATTTTACTGGCCCGTGTCACGTGGTGTCGAGTCTGAACCAATCAAATCCCGAATTAACTGGCTCCACTCTACAGGCCATCATTTTCCATGCAAGGAATACCATACCGATGTGGTGTTGCCGCGCCAGCCATTTGATACATTATATGTCAGGCAAAAGTGGCGATGCGCCGTGCGAGCTCGCGCGTATGCGTTATACACGCTCTGCGATCCGGGCGTATCCAGGAGCAAAAACGATCCCCCGATTCAAGTACAGGAACAAAAAGTTAAATTTGCAAAGTGTACTTGAATCAAAGACACGCAGCGTAACCCACCCACACACAGAGCCCCAGTGAATTTGTCTTGGCAACAGCAGCCGCATGTGCAACGCGTGTGGTGTCAGCAGGTGCAAATGGCGGGCCGCGCGCGAGCGGCTCCGTGCTATCGGGCAGCGGGCCTGCGACCTTGGCGACGAGTCCGCGCGGGCCAAAGAGCCGGGCGAAAAGCGCGCGGCCTTGATCGCGCCCCGAGCACATGTATATATACGTATATACAGCTGCACGCGCATGTACCGTTGCGGCCGGCCGTCCCGTTACAAATTGAACGAGGCCGCGCGAGCGCGGATCCTGTTTTTCGAACGGTCCCGCGCAGCCGCTCGCGGAGAAAGTGCTGACCCACATTACGCGCCGGCCCCTCGTCTCTCTCTCTCTCTCTCTCTCGTTCACTCTGTATTGCCCCCCACCAACGCGCGCCCTTTCTCCGACACACACACTTGCGCCTGCCGACGTATATTCAGCCCTGTCTGTCTCGCGATTCCACCTAATTATTCCCCATCCACCGGCCTTACCTGACTCGCACGCCTATATATTTTCCCCACCTAACTCGGCTGCAGTCTGGTCTCGTGCCGCCGACGCATCCGCGACCGGTATGACGCGCACCGCACAATACAACGTTAAGCGCCGTTCGCCTCAATCTCCATTCGTGACATCGTTTACGTGTTCACGTTCGAGTGGGATATATGTTATGTGCCGCGGCGACGCTGGAATCACTGCGCGCCATAAGATTTTTCATTTCCTTCAGAAAACTGCAGTTTCGCGGGGGGTGGGAGGCTGGAGCCAACGGGAGCCAAATGGTGAAAAAACAGAGCAAAGACGGTCGAAGCGTGTACCGTTAACCGTAGCCCAAAAAGCCTCGGGCCCTCTCTCTCCCTCTCTCCCTCTCTCTCTCTCTCTCTCTCTCTTCGTCGACTTTTTCGCCTATCTATATACGCCTGCAGCCCGTTATCTCCCCGCTCTGTTCATAACGAAACAAGCCTTGGCATTATTTTCTCTCTCTCTCTCTCTCTCTCTTCGCTTCCCATTCGTTGCGCATAGCTGTACGTTACTTAACCGAGTTACGAAACTATTATGTGTGTGTATGTGTGTATGTGTGAGCATTGTGTCGGCACGCTATAGAGAGGCATCGACTGATAAATCGCTCGCGCTCGACCTCATTATAGCGCTAGATGCTGCTGCTGCTGCTGCTGCTGCTGCTGCTGGACGGCCGGCTCTTATGGCTTTCTGATTGCGGGGAAAATGCCTGCGTCCGCGCGGTGTACAAGCACGCGCTGGATTGTTGTGCCGATCACCCCAGCGGCTCGTGATTCAATATTATCATACTGCAATCGTATGATCGTGTCATTGAAAGTTCGCAGCCGCCACCACCGCCGCCGCAAATCGCTCAATCACTTCTCGAGCCATTGTAAACATACTCTTGTATCGTATGCGTCTCTCGCGTGCCGTTCTCGAACCTCGAACGGGGCTGATTTTCCGATTTCGATCGATTTACATAATGTATTTGACATTTTTCGCAAAATTCATACTTGAGATTGTTTACTTTGGTCGATTTGCACTCTGAACAAGAAATAGTAAAAAACTACTATTCAATAGTACAAACTGATGAAAATAGTATTTATTGACTATAAAACAGTAAAATTTTAATTAAAATGTAGCCAGTCTACTAAATTACTAGAATATTAATGGAATTTTGCTTTATTCAGTAAATATTTACTATTTTTATTAGTTGTGCAAATTGTGCTATTAAATAATAGTTTTTCACTGAACGATATAGTCGTTTCGAAAACATGACAGACAATAAAAATTACTCTACTAATGATCAGCTGAGACACTACATCTCACATTCAGATCTTCAATTCCACTGAACCTTTGTAATGTAGTTTTTTTGCATGCCCAAGTGAGTGATACTAACAGTCGTTTGTCAGCTAACATTACAATTTGCCTATGATATTAACCTATCATTGTTGACAGGATGCTCGCATGTAATGTATTATACACGATATATTGTTTGTATGAAAAGACGGTATCCTGGAGTAATCGAGACGTCAACTGACGAACGGCTGCAGATATAATCTATTTGGTCGGAAGCATGAATTAACTCTATAAGTTCAAGCGAGACATTCAATCGACCCAAATGCCAAGTGATGTTTCGTAGTTATAAGTGACATAGAGTTAATATTTCCGCAAATAGCAATCGATTTAACGAGCCTGGTCAACTTGAATTTGTTCAACGCTTGAAAAGTGTATAAACACCCTAACGAACAGTAGGCAGTATTCCGATCGAATTCCCATTCGCGAATCACAAGAGTCGAGGGAAACGTCGAAATCCCAAATATCCGCGACGGATCAGATGTTTTTTCTTTTCGTATACGCTCGATCGAGAGCAAGTCACACGTACACAAGCGATGATCTCACGTGTCAGCCTGCGAACTTGCCGCGCTCATCGTCGCACATGTTTATACGCAATCTGCTGCGCATTGTGCTGAAAAGCCCATTGAAGAGGTGACGATCGCGCGCGCGTGAACTGTTACTACAACTAGCTCGCGGGCTCTGTATTCCTCGCGTGCGATTCTCTTCCCCACGACCCGCTTTCTTTTTTTATTCTATTCGATTCCACGTATACTTCGCGCTCCCGTGTGTTTGTATACGCCGCGCACGCGATTCGCAAACTTCGTTCAGATTGTTTGATCCTCGCTGCAGCATTGGCTGGTTCTCTGCCGCGGTTCATTTCTCGCGCTGGTCAAAATGACTCCTCGTATGATGTAACGGACTTTTGAAGGTGGAGAAAGGATTTCAAATTTGACGAATGAAACAATACGAGCGGAAAAAACAGTTGGCGAATCGAAAACTACGCATCCCATGCGAGTAATGAAGCGCTGGGGTTCCCGTATACGCGGCTATATTTATGCTTTATATAGCTATAGTTTCTCCGTAAGAGCTGAGTCTAGCTATCGCATTCATGAAATTACACGATGTCGGTGATACGGCGAAAAAGAATAGAGAAACAATAAGACGTCGCGAAGGCTCGAAATGTTCGAGACAATCGTATGCTCGATCAAGCGCATTTGTACCGGAACATCAGGTGTGTCTGCGAGCGTGAGCGTGTATCGATTGCGCAAAGCTCGAGCCGCGCGAGTGAATCTGTGCCATGCATTTTTCTTTCTCAGCTGCAGCGCGAGCGAGCGAGCGAGCGAGACAGTCGATATAATCGAGGTCTGGGGGATAGCGCCTCGCGCGCGCGTGCTTAGACAACTTCTGTCTCTCTCTCTCTCTCTCTCGCGCGCGCGCGGCACTTTCTCCGGGCGCGACCCCCTTTCCCCGCCCGTCGGCCAAGATTTTCTCTCGCCGCGCGGCTCTTTCGTTTTCCGCGACTTTTACTCACGCAACCTCCAGCCGCTGACTTTTTGCCCCTGTATATACCTGCACTCTCGACTCTCCTCGCTATAATCCAGAGCCTCGGGCGGTTCAACTTTTACGCGCGGGGGGGTTGAACGTGTATCAACCCGCGGCGGCGGGAGCGGAATAATCCGGACGAGGTGAATCATCCGCGCACTGCATGGGCTTAATTGGAGCCTCGGCCTGCGGGTAACTCACACATGTGAATCGGTCTCGAAATACCCGCGGGATTTCTCTTTCTCCCAAGGTCAAGTGCAAATACGTGTGTGCCTGCGCTTGAGGACGGGCTGGGAAAAATTCGACTGCCGCTCGAAGGTGGACTACTTTTGCGAGAATTATGACGCTCGCTCGTGTGTATATATACAAGTCGCCCGCGCACCGATATTGCGGCCGTGACGGGGGATAAATACGATGGACGCGACAATCGTTTTTCCACCGCGCGCCTCTTCTCCCCGACACATTGGTGGCCCCGATACAAAACATCTGTGCAATCAAGTGAATTTTCAATAATGTTGCATAATGCAACTGTTATCAGTCTTATGAAAACGAACTTTATGAGGCGTTTGTATTATACCTCTCGATCGGTGAAACTTTCATATGTATCGATCGAAGTCGGTTTTATTGAACAAACGCGAAATTCGAGCGTTTCTCAAGATTTTTACGCTTCTTATATGGAACAAGAGATTGGTCAATGCGTAGAATCTGATTAGAGTCAGCAACAAGAGAAGTAGGAGAAAATTGTCGGTATAATTTCATTTTGATGCTGCTTATTTACGGTTCTTAAATATCCAAAGGTCAACTAACTCTCGAGACGTCAAAGATTCATTGTCAATGTGAGATCTCGAGAGAGAAAAAAATGCAATGATCGTTGGTTATTACAACTAACGCAATAAAAGATGCGTCGAACTTTTCTGCAAACTGCAGCCGAGCTGTAAACGCAAGGCATGTCTTGTATTCACACGCGCGCGTATACATATACGATCGGAAAACAGTCCATGTAGAACTACGACTCAACAGCGAGGGTAGAAATGCGAAAACGTGATTGTTAGAAATAAATGTTGATTTTTATTGGTGTGATTATACGGAAAAAGCGCGTGGGCGGCAGCTGTTGATGCTCTCAGTTCTCGGCACACGTTTGATCCCCAATTACGATCTGCGACTGCTGCTGCGACACCACATGGGCCAGCGGCTGGTTCTGCAGCGCCGGCGAATCGCTGGGCTTGGCGTAGACCCTCACGTCGAAGTATATGCCTCCGCCCTGCTGGCTCTGGAAGGTGAGCGAGAAGCTGGCTTGGCCGGGTCCCCCGGACACGAGGCTGGCTTTGGCGGACTGCTGCCCGGCCGGGGTCTGGTCCTCGACGCTCACCTGCGTGATCACGTGGCCGCTCGGCACGGACATCATCCTGCTGAGGGAGGAGGAGCCGCCGGGTCCGTTGCCCGGCTCTTTTATCGACTCCTCGTACACGATCCTGTCGCCGGCCTCTCGGGCGCCCACCACCAGGCTGCTCCTTGGGCTCTTCGTCTCGACCACGCAGTCCTCCGCGGGGGCGCAGCTCGACAAACCCACCAACGCCACCGACAAAACAACCACTACCGACTTCAATCCCATCTTCGATTTATCCAGCGAGATTTCTGAGCCACGGACAATCCGATTTATATATGCTGCTGCTGCTGCTGATTCTGCTTCTGATGCATCTCTTCTTATCTTATCGCATCGATCGACGCATTTACGCGCTCGCCCGGTGCGCAACGCCGGGTTTTTCTTAATACTCGGCCGAGCAATCGTACGCTAGTTCGACACCATCACGCTTTTTTTTATCTTTCAACGGATGGTTAGTCGCGGACAATCGAATAGAAGAAGGCAAACGAGACTGGGGGAGGGGAGGAAGAAGAGTTGCCTGGAGAGGAAAGTCGTTTCTATAAGGATCTGCAATTTCTCAATAACAGACAAACAAGAGTCTCCAAGGCGCTCCTTGGCATTTTTACCGTAAATCATTCCGTTATATTGATAATCAAGTGCGTAATACAACCGCAACGTCGCGTACGCAAATTATCACAATTAAATTTCGATTGCTCAATTGTATTGAAAATTATCATTTTACAACAGAGTATGAAGTTCGGTTCGGTTAGTGCTTGCAAATTGTAATGGCTCAGTCTATCAGTATAGGCGTCATACATCGATTGAGCTCTTATTAAGCAATATGTCAAGGGTGTTTTCGAGATTAGGAAATTACGTTTTTCTTTTTCGTGTGTAAAAAAAGTATCGGTGTAGCGAATCTTCGATTTTGCTGAAACTACGCCCGACATGATTTTGGCACCAGAATAGATCACGAGTACTTTGTGGTATGAGTTTTCTTGGATTTAAGTGGCAACTGTCGAACATCTTCGAAATAATAATTAAGCGACAGTTCACGTTTACGATAATGTTGTAATTGGAAGCGAGGAAACATATTTTCAGGTAATTTACAAAAACTCATATTCTTATGATCTTTTTGTTGATGTTGCGCGGGCTATGTCATAAGCGAGTCGCGACGCGAAGATGATATAAAAAGAAAAGTATGGGAACACTCCTGGATAAAGTGCCAAACGAAATGACCCTTGATCACCTTAAACTCTGAAAAAAACGAACCGATTGGGATAAAATTGACGACTCGATCTTATTGGCGTGGTTAATACACATTTTTTTGGGCTCACTATCTTGCCCGCTGGGTTGAACTTTGTTCAAAAAGCGTCGACCTTCTCGGATTCGACAGTCAGACCGGCGCAGGCAGGCGGACAAGCCGAGAGACACGCACGAGAAAATCGACACATGGAAGCGTATGATAACGGGGATAACAATTAGGTTCAATTACAAATGTGCACACGCGGTTCAGTGACAATCGCAAACTCGGCCGACTTTCGCATTTGTGAATCGGTGCTTCGTGCGTGGATTCATCGATAAAAAAAGTTAGATCTCGGCTTCAGGAAAGAAAAAGTACTCGATACCAACTGTATAATACTTGTTTTGTATTTGTGAATTCGTTCAACGGTAAAATTTCGAAAATTGATTCGACATTGGATGTTGGGAGGGTACGAGATTCGAATGACGATGACGGTGGGTTATCCAAGCGGAAAATTCACTGCGTTCATCCCTGTGCATCGAGAAATATATCGGGGAATTCGAGAGACGTACGTACGTGTCACTTGAGAGAACGGAGGCAAAGATTCGTCGGGACAGGACGAGCTATGAGATTAATAAGCGCCCAACAGCCGCGATGTATCCCAATTAGCGATCTGACGCGGCGCGCTCGAGAGCTCGGCTGCCAGATAGGATCTAGTGATTTTTTCTTTCTTATATACTAGTCGTGTAATTACACGTGACGTTATCGTACACAGCCTGTCTTACGGCGCGGCGCTTGTACTGGAGAAAGTCCGCGAAATTCTCCGGGCTTTCCCCTGCACACACACACACACACACACACACACACACACACACACACACACACACACACACACACACACACACACACACAGACTCACACTCACACTATCTACCGGATGGATTTTCCACTTTTTTTCGCCGAGAGCGAGAAGCTTCCATTATTCAATAGCCGCTACGCTTCTTGCGGTGTAGCGAGGCTCGAGGGGATCCTCACTCGGATAACATATGTAGCATAAGGCCAGATGTTATCCGTGTTTGTTGCTCGAGATGCTGATGATTTTGGCTGGTTGAATCATGGCTATGGCGCACGCTTTTCACGTCCAACCGAAATCGGCTGAGAACACAGTGACGAGTATGGTTAGAGTACTTTCTTACGATTTCTTATTGTTGTAGCCACGTGGAAAAATTGAATTTTTCACTATTGACGAATCAATGCTTGGGGTTGACTGTGTGATTCAATATGCAAATAATCGTGTACGAGAATCTTTTAATACCATCATATTGCTAGGCTCATTACCCGTTGTACAGACAAGTTTATGGTAACGTCGACGAAATCAAATGAATTTGCATAGCTCATCTCGAAGTCATGAGAAATCATTGGGAATAGCGTCTAACGGCAACAACAAACGCCTTTCGTAATTCGACAAATCGATTGAATAATGTTTCGAAACTCGCACACATTCACACAGTGCACGAAAGGTATGTATAAGAAATCAGCATTGTTTGATCGAACTGTCGAATTCAGAGCTAAATGTGTTGTTCGAAACGTGGCTCTGATGATTACTAATGTTTGCACCGGGGCAGAGTTAATTTAACGCTAATTCAATTGGCAGCGCAGACATATATGCGTCAGAACATAAGTGTGCCTATGTGTGTTGGTTACGTGAGCGGGTTTGCGCTTCTTACCTCATACCGCGCGATCAACATACAATTGATCGGCAAAGCGAAAAATAAGACGAGTGAATCATCGTCTCGGTAATGAGTTCGTTGGGACGTGTCGCCCCTTTCCGGTCAGCTATGCTATTATGCATAATTGCCGATTTCATTGACATAGACGTTTTTCCACATTATACCCCGTGAGAGTTATATATGTATATCAGCATAATGGACGTTTCCTGTCCAACGATCGATCGGATGGAAGGATTCGTTTTCATTCGAGCGGGAGCAATGAGTCGATCGACGATCCCAGATGAGTAACCAGCATCTCAAAAAGACAAGATTCATTATGTCATTCGTCACCTATGTGCATTTGTATCCGGTCAATTATACCTCACCTGCAACTATCGAGCAACAGCGTTTCGAACACAGATTAAAATGAAGGATGGAAAAACCAAGAGCCGATTTGACCATGAGTCGGGGGACGCTCATCGAAACATAGGATCCCCGGCGCGGGGGAAAGGAGAAAAGGAAAAAAACGAGGAAATGAGCCGGGCAAGTTGGTTACCTAATCTCGAAATAATTCAAATTCGCGCGACGCGGTGGAGGATGCGAGAGGGGGCCAAGACGAGGCGCCGAGCAGGCCTACTTACGTTGGGCGATCAAAAATTTCACTTGGCGCGGCTTTACAGTTATGTCATTATTCCCGTTGTGGCGCGCCGAGCAGAGCAGTCTCGCGGAGGCTCACCTGGTTGATACGTCAAGCGTGCGAGCGTATAACAAACGCGACCATGTAACCCGGGGCCTCCGTGTCGACTACTTCCCCTCCTCTGACCCCCCTTTCTCGCTTCGTCATTTGCCCCGTCGCACGTCTATGTCTCCGCGCCGTGCGACAGACAGATGATCTGCCCTGCTCTGCGAGAATATAGCCTCGCGTTCCGACGCGTCATATGCACTTTGACAAATTGTCCACGACGCCTCTTCCGGCGCCCTGTAATTTCACCCTTGCCACTTGGTGGCCATTGTCTTGTGTTGTAATTGATTGGTATTGGAACAGATTCTCAGCTATGAACATATAGGGTCAATCCATTAGTAACTACAAGCTCGTTGTTTTTTGACATAAATAAGATTCAATGTAACATTGGCGTGCTTATAGAAAAGTCTCGCACAAAGGAGAAGAATAAACAGCAAACGCGCTTTTATGTAAGCTCTCATGAAGAGTATAATTTTCCACGTCTCGAGGATATAGTATATCCGATATACTGAACGTCCTCTCGCGTAATCCTATACGAGTTAATCATTTTTTATAATTGATATGAGTATCTAACATTTCACCTCGACTCACGTGTTTTCGCGGGATATACGCACATTGAAGTCTATATAAAGGTGAATCCATATTCATATACTTTTCACATCATTTTACGACATTATTCAATCGAAAAATTGTTGGCACTTTCAACCGCCTAGCTTTGATTTTCGGCATTGCCTATCGCATGAAACTGGATTTCGACGATTCATCTTCGTGCATTTGAGCTATCGGTAAAATACTCTTCAGTACCTACATCTTCCGATATTTCTCTTTCGGCAAATCCTCGAAAATTCGATTTTCACCCTCCCTCGAGGACTCGAGCCCCCTGCCCCAAGTGCGACATATCCCACGACAGCGCGTCCAACTTTTGCCGCGGGTCCGATCGCTACGAGCCGAACAAGCCCGGGCAATACTGGATTGGAAAAAGGCGCGCGGGCGTGCGTGAGCCGTGGGTTTTCCAGCAAAAATGACGTTGGCGCGTGGGAACCGCGGGCCAGACGATCGGGGCCAAGTTTGGCCGGATTAGAAAGCCCCGCGGTATACACAGCCACGTCGCTCCGCGCGGCTTTGCGAGTAGAGTCGCGCGGAGAGGTATACGCTACGCGGCGGTGTAAGTGGGTCTCGGCAAGCGGAGCACTTGACCCCGATATTTGTCTGCGCTCAAACCTCTCTTCTTTCTCCCGGGGCCTGCCTCCTCCTCCTCCTCCTCCTCCTCCCCAATAAGCGGTCCCGGCATTTTTTACGTAACGCCCGCGACGATTCATAATACGCGGAGAAATCCCCCGCCGCCGCCGCCGCCGACGACGGCGACGGCGACGACGACGATGGCGCTTCCGGCTCGGAAACGAGGCTGCGCCAAATGTCGAGCGAATATGGGCTGCTGTGGCTACCTGCATACACGAGCTCGTGCAAGCACATGTGCCGCTTACCTCGCTCTCTCCCTCTCTTTGAATACGTGCATCAAGCCACACACTGTGCGTAGTGTTGTACGGTTTGAAAAAGCCGCGGCATCATTTTGAGCGGGGCCGATGCTCGGAATCATGTATTGTTGCGCGCGCGCGCGCGCGAGCGGGCGACTGGTCTCGACTGACGTCAGGCTGATTTATAGGAGAATGCATTAGGAGAATACAGGACGACTGCACACTAGAAGCCAGCGATAAATATGTTAGATCCCGTATGAGAATTGTTGAATACGCGCAGGATGGGAAAACACAATTGGCCTACTCCAACTTCGATGATCTTTCTTTCTTTTTTACGACCGAATCGTCAATTGTTGTTCACTCGAGTTGTAAATGCCGAACGGTTGACCGAGCTGTTCCACCCGATTCGATTTCGCCAAGGATATACAGTCTAACAGTTACAAGCAAATTCGCTGCCTTTGAAAATAATTTGTCCACCGAGCAACCCTCGCGATCAATAGTCGTGCGCGGAGCCAAGAAAAAAAATCCTCCACGGGGCAAACTTGAACGAGCGAAAGAAAAAAAAGGCAGACTTGGGGGTGTGTGTATAGTAGCCCGAGCAAGCGAGCGAGCGAGTGTCGCGCGTCGGTCGGTCGGTCGATCGGTCGCGGCGGGCAACGGCCTTACAGCGGGTGCGCCCGTGAACTTGGCCCGGGCGCGCAGTTCAACGGCTTCGAAAGTTTGGCCGCTCTCTCGAAATTCCTCGCGCTACTGCGATCGACGTAGGCGCGCGCGCGCGAAAGCCATTTCGAAAGCACCGGGCCCGGGTTCATTGGCTCTTGTTACCTCCCAGGCCGATGAGCTCTCAGTGTGTGTGTGTGTGTGCGCGCTCGCGTGACGCAACTGCCCCCCGAGCGCCACATGTATATATCATCATCCCGCTACCTTGGACCGATTTTCTTTCCTCACCGTGCTCCAGTATTACGTTCTACGCTCGCGCACTTGCGCGACACTGATTTTCGGCTGATAGGTACAATATACGCCCGGAACATAGTGGTGCAACGCTTGGATTCTATCGCGAAAGCAAGAACGATATTGGATAATACGATTCTCGGTTTTAATGAGCCGAACCTGGATATTTTGGAAATGAGATTGAAATCCAGGGGGATGGTGGCTCAAATCGATCGCCTCCAAGCGTTGATAGTTTTTCTCTCGTAATCTCGCATTTGTAACGACTAACGTTTGGCTTGCTAGAGCCGGAAATTCAATGATCGCAGTAAACGCGGCTTACTTTTTCGACTCGAAAGTAATTCTGGCCATACTGCGCGGTTTTTTCACAAATTAGTAATCATGAGATTGGGGGATCTATTGTGTTTTACTAATTGTAATTTTGCGAAATTTTATAAAGAAAAATACTACTAAACCGTCAAAAAAAACCGCTGCCAAGTGCCTCAGCAGTATGCTTTCTCAAAGTATTGCAATTGAATCTCAACTTGCATTGATCACCACTCTTTGAGAAAGCAAAATGAACCTCTAACTCATTTCCTCCACTCTATAGTAACGGTTGCTAAGGACGTAAACAACGGTTGCTATGGTAAATATCCGAGCATCGGTATTCTTACTTCTTAGTCGTCAGCAGTTCCGAAAATGGACCTCCGACAGACTTTTTCCACTCCATAGTAACGGTTGCAAGGGATATAAACAACGGTTGCTACAGACATCAACAATGGTTTCTACGGGAAATGTCTCTTTGATTCTTATAGAATCCCATAAATCTACAAACCCAAATGATCATTTATCATGAATTATATGGGAACTTATCAAAAACACGATAGCAACGGTTGCCATAGAAATGAACAACGGATGTTGCTGAACACCGAACTCAGTTCACATCTTCCGGAGACCGACCTGTGTGCAAAATTTCAGGACGATCGGACTATTCTTTCGAAAGTTATCGTACGACAAAAAAAAGTCAGTCTGAAGCTGAATTTTGTATCTCCACAGCAACGGTTGTTAGGGGAATAAACAATGGTTGTTTCAAAATGAATGTCTTATCGATTCTCATCGATCGTCGAAAGAATTGGAGACCCATCGTGCATTGATGATGTTTTTTGGAGCTTTTATCAAAAACACGTTAGCAACGGTTGCTCGAGAAATAAACAACGGATGTTGCTGAACACCGAACTCGGTTCACATCTTCCGGAGACCGACCTGTGTGCAAAATTTCAGGACGATCGGACAATTCCTTCGAAAGCTATCGTACGACAAAAAAAAGTGCACGTACGTACGTACGTACGTACGTACATACATACAGACATTTTCGGATTTCCATGTCTTTCGACCCATAGATTACGAAAATCGAGGTCCCGAAGTCCGATTCGATGGGTCGATTTTTATCCCATTACAAAGCTTTCTCTTTGAGAAAGCAAAATCACGAAAAATCCCTCATCTCATGATCGCTGATTTGTCAAAAAATAGCCCAATCTGGCAATTCTAGGCTATACGCAGAGTTTGGAAAAAGATGCAATTCTCTAACTCTGATCCTATTACACTGTTTAGAAGTTGGTAGTGGGTAGTACAAGTTTACAGCTTAGAATTCCTGGTCTTTTACAAACCACTAACAAATGTGTAAGCTAGTGTTTTGGTTAATAATTTCGCGATCTATTTTGACAGCATCGAATTTCACGAAATGCGCAACGCTGCGAAAATGTAATTTTACTACTAAACTTCGATTTCATATTCAGCTTGGTGTTAACATTGTAGTTATCTCTTGATATTATATTCATACAATCTTGAAAATAACTGATTTTCAATAAAAATTCTGCTTGTGTATCGAATATATTGTTGAAAACAAGAAGACACTGACCGCAAGGAGCGTAACGGAGAACAATTATTATTCAAAAACAATACTAGTAGAAATAAGTTTACGCGTGGTATTCACATGTATAGCTGTGCGAATAATGCTCTTTTTGTTCGACCGCGGGATAAACGGTGTGAAATCGAAGGGAGGCAGAGTACTTGTGTCTGGGCAATCGCGAGGACTGTTTTAAAATTGTCGGTGAAGACGAGAACTAACCAAGTCGCGATTATACTTGCTCGCCGTCGCCGCCGAGTGCAGATCCACGCGAGAACTACAGCTAAATGGGGCACGTGAAAACTAGAGCATTTCCATAGCGCGCGCGCGATGCTCGTTTTATTGTGTACGAAACATCCGCGCCGCTCGCGCTTATGTGCACTTTCGTCCGCATTCAATTACGTCGCGGTGAAGATATACATGTACCGCACACATGTATGTATGCACGCGCGCTCTCGCCAAAGCCACAAGCAGCTTTCCATTCGCGACCGCGATTTGCAGCTGTGCCAATTTTCGGCCACGCGCGCGCTCGCAATCTGCATCGGCTGTGTATACCGGTCGAACCTCTCCCAGCCAATTCGAAATACTCTTTGCCCCTTTTTTATTACTCTCGACGAAACGTTAGATTCCCGTTCGACTCCATTACCTTCGGATCGTTCGCGGTTTGACATTTACAGCTATGCATACTTCAGGGACTATCGCGAGCGTATTGCAAAATGAGAAAAAAAATAAGACTAAGGATCGGTGAAGCATATTATGCACGAATTGGACATTGAAGTTTGAGGAATAAATACGTATTTGTCGAGCGAGTGGAAATTTATTTTATTGAAAGAGAGTAGTTAATATTCAAGAACATTATTCCCTCGCCGATGATGCAAACGAGTAAAATGTGTGTCAAGATAAAAAGAATACAAAGAGAGCAATGTTTATATGTATACATACTCGATGCACGAATGACATTAGTGTCGGAATCGTCCCAATGCCAAAGAGTTTCAAATAAGATCCCCCTACCGTTCGACGATTGTTTGGCGTCGACGACGAATTTCGGGCTGGCGACGATGTAAGTGTAAGTATATATCCGCAGCGAAACGACACTAAAATCGGAGATAAGAGGGAAAACCGGATGCCGCTCGGCGTGTGCGTGCGCTCTAACACGCGGCCATAGCTATAACACGGAGTCTCGCGAGCCGCGACCATAACTTTCTCGCGCGTGTGCATCTCGCGCCGCTCGAGCGGGGAAACATATTTCGTAACTCGCGCGCTAATACCGTAATGGATCCGTTCTCTCCGGGAACAATCGGATTTACATAAGATAGAGAGAGAGAGAGAGAGAGAGAGAGAGAGAGAGAGCGAGAGAGAGAGAGAGAGAGAGAGGAGGTGCGGGCCGGGGGCCAACGGGGGGGAAGAATCGCGCGCGATCGGCGGCGAAAGCCGTAGTTTTGTGGAAAAGAAAGTGCATAGCGAACGCGGCGTGTGTATCTGCAGTCTGTTCATTGTCGTGAGCCGCGGCCCGAGCTCCCGAGCAAGTGGAGCAGAGGAAACGGATGACGATTGTTTTCCCTTTGACACGACGCGCACGCACGCGCGCCCAATCCAATATCAGCTCTCGCGTATATATGTATATATTGCCCCGCGCTCTCGAGAGAGCCGCTCAATATATGCTATATGCTCCCTCTCGCTCTGTCTCGGGGGCAGATGGTTCTACACCGACTTTTGCATAATTGGATGCGTCGCAACGAAGAGAGAGACAAGTGTGCAATACGATGCTAATCAAATTTGCAAACGCTCCGGTGCGGACTCAGCCTGATGTTCATCTCGGTTTGGCTCTCACGGCCGAGATAACCAATCAACTTTTTCGCAAAGCAAAAATTAAGTTTAATAACAATAAAACGCATCACGTTTAAGCTTCTTCTCGTACGCGAATATGTCTACGTATAATTACGTTGGTATGTTTTTTCGTTATTAAATGTATGTCACGGATATAGCTTTCGATTGAATACGAAAGATTATTCGAGCGTCATATATGATTGAGTCAATTTATTGAAACTAATCCAACATCGGTCCATTCTATAATCTAATTTTCATTTGATTCGAGGAAGCATCGCTTTTTCCTTTTTTCTCTCTCTCCCTTGCCTTTGTTGCACATTTCGAATCTAATTAATAGCTGCCTAACGAAATTATGATGAACAAAATTGGATAGATTTGAAAAAGCTATTGAAAATTTTTTTTTTATGCAAAATTAACGCGTTAACTAATTATCGAAGACAATTTTTCAACGAAACAAAGTCACGAAAGGTTTCTCCCTGCGGTAAAGTATTTGTACGGTATTTCTTTACAAATGCATTCTTCTTCCTGAATTTGAATAATTCGTTAATTAAGATAGCATTTTTACGATTATTTCTATTACCAAGTGGAAATCAATGTTAAAAACAGTGGAATTGTGGGGCTCGGCCTTTTTCAACCGTTCGGAAAATTATGTTCGTTCATGATGCGTATGCAAATTATTCGGAATAAGATGATAACGTCAAAAGATTCCACTTGACACAGGCTATTTAGCGTTATTTCAAGGCCACGCTGCAAAGAGTTCAATATATTCTCTTTTTTATTGATAATATTATTTCAGCTCTAACGACGATTGTTGTTGCACCATTCGCTCATAATGTGACCCAACATTTGATATTCTTTATCAATTTTTGTGAATGAGTTGTAATATGTATATATTTGTATAAATTGTATGTACTGGGTAAAATAAGTATAAAGTTCGAGGATCTTCTCACCCTAGTAATCCCTCGTTTTTTAGTACTCCATTGTACTAAAGTTAATGATATCAAAGTTTTTATCTCAGCATGATTTTATTACGTTTTGATCCAGCTTGTCCTAACCTGAGGGATATGGCTCTTGGTCAATATTTGCAAGAATGAAGAGTACTATTCACGCATAAAGCCACACAGTACTTGATAAGAACTCCCTGGTACTCCATCTGGGGGTACTGCAGTTAGCCCCTCAATAACATTAGTTTGTCGTGTCTCATGAAAATTGGACAATTAGAAGTGAAAATGCTTGTGTAAAAATGGTTGAATAATAATTTCATTATATATCAATCCATGTTCTCATGATGAATATATATGTAGTTACCGCAATTCGGTGACTTAAAGAGCAACACCACTCTAGGATTTTCAAAAATTCGATTTTTTTCTCCAATTTTTTTTCCAAGGGATTGCTGATTGAAGTGTAAGTACGATTTAACGATAATTTAAAAATTTAAACGCGTTTTTCTCGAAACTGCTTTTTTCAAATCGGGCGAACTCGTAGCTCCGAGGCTATCAGATGGATCGACTTCAAATTTTGACAGTAGCTTCGAATATATATTCTCCTCCGAAGTACGTAGCCATTTTTCGAAATTTCGAAAATTACCTGGTTTACCGACAATTGATTGCTCTTTTTTTAGTCGAAAATTTTTACGTTTTTTTCGAACATGCACAGTTTGTAGAAAACCGACCAAAAAAAAAATTCTACGTACTTAGATAGATAATCTTATGTAAGGTACCTGTAGCCAATATGCGCCACCTAAGCGAGAAAGATCACTACACTGCGTCAAATGAAAATTCAAACGTAATCGGTGCCATATGAAAGGTCTACTTAATACATGCAAAATGAGCTAAGCCTCATTTGATTTGAACAGTTTAACACTGAGATACAGCGTTTTGAAAAAAAAAATTTTCGGGAAAAAAAATTTTGAGTGTACCCAATATGACGCCACCCTGGGAATACTTCTTTTCATCCAGTTTGAAGCATGAAGCATGTCTGAAATAAAATACAAACAAAAGAGGATATTTCTGATATCATTTTATTGAAAAATACATTTTGTCTTCGATTAAACCATATTACATAGACTATATGAACTTCTAACAACCCAAATCAAATCAAGTTTTCAGTTAAAATTCATGAGAAAACGTTGTTTTTGAATCAACAAAATTAACTTATGCAACATTTAATTCCAATATTAATCTCTCAAATTAGTGAATATTTTTTTTAGTGTAATTTTAAATATAAATGAGATGTTCTCACTGAAATAGAAGAGTTCAATTTTAAAAATGTCTGAGCCCATTTGGGACTAGCTATTGTCTTGATGGTAGAAAAATTCTCTCTTTTTTTGCTTTCTCAAAGGGAAAGCTTTGTAATGGGGCAAAAATCGGCCCACCGAATCAGACCTCGGGACATCGATTTTCGTGATCTACGGGTCGAAAAACATGGAAATCCAAAAGTGTCTGTATGTATGTATGTGTGTGTGTGTGTGTGTGTGTATGTGTGTGTGTGTGTGCGTCCCGTTTTTTTTCGTCCACGATAACTCTCGAAGGAATGGTCCGATCGTCCTGAAATTTTGCACACAGGTTAATCGCGGCAAAATCTCGGGCGAGTTCAATTTTCAGCAAAATCCGTTGTTTATTTCCTTAGCAACCGTTGTTAAGGTGTCTATTTTTTCGTTTCTTTCGTCCACGATAACTCCCGAAGGAATGATCCGATCGTCTTGAAATTTTGCACACCGGTTAGTTGTGACAAGATCTAGTCCGAGTTAAATTTTCAGCAAAATCCGTTGGTTATTTCCCTAGCAACCGTTCCTAACGTGTTTTCTCACAAATCCTTATGAGTGCTCATTGGGGCAAGCCGGAAAATCAGTTTTAAGTCACACTCGATGGCCAAGGACACTGAATTGTTGTATTTGCTCCATAGCAACGGTTGTTTACCTCCCTAGCAACAGTTACGAAGGTTGGGAATCATTAATTTATGACCCATTTCCATCATTTTCGACGGCAAAGGACACAAAATCTTCCCAATTAGCTCCTTAGCAACCGTTGTTTACCGCCCTAGCAACCGTTGCTAAGGGAACGAAAAATTCATGTAAGTTTCGTTTCCAGTATTTTCAACGTGCTATAGATAAAATTGGGAAAATTTGGTGTCTTTTGCCGTCGAAAATGATCAAAATAGATTTTGAATTGATCATTTCCAACCTCAGCCGCCGAAAATGATCAAAATGAGTCTTCAAGTTTGCTAAATACAGACTTAAGGGCAGGATGGATCGATTTTAACCACCATTAAACCGTATGACAGTCACAAGATGAATTGATCGAAAAATTAAGCAGGTCCAAATGTCTCGCATCGTGTATAACCTAGAACCGTTTGCTTTGTTGCATTTGATCAAATAATAAGAGAGCCCGGGCAGACATCAACAGTCGCGACAAAGTTTGGTCAATTGAAGAAGAACGACACTTTACACAGTCACGAAGATACGAATTGAACTGATTAAATAATATTTTTGTAATTTTTGAAAAATAAATGATAGTATCTACGCTAGTGGAATGGTGAAAATACAGGTTTGGGATGCGTTTGTGGGTGATGTTGAAGCCTCTTTGAGAAAGCATACTGCTAAGGCACTTGGCAGCGGTTTTTTCCTAGACAGTACTGATAAACTTTTACTTATAAACGCATAACCTCAAAATTTTTCTCGCTATAGAATAGCCAATATCTGCTAAGCGTTTAATTCGACTACACAATTCTTCGTTCTGTACTGTCGTTAACGCATATGGTCGACTCATTTTCCTTTTTTCGGATATGTTTTGTTTGACATATCGTTGAAATGTTCGACGAGGTATCTCATATATAGTCGAAACCATCCTCTGCGATATCTTACCTTTCTTGACCTGCTCCAGAGCGTGAACTAAATTTTCTTTCGACCATATTTGGCGGATATTTACCATCAATGGGTTTATTGTAGCAGCTAGAACAAGAAAACAGGGGTGGCGCATATTGGGTACATTTGATAAAAATAACGAAGAGCTATTGAAACAGTTGATCCTTATATAAAAAGTGATGGGGGTCAAAGTAAAGCGTCTTAACTCGTGATTTGATTGGTGTAGACCTAACCACGTGACGGGTCGCGTAAAATATTATAGATATAGATAGTGAATGCAGGCAAGCAAGAAACATAAGAACAATGAGTAAGTTTTGAGGTTGTAACAACCAAATCCTTGCCAGATGCTTCCAAAATCTAAATGTAGGTTTTAAAATTACGGATAATGAAAATAAAATGAAAGTTGAATGAATATGAATAAAGGGTTAAAAAATGCGAATATTGTGTATAAATTGATAAGTAAATGGTTAAAAGATTATCGTAGGTGAATGATTGGAACATAATTTCGAAACGCATGAATGTAGATCGCGCGCAGCGCGTCTGAATGTAGCTAGTAAAAAGGACGTACGATGAAAAAAAAATTGGATGATGTAGATGGGATGTCAAAGAATCGAACGATATGTCGCTCGATTTTTTTGGCCCAGTTTAAGGGTATTAAAAAAATTCGCACTTACCTGAGCAAAATTAGATCGAGAATGAAAATTGGCGAAAAAATGGATAAAACGAGTTGTAACAAGTTGGTATAAGGGTTTCCGATCGGTGAAAATATTTTCTTTCCTCATTATTTAGTATTGCCGACAAGATCCTGTGCCGCGGCGATGCTCTAGATGCGCGAATATATGAAATACGAAGGGTGGCGCATATTGGGTTGTGGCGCATATTAGGTACACCTACCTTAGTTTCAAAAAAATTTTGAAATTTTGTTCTAGCTCTTATGGTTGCCGATATGGGTTCGCCCGTGGAGCGCCTCAAAAAAAGGTTGTACCGGAGATCCGCTGTGGTGCCGCCATTTTGTATGGAATCAATAATAAAAGATTTTTTTCATACTTCGATAGATGTTCAATAAACCCTGTGAATTTCACAATCCTTCTTCCCATAATCCCATAAAAAATTTTCAAAATTACACCTTTTTTTGGGCTCTAGAGTGGTGTTACCCCTCAACCACATATATTAATCTTTTCGAACATGGATTTCATATAATTTCGATCGAACTTCACTTACAGGTAAGTTCGTTTGATCGTTAATTGTATTCTAGAACTCGAACAAGAGGTAAGTTTTTCTTGGAAAATGACTCGCATAACCATTATTGATTTTAGTTGGGACCAAATAATTTTTCCCCCAGAAAGAAAATAGAGTAATCGACAAATAATGAACAGATCAAGGGGTAAAAGATACACTCGTAAAAGTACCTTCTTGTTGTCCCAGAGGAATTAGGCCTCATTCAGAGTTCCCGCTATATCCCGTATTCCAAACAGAATCTTTTCGAGAGACGACTTTTCCTCTCCCATCATACGTCGCGTTTGAAAGTAGCGGAATTCTGTACAAGGCATATAATTCCTCGGGGACAACAAGAAGATACTTTCGTGAGTGTACAACGCGTAACAAGGGCGCAAAGTGGACTTTTCATCACTAATCGCCATTGGCACGCCACCGATTTCGAGTACACGCGCAACGAAAATCAATGGAGATGTCTCAGCCTCGGAGCCTCATGGCTGCCGTGTATCAGAGTTCGATCACGATCGCTGCGCGCTAAATGTCGCGTGCGGATATATCTGGCAGCTGTGGCTCCGGGGCGTTGGGGGGGAGACTGCAGGCAGACGCGAAACGGCGCGCGCGCGCGTGTGTATCTGCCGAGTGGATCTCGGAGAAAGAGAAAGGCAAAGGCGTGTGCCATTTTCCTTTTTTTCCGGGGCGCTGTCCCCCCTGCTGCCCCTGCCCCTCCAGAGCCCGGCAGAAGAAAGTGCAACGCGATGACGTGACTGCAGCACGGCGCGCTCGCGCATTTCCTCGACCTTTTCTCCCGCCGCGTGCGGCTGCGGGGGGGGGGGCGAGGAGGAGGCGACCTTATTTACCTTCACCTCCACCGCGGCTGCAGCTCGCGGAGTATAGAGAAACGGCTTTTTCCGCAGCCGCGAGCTGCATTAGATGGAAACGCGACTGGAGTTACGCTCGCGCGTGCAGCCGTTTCCACGTCACAGCTCGCTCTCTCCCTATATAATCTCTCGTCACAGCTCGGTTATAGCTGTGTGCATCATTAGGATTAGCGAATTCACAGCGAATGGTAGTCTGAAAATATGTTCGTACTTGTTGTCTTCTCCGTTGTCCTGATTGTAAATGATAAATGCAACGCCTATAGAAAATAATCGAGAGATTATTTTCTCTCAGTTCAGTCGTTTCGAGGGCGTATTTTTGTATTTCTTTTGTTTTTTTATGACTAAAAAGAATTACAATAACTGCTGAACGGTTATTTGGGTTGGCAATAACAAACACAGATATGATAAACAGACAGACAGATGGACAGACATGACGATGAAGCTGAATCAAAGCGAATACAAAACCGCTGCCAAGTGCCTTAGCAGTATGCTTTCTCAAAGAGGCTTTCTCAACATCACCCACGAAACAGAACTTACGTGAATTTTCCTTCTCCTCAGCAACGGTTGCTAAAGAGCTAATTGGGAAGATTTTGTGTCCTTTGCCGTCGAAAATGATGGAAATGGGTCATAAATTGATCATTTTCAACCTTCGTAACGGTTGCTAGGGAGGCAAACAACGGTTTCTATGGAGTAAATACAACAATTCAGTGTCTTTGGCCATCGAGTGTGACTTGAAAACTCTATTTCCGACTTCCGAAGCAACGGTTGCTAGGGATGTAAACAATTGGTTGCCAAGGGTATCAACAGTGATTGCTATGGGAAATATCTCATTGATTCTCTTCGATTCCCATTGATTCTCATAGCTCCAAAGAGCATTAATGAGGATTTGTGAGGAAACACGTTAGGAACGGTTGCTAGGGAAATAACCAACGGATTTTGTTGAAAATTGATCTCGGGCTAGATCTTGCCATAACTAACCGGTGTGCAAAATTTCAGCAAGATTGGACCATTCCTCCGAAAGCTATCATGGATGGAAGAAACGAAAAAAAACCGCTGCCAAGTGCCTCAGCAGTATGCTTTCTCAAAGTATTGGAATTGAACCTCAACTTGCATTAATCGCCACTCTTTGAGAAAGCAAAATGAACCTCTAACTTATTTCCTCCACTCCATAGTAACGGTTGCTAAGGACGTAAACAACGGTTGCTATGGTAAATATCCGAGCTTCGGTGTTCTTACTTCTTATTCGTCAACAGTTCCAAAAATGGACCTCTAACTGACTTTTCCCACTCCATAGTAACGGTTGCTAAGAACGGAAACAATGGTTGCTATGGTAAATGTCGGAGCTTTGATGTTCTAACTTCTTAGTCATCAACAGTTCCAAAAATGGACTTCAAACTGACTTTTCCCACTCCATAGTAACGGTTGCTATGTAAATGTCCGAGCTTCGATGTTTCTACTTCTTAGTCATCAATAGTTCCGAAAACGGACCTCTAACTGACTTTTCCCACTCCATAGTAACGGTTGCCAAGGACGTAAACAACGGTTGCTATGGTAAATGTCGCAGCTTCGATGTGATCACTTTTTAGTCATCAACAGTTCCAAAAATGGACCTCCAACTGACTTTTCCCACTCCCTAGTTACGGTTGCAAGGGATATAAACAGCTGTTGCTAGAGACATCAACAATGGTTTCTACGGGAAATATCTCTTTGATTCTTATAGATTCCCATAAATATACAAACCCAAATGATTATTTATCATGAATTATATGGGAACTTATCAAAAACACGATAGCAACGGTTGCCATGGAAATAAACAACGGATGTTGCTGAACACCGAACTCGGTTCTCATCTTCCGGAGACCGACCTGTGTGCAAAATTTCAGGACGATCGGACTATTCCTCCGAAAGTTATCGTACGACAAAAAAAAGTCAGTCTGAAGCTGAATTTTGTATCTCCATAGCAACGGTTGCTAGGAGAATGAACTATGGTTGTTCCAAAATGAATGTCTTATCGATTCTCATCAATCGTCGAAAGAATTGGAGACCCATCGTGCATTGATGATGATTTTTGGAGCTTTTATCAAAAACACGTTAGCAACGGTTGCTAGAGAAATAAACAACGGATGTTGCTGAACACCGAACTCGGTTCACATCTTCCGGAGACCGACCTGTGTGCAAAATTTCAGGACGATCGGACAATTCCTTCGAAAGCTATCGTACGACAAAAAAAAGTGCACGTACGTACGTACGTACGTACATACATACAGACATTTTCGGATTTCCATGTTTTTCGACCCGTAGATTACGAAAATCGAGGTCCCGAAGTCCGATTCGATGGGTCGATTTTTACCCCATTACAAAGCTTTCTCTTTGAGAACGCAAAAAATCTAAAGTTTAGAAGAGTTTATCCGGGAAACGAAGAAGCTGCGCGGGTGGAAAAAAAAATTGGAGCCGCTGCCTTCGCCTTGGGATGATACGCAGCCTCATTGAAAAAGGAGGAAAACGTGTATCGTCTGGATGCTTTATCGTGTCTTTTTGCTGTTCGGGAATATCGCGCGATAGCACAGGTGGACTATCCTCCGACCAGCAAAACGCGACAGACGCAACGACGATCGCTCGAGTGTGCGCGCGCGCTTTTGTTTTTGAATTACCCGCGCGTTAATGAGCTCGATTGTTGCTGGGGTCGGCGAAGCAGTTCGAGATCACTCGAGGGATCCATTGCTGGATGTGTGTACTTGTACGGGGAGCAAAACGAGAGCCAATTACTCTTGAGAATCTGATTGTGCGATGGGTATCTGCAACGTCGCGATCATCAAACTCGGCTGAGGGGCAAAGATCCGCGCCTGAGACCTACCTCAAGGCTCCGGACGCTTCAAGGAGGACCGGATCGCGCTTTATTTTAAAAGCTTAAGGTCGCGCGAGCGCTATTAGCGATACATTTATATACGGATGGGATGTACGCGCATCGCACTCGCCGGCCGAGGGCCTCGCAGTTGCGAGGAATTTAAGACGCGCGAGGCCAACGGTGCCTTTTCACCTGATCGCCTCGCTGTAACATTATGGCTATCGATTGATTTCAGACCGACTCAATTTCTGCGTTCATTGTTCGAGAATCTTACGTTATGATGCATAGCTGCAGCTCATATCTTACATCAGTAATTGTCTCCTCCGCGAGTTGCATCAATTTTTGCGCATACTTTCATTCTATCGGTTTGTTTTTCACAGTGCGCGTTTATTCCGAAAGAGTCACCTTCCTGTCGTGCGTTCAAATTTTCCCCGAAAATATTCTCCTCGAATTTGATGATTGAATTTGAGCAATAAAATCTCTATAGCTGTACGAAAGCCCAATGTTAATTCGAGTCGTTCAATCGATCGATTCGCGGAAACGAATAGCGAGAAACGTCCAATTGACGCGATTCGACTCTGCAAAAAAAAAACGAGCCGAGTGATTTTGAACGCGAAAAATGCCGGCAAACAACAACTGAATTTCCAACAGGCCAATCAATGATTTCAGGTCGTGTGTTGCGTAAAGGTAATAGATCTCGGGAAAACGAAGGCTGCAGCGAGGTGAAAGCCAAGTCGGGGCTGGCTGGATCCAGAGAGAGAGAGAGTAGCTGGATAATCTGTCGCGGCTCGGGTGAAGTTCACGATCGCTGCAGTCGCGCTTGGCGTTACGTGGGGTCTCCCTCTCTCTCTCTCTCTCTCTCTCTCTCTCTCTCTCTCTCTCTCTCTCTCCGGCACTGCAGCTGCCATAGACAATTTTTGCAGCTGTGTTAGAGAGAAGTGAAATCGCGGCGTGACGGCGCGAAGAAAGTGGGTTAAACGCGCGCGCGGCGGCGGTGAAGGGGTGCGGGCTCGGCTTTTCCAATTGCGCGATATACAGCGCAATTATTACACCGCGAGCTCGAGCCCAGAAGAAAGCTGACACACACACGCAGTGGGCGCTGATAGAGCAGCGGAGAGAGTGCACCAGCTCAATATACCCACACTACTTTTTCCCCGATCTCCTGCAACAACTACCACGTTTGTTTTGTTCCAGCTCTAATGTACTCGCGTTGATCGTTCACACGCGCATCCCGCCGATCTAACTTTTTAACTCGTTTCAAAGTGTCCATCGGGCAATTTTCATGTAATTTGCAGGTTATGTTCTGGTCATCTTCATTCTTAATTACGGCCAAACCACAACTTCAATCGCGTTTTCTCAAGTGAGCACTCTAGCCTTGACGATTCTCAATCAATCTACTTGGATCTTCTATTAATACAACGTAATATACTTGTCTAGTCAAATACGGCAGGATTATTTGTTTGGAAAAACTGGCATGTACTGAACACTAGCTTTCAAACTGAAGAAACTAATTTCACTTCGTTTGACTGTTCTAGGTTGAACCTGGCCGCCGAGTTATCGTCGCACGACCATCTACTAATACAGCGCTTCAGTACATCGCCTGTCGAGCCCTCATTTTCGCAAGAAAAACAAATAATTCTCTAGTCTAATAGGAGTATAAGTATCACGTTAGTGTGCTTCAATCTGAGTGAATACGCTTTATTACTTTGTTTAATATTCATGAAAAAGCATAATATTTCGGAACGACAAAGCGACGACATATAGGCGCTCTTTCGCTTGCCCCGTGGCAAGTTCAGCCGGCAGTAAAATGTGAGTCGTGCCTCCTGGGTGAGAGAGCATTATGTTCGCTCGTGTTGACGATATTGGAGTTGTTCTCCTTACTTGCGAGACGGTTATTCCGAAACTGATTCAGCCTAATTGTGTAGTTCGCACTATTTAACGGCAAGATGATATAGTTTATTGGTCCTTCAAACCTATACGTGTTGAAACTAACGAATAGAAAGATCTCGGCGATTCGGCAGAACATAGCTGTACGAGGTAAAGATTTTACTGGGAACCGATGTTTTCTTCTCAAGCGAACAAAGTGATCAAATGAGAAAGTGACGAAGACGGTGGCGGTCGGGTTATCGAATAAGGCCGGGCCGGGATCTCATTTGCACGATCGCGACTCGCTACGAATAGAAAGCAAAATGGAGAAATATTGTAATGAGCTGTAGGGCGGATAGAGGGGACTCGGCTACTATAATGGGCTATATACTTGTATCGTAGGATCGAAGCGCACTGAAGCCGATGGAACAAGTGAAAAATGAGCGGCGGAGCTGTATAGAGATAGCCGAGAGACAGCGCGCGCGAGCTCGATCCGCGAGAAGCGTGCCAAACTTTCTACTCGTGCGTCTCTCTCTCTCTCTCTCTCTCTCTCTCTCTCTCTCTCTCTCTGTATTTTTGCCGTCTGCCCGAGATAGGCATCTCTTACTCGCACATTCATAGTTCCGTGCGCCACTTTTGCCTATCCGACACACACACACACACACACACACATACACATATCTGCACCGCGAACTTTCACAAGCACTGCCGCGTCTCTCGCGGGAATTACCAAACACCAGCTCGACACGCCGCTTTTCGATATCGCCCAACGGGTTATAACAACAACAGCCCACTGGCTTAATAGGGTCAAACATCGATTCGGATAGACAACAGCACAGGCGAGCTTCTCTCCATACCGAATCCTCGGATTCGATCGCTCGCCGTAATCACGGCCGAGCGAATCTCAAGCACTGCTGCACTGACACGGTAAAATAAATCGAAGACTACTATATTAGATTGTGAAAAATAGTAATCGACAGCTATACGATTCTGGCGAATCTTAATAGACAAATATATAGGTTTTCATTGTTTATTTTTTTCATGATTTAGTAAATGCATCTGGCGGGTCCTTTCCATCGGTTATATCCACCCGGTAGCCGTCAATCTCATTCCTAAACGTACTCTTACAATGGAAAATTTGGTCCATATATAATTGATTCTTAGTGGTTATAACGTTAAGTGCACATATTAACTATCTGGTTTATGAACTCCTTTCATCAACTTAATGAATCAAGTTTTATGGTTTATTTATCAATTGAGAGTCGAGTTACTCGTAACTATAGTAAAATTTATTAAAAATATAGTTAAACACACATATCGTATACAGTGATATATCATTCAGTTCATTTTACTAGAAGAATATAGTAGAATTTCCAATAATACTTTAAATTCAAAATGGAAGTTTAGTAGAACTATATTTTTTTCTGCTACAAGGTATACTCTTTGAGCACTTTTTTCCTCGGTAACGCTACCATTGCTAGTGCTTGAGAAAATTATCATTGGGAGTTTGAAAAGTATACGTCTTCACAGTGAACCGCAAGGTACAGGTTATAGCCAGAGCAATGGTGTATATAATGATGCTACAGTTTTTAATGAATTGTATGTTGATAAATGTTAAATAATCATGGAAATGCTTCACGTTCTATTTCAGTATTTTCACGATGGTCCATGTCGTGATATGTGAGGGGTAGTACCTTCAACCAGGTAGCCAACAAATCCATTGATACTGAAATTATCAGACTGAGTCGTTGGCAAGAGAAAACTTGCAACAAATCGCATCATCGAACAAAGACATCGCAACTGTTGCATAGCGTTTCTCACGACTTTCTTTCAATTATATCCAAGCAAAATACACCTTTTCTCTTCTGTTTGTATTTATGAAATATTGTCCTACTCTATTCGATCTATAGCGCCACTCGACCTCATTGCAGGATATTTCAAAATGATAAAGCTAATTAGTATATATACTTTGAACAATTCATTTCGATTCAATTTAAAACTTGACAAACAGCACTTTATTCGAGGTTCGTCTCGTGCAATTTACTTGACCCCATGTAGTACGATTCGCTAGTCATAGATTTTTCTCAAAAACGATACTTAGTCGGGCATCAAAATCGGTTCGATCGAGCGATAAAACGCTTTTTTCCCCCTCTCCGTTCGACTCTCCCCGAGACGTTTCTCACTCTGAAGAAACACTCGCCAAGAATAAATAACTGGGTTTTCCTCCTGACTTTAGCCAGAAGCGTTTGAAAAAACACAAACAACGAGTGACGCGGTAAATTTTCGAGAAAAAAAAGAAGTCCCCAGAAACTGCGTCTCGGCGAGACGCACCGCATTGGTCGCAGCGCACCTTCGACCGACACCCAATAACTCGCACTATATATTTAGCGACCCACTGAAATATGAGCGACGCGTTCCACAGCGGCAATCGAATCGCGTCGGACGGAGGATCGCGAGGATGCAGCAAGTCGCGCTCGCAATCGTTGGATAAAAGCCGAGGAAGCTGAACGGCGAGAAACGCGCGCCCCAGGGCTGTGATGTACACTCCGCGCGGTGTACACACACACACGAGCGCGCGCGCGCGGTGCAACCTTGCGAAAATGGGTCAGACGCTGTACGCAATGATAACAATTACGGACGATTATTATTAACTCGCGCGCGGCTCCTAGCGATCGTACTTTTAGCGCGTGAAAAAAAAGAGGAATAATGCAGCGTAATTCACGCCGTGCCGTCCCCCCCCCCCTCCCCCCGACGTTACGTGTGCGACGACTCTAATGAAGATCCATAATAATTCACCGTCCGGCTCGATTGCCGTTCCACGAGGCTTTGCTTCGCGCTAGTTTCTCGGAAAGAGAATAAGCGTATAAGGTTGGATCCACCTGAGAACCTTACTGATGAGTCCTATACACGTGGATCTTGGACGAAACGTTATATTGATGTATTGTTAGTAATATTGCTTTAAAATATACTAACAATTTTGTTAATCATTCAATTCTTTCAAAATCATCATACATACCTACGATTCATAACTAACAAAAGGTTCACTACACATATTCACAGAAAAGGTATAAAATATTTTGAAAATCTTGACTTGGTCTTGAAAACAAGTGTACGAGACACTTATGCAAGCTAGTTTGATTATGAGAATTAACTAGAAATGCATTACTCTGGAAAGGCTGATAGAATCAGCTATGTGAATTATAATCATACCAGAGAATTGGATATTACATTCTTATATTAATTCTGGATAACAGGATCTATTAAGTATAAATTACTTTAGTCGATTCTGTGTTTCCTAATGAATATGAATTTTCGTCCCAGCGGCAGTAAAGTGCCTACTTTGCGTCCTGGCGTTTTCTGCCACGGGGTACGAAAAATAGTATATGCACCTCCCTCATCTTGGCTATTTCGGCACGCGCAAACTTGCAATCCTCGCTGCGCTCGGATTGCAAACGTTTTTACGCATCATAATCGATATGCATCGATATGTGCATAATATACTATTAATGTTCATTTAAGACATGTATGAAAAAAAACATTCGTTCGTGGGTGTACATGTATATGGGCAATTCTCTGTGGGATCGAACATGAAAAAATTTGATTTGGCTCAACATTTTTTTTTAAGTTCTAGGGCATCATGCCGAATTCCCAGAATTTTTTCAGATTTTTTCAAGCACTTTAACCCTGCTTAATAAATAGGCAAAGTTGCTGATTTTGCTGTTTTGCATTTTCAGAGGCATTTTCAACCTTCATTTACACCCTGAAAATGACCTCTGAGGTAAAAAATGAATGAGACACTTTTGTCTGAAAATTGCCTGAATTTAATAGAAAAATTATCTCCAAGGTCATTGGAGCACATTAAGTACTCCACATTACCAATTGGAGCCTCTATTTTAGAACCCTGGGAGTTTGCTCGTCAAGCCCCACACCACATGGGTACTAAAAGTTGTCCCAACTCATACCACATACAGCCTATATAGTGAAAAAATGGGCCTGGACTCTGGAAGCTCCCAAAAAATTAATATATTAACTAAAATAGGGGTAGAAACAGGCTAAAATGACTATTCAAGGGGAGCCTTGTACCGCCAACACTTCCAATTTTTGCAAACACTTGTCTATGGTATTATTACAATTATCCACTGTAAAAACTCACATTCTATCATACTAATACATATCCTGAGTTGTCAATATCATATTTATATAGATCAAGCATTACTATACTACTTGACGCCACCTAACTTTCAGTAGTTACATGTATTGATGGTCAATATATTGTCTCTATTGTGTTAAAATGTACAAGAAACTACTAATAAAGTACATTGTCATGAATTGCATTCACTCGATAAGAAAGATTAATTCAAAAAGTTAATTGTAAGCTGTGCATTACACGTGAACCTTATAACACACTAGGCAGTGCATAGATATCATATGATTTTTTTAATATCAACAAGAAAATGTTGAAGTTCACTAAACATGGGTAATATTCATGAATATTGGACTCATGAAATCCACTGATATTGTATAAAATGCATAGCTAAGGTCCAAGCAGCTGTCTCCGGGTGGTCAAACTACAACTTCAAGTTATTTACTCATGAAAATAGATAATATGAATCAATCCACTTGAAAGTATGATCACTAGATGCGCAATTTGATAACGAATTCAAATATATATAGTTTGCCTGTCCAGAAATGGGTTTGGAGCTTCCAAAGTAGCTTTGCATGTCTAAAAGTCTATGGTCGGTAACCTAACCTGTGCCATACATGGGTCGTACAAGTCTCCAGTATAGGCAAGTATAACGTTCACAAAGTGGTTTATAAAGTCATTTAAACACAGGCAAACTATATATATTTGAATTCCTTATCAAATTGCGCATCTAGTGATCATACTCTCAAGTGGATTGATTCACATCAGGTAATTCCATGAGTAAATAACTTGAGGTTGTAGTCTGAGCCTATCCGGCAACAGCTGCTTGGACCTTAGCTATGCAGTTTATACAATATGAGTGGATTTCATGAGTCCAATATTCATGAATATTACCCATGTTTAGTGAACTTCAACATTTTCTTGTTGATATTAATAAAATCATATGATATATCTATGCACTGCCTAGTGTGCTATAAGGTGTACGTGTAATGCACAGCTTACAATTAACTTTTTGGATTAATCTTTCTTATCGAGTGAATGCAATTCATGACAATGTACTTTATTAGTATTTTCTTGTACATTTTAACACAATAGAGACAATATATTGACCATCAATACATGTAACTACTGAAAGTTAGGTGGCGTCAAGTAGTATAGTAATGCTTGATCTATATAAATATGATATTGACAACTCAGGATATGTATTAGTATGATAGAATGTGAGTTTTTACAGTGGATAACTGTAATAATACCACAGACAAGTGCTTGCAAAAAGTGGAAGTGTTGGCGGTACAAGGCTCCCCTTGAATAGTCATTTTAGCCTGTTTCTACCCCTATTTTAGTTAATATATTAATTTTTTGGGTGCTTCCAGAGTCCAGGCCCATTTTTTCACTATATAGGCTTTATGTGGTATGAGTTGGGACAACTTTTAGTACCCATGTGGTGTGGGGCTTGACGAGCGAACTCCCAGGGTTCTAAAATAGAGGCTCCAATCGGTAATGTGGAGTACTTAATGTGCTCCAATGACCTTGGAGATAATTTTTCTATAAAATTCAGGCAATTTGCAGACAAAAGTGTCTTATTCATTTTTTGCCTCAGAGGTCATTTTCAGGGTGTAAATGAAGTTGGAAAATGCCTCTGAAAATGCAAAAACAGCAAAATCAGCAACTTTACCTATTTATTAAGCAGGATTAAAGTGCTCGAAAAAATCTGAAAAAATTCTGGGAATTCGGCATGATGCCCTAGAACTTAAAAAAAATTTTTTCATGTTAGATTCCACAGAGAATTGTCCATATATGCGCGTGTCGTTTGGCGAGTGTGTGCCTTTGTGTTACGAAAGATAGATTGGACACTTGCTATACAAAAATAGTTTTATTAGGTACACACACGCGGCACAATCTACGATATTGTGACGATCGAGTTCGTCACTTGGAGAACGTGCCATACAGATTGACTATTCAAATATCCGAGAATAGAAGCGAAATCAATCATATATTAAATCTGAAATGGCACGAAAACAACTTTCTCTTTTTATCCCACTGATCCGATGAAATCTTTGATGAATCTTTGGTAGTACGAAGTGCGAAGGCCAAGATTCACTTGGTCGGTGGACCCTTTGCATATCAATCTTCCCTTGTGAACTGCAACGAGATGATTGTTCGTATCCAGAATCGGACTACCGCTGTCGCCCTGGAAAATAAACGATACACGTACGGTATACTATCTCGTCAGAGACATGTCTCCGTTTAAATTCGAAGTTTGTGGATCAGTAACTTACGCATCCCGCGAGAATTTTGTCTTCTGGATTTCGCGACACGTAGCAAATGTAACTGGCGTGCTCAAAGTCTGGTGTGGATTCCAATTTTTCTATTCTCTTAACACATTCTTTCTTTGGCAATAGATGCAGGATGGCTTGTCTCAAGTTAGATGGTTTCATATTCCCGTTTACTAGGCCCCAACCTGCCAATGTTAGGTATGATCTCTCCAGCTTCTGTATGCGAGGGTATGAGACGCTGACTGGAACGATATCCTCAACTTCCTTTACCAACTGAAATTTTCAAATCAATGGATCAGTAACTAAGCAAATCATATCCACGACATTTCCCTCCAACGTTTCGATTTCTTAGAGATATATTCACACCCATCATTATCATAATCATTATCATCATCATCATCATCATCATCATCATCATCATCATCATCATCATCATCATACGCAAATAGCATATTTACAGCATAGAAAGGCATATCAGATGTGTACTGTAAATGCATAATGTCGATGGTGATCATATATACTCTCTAAATTCAAAATGGTAAAAAAAAAACTTCTATTTATTAGTGTGAATTGCATAACTAATGGATAAAAATAATTTTTCACCAGTTATGCAATTTGTGCAATTTTAAATTTAGATAGTACACGTAAATCGAAAAGTAGGACAAAATGAATGTAAGTATGACCTGATTAGTGAAAGAGTTTCCATTATCATCATGACGAGTGCATTACTTCCCAAAAATGATTTGTGAAGCTCTTCGCAATAGTTCAAGGGTATATAAATGAATGAGATTGTGAAGAAAAAACATGAACGTCGTAAAAGAAATATTAACCGTAATTATTGCTATGTCAGTCCCTTTCCTATCATATCCTATCCTTTTCTGAGCAGCCCAATCACTGAACGTTATCCAGTCTCTGGGAAGGTATCCTCGTATCTTGTTCGATTTCAAGTTTGGTGATCCCACGAGCACAATGACGTTTGACTTGAATATCTCGTTTTCGACGCAATGCGCCGCGGTCAGTACATGTTTGGAAGAGATGAGAGATCCGCCACAAAAGTGTTGTTGCTCCGGGTTCACACCGTAAATCGTGTTACGCCCGATCGATACGACGAAGGGAAGTGCACCTTCTTGAACGTCCTCGACGTTTCCACCGGTTATCTGAGCCTCGACACTGTTACCTTAGACACGAAAATTAATTTCTTACGTAAGTATATGTAAAGTTAAATAGAATTTGAATACCAATCGAGCGTCTGTGTTACTTACACCAAGTTGCACAAAAAACAACAGAAAAAAGTAACGATTTGAAGGCGAGAGTACCGAACTGAAGATTAATTTTTGAAATCATGATTACGACCAATGTTATGAGGTAAAATTTGATGAGCTTCCTTATATATATACACCACTCGCCCTCCCAGAGTCCAATTTTGAGTATCATACGTAACGAATACATGTGTTTGGATAAGCAAAATAGATAGTTTATTATCTATCTTATCTCGATGAGGATTCAACAGAGTGAAAACATTTGTAAATTGAAAATATTCTTGATTCATTATTCAAACAAATAAAAATTATTGAACTTCAACAACTTATAAACTGCAGATCATACAATGCTTCGTTAACTTCCTGTAGTATTTCTTAGATTTGGAGCTATATAGCACATAATGCATATATGATTTAAATGGCGATACTTATTATTTAATGTATTGCGTGGAATGTGTTATAATTAAACGATAAAATTTTAAAGAATTTTCGAATGTTTATCATACTTCTGTTTCAAAAGCTAAATAACTGATTCACACATATATAATTTCTAACTATAATTTCCATATAGTTATTATTGCAATTGATGTCCTGTACATATATAGCCTAGTCCAATAGCTTATATACACAACATTCAAAGTTTCTTGGGAATCTCGTATGTTCCGAGTCATATAACAACGTCATGGAAAGATTCGTGACAGAATTAGATATACTTATGGAACAGTCATCGGGAAATAGGATTTGAATATTACGTTGAGTAAGATTGAACTGGCAACTCGAAATAGTGCCAAATGATGATTTGCAAAAATCTCTAAACAAACAAAACGTTAGCTGCGCCGAACGGCTGTATATATGGTCTATTTGGGTACTCAGAATTGCCATCTCACAAAAAGTTGCAACAAGACCCAAGTTTTGCGAATCTTCACTCTCATTGTGAGAGATGGCATGTACGTCTGAATTTGAAACAAAATCAGCGTGGAATGTGGACCAAAAGTCCAAGGACATTTTAGAAGATAATTTTGCTACGAATCGATTCAGAATTAAAATGAAACGTGAACGAACTTGTGTAAATAATCGAAGTTAAAAGATTGAAGTCAAACATTACTTTAATTTTCCACGTCGCAGCATAGTGAGTAATCGCTCCGCTTCTCCTTTTGAATATATCATTGGGAGAAAAAAAAACTTGAAATCGACATCGGAAAATTTTCCATATATCATGGATATATTTGATTGGCACTTCCGTCGCGGGGCATGTGTGTCGAGTCTCTCGGTTCTCGAAGTGGAGAGAAAAAAAAATCACTTGCCGCGTATCGGTAGCTCGGGGCAGATGTTGTACAGAGTTGGCCGGTTGATCGCGCGGACAAAAGCCGCAGCTGTGCCAAGAAGAAACAGAGAGCGATATTATACATATTTTTTGATAATTGACGATAGCCCAAGTGTGCGGCCCAACAAAGCTGATGCTTCTCGCTGCGTATACGCGCGGCGTGTTTTGCTTCGTCTTCCCGCCGCGGCCAATCAGTGAATCAGCTGCGATGAGCCGCGCGTATATAGGTGCGCACAACCGTGTCAGCAGCGATGTTTCATAGTTCGCGCTATTATTCACGTGGCTGAGCTTAATCACCCGAGAACCAGGCACACGTGTATGCGCGCCGATAAGAAATGGAAAAAAATGGAACAAACGCAAAATCTCGCGAGCAAGGATCCACATATATATATATATATATATATATATATATATAGATTTCAGTGTAAAATCGCCGAGTTACTGCGCACGTAAACAGTGTGTGGTTGGCGGTTTTTTCTTTTTCTTCGGCTCTCTCTCGTTCTTTCTCTCTTTCTATCTCGTTCTCTCAAGATGCTCGTATTCATTTGCCAGCGTTACGTTATGCGAATATAACTGTTAGTGCCGGTGTTGGTCAAGAACGAGACAAGTGCAAGTCAACGCTCTTGTGAATTCGAATCGTCAAGTTTGTTTTTATTGCCATTGTATTAGTACGAGTTGTGTAAGTAACCGTATTGTGCAGTATTATATTCGTCAAGTCCAACCCTACACGGATTCAATTCGATTGGATTCCGAAACGATACAATTTTTGATTCCAATTGCAAAAAAGAAAGACCGGAGAGCTTTTTATACTCGAATATTGCGTATTGAGTCTAAGGGATTTTGCATAGTCCCTCTGCTAGAAAATGTGACGATTTCTAAAGCAATGTTAAACTTTGGCGAAGATCTGTATTGGAATCAGTGAATCAGGAGCGCGCGATCGGGGCAGCGTCTGATGGTTTTTCACATTTTTCCACTACTGCATAAATCGACAGCTTTTCTTCACAAACGTATTTCCACGAGGATCATTGAATCAATGCACTATTCGACTCAATTCGCAACATACATAACGGGAAAAGGAAAGAGCGCGCGGAGAGATTCGGGGACGGGGGGATGCGGATTAGGGATTAGCCGGTGGCGCGGCTATTAGCGAACGGTGGAAATTCAATGTCACACGCGGCGCGCTCGGTTGTGCGCAGTTACGTATTCGCTTGCGCGAGCTCGCGGGGAAAAGCCAACAATGGAACCGTTGTCGTGTGGCGTGCGGGCGACTTTCACGCGTCTGTGGATGTGAAAGTTGCCGGGGCCCGAGCTCGCTCGCTCGCAAGGCCAGGGACGTGGAAAGATGTTGATGCATAGCTCGGTGCAGCTCGCGATCGCGAGCTCCGCAGGAGAAACCGGCGCATCGCTAATTGCGCTCTCTATCCGACCGGAGGCCCGGCCGCCCGGAGAAACTCAATAATCGTTAGGAAATTGCGGCTCGAGCGAGAGCTGCATTGGCGTGACGTAAAAATCCGCCGCGCTCTTGACGAAAGTCAAGAGCCCGATGAGCTCACGTTCTGCCGCGCGCGTGTATACATCGCGCGAATCCCAATTCCGCCAAGTCCACTTTTTCCATACCTCGCGAGCGTGAAAGCTGTAAGGCATCCCTCCCGCGCACGTTCGCAAGTGCAAGTGGATACGGCCGAGTTGGGTAAGACGACGAGCCCGACGAGCGGCCAGCTTTGTCAGATAAATAGGTTAATGATCAACAACTTAATGCGTGCCGAGGTGCAACGGACAATGGAAACTCGGCTAGCCATAGCGCGACAGTGACAAGGTCTAGTTGCTCGTGTATACCGCGCGACGGACGCCGGTGGCGCGCAACCGAAGAAAGTCCGCGAAACTGCAGCTCCTTTTCACCGCGCCAGCGAGCACAGCTTCGCGGTGTTCGCGAAGCGGCCGTTTCGTCCATGACGAGCCCCACACCGGCGCGATATATTTGCTAGAGCTTACGCGGACATAGCGAACTCACGGGAACAATATTTAGCCAACGAGTTACGCGAGATTACCGTTGACGTGGGGCTACCGATTTAGAAAGAGTTAATATTGACGCTCGCTCGTTGTGAAGATTTTTTCATTGTTCCCCTCCAGTCATTTGGGACTTTATTGAATCAGTATATAGGCGAATGGATTCGTTGGTTGAGCTACTATTGTTACGTTTTATATTTGTCCAATGTATATCACAGCAGTAGCAAGCTGGATCAATAAACTCTTCCTTCTCCCTCCAAAAGAATAACTTACAATAGCTCCAAAACGTTGAGTAAGTATATATACGTATTACATGCATAAAATCAGCAATAATCGGTTAATATTATCGGTAAATCAAAACGTTAGGTCGATGAACGAAAGCAGATATCACTTGTTTGGATATTAAAAAATAACTCTCAGTGGATTGGAGACCCAAATCCCAAGAGGTCTCCTGGTTAGTGCGAATTACATTCTTTTCTGTATAGTGACAAAGAAAATATAAATTACCAACGAGAGTGGATGCATGATTGCTATCAACTAACTTTTCTGGTCAGAGTTATTTTAGTTTTCGATAAATCTTGTTACTAGAGAATCGAAAATACTCTTTCAAAATCTAACCATCAGATAATTTGTATTATAATACGACTCTGATAAACTTTATCGAATACCTAGGATTATTGAGAACGATACATCATTCAGTAATCCGAATGATTGACACGAAAATCGTCACGATGTCTCAATAACGTTTCGTAAACCGTTCCACGACATGTTTTCATCAGAAGTTTGATACGAAAAGTGATTACGCATCTGGAGAGTGGAATCAATCGTAGAGTATTACGCGAATTTTATTTGTTTTGAGAAAAGGTCAATCATGTAAGAGAAACGGCACGAGATAAGGATGATGAAAAGAAGGCTGCTCGAAGTGGGGGAACAACAAAGGATAACGGTGCTAAAGTGGAAAACAATGTTTTTATGATTTCACTGTTTCTTATTGTTCAATACCCCAGTTGAGTTTCGTAACTGCGAGACTTACTGCTTGTTATTGCTCAATTGCGTTATTAGACTATTTCATCACCTTGACTCGCGCGAGTCTGGAATAATCCGCGAATGAACTGTGTAATCTATGTACACTCCATCGTATACGGAGTGCAGTCGAGCAGAAAACTATTCAAGTTCGAATCAGTGCAAAGTGAGATTGTGTTACGTGCGATTAGCATGTGTGTACACGTTAATTGGAGAAAATGAAAGCGCGCTCGACAATGAACTAGAAAGAGTATATATGTAATATGTGCTTGTTCGATAAGCAAGCTGTTCCGCGTTCGCATCTAATTTTACCAGACAAAGAAAATGAAGAGGTTGGAGAATGAGTTATTCGTGGGGTAGTGTGTAATTATTACACGCTTCATCCTCAAGCGATGAAGATGCGAGTGAAACCCAACACTTGAACTTGATCCAACAGTTGCGCCTGCCAACTTGATCAATCTTTGCTCAAGAGAAAGAGAGAGAGAGAGAGAGAGAGAGAGAGAGAGAGAGAGAGAGAGAGAGAGAGGGAGAGAGCTGCAAAGACAGTTGCGCGCAATAAACCGATGATGCATCTTGGAAAACGAAACTGTACCAGCTCGTAAATCACTTTGACTGAAATTCGGCCCATCTCGAGTTACGTCTGGTGCATTAACAGACCTGTACACTTGACGAGTCAGCCAACGTATCCTGCGTTCGTAGCACCAAAGCCTTCCGGACACTGCCGCGAGGTGTGCGCGACGGAATAGAGACAAGAAGCCGCGCGACACACGAGTCGCGGACACCGGTCGACCGGGTAAAAATACGAGAATCGGATTTTTCGGGCCGCGAGGCCGCGCGCACGTGCTCGACACGCTTTTCCGATGGAGCCGCGGCTCTTCCGCGTGGGCTGCCGGCCAAAGCGGAAAATCGCCGCTAACGGAGGCTCAGCTAGCTCGTTAGCCCGACACCCGTTACTTACAATCACTTTGCCTCCGTCTCTCCCTCTCTCTCTCTTTCTCTCTCTCTCTCTCTCTCTCTCTCTCTCTCTCTCTCTCTCTCTCTCTCCCTCTCTCTCTCTCTCTCTCTCTCTCTATCTTTCTCCTTGTTTTCCTCTCTCGACAATCCTGATTCCACATCATTTTATACCCAATCCTATCGAGACGTTAGCGAATTTCTTCGGATTATTTTAGAGTATCCTACGGTCGATGGCAATCTCCGTCTGACCCGAGCGTGGTCTTATCTACTCGGTCAGATCGTGAACTTTCCCAAGATAATCACACGCCTCGAGATGATTCCTCGCTTACTCGTGTATCTCGTCAGAAAAATTTGATTCGTTGGTGAATGTACAATATTCGCAACCGAAAGCAATAAACTTATACATGTTTGATTCCGTTTGACGCCTTGTTGAACGCAGCGATTAGTATAAAAAAAATGGATATTACGCACTTGCCAAGCGACTCGAGAACAAAGCACGGAAAACTGGCCAAGTCGCGCCCACGCGGTCCGCCAATATCGACCAACTAACGCTCAGAATTACATCAGCGATCATTGTAATGAACTTTTCAGCGGCCCGGCTCGCGAGCAAACTGGTCCCCCGCGGGCCAACACGACAATACAATTTCACACCGCTCAATTGCATCAGCCGCGGCTGGATACATGCGCGCCGGCGCCTCTGGTGTATATGAGTGTACATATTGTATGCGGTATGCGCGAGTTGGCAGTTCTCAATCGTATGGGCATAGCGGACGGCAATATAGTTCGCCACGTGTACACATAACTCCAGGGGCAGGCACACTTTGCGTCTTGCTGCGCGAGCTATTATCCAATTTTTGCGCTTTGGATATTATACCCACGTGTATATATCTGTTGAGTGGCTCTCGGTGTGCGCCAGGGTGGATACCGATCGGCAATATTACGCGCTTGCGCAAACGTTATAACGAGAGTTTGCAAGTATACGTATATCGGTTCGATGATGAATCGATAAAATACAATGTGGTAAGAGAATATAATGCGCGATAAACGGCGCTCGGCATATTATGCTGGCGATTTGATAGTAGGCTGCAACTCGATATACCCGTGAAAAGCGGCGGATAATTGTTTCAACGACGGAGTGCAATGTCTGCGTGCATGCGTATAATATATATATATATATATACGTATATACGCTGGTCGCGCGCGGCCGGCAATGATTAATCGCGAACCGACAAGATTGCAAATGAGCGGCTCAGTGGGCCGCTCGAGCTCCCCGCGACGATTCAATTAGTCAAACGCTCGCTCGCGCGCGACTCTATTAAAGTAAAACAAACAGCCCAAGTGCGGCTAGTGCCAAAACAGTCCTAGCCCGCGCGCCGCTCGTATCGGCGCGCGCAATCTCAAACAAGTCGGAGAGGCGCACCATCAGTCACACCGCGGGCTCGGGCAACCGATAACGCACAAAAGTCAAAAACACATGACGCGATTATTTGAACTGTTCTTCCGCGAGGCGAATTCCATCACGTCCCCGGCAATGCGACACTTTTGCACGTGCTCCGGTCCGATTTTCGGAATTGTTGACTCCGCGCGAGCGCGCTCGAGGAAAAAACTATGTACACAACGAGGTGCGCGAAGCACTGATTTTATCGCGAACCCCGAGGACATTACACCCGAGTGCAGCTTTGCAAGATTCTCGATCGCGATCGCGACGGAATTTTCGAAATCCGCGATTCAACGTCTTAATTTTGGCAGTTCACTTTCAGCGCAGTGCGTATCCGAGAGCCGTATCGTGATGGTTTTTCATCGGACGCGACAGTTTAAAAGGGGAATCACTCTCGATTGTAAACGGGGGTCGTAATAAACAGATAACATGAACAATTTATTATCAAGAGCCTAGTCGAGTCTCATCAGATCTTGTGTTTTACCTTGAATCTTCAATGCATCGAAAGTTATTATAGGTTGATATAATGATTTAAACAAGAATTGCCACGAACAATTTTCTTTGCAGATCCAATCGATTATTCATTAATATTCGTATTGTTCAGTTCTTATAGCTCATTTTACCCCTTACAATGCATTCATCCTTATATTCACAGTATGATTATGAATAGGTGCGGAGGAAGAATTTACGGGGAAATGTTAGATTATCAAACCTCGTGTGACTCAAGTGCATATTCACTTGTGTCACCAGGAGGCTTCTCAGGATCCGGTACTCCCTGAAAACTTTCAAGGTACTCACATAATTTCTTATTACTTCATGTTACTAAGGATACCGATTTCTTCACAGTACCGACTGATTCGGTGTTGAGGATACCCATCACCAGTTACAATGAGAGATGCTAAAAAGATCGCCCATGCGGCGCTTTTATAGAGTAGTTATGCCCAAACTCTTACTTTATCAAATAATAATAATAATAATAAATTTAATGCCATTCAAGTTGTTATCTCATCAGCATAAAATCATCTAGTTTTGATGAAGTGTCATAATCTGAGCTGAGCAGCTTTCGATTGATATCGACAAGAATAAAGGATATTATTTTTCGATGAGAAATCCGCAGTACTCCGTAATAGCTCTATGCATAGATATATTAAGGATTGCTGCAGTAAAAAAACCTTCAGGTATCACATCGAAAGTGTTTCCTACAGAGAGAACACTTTCGCTGCAATCCACGCGAAAATTCATCCACGCACCCGGTTGCAGTGAAACAATTGTCACTCCCATAATCACTGAATTTCAAACCCGGACCAAGGTACAAGCAGCATCTTGGTTCGGATGATGCTGTTGCGCTAGTACGCGGTTATTCGTACGAGCCAAAACAGCTTCGCTCGACGTGTCGCGCGCTGAGAAGTCGCGAGCAGCTGATTCTTACGAATCGGGCGGCGCAAATCAAAATAAACTCGAAAGTCGCGAATCGGTTTGGCAGAGAGTCGCGCTACATTATCCAAGTATAGGTAATCCCACGAGTTGCGCAGTTGCGTAAGGTGGTTCGCTCGCGCGCGCGGATTATACAAGTGCGTTGCATATATACGTGCCCCGGCCGCTGCGGTCGGATCAGGGCCAACGCAATATTACGTAGCGAATAAATATATTATTGGGTTGGCTGCTGCTGCTGCTGCTGCTCATCGTACGCTCGACATTCAAGGCTGGGTCCATGACATAGAATTTACATTTCACATTCTCATCTCGCGGGCTGCAGCAAGAGAAACGCGAAGCTCGACACGTATCGCTCTCTCGGCGAGTTCGATCGATTTTTACGCGATGCACACACTGTCTGCGCGCCAAAGAGGAGATTGCAGACGCGAAGGCGCTTCTCCCAAAAATACCACAGAGTTTTTCTTTCCGTCTGTCTCTCTCGCTCTGCCGATTTCTCGCCGCTATCTGTGTGTTATTATCCAAGCCGAAGAGACCCAGATACATACAAGACAGCCTTGATGCATCCGCAGCCTATTCGCGTTTCGTTATTTGCGTTATGCAATCCGTTTTATAATTCTCCGGCGAGGAGAATTTTCTCGCTCATTAGAGAAATACCCCGAGAGTACTACTGGCGAACGAGTGGAGAAAAGAACGGCGGATACGGCCGGAGGAGACAGACGTGGCTTCGAGTAGTTTCTCAGAGGACGAGTGTGTGAATGGGCGAAATTTGGTCCAAAGTTGCATGCCGTAGCACAATATGCCGTATCCCTCTTGGGAATTCTACGAAATTTTTGTTTCTTGCTACCGTTCAGACCGAAGTCGTTCTTCTTCATATTTGGAATATCGTATGGGTGGTCTGGAGCATCGTTGCAATAGATTCTAGCCATTGCGCGATCCGCGCGAATGTCTTATTGCATCATAATCCATTAATGTGTTGATGACAAAAGTCGAGAACATTTAGAAGTACGCGTGTTGCGCGATGATTATAAATATATATTTAACCTCTGATTCCGAGGCTGATTCACCGAAATCTATATGTTCGCGATTCTGACGACAGTCTCGCATTTTTCCCGTCTCTCTTTCTCAATGCAATTTATTTTACGATTCTCTCAAGCTCTTCTATTCTCGACTGTTATGAACGCGTTTCGATAATAATATGTATATTCGAACTCAAGCACGTCATACATTCTCTCATTTACAAGGGGACGCTTCCTTGGACCAATGCACGATTGAAAAACAAAGAGCTTGAGTGAATTTAACTCATAATAAGTGTATGCTCGCATTATCATAAATTTATCCATTATTTAAATACACACTGCCGATACAAGCGAGGGACGTCCGAGTCGCTCGTACTTGAGTAATCTCCGAACGTTCAATATATAGAAGGAAAAAAAAACTTGGCAGACAAATGGCGAAACTGAAATAACAAGTTGAATAACCTCTCACTTTTCTCGGTTTCTCCCGCGAGAAAACCGCACACGTGAACGCGTTTTTCTAACAAAATAAGTGTGATGGAAGTGCGCGATGAACATCCGATGATTAAAACTTTTTTCCTCGCTCTCCGTTCCTAATAGAATGATTCAACGGTGAAAGCGTGTAATGGATACGCTCGCAATACTTTCATCAGCCTGTACTGCGCTGTGTGCCCCAACTAATGCTATTACTATGATAATTACATAATTATATTAATAACAAATATTAGGTGAGATTGGTGATCTTGAAATATTTCTCCTCCTATTCTCTTCTGCTTCGCCCGACGAGAGGTAATATTTCAATTTGCCTAATGGATGCTTTGAAAATTGTTTGAAAAATTTCAATTAAATCATTGCACGTTTCTAGCCAGTTTGAATCATTGGTATATTATAATTGACCACTCGAATGCCGATTATCTGTAGTATCTATCGGTACTAGTGTGCCAAGCACAATTTTGCACACGAGCGTGGAAATGCCGAACATATATCCATTTGGTGAATAGTACATTACGACACTAGTGTGGGAGAAGCAATTCTCGCACGTAAATATATGTGAGGTTGATTACTCACTCGGTCTGCTCGGGCCACTATCATTCCCGAGTGCGGAAAATTTCTATTCACGAACGTGTTGCGCGTACTATTTTTTTTTAAACAAGTACCGCAAGGCTCGATATGGTTTACGGATTTATTGAGCTTAGGTTGTGACCGCACCCACTAGTTGTCTCTGCCCACGCTCAGGTTTGAGGATTTCGACGCGCACGTCTGTGCGCGAAACCCAACTTTGCGCACGGATTGGCGTTTGAAAAAATCAATTCCACGCCGGCCTTGATGCATGACAAACTCGTGGGTGAAATCTAGTCTCACACAAGTAGCAGTGTGCTGAAAAGTACAATTCTAAATTTGCCGCTAAACTAATTCTCGGAGCTCTCAAAGCGTTCCTGTCGCCGCAGTTCGCGTGGTTGCGCACTCGTACCTCGACAGCGAGATGTTCCAACAATAACCATCTCGCCCGTCCTACGCATTATTCACATACGCGATGCTGTATTGACCGCACAGCACAAACATCGAAGAATATCAACGTGTATATTCACATGTACGTACGATTTGTTAGATCGTCAAGAGGAGCTGGTGCGGTATAGTTTAGGAGCTGGCAAATTGCTGCGTCGCTCGCGGTGTCAAAGCTGGAGGGGGGTGGGGGGGACGAAAAAAGGCATTGCTGCACCCGCGGTGTATGACGTGTGTGCGAGCGCAAACACACGCGTATCAGATTGCACTTTCGGCGCGCGTTGGCGAGCGGGCAAACAAAGCGCGGCGGCGGCGGCTCGTGGAAAATTGTGGGTGAACCGGTTCGCCGAAGAGGATCTGCCAGCGGCCAGCGCAGTGTCATTGATCCTCCAGCTCAAGCGCACTCCTTCTTCTTCTTCTTCTTCTTCTTCTTCTTTGCTCTCGACCCCCCCCCCCGTCTCTCTCCACACTTTTTTTCATTCCCACAAAAATCATCGATGGATCCTCTCTTCTTGTTCTTCTTGTTCATCTCCTCGCTTTATTCAATTAGTCGTGTGACGTACGCTTTCGATTCTAATTCCATTCCATCCATTTTTCCCTTCCATTCGATTATTCAACGATATTCGATAATGCATCTTTCATTGATGCGCATACAATTTATACTTGAGCATTCAATGTGACTCGAATAAATGCAAGTTGCATTCAAATTCGAAACTAATCGCGAGCAAAGATACTAGGCATTGATCTCAATTGAGCGACTGATTTCATACAGATTATGCTTTCAAGTGAATATTCATTCCGAATAAGCATCAGTGATAAATCCGAGCACTAGCATTGCTATGGAAATCCGAGCGCAGTGCGTGAAGTGCAGGGTATCCAGGGAGATTTGTACACTTGTTACTTATGCAATTGAACAACCGATATTTGACACGTGACGGCAAGCTCATAATGAATATATTCACTCTCGCATTTGTAAAGCATCAGTCGCGGCCACTATACGCATCGGCTAGTGAATTAATTCAGTGCCCAACAAATTTAGAGAGCGATAACGAATCGACGCACGTATAAGTAATATAATAAGCATTAATTGCGCGGATGATTCAGTGAATAGCTGCTCGATGAACAGGACGTGTATATAGATGGAGCGAATATATATCTACGCCAATCTGAACTCGACAATCAACGACAACAGCCGAAACTTGATCGCCGAGCACTGGATATATTACGTGGCTTCGGGCTTTGGGCGGCACTGAAACCTGTGCTGCATCTCTCGATTCCACGAATAAAGGGCACGTCTCAATCTGCTGGAAACAAGCGAAAAACCGCTGCCAAGTGCCTCAGCAGTATGCTTTCTCAAAGTATTGCAATTGAACCTCAATTTGCATTAATCACCACTCTTTGAGAAAGCAAAATGAACCTCTAACTTATTTCCTCCACTCCATAGTAACGGTTGCTAAGGACGTAAACAACGGTTGCTATGGTAAATATCCGAGCTTCGGTGTTCTTACTTCTTAGTCGTCAACAGTTTCGAAAATGGACCTCTAACTGACTTTTCCCATTTCATAGTAACGATTAATAAGGACGTAAACAACGGTTGCTATGGTAAATGTCGGAGCTTCGATGTTCTTACTTCTTAGTCATCAACAGTTCCGAAAATGGACCTCCAACAGACTTTTCCCACTCCATAGTAACGGTTGCTAAGGACGTAAACAATGGTTGCTATGGTAAATGTCGGAGCTTCGGTGTTCTTACCTTCTTAGTCACCAACAGTTCCAAAAATGGACTTCAAACTGACTTTTCCCACTCCATAGTAACGGTTGCTAAGGACGTAAACAACGGTTGCTATGGTAAATGTCGGAGCTTCGATATTCTTACTTCTTAGTCATCAACAGTTCCAAAAATGGACCTCCAACTGACTTTTTCCATTCCCTAGTTACGGTTGCAAGGGATATAAACAACGGTTGCTAGAGACATCAACAATGGTTTCTACGGGAAATGTCTCTTTGATTCTTATAGAATCCCATAAATATACAAAGCCAAATGATCATTTATCATGAATTATATGGGAACTTATCAAAAACACGATAGCAGCGGTTGCCATGGAAATAAACAACGGATGCTACTAAATACGTTCACATCTTTCGGAGACCGACCTGTGTGCAAAATTTCAGGACGATCGGACTATTCCTTCCAAAATCATCGTACGACAAAAAAAAAGTCAGTCTGAAGCTGAATTTTGTATCTCCATAGCAACGGTTGCTAAGAGAATAAACAATGGTTGTTCAAAAATGAATGTCTTATCGATTCTCATCGATCGTCGAAAAATAGTAGAGACCCATCGTGCATTGATGATGATTTTTGGAGCTTTTATCAAAAACACGTTAGCAACGGTTGCTAGAGAAAAACGCGGAAAAAGTTCATAAGAGTATTTTATCGAGGTCCTGAGATCCGATTCAATGGGTCAATTTTTACCCCATTACAAAACTTTCACTTCAAAAAAGCAAATTAACTGTAAATTCGATGTTCTTACTTCATAGTCATCAACAGTTCCAAAAATAGACTTTGAACTGACTTTTCCCACTCCATAGTAACGGTTGCTAAGGACGTAAACAACGGTTGCTATGGTAAATGTCTGAGCTTCGATGTTCTTACTTCTTAGTCATCAACAGTTCCGAAAATGAAACTCCAACTGACTTTTCCCACTCCATAGTAACGGTTGCTAAGGACGTAAACAACGGTTGCCATGATAAATGTCTGAGCTTCGATGTTCTTACTTCTTAGTCATCAACAGTTCCGAAAATGAAACTCCAACTGACTTTTCCCACTCCATAGTAACGGTTACTAAGGACGTAAACAACGGTTGCCATGGTAAATGTCTGAGCTTCGATGTTCTTACTTCTTAGTCATCAACAGTTCCAAAAATGAAACTCCAACTGACTTTTCACACTCCATAGTAACGGTTGCTAAGGACGTAAACAGCGGTTGATAAGGTAAATGTCTGAGCTTCGATGTTCTTACTTCTTAGTCATCAACAGTTCCGAAAATAAAACTCCAACTGGTTTTTTTCCATTCCCTAGTTACATTTGCAAGGGATATAAACAACGGTTGCTAAAGACATCAACAATGGTTTCTACGGGAAATCTCTCTTTGTCTCTTTGATTCTTATAGAATCCCATAAATATACGAACCCAAATGATCATTAACATGAATTATATGGGAACTTATTAAAAACACGATAGCAACGGTTGCCATGGAAATAAACAACGGATGCTGCTAAACACGTTTACATCTTTCGGAGACCGACCTGTGTGCAAAATTTCAGGACGATCGGACTATTCCTTCCAAAGTCATCGTACGACAAAAAAAAGTCAGTCTGAAGCTGAATTTTGTATCTCCATAGCAACGGTTGCTAAGAGAATAAACAATGGTTGTTCCAAAATGAATGTCTTATCGATTCTCATCGATCATCAAAAAAAAATTGGAGACCCATCGTGCATTGATGATGATTTTTGGAGCTTTTATCAAAAAAACACGTTAGCAACGGTTGCTAGAGAAATAAACAACGAAATTGGCTGAAAATTGAACTCGACCGAGATTTTGCGGCGACTAACCTGTGTGCAAAATTTCAGGACGATCGGACAGTTCCTTCGAGAGTTATCGTACGACAAAAAAAAGTGCACGTACGTACGTACGTACGTACATACGTACATACATACAGACATTTTCGGATTTCCATGTTTTTCGACCCGTAGATTACGAAAATCGAGGTCCCGAGGTCCGATTCGGTGGGTCGATTTTTACCCCGTTACAAAGCTTTCTCTTTGAGAAAGCAAAAACGCCCAATAAAGATAGCTGCGAGAGAGAGAGAGAGAGAGAGAGAGAGAGACAAAGAACAACCGGTCGACCGTTAAATTACAATCGGCATCGGGGCATTGGCAAAAAGAGATGTGACAGGTCCCCGAGCCCGGCGATCAATACTGCATTGACTATAACAGGCGGTACTATCTCGCATTACTATCTCGCACGTACATAGCTCAATATTGATGCGCGCTCGCGACCAACAGTGCATCATACAAGTTTCTTCCCCCCCCCCATTACCCATGTTTTGCTTTCTCACAGAGAAAGCTTTGTAACGGGGTAAAAATCGACCCACCGAATCGGACTTCGGGATCTCGATTTTCGTAATCTACGGGTCGAAAAACATGGAAATCCGAAAATGTCTGTATGTACGTACGTGCACTTTTTTGTCGTACGATGACTTTAGAAGAAATTGTCCGATCGTCCTGAAATTTTGCACACAGGTTAGTTGCTACAAAATCTCGGTCGAGCTCAATTTTCAGCCAAATCCGTTGTTTATTTCTCTAGCAACCGTTGCTAACGTGTTTTTGATAAAAGCTCCAAAAATCATCATCAATGCACGATGGGTCTCCAATTCTTTCGACGATCGATGAGAGTCGATAAGACATTCATTTTGGAACAACCATTGTTTATTCTCTTAGCAACCGTTGCTACGGAGATACAAAATTCAGCTCCAGACTGACTTTTTTTTGTCGTACGATGACTTTGGAAGGAATAGTCCGATCGTCCTGAAATTTTGCACACAGGTCGGTCTCCGAAAGATGTGAACTGAGTTCGGTGTTTAGCAGCATCCGTTGTTTATTTCCATGGCAACCGTTGCTAGCGTATTTTTGATAAGTTCCCATATAATTCATGATAAATGATCATATGGGTTTGTATATTTATGGGATTCTATAAGAATCAAAGAGACATTTCCCGTAGAAACCATTGTTGATGTCTCTAGCAACAGCTGTTTATATCCCTTGCAACCGTAACTAGGGAATGGAAAAAGTCAGTTGGAGGTCCATTCTTGGAACTGTTGATGACTAAGAAGTAAGAACATCGAAGCTCCGACATTTACTATAGCAACCATTGTTTACGTCCTTAGCAACCGTTACTATGGAGTGGGAAAAGTCAGTTTGAAGTCCATTTTCGGAACTGTTGATGACTAAGAAGTAAGAACATCGAAGCTCCGACATTTACCATAGCAACCGTTGTTGACGTACTTATTAATCGTCACTATGGAATGGGAAAAGTCAGTTAGAGGTCCATTTTCGGAACTGTTGACGACTAAAAAGTAAGAACACCGAAGTTCGGATATTTGCCATAGCAACCGTTGTTTACGTCTTTAGCAACCGTTACTATGGAGTGCAGGAAATAAGTTAGAGGTTCATTTTGTTTTCTCAAAGAGTGGTGATTAATGCAAGTTGAGGTTCAATTGCAATACTTTGAGAAAGCATACTGCTGAGGCACTTGGCAGCGGTTTTTTTGGCTGTTTCGCGTCTACTAACCCCATCCCCTTTCCTCAAATTCTGCATTTACATCATTTTTCATATACTGCAATTACCGTGTGCCCGCTGAATTTTCACTATTCACAGTCTCTCGATATTATCCAGTTCTCGCATATTTTGTATTTTTCCTCGAGGAGGCTGCAGTGTGTTATTGAACAGAATATCGCTTTCGTAAAAACATGTTTTCATACATGTTTTTTATTAGTTTAGAAGGCATATTCGTGCCCGTGCCTGTTTGGATACGCGTTTGCGTGTGCGTGTTTCCAGAATGGCATTTAGGTCTGAATTGACTAATTTATTTGTCTCCTGTCATGGGTGATAGGCTAATAATTACTTTCCTATTTTGTTATTTTGGAAAGGAATAAGAATGAACTTTGAGCTGATGAATAGATAGTTTTTTTTTCGATCGATCTCAGAAATCTTCCACATGCTATTAAATTTGTCAGAGCTAGCAAAATGTCTCAAAAGAAGATTTATTAGCAAATTTATCACATGGAATTCATTGTACTGACATTTTTGATTAACATATTAGTATGATATAAGCAAAATGTCAATTAAACGTATACAAAGCTAAAAAATAGTTTATGTTAAGAATGGAGCAGCCTTTGTCAAATACTAAACATCTTTTTTTCTGTGAAATGATAACAACGTTACAATGTGTTAATTCATATCGGTCACAAAACGAACTGAATGAGAAGATGGATAGAATTCGAATTCAAACAACACTGCAAGTTCGAGTACAAATAAAAACATTCATTTGGATTTTCCCGTTTCTTTACTTTTTAATTCAAACATTGTTACAGTTCATATTGTTTTTGGATGTCATCATCGCTCGAAATCTAATTTCAAGAATCAACCGCAATTCTTTCCGAAGGAGAAGTGTTAATAGAGTGGATTAATACACGATAAGAGTGGATTAATACACGAGGAATTTAAATTGCAGTTAGCTCTTGTTAGGAGCACTGATATAGTACACTTGTGCTAAATATACCGAATAAGTTGCAGTCTCGCAAATTTCTTCATGTATTTCGATTCCTTTACTTCATTGACAGCCAATGGATGAAAATATTCCAATATTCACCTATTCCGTAAGTGATGTTGTGACTTTTCAATACATTTGAAATCCTTGTAAATTATGCTCACTCTACAGATATTAATTTCAATCTACTAAGGATTTGGGTCTCAGATAGGTTGAAATTATAAACTTGTGGTTACCCAAATAGATAATATCTACAGTCATTCATTCGAACGTTTCGATTCCTCCAATATACGTTACATACAGAATCAACAATGATTTTTTAATGTCTCGGACAAGCCAGAAGATTGGGACGAATGACTAAAAATGTTACTTGTTTAGGGTAAAAGGAAGTGTCTACAAAGTTTCCCTGAAATTGGAGGCCCAAATGTGGGGTCGCCTTCTGGTTAATTTTATATCCTGAAATTTAATCGGCAATGATAAATACAGATGCGTAACGGGTGCATACGCTGTTGTAGCCAACTTCTTTCTGCACATTCTGCAAATTGTATATTTTTCGAGCACTGATTCTAATGAAAAAAAAAGTCTTTTTCATGGAATATTTCATGACAACCTAGCAACGTCATCGACAATGAGTATATGTTTACAAAGTTTGAGATTTTTAGCTTCTCTCTCTCTCTCTCTCTCTCTCTCGAAAAGTAGGCTGTTGAAATTTGATTCGACCAAGTTCCGACCTTCCGCTGACAGGCAGACACGACGGCGAAGCTAAATAAAATCGTATAAAAAAGCCAAAAACACATAGCCAACGTCTGGTCTGCCCTTTGAAAACTCTTTAGCATATATACAGGCAGAAATTGTGCGAATTTATAGGGTTCGAAAGCGCATACGGACAATCGTGGAGGATAATCGCTGCAGGTAATAGGCTTGGATCGGACGTCCCACGCGTACATAGCCGTAGCAATGTTACAAACTCTCGCATACGTGGAAAAAGGACGGAGGACAAAGGTGGGTTTTCGAGCAGTTGTATAGGCGTGTATGTATATATAGGCGCGGGGAAGAAGCTCGCGTGTGGCTGGTTGCTCGGTCGCTTGAGCTCGCTCGCTCGCGAATCGGGGGGAGGCGCGGCGGCTGCAGACGGACGCGCAGACGGGGCCTTGGGCGGGCTGTCCTTGACTCAGCACAGTTACCCCGTGCCCCTCTCTCTCTCTCTCTCTCTCTCTCTCTCTCTCTCTCTCTCTCGGTCTTCTCTCTCCTCTCTGTCTCTCTCTTTCTCTCTCGCGCCGGCGTGTGACGTCACCAGCTGCGCGCATAACTCGCCTAATTGCATCGCTCTCCGCCCCTCCCCTCTCCCGGTCCCTCGTCCCCTCCACGCGCTACCCCGCGACACACACGCTCGCGCCACGGATACACGCACACTTGCTCGCTTAATCCCGCGATCATCCTTCCCTTTTACATTCACTTTCGCCAACGCGTGTACCGCGCGTATGTACTTATACCGCCTCGTCGCGCGCTCCACGCTGCACAATGTTCTGTTACGTGAGCCTCCGCGAGCGACCGAGCGAGCTTCTAATTATATATGTAAGCGGCGCTCGCGCGCGAGAGAGACCAGATAAACAAGCTCGGCAAAACTCGACACGCGTTTTCCAGCCGACTTGGCTGATGGGGACAACTGTACACTCCGCTTGAGTGGCGCCCATCGATACGTCAGTGCATCTTTCACGAAAAATGCTCGCGCTTGGGTACTACGAGTCGATTCATTATGATTACCCCCCCGGGCCTGATGCGGGGCTCGTACGTGCGTATACATTTTTCATCCGAATCGCCGCGTGCGCAGCTCGTTCCAGTCACGTGCGCCACGCGCGCCAACCAATACCTGTTTCCGAACGTACACTCACATGCTAATCAGCCTCACGTAATCCGGACGATGTATTGCCCCCGCGTAACTAATGACAATTAGATTGGATCGGTATTTTTCAACGGGCGTCCCTAATGATCGAGCGCGAGCGCGGTGAGAAGTACCCCGGGCTAGCCTAGTACGTGAACTCGTGGCAAAAACGAGTGATTTATTTGCGCATTCGTCCCAAACGGATCGCTCGCCTTTTTTTTCAAACTTGCAAACTGTCCTCGCGAGCCAGATACGCCGTGGAGCCACGTTCCATCGAGAACAAATGCTGCGCAGCGTTGAGGAAAAACTTTACTATCATGGAATAACTGATGAGCAAGAAAAAATCTATCTTGTTATGTGACATAAGAGCCGACGGCGGCTTGGATAAGTGTATCCAACAAACACTCAATTGCTGCGTATGCGATTTTTTTACTAATTTTATACGGGATTCGATCGCGCTTCATATCAGTCGAATGCATTCGATGAAGAAGTTGACATCATGTATTTAGGATTTATGTACTATCGTCCGCCACCATTTGGCCAGTAGTAACAGGATCGGTCTTGTGAGACTACAAGAATTCGGGATGGAAAAAAACTATCTTCCCATGAAGAGCTGTGACTTTTCCACCGCACTCGATCTCACACCTGGGCAAAGAGCAAATTCATACTGGTGATATGCGGGTACCCGAGATGACCTGGAAAATTTACGTGGGAACGAGACGTTCCGTTATTTTGCTTACAAGAACTACGAGCCAGAACAAAAGACTGCGATGATGCATCTGGCAGGCCCCAAATACTAACCGTAGAAGTGTGGTTTCTTCATCTGCCGAACGAGCCGAGCTCCATTCAAGTCCCATTCAAAATCCGATCGCTCCGGTTCAGAAGCGCAATACACGAGTTACCACGAGCTTTCCGCTCCCAGACGACGATCTATATTCTCCAGGGCGCGCCAAGAGCGAAGAGTGTACGAGCGGCGCCGACACGGGCCCGCTAACCACTGGCGAGTATATTTATAGGAAGATAAAGGAATATCGCGCGGAGGTCACCGGCTGGGGTGGCTTGTTGAGATATGCACTTTGGCCGTCGCGAATCTGCGAGATGATACATATCCGCGCGATTGCCAGAAAAAGCGCGAAAAAACTGTTTCCTCCTGTCGCGCGCGGGCGCAAGCAGCGAGCGAGTTAATTTCGCGTCGCGGACTTTGATCTATTTTCGAGTGACGCAGCCTCGCGGCATTTGTCTCGTGCAGTTGCTGAGACGACGGGGAAAAAAATCGCTCGCTGCACCCGAGAGCGAGAGAGAGAAAGAGAGAAAGAGACAGACATCCTTGAACTGGCGCGACCGTGCAAAAGTATATATCCCCGGGACGTGGCATTTTTGAGGAGAAGCAAATCGAGCGATACAATCGCCATCCGCCTTTGTCCCGCGCTCGCCGCGACACATCCCCGGACGCGGACAGCAGTTTTGTGAAAGGGCTGCGCGAGAAAAATTCGTCCAGTCTAAACACACGTATATATCTTTGGCATCTCCAGCGGCTGGATTGAAATAGATCGACGAAGAGAGAAAGAGAGAGAGAGAGAGAGAGAGAGAGAGAGAGAGAGTCTCCCTGCTGCTTGCTCATTGTACTCGGGGCGCTCCATTACGAGTCACATTCTACTCGAAATACGATTTATTTCAGTGCAATTCGTAAGCGAGCGTCTTTGTCGAGGAACGCGCGAGTTTCGAGTTGCGCATATATATCCGGCTGAACTATAGTTTTTTCCTGCTCTTTGATAATTTTCGAGACGCAGAATCTCGTGAACCGATCTGGCGAATCGATAATACTCGAGGAACTCTTCGAATCCAAGAGTTTTACCTAGTCGGTCGGGCGAACCATCAGTGTTTATGGATCTCGAAATTGAGTCACCCAGCAATATCGCTAGAAAACTCATTGTTCCGATATCACAACTGAGAAAGGTCTTCTAGAGATAGTACTTTTACACCGACAACACATTTGCATTGTACCCCTCTGGGTGGGCCATCATCGCATTGCATATTTCGTCGCGAAACTGTTGCAGATAAAAAGGCCGACGAGTGGTGTGGAGGCCGGTCGGATCGGCCGTTGTTCCAGCTTAAGGCTCAAATGGCGTTGGCCAATACTGTCGTCGAATCGGTTGGGGCGCAGTCCGCGAGAGCAAAACAACTCATGTCGCGCGAGTGAATTCAAGGAGCGCAAGTCATCGACATCGTTGTGTCCTTCGGCTATTAACGACGCTCGCTTGCGCACAAACTGCATTTGCCGGAATGCGCGAGCCCGCTCTCTCTCTCTCTCTCTCTCTCTCTCTCTCTCTCTCTCTCTCTCTCTCTCTCTCCGCGTTCCTCTCTTCCTCCAGATTACGATTGGCAAAAAAGATGCGCGCGCCCGATTATCTGCTGCTGCTACTGCTGCTGCTGCTGCTGCTGCTGCTGGGTATTGGCTGCTGCTTAATTGGCGGCGAGCGCGAGGTCAGAGCTCGTGCGACGTATGAATTGCCCAGCTCAACCCCCGAGCAAACGTCCCGGTGTGTATACCGATCTTATTGGCAGCTACAACCGCACGATTAGCTCTTACGCTTATACCGCAACACGCTTTGAGCCAGCTCATATGGGAAGCAGCTTCTGTGGGAGGGAGGTCGTGCGGCCAACTCCGATCGAGATATTCAAGCACGTCGATCCAATAGTGCCGTTCCAATACAATGTACTCGGAAAACTTTTCTCTCCGATACATGAATTTCCTTCCAATACAGTTTGTCAACAATCATTTTCAATGCCGAACATCACGTCCATCGCTTCTCTTTGGTCATCAGCTGTCATAATTGTCATCTTTCGTAATACGTCGTCATCGATTGACTTCTTACAGTCATACTTCCTCATATACCTCGTTGTCCACTAATTTCCATCGGTCATACTCCGTCATACTCCCATGAAATCGTTAGAATTGGAGAATTAATTTGTACCCTTGAAGCACATTGATTCTGCTCCCACGCTATCGAACGCTTCAAAACTCTGACGGTCACGAACTGTTCAGAACTTAGAAACGTCCGAGAACGTTGGACATAATAACATAAGTGTCAAAGTGCCAATTGTACGAGAGGCGAAACCAATCATTAGATAGTTAATCTCCCTTGCATATGTTTTTCCAATTTCTCCGATAATTGATCGACCGTTCACCCCCCCGAAATCGGCGTTAATCTTGCTATATGAGAGCTGTCGAGGTGTGCAAAGAGCGGATGTGTCGATTGGCTGTTGGAACAACAAAGCACACGCTGTGGCGGGAGGAGGCGAACGATCCCGAGAGCTCGGGCGGAGAAAAAAATGCCGACTGCAGCAGGGCATCGGGAGCAAAACAAAATGATACTGCGCGCGCACGTACGGGAGAATCGGGTGCGGCAAGAGAGAGAAGAGGAAAGAGCGCGACCTTGGTGGCGCGAGCGCAGTCCTTTCAGCCGAATGGTCAACGTTCTGGAGACCTTCGCGTCGCGCCCCATGGACAAAACTGCAGCCAGACGCTCCCAATAAAGCCCGCGCGCGCGCACACGCATCTGCTGCGCTTCGCGGGTCGTATACCTATATATCCTCCCCCCCCCGCCATCCCTCTTTCCTGTGCCGCGAGAGATCTGCTCGAGCCGCGTGCGCGCACCGAATTAGCCCGCGATGCTTATATGTATATCTCGGGCTCAAACGCGGCCCGGAGCATCGTCGGCACTCCGCACCACAGCCTTGCGCGATTCGCTCGCTATTGTTTGCACATCAAGTGTCGTTAACAAGTAGTCCACAAATAATTTGCTACTCTATTCACTTGACTCGGCAAATACGTGGTCTGCTGCTGCTGCCGCCACTGCTGCTGTTGCTGTGATTATATTTGGATAGGAAACAATTATTGCCACAACCAAAACTATAATCATTTTGTCTCATTGTTTCACAATTATTGAGGCTTGATTTTTCTTCTTATCAACCATCCCATCCCATGAGCACACATTATCTCTCATCTGTGATTCTCGTTGGATCTCGCGATTCCCCTGAAACGAGCTACTCGCATCGTATAGCTGGGTCGAGCCCTTTACGAGCGTTTTACCAGCACCACTTAGTTTTACGTAAAGACACAGTGACCCGAACTCACTTTAAAAGCCTTGCGTAAGCTCTTCAATTAACACCCGGGAGTGCGAAATAAAATTCCAGTCTAACTTAGATCGAAATTATTTCCTGTTTCGCACAATTTTTTACGAAAACAAACGACAGGATTGACTTTTTCTTCTCGCTTGAATACTGCTGATCTGACGCTGTTGATAAAAGATCGTACCGGTGGATAGTTGATTATCATTCCAGAGAGATCCGAGTAGTAGACACGAAAGCCGCAAGTCTAGAAAATACATACTCGCTTAAATCGCTCACGATATCCAATGATCTGTGCAATATTGAAGGTAGGTGCTGTACAACGATGCGCGCGAATAAGTTAATATCAACTGATATTGTCGAGTTGTAAAAACGGAGATATCGAGGAAACGCCCAGCACGGCAATGTTTGGCGATTCGATGATCGGAGAGGGGAGGGGAGGGGAGGGGAGGTGAGGGGGTAGAGTTGCATGTGCATTTCGAATGGAATAACAGCTCCGGCACTCGCGGGGATATCGGATGATGTCAGAGTCTCCGACGGCAAATTTGCACAGCTGCTGAGCTCGTGCGTAAGGTGACATTGCCCGTTGAGTTCAGCGATCTTAGCCCGCCGCGAGTTCACGGCCGATTTGTGCGCGAGCTTGAAAGACCCTCGAGAGAACGAGAGAGAAAGAGAGAGAGAGAGAGGGAGAGCGAGAGCTCAGCCTACGACTGTTTATCAAATGCGCTCGCGCGCGCGGCAAAGAGAGGAAAAAAGAGCGGAAGCGCCGGGCGTTTGTAGGTCGTATGCGCATCGCACGTATCCGCCCCCCTTCCTCCCCCCCTTCTCCCGCCGCACCACCAACAACGCCCGATTTCAAATTTCCTCACCGATCCCGATGATATGCCCTCCGCTCGCGGAGCCCCGACTCTCCGTATTCCCCGCTTTCACTCGTCGCGGAGCATGTACGTATTTCGAGGGCTATACACCACTAGCAGACCTTTGAGTCGTCAATCGCCCGAGGAAACTTGTGCGAGATGGCATATCTCCGTGCCGAAACGCTTCGTGTCTGCTTCGATTCCATCCAAAACGTTTCCTGGACAGATGTTTTAGAATAATCGTCGACTTCATGCGTGAACTGCATAAAGCACACGATTCATCGCTCAAAAGTACTCAGCCCTTTATCAGCGTAAATTGTTCTCATAGGTGATTCTACGGTTTCCCTGGGACACCTGATTTAAGGTGTTTTATTATAGCATATTTTCTCAGGATTATGAGAAAAATAATGAAAAAATTCTATCCGATGCGCAAGTTTGAGGAAAATTGAGTTTTCCGGCTCAATTATTACGTTTGGGATGCCGTGATCTGAGTATGAATTCTGATACAGTCGACCTCGGAGAGTTCGGGAAGAATAGTGAAAAAATTCTTGCACGCCCACGCTTCGAGATATCGAAGGTCGAATCTAAAAAATGCGATCTACTTGAAGTTCCATCAGTAAATGATGTTTTGGTTTTGGGTTTTTTAGGTTATTGTTTTAACCTAAAACAAAATCAGTCAAATAAATGCGATCCACTTTTAATTCTGTCTGTACATGGAGTTTTGGTTTTGGGTTATTTAAGTTATTGTTTTAACCTAAAACGAAATCGGTCAGATAAATTCGATCCACTTGAAATTTTGTCTGTACATGGGGTTTTGGTTTTGAGTTATTTAGGTTATTGTTCTAATCTAAAACGAAATCGATACTTCAAGGGGAATACATTTTTCGAGATTCGACCTTCGATATCTCGAAGCGTGGGCGTGCTAGAATTCTTTCACGATTTTTCCCGAACTCCTCGAGATCGAATGTATCAGAACTCATACTCAGATCACCGGATCTCAGACATAATAATTGAGCCGGAAAACTCAATTTTCCTCAAACTTGCGCATCGAATAGGATTTTTTCACTATTTTTCCCGTAATCCTGATAAAATTTCGATAAAATTTCCCGGGATCGAATTTAAACTCTCATGAACGTAACAAAATATTAAATTTCGACACGAAAGCAAAACATACGAGCCAAGAATAATATTTTTCCCTAGTATCGAACAGTATTTTTCATCACGAGTGTAGAAAACTAAGGTTTCATGATCAACTTTTCGACACAAATGATGAAAAAAAAAATTTTGTTCAAACAGTACCCAATGGATTGCATTTATTATAAAATAATTAGTATTTTATGGCTCATTGAAACATGAGAACGCTTTTGTAACAGATGAATATAAGTTTCCAGTCTATGTGGAAATAAATTTTTCGAACTTTTAAATAGTCAGTTTCCAAAGACACGTGAAATAAAAGAAAAAAAAATTATGTAATTCGATTGACAAATTTTGTTAAGAATTCAAATTTGATGCATTGATTACTTTTTCCCCGTCAAGATACTCCATATTATGACCAATTTCTTTCCTTTATGCTGATGACGTCCAAGAACAATGAAACTACAATAAAAGGAGCTACGGTTGTTAAATAATACATTGTATGCAATAAGTACGAATTAGCACCTTGAGGGTATTAAAAAATCAATAACGAGGAGAATATGCGCACTCACGTGGCTTATTTAAATTCATTCGTTAGCATAGGTTGGCGGTCGGGTCCGAAAATCTGTTCGAGCCATGCTAAGTGCGTCAATTAATTAATTAATTAATTTCCAAGTGCTTTTTCAAGAGCCTCGCTCGCTTTGTCACCCGAGGCGTGAAACAATTCGGCCCATTCAAATTAAATCAGGCAATATGCAATGAGTAATTTGGGACTTTTTCCGCTTAGTGTTGCAAAGCATTGAGGAAACAGAGCGTCCGAAACGCATAACCATTAATACATATTTATTGAGGATGTCTGAACTGTCTGTACTCGGGGACGAAAAACTAACTCTTCTTGTCCGACTTTGACCTTATCACGTTTGTATATCGTCCTCTGAGAACTGCATTTTTCATTTATATTTTATTACAATCAGCTATGGGAAACTTTGATAAATGATAAATTAAATCATATGCTAATCGTTTTCATTCGAAAGAAGCTTAAATGACTAAAATATGTTGCATTGAAAATCTTGATAAAATAATAAATTGGGATGTGAATTTCACTTTATCCGAATCTGCTAGATATTCAAACACGAACAAGATTTTTTGTACAAACTAATCAAGAAGCGTTTCTCGAACTACTGAATTAGATTTGATGGCACTTTACATTACAACGAGCGGTTCTTCTGGAATGCATTTTCCTAACTGAATTCATAACATTCAATTGCTTTGAAATTCAGGAAGCTAAAATTCAGTCACATTCAAAATACGACGGAGATGAGTATTTTGTTACTAGATTTTTCGGTGAATTATATTTTCATGACAGGCTCTTCTGTCAAATACCTAATCGATCCAAAATACATAGTATACACCTGTGTGAATATACTTGTACGGAGCTTCCAAAGAATTTCTCTTCGATTTTCTACAAAATTTGGAGATTCCATGAAAACTATCATGAAAAAATATCTCCAATAAAGTTTCTGAACCTGTATATAACTTTTTTTTTCTTAGACTAAAGTTTCATCTGGCCCTATCAGAAGTTTGGATCTCAAGAAGAGTGCAAGAATGAATGTATTAAAATATGTGTAAATGGTCGATCTTTGAGGGCCAATCCAGAAAGATCGACCATTTACATACATTTGAATTATAGAGGTTGCACATTACAATATTAATGAATGTATTAGTTTCTACTAGCTAATTAATTATAAATTTATTAAAATTTTCTTTAAAAGCCATTGTAATATGTCATATTTAATTATACATTAAGAATGTATTTCAACAAATTCTCACTGACTATATTTAAATAATTTTCTACACAAAATTTGAAAAAAAACCATGCACTATAAATACAAATTTCAGAAAAAAAATCTGTGCTACAATTAAGTTCACCAATGTCTATTATTTAAATTCCTCTCGGCATAAAAAGTTGTTCCGATAATTTGAAATTATGAAACTCATCCGAGATTGGAACAGCGCATGAATGTAAAATGAAGCAACAAAACTCGAGTATGTGTCGAATAATCGACGCGGCTATGAGCGTTCACATTTGTCATTCAAATACGAGTCCAGCTTCACGTGTCGCAGCACGCGTTCCTTCCTACGGAGCGAAATGCCCGTTTTTAAATAATGAACTCGGTGCAAGTTCAAATTGAAGCAGCTCTCGCTGTTGGAAATGGGGCCACTGCTATACCAGCCTTGAGCTCTTTTTATCGGACAATCCTATCTCTGGATTACAACCAGCCGTACTGCAACACGCACATATACACACACACACACACACACACACACACACACACACAACACACACACACACACACACACACACACACACACACACACACACACACACATGCGCGCGTGTATATAAGTAAGTACCCGCGTAAGAATGTTAAAATACAAAAGGATAGATACAAGGAGTGGATGCAAAGTTGAACCAAATAGCCGAGCTGTGCCGATTTGATTTGCCAGCCAGAGATAAAAATTCAATTCATAGGATATCGAAAATGCTGAAAAGGCGTTTGTCAACTCGATAGCATGGAAATTTTCGCGCATAAGGATATTCCAATCTTGAGACGAGTCATTTTTCATTGTTCCATTTTAATTCTGGAATGCGTATAGTTTGATCGTCCCAAGTCACGTAACGTACCCACAAGCGTTAAAAACAATTAAAATATTAGGAAGACGACTGTGAATCGAGTAAATATTTATTTACGCTGTTCATAACACTTCTTGTAATTGATTAAACGTGTAGTTTCCCAACAATACGTGACATTTTTTTATTTGTTCCGAAAAATCTTACGTTATTTTGTTTTGTTTTTGGTAATATTTATATTTCCACCATTTTCCATTATATATACTTGAAAAGATTTCCTCAGAGTTGATTTTTCATTGTCAGTTGAAACATTAATATTTATCAAATTCAACTTGAAGTGTTCTGTCCATTCACGGAAAGCATCGTATAATCATGTTGAATGACACAAATATTCATTCTGATGGTATATTTTTGATATTTTTCAATAATTCAAATTGACGTCACAGAAATAAACAAAAATAATCATTGATACCTTTACAAGTCGGAAGGAAAACCTTCATTGAATTCTTCTTTCAAAGAAACGTACGTGATCGTATGCACTTTTTTACCTTTTCTTGATTGCAGTTTGCATATTGCGGAATAAAATATTAGCCGTTTTCCTCTAATTTGCATCTTATTTTTCTAAGACGAGTTTCTTTGGTCATCTGTGTGATTCTTTGTATCAATAAAATGTCGTCAAACTCCACGAAAATAAAATCAATAACAATTAGAACGAACAATCCTCATATGTTTGAGAGAATAGCATAAAAATTTAGTCGAAGTTCAAAAAGTTGTTTTTTTTTGGCTGTCCATACAACTGTTCCCTATCCCATTCACTGTAGAATTCTTGTGATATTTTTTATTCGGACTCTTTCCAACAGATCGAAATGAAAAATATCACACATTCACGTATAAATAACACAACGAACATTATTGATCCCGTGGATGCTCCAGTTTCTCGTATCTGATGAAATTCTCACGAAAGTTTCAGGTTACTTACTCAGGGCTTAAACGTCGTAATCGCAAGCAGAATTGACAAAAAAAAATGTGTAAATCAAAAAAAAGGCCGTGGATATGTATATATCTCCCGTGTTATCATGTGATATCCAACGAGATCCTTATTTCAATCAACGACAAATCAAAAGTATAAAGCTCCGCGGCGTTTTATCCTGCTGTATCAGCATCGTATGCCTGAGTCAGCTAACAGACCCCAACTGGGGGACGAATGAAAAAGGTACTGCATGTCCACGTGTATTGAGTGGCAAGCGTGCCAAGTGTGGCAAGCGCCTCCCCCGAGATCGTTTTACGCGTTGGCTCGCGAAACAGGATTTCGTCGCGTCCTTTGAAGCGGCCACGAGCGTAACTGCTCCCTTAATTATTTCGCCGGCCCTGAAGCCACTACAGATCGGTACCACGATTTTTGTTACCTCTTCCCTTCTTTTTTTTCGTCTACTCGCTTGTATGACTTGCATAATGAGTTTCTGCCTATCGCTGCTCGCCATACGCCTTGTTAATGTTTTATTTACTTCAGCTCCAATGCTCCTCAGGGTTAGCCGAATCGGCTGCGATATATTTTACCAATTTTTTGTAATATGACGAAACGTGATTTCAAATTTACGTTTGCCTTTTGACTGCATTTTATGTTTCTCGTGTGGCTTTTATATGAAATACACAACGTCTAATTATGCAATTCAAGATATATTTATTCCTCGACTGCGCGAGGAATAAATATATCTTTTGAAAGTAAAAAGAAACGCATAAAGTAGCGTACGTTCATCTCCTCCTCGGAACATAATTTATTTTTGCATAACATCCGAATGAGAATAAAAAGCGCGTGATACCGTGCGGCGCGACCGTAAGCTCCGTCAACGCGAAAAAATAATTCGTCGCCTGTTATAACTGCATAATTCGCTCGCGTTTAAATGGGTTACGGCCAGGAAATAACGATAATCGTTTGAAATAATGAGGAAGAGCGCGGACGTGACTTTTCATAAAGAAGCTGCTAGCCGTACTGGGTAAACAGCGTGACGCATTGACGAATATAGATACACGCTCCATCCGGACGAAATTTTCGCGATGCTAATATTGTTTTATTTTTTTGGTCCATCGGCTCCAGAGAAAATTCATGCGTGTATAGCTCACCTCGTTGGACGAAGCCCGTGGCCTCCTAAAAATAGCCGTGAGCGGCTCTGGTGCGATGCGCTGCAGCCGCACTGCAGACTGAGTGCAGGCCACTCGATATACATTCGCGACCAAGTAAAAATGATCGCCAAGGTCGATTATACATCCATTTGCTCGACTTTTTTCCCCATTACTCACGACACACACACAGACACACACACACACACACACACACACACACACACACACACACACACAGTTCAACATAGTCCTTCGGATCGAGAGTTGCACAAATGCGGGCTCCACATCGGGCTTTTATCACCCGGATATATGTAAAACAATCTTTCTCTTGCGCGCCTGTCCCTGCGAAATCATTGCCCATTCCATTGTTCACTATCGGCCTGTTTTGTACGAAAATCTTGAGCAACTCGAGTTTTTTTTTCAAGTTCAATACGGTTCGATGAGATTTCGACTGCTCGTTTAACGATACCCAGTGGAGATTAACGAACCCATCGAGAATAATAATTAGTTGACTAGCGAATCTCATTACACATGTCCTTCTCCGATATATGAGCACGATATTAACAATCAATAGTTAATGACGAGTGAATTATGAGAAGTAAACTTCGCAATATCTTCATTGCATACTGTTCAATGTATCAAGTCGATTATGATGTTATATTATGGTATGCTCTCCGTAATATAAGATTATACCGATATTTCCTGTCGAGCTCGTCGTTGTAATCTCACGCGACCCCCCCCCCCCCCCCATGTTTATGATTGTTTCTTCTCATGATAATTTTTCTTCCAATGTTCGTCAACAATTCTTCGAACAATTAGTTGTTCTGGTAACTCGTTTTTCGATAATCCTTTTTCAATAATAATGATAATAATTCTTCATGCACAGCTGTTTGTTTGAGTACGAGCGAACTGTGCGCATCATTTGTACACACTTACGTGCATGTATACTTTTATAAAATATTTCACATAAATTCTGTGAGCAAGCAAGCGTATCATGCTAGTCACGTACGCTATGTCGCTTATGGATGTAGTGAAGGTAGAGGGCGAATGAGAAAAATTTGCTTCATTTATGCAGCGTAAAATATCGAAACACGCGAAGGACTCACGGTCTGGTACTCCCTCAAAACTTCTAACATACTCGCATAATTTCTTGGTACTCCATGATACTTTATTCGATGTCTTTATCTTGTCAGCAAAAACTTATTGAGTTCTGATAAAGCATCATATTCTGATAGCTGAATAGCTCTTGGGTAATAAACGCAACAATTAAGAGTATATTATTCGTCTATAAATCCGCAACACTCCATAAGAACTCCATGGTACTCGCTCTGAGAGAATGCTAGAGTATGGGTTCATATCGGTGCCTCTTACAAAGAAAAATACATTTCATGATTTCTCAAAGAAGAAGAGAATAGATCTCTCAAAATTTATAACATTGAAAGAGTCGAGGATTTAAAGATTGGCATGAGAACCTTTTTTATCCAAAATTTTTTCAAGGTGAATAAATGTCTCTTCAAGTGAGAAACGTACGACTTTTGACGAATATTGACCAACACATTCGGATTTTACAATGAAAAATACCCAAGAATAAGTGTAATTTGCCGGGGATGAATGTTGAGCATAAGTTCATTGCTTGCATCGAGCTCAGGAAAACCCCCGTAAGATGCTTTTCTTCGCCCATATTGTGAAATATTCTTTTCTTGATAGGAGGTTGATCGATACGAGGATGTTTTGTCGCGAAGCCGATTCAGAGCAAGTACACTTTGAGTGTCCGACAACGAGGGAATAAGCGAGAGTCTGCGACGAATGTGTGTCGATCCTTACCGAAGATCGAAAGGGTGCTAGTGTTGCCCTCGGACGCGTGTTGTGTTGGCTCGCGGGCGAGCTGGAGGGTGATAACAATTGGCCACAGCAGCGTCTCCTTGGCTGAGGCGCGCGCGCGCACACAGTGCGCGAGTGACGCGTATCGGCGGCTCGTATCGGTCATTGAATCCGGGCTCGAGATAACATTGGCTTTGACATTCTTTTGGCGCGCTGCAGCTTTCGGCTGCAGCCGGGCGATATGATAATCGCGCCGGGGGCTTATCGAGCGGATTTCGTCAGAGCTGCAATAAATTACGTGCTCAGCGAGCGGAGGCCGATGACGCCCGCTCGGAAAATAACCCCCTTCCCCGATAATGTGCCGCAATAAGCCCGTTGATTCTCCTCCGCGATCTGCTCCTCCCCGCGTGAACGTACATACAGGCGCGCGCGCGCGCGCTCGCCAACACCAAGTTACGGCTATGCGTTTCGTAGTGTGCGTCTGCGGTGCACACCGCGCGACACACATTATGCTTATTGTTGAAAAAAAATATGTATACATGCAATTGAGGAAAGTTGAACAAGGTTACGAGCGCATCAATGTTTACGTTCTTTCTTCTCCGCGATAACTCGCACAACTTTTGTTCTTATCGAGGGGAAGTAATATGTGCGCTTGCTGTAATCGACCGCCGCGCGCGTTCAACGGTGCGCCAAGATCGATTCGTGCGATTTATAGATCGGCAAATTATTTCACTGCACTCGAGTCGTGTAACACACATAACTGTAGCTATAAACTCGTTGACAAAGTTCGACATACGTATCCCGGACTAGCAAGAAAAGTATCCGCGAGTACACAAAACGAAGTTGTTATTTTCCCCGAAGTTCAAGGCTTCGTTGCAAACCTTTCTTTGTTTCCCGAGTTGGTTACAGGACGAAAAACCAGCTCGTTCCATTTTTGCTCGTAGGAAACGGTGATGATCGATGTGGGATCGGGTCTTTCTTCACTCGAGTGAACTGGAAAAGTTTTGAGGAAGGACGGGGTTTCGGGGAGAGCCTCGTCGCGCCAGCCAAATGTTAACGTGGCCCTCCTGTTGTCTGGCGCGCGCGCGTTGGCATTTTAGCGAAACAAAGTATGGCGAGCGAGGCTAAAAATGCGCGCCGGGAGGACTGGTTGTGGCTGTGCGCCGCGCGGCCAGTCGGGCTGCGCGTCGCGTTTTAGGTGCATCGCACTCGCGCGCTAGAGGCCTTCGTGAGCCCTGACTCAGCGCCACCTCCTCCCGGCTCCAGAAATTTCGATGACGAATCCGTCGCTTCCTCTCCGCGCACAAAGGAGATTCGCTGCTGCAGCTATCCGCGCCGAACAAACCAATTTGAATTTTGCCACGCGCGTCTCGTTCGTCGATTTTTAATGGGAAACTTTACCGTCCGAACAAAGAGATGTCGCTTGTTCCCAATCGACAATACATGTCAACTGCCCAGCGGAATTTCCACTCGTTTTCCCGGGCCGCTTCCGACGCTCCTCGCGACCAACGTAAACACTCGTCTGTTCATAATTTCAAGTTCCAAACGAAAAATCATGTTCCAGTATTTGGCGAGATCTGTGATCGAATTCTCATAGCTTCGAGGATCAGTAACCGCCTTCCGGACAGCCACCACAAAGATAGCTTACTTCAAAATTTCAATGAAATACAAATGGAGAATGATGAAAGTGACGACGGGCTCGACAAAAAAGAAGAAATCGAGTCTGATCAAGTTCGGACTTTTCCACTTGCGCCCGCCATATGCATTTTCATTACTTTCTTCCAATTTCCCTCGAAACTCGATCACTTCCGGGACGCTCAGGCGTACAACTGAGATTGTCATGTGCCCTCGTGTGAGCAACAATTTTCGGATAAGAGCGAATAAAATTGGATCGAGGGATTCGTCCCGTCGAAATACACACTGGCGTACGTGCTGCGGAAGACTCAAATCCAAAATTGACCAAGTCGTAACGGGCTGTGATAATAACTTTATTTATAGTCAGAGGCTGTAGCTGCCGCTGGTAATCGAGACAATGCAATGCGTGTTATTTGGGTTATCGCGAGAGGAAGAGAGAGAGAGCCTGGGGCGCCCTGGAATAGTCCTTACATTTTAGCCGTTGAAGCGGGACAAAAGGGCTCACGTGCTCGAGCCGATCGACCGATTTAGCACTCGTGCCGCGGCAACGTGTTTCCTCCGACGAACAACTGCTGATAATAGTACGCTCGAGTCTTCGGCCACTTCCCCTCTCGTTCGACCCCGTCCGTTTGACTCGAATTACGCGCTCGTTGCGCGAGAAGAGCGCCGGTCGCGCTTCTAAAATCCTATACGTGTCCCGATGAAGTTCGCGAAGCCGAGCCGAAAAAGTCGGCCGGCCTGCGCCCCAGTCGAGAGCCGGGCGCGCATTTCTCAAAGCCGGAGGGCGTGAATAGCGCGGCTCGCGGTAAATCACGCCGTGGCTCGCGCGCCAAAGCTGACCCGCGCCTAATAGAATGTTGCACGCGTCCGTTGCCGCCGCCGCCGCCGCCACCACCGCCACTCGGGGTTGATGACTGACTCTTTCTCCTCTTTCTCTCTTTCTCCCTCGTACTCTCGCGCTCGCAATTATCGCCGACCAATTTTCGGCCAGACGGAGCCAGGCTCGCTCGAGCGCTGTGCGGACGAGGGTCGTTAGCCCCCTCGAGCGCGGCCGCGAGATTTTCGACAACTGCGCCACGTCAAACAGTCCCCGTATACTACCTGTGACCTCCGGCTCCCTGCTCCCCATTACACTCTCCGATCATCCACTTGCCTCGTACCGACCCGCTTACGTAATTAAACATCGCATGTTTGTTGATCGTTCGCACCACTTTGTTTGTAGGAATCGCGACTGAATCATTTCTCCACGGTCTTTTGTCCAATTCGCTAGATATATTGCACACCAGCAGAGTCTTTGTTGAATATATGCACAGATAATATACATACATAAAAGTTGTGTGAGAGTTGCGCATGCTTGTAAGAGTAAACAGGAGAATTGAGCTGATACGAATTACGAAACATTCCAGTGAAGAGGATATTAGCTCGTGAAAGTATAAAAGCCAAAGCGTCGATTATTATTTCACTCGCCGCGTGAGCGGAGTATAAAGTTCTGACTAATATTCTCCGCGTCCGTTAGTACTGACTCACACGAACACGCGCATCACGGGCGCATCGTACACGTACGCACACTGCAGTCGCTCGTAATTGATAACAATATTCTCATATTATAATAAGAATTATCGGACATTGTGCTTACGTAATTTGTAGAATCAACATACGGCCGCGAGCTGGAACATACGAATTATCCAACTGTGTGTTGTTGGTGCGCGTTATTCGATTGTTTTCGAGCGATAAGCAATAAACATCGGATGAATTATTTTGCGCGCTCGCCCGATCCCGAGCGACGAAAGAAAAAAAGTTAGACAATGAAGATCAAGATGATGCAAGAATCGGGATTAATTTCGTAAAATTGGAAAACAAGCCAATTACTCGTGGCCGAGCGAGCCGAGCGTTATTGCTGATAATATATACCCGAGCGAGCGAGCGCGTGAACTGCCTTGAACTTGGACTGTTTTCAACAGGAAAAATTCGACTGATATAATAAAAGAAGAGAGGAGGTGTTTTGATTGTCAATAAAGAGAGAGAGAGAAAAAAACACACACGCGCAAAAAAGCCGCTGGCGATTTTTCGTAAGCCGCGTTCGTCGTATCGGCCGTGTGTGCGTGCGCGGTATACGCGCTGCAGCCTACTCGCAAAGCTCGCTATTTGCGCAGAGCAACAAACCCGATGCCGATATATATCCATTCGGTCGCTCGGCTATAATAAGCGGGAAACAATGAGGGAAAAAAAAATCTTGCCCAAAGTCGGACGCTTCTACGAATTGGGCGGCGGCGGCGGCGGCAGCGGCGGAGGGCGCGCGCTCGAGAGAGAGAGAGAGAGAGAGAGAGAGAGAGAGAGAGAGAGAGAGAAAGAGCGCGGCGAGACTGCGCTCTGCCTTGAACCTCGCTCTCCCGGTGCATTGGCCGTCGCGTATGGCTCAAGGGCGTCCGATACCCCCCCCCCCTCCTCCCCCGCCCCTGGCGCGGCGCGTGCTCGACCCCCTCCACGACACCCCGTTTCCCCGCCACTGGCGCCCAACGCCGCGCGAGAACCCGGCGGTTTTTTTCCCCCGTTTCGCGCGCAGCTGCTCCGCAGCAGCCAATTCTATATGCTACTATATACACGGGATGTATGCGCATTTTGCACGTTTTACCCCAGGCCCCAAACGGCGCCGGTGTTTGCCTATTTTCAAAACCGATCCTCGGCTCCTCGTTTCTCGTTCTCGCGACAAGTCGAGGCAACGACGTCGAGACACGTCGCATTGTTGCAACGAGAAAAATAATTCGTCATCACAATCGAGTCTCGCTTTGAACTTGAAATTATTAATTTACAAACGTGCTGATTATCAAAGGCATGCGATTATCGGGAATCTTACACATGATGAACCTCCGTTTATCGGAAATCGCGAATTTCAGTGACCGATACTACCGAGTGGAAAAAGGTCAATTGCAATTTCGTTAAGTACAGAATGAATTCAAAGATTGACAAAATGCACACTCACAAAAACAGCCTCTTGTTCCAGAGGAAATGCACATCCCAAATGAACCCCTCACACAATCTGATACGTTTGATAACGTAATCTTTTTGAAACGAGACTTTTGTTTTCTATAAATAATCAAGTACATCTTCTGTTTGGAAGAAACAAAGTCCTGGATGGGGCTTTATTACTCTGAGAACAACAAATATATTTTTTCCGAGTGTAGATTAACTATTTTTCTCTCGAATAAACGTCCATCAAACGATATAACTGCGTTTATATGAATGGTCATTTCATTGAATAAAATTTTAATTGAATATGAACAATATTTAAGTACTGTAGTCCTGCTGATACTTAAAATTTGTAAACGATGTACTTTATTTATTCGTATCAAGAAGTCGCCTCATCTAGACTTGTGCATGAGCGGCCGTCGAGCAGGATTGTTTGAACATATTTACATTCGCACGTGATGTTAGGATGTGAGGAACAGAATCTTTCGTATCCGCTGTTGTTGACTGCGCAAACATTGCGTTCCGATGGCTCAATATAAAAGAGAAAAACAGTTGAATATCTCTGAAATTGTATTCTGCCAGTGTTCCCAGCAGCTAGGAAAAAGCTCCTTGCGATCGACTTTGAGTCACAGATTGAATATCCACTATTCTTGATAGTCAATTTTCTTCTAATAATAATTAATAATAAAATTGCCCTGAAAAGTTAACCACAACTAATATTTTGAATATCAAATTATTCACTATTGGTATGAAGAGCAAGAAAAACCTACATCCCAATCAATTGAATATTCTCTAGTTATCAGTCATGCAATTTTCACCAAACAAATAGGGAATATTCACTATGCAATATTAACTTTCAACTACTCCAAATTTAGAAAGTATTGCAGTTTGAAGAGCAAGAAGAGTTGTTTTGGATTAGAGTATTGACGAAGAATCTGATGCGTCAATAATTGTTTTTTTTTTATTCGATGGTCGAATCGAAATCTTTAAAATCTCATCTATTGAGGATTATTACGTATTTAATGTATTGACGATTTGTAATACAATCATTGAGCTTCTTAATAACGATAATCGAGCACATTAATGCGTCATGAATTATCAAGTTCAAAGAGAACAAAACAAGATCATAAAAATATTTAAATAACAATACACAGACAGATTCGCAGGTTCATAGAAGAAATGTCACTTTGCAAGAAATGCCGCGTTGAATCGCTCTGAAAAATCACAAACGGAACTTCAGCCAAGAGATAATTTCTCAAGTTAATTCTAAATGAAAATCAAACGCTGCCTTGAAATCTTGTTAGTAATCCAACGAGTTTCACAGGTAGGTGGCTCGTTGCATAACTTTCTCTTCACACGTTCTAATCTTCAGCTTTGCATATCGCAACTTTGGACGCGAATTTAACAAAAAAGCGCGGCTCTTTCAACGACTAAACACATGGTTATACAGCTTAGCCGACAATTAGATGTCTACTTCGATATATCGTAAGTAATATCTGAATTTTTTTCGAAATTGACTTGAGCTTTCAATACCAAACGTGGATAGATACATATAAAAAATATTTTTTCGTATACAAAAACCTTTGGAGAATCGTTGTTATCGAAACAAGAAAGTTACTGCACCGACGGATCTGCACGATGACGTATCCTTTGTCCGATCACACTGGGAATAATCGATTTGCTTGCACTTTGCATTGACTTGGATAATGATTTGCATGTCAACAATCGATTTCCGCGAGTGCGATCACCTGCGCAAGCCATTCATGACTTTGGCGCAAAACACTCGATCGGTTAATAAAAAAATTCTGCATACATGCGTGAAAGAACGCGCGTACGTGCGGGTATAGGTTCAGTGTATGTGTATACAGTCTGCAGTCAGCTTGTTTTTGTTATTATACGCCGCGCATTCAAAAAGTCAAACATTCCAACGATGCAATGATCGGCACCGAGTAAACTTGCCAGCTGTCTTATCGAATTTGCCTTTCACAATGAAAGATAAAAATTATTTGATCAATTGTGGGTGTTTCATAATTGAACCTAGCGTCGGATTAGGGATTGACTCGCCCCCCCCCCCTCTCTTTTTTCTCTTACGATTCCCCCGAATCTAGTCCCCTTTGACCCAATAAGAATAGTAATAGAAAATCGTATAGAAACAGATTGAATCTTGAGATAAGCTCTCGATCGTCTCCAAACACTGATGATGAAAGGGCTCGGTAACGAGTTTCGCACTGCAACAGTAAGCTGCTGAGCCGAGCACGCAGCCCGACATGCGATTAGGATCTGATATCGCGCTATTGCATGAGTTCAGAGGGATTATGCCTCGTCGGGGTAGTTCGTCCAGCTGCACAACGGCTCAAATTGACGCTTTCACGAAGAATTTCTTTATTAAAGGTTGAATTATGCTATCGCAGAAATCTACCATACGGCGTATACAGAAAAACATTTTCTTTTTACAGATATCAAACCCGGAGAATTATAGCATCATTATACAAATGTACCGATAGAATATTCAATCTTATTCTGACAATTAGTAAGTTTTCAAACCATATTGCTAGCCCTGCAGAATTTTTCTTCCATATCATTCATATTGTCTTACACCAACAATTGTTGTTTTATGAAACAGCTTCAATATTGTCCGAGGATCGACCAAGAATTTCTAACAATTCATGAAAATAAATAATTCTTAGTACTATCATGTGTCACCGTCCTAAAAGACGTAAAATTCTTGTGCTTTAATTTCAGCTTCATGACACTAGAGCGAAAGACGAATTCTAGACATGTGTGAGATTTGGCGCCAGAGCAAAGCGATGCTGGTAATCACACGAGCCTAGAATCGTTGTTTGCCTTAGTATCGAACAGGATTTTTCATCGCGAGTGTAGAAAACTAAGGTTTAATAATCAACTTTTCGATACAAGTGATGAAAATTGAATTTTTTGTCATCTTGGATAGTTAATTGATAAGAATTTTTCAAACTGTAACGGACCGCAAGATAACATGAAGCTCTTAACTGGTGAAAAAGACACTCTCCACTTTCGTAGAGATACCCCAGTTATAAAATGGAGACTTTTTCAGACTCGTTTCTATTTATTCCATTAAGTGTCGCTCGAATGTAATAAACTGTTTATCCAGAATTAATAATCATTTCTCATCTTTTATCTGACATGCACTCACATAAACAAATCACTCTTCGAATGACTACCGTGTAGATAAGTATTTAACGAACCCAAGTTTTTCAAACATTTCTTCAGTTATGTTTCAGTGCCATTCGCAAATGTTGCGGATTTGAAAATCTGTCCCAGAGTATTTTAGATGAATCTGCATGATACTAGGACTCCACGATTGGTCATCTTAAAAATTAATTTAACCGCGGTCTCGACAACTGATCCAATTGAAATAAAGTTTTCTTCATCCCCCTATCGAAAGTACGTACTTCCCGGCCGGTGTCCTGTACTCGAAAGAGTCACATTTGTGGACTGCTCAGCCACGACTTTTTTACTTTCGCAATTCTGATTGGCTGCTAGACGTGTGTGTTGCCATAGTAACGCAGTATAGGCGAGGTGACGAGAGTCTTACTGATTGTGATATAACCAACAATTTTGAGCTTGACACTTGAATTGAGCTTTGTTTTGGGTTTAGGATCATGTCAAAATGTCTTCTTCGAACGAATCTTTCAAGGAGGAGGAAGTTTTAAATAATTTTGACATTGAAGCCACCAAAATGCAATGGGTACCTTATCCAAAAAATCAAGTGAACGTTTTGTAATTTCTTCGTTTTTTAATTGAAATATTTTTAAACATCGTTACGTGGCTAAAATAAATTACTTTGGGCAAATAACGTTACGTTATAAAAATTGTTGAAAATTTATTAATAAATTATATGTACAATGTACAATATATGTCTACTGTAACTTCTCTGTATGCCTGCATCTATGTGTCTTGTTAGCTTGTAATTGTGATATTGATGATCAATAATACATGACAGTGGCGACAGTGGACACGCGGTGCAATGTCCACGCGGTTTGAACTGCAGTCATAGTAGCGACGTACTTTCGACAAGGGAATGAAGAAAAGTACTATACGACCCTTGGCCAGATACTTGGATTTGCTGGCATGCGATTTGACGGCCTCGGCTTCGCCTCGGCCGTCATAACCTCGCAGGCCGGGAAATCCAACTTTCTGTCCATGGGTCGTAATCTTCTATTTCTAAACTTGACTAATAAGTTTCCAATTATAGGACGAGGACTTGGGAAATATTATGACCAGTGGGAAAGCTGGCCAACACCTTTGAAAGATCAAACAAAAATTTAAACGCGACGAGTTATCAATATAGTCTTGGAAAGTTTTCATTTGATAATGATTTATGCTTGAACTACTTCATACAGTCAAACATGGTATATATGTTTGACAGTGTCAGTGGAAGTCGTTGCTTCCACTTTCGAATAATGTGAATCGTCGTACATTAAAATTTAAATAACTGGTGAGTAACATTGTACTTTTGGTCAATAGTTTGTACACTGTTTGCATTATTTACGTTGTATTCTGAATTGTTGTAATGGAAATAAGCATCCTCATGAAGCCAGAAAACCTAGCTGGTGATACAGAGTTTCCATCCGTGTTCTCCATATCCTATTGAATTATAGGACATTGGAAATTTTTCTGGTAGCCTTGCTCGAAATTAAGCTGATTTGCAGATGGCTGTAGACGTCCCGGTCTGCTCGTATATGGCCGGGCAGAGTTTGAACGTATATCTGCATATATCTAGCTTGAGGGCGCGTCTACAACAATGGCGCGTCCGAATGCAAATGAGCCCGGCCGATTAGCGTTCGCATTTGTATTCGGCGGCAAGTATACAGCCGCCACCTTGAATCGCGCTCGCGTCTGCAACTTTGGCTCGATATGAAGTGCGCGGTGCAGCCTTGCGCGCGGGCCTACGCGCCGGTGCAGGGCGGGGGACAAAAAGAAAAGACAAAAAGAGGAAGAAGGAGAAGAGTCGAGAGGTGCAGCGCGGGCTGCAAGTTATTCTTGCGTCGCGCGATCCACCTTGAACCCGCGTCTGTGCGCAGCGCCGCGGCCGCGACGTAATTGATTACGGTACGCGCGCGTGTGTGTTCGCGCACGCGCGTTTACCTTCGCTCGCGATTTTTCGTCCTGCCCCGAGCTTATCCTTCGATCCTGCCGAGGGGGAGAGAACTCGTTCGCTCGGCTGGCGCGCGCGCGAGAGCCAATGTTGAAAAAGCAGCCCGCGCTCTCGCTCGCTCGCATACTTACTTACTGACTTACACTCTCGCACAAGCGCGCAGCCGATCGACGGTAGAACAAAGAATCCACTGGAGCGTGGGCGGCATACGACTGCTGATTCTCAGCCTCGAGCTTTTCGCCCGATCGAATGCGCTGTTGCGCGTTTTTGGGCTCGGCTCCGGCGACGCGCCACTTCCCATTATGTTTGCCGGCTCGTCCAGATCGAGAATCGGTGGAAACATTATTGTCATTCGCCGACAACAAGAAGTAACGTATTTCACGATTTCCCCGCGTAAAAACTATATCCGGATATGCCAGTTTCAATTTAGAGAGCAACGTACCCCGAAGGCATTGCATAATCGAAGATTATCGCAAAGTTGGGTCGGATAAAACGAAGTGCGCGGAATAACCCTCGAGAATCGGCAAATCGCTGGCGATCGGCGCGAAGTGGCGGTTGCGTCTCCCGGGCGAAGGGCACTGCAGTCTGCAATTGCATGAGTGCGCGCGCGATTGTAGAGGGAGCCGGTGATGCGCGCATATATCAAGGTCGCGCGCGCGCACAAAGAGCATTCCTTCCACGGCTCGGGCTGTCGCCCAAAGGGAGGGGGAGCCGTGGCTCACACCCGTGCAGTTGCATAACAGCTCGCAACGGTTGTTTTCCCCGAGAGAGAGAGAGAGAGAGAGAGACGCGCTGCACTGCCTGCCCTTCCTCCCTTCGTGCGCCTTAGCGCTCCGATCGTCCGATGTACTCGCCGAAATCTCACCCCGCACAATCACCTCAATCGAGATGCGGTCGCGAGTGCCTTGTCGTTCGATCGGTGGGCGATCACTACGTCGCAAGAACGCGAGTCGAACTATAGGAGGACGAAAATGTTGGAGTTGGCTGCAGGTTTCGGGTAGCCTAACCATCGATGAGTAGGCGCGCCATATCTTTGTAAATTCAAAATTAAATTATTATATTATTGTAAGGATTGCACAATTATGAAGGAATAATAACTAAAAGCCCACTCAATGAATTATTATTTTCATCACTTGTATCGAAAAGTTGATCATCAAACCTGAGTTTTCTACACTCGTGATGAAAAATACTGTTCGATACTAAGGTAAACTGTACCCAATTTGGCACTGTACCCAATTTGGCACAATCGTCAGATTTCGTATTTCCGGTGCTCTCTGAGCATCAGTCGCTCTTGGGTTATGTTGGGGGAATTAAAAGAAAATTTTCGGTATTTCCCGCCCATTTAGCCCTTAAAACCACTCTCTACAACACTTTGAAGTTTCACTTACTGATTTTTTCACCATTTTCTTATTTCACTTTTCACACTCAACCTCAAAAATCAGGTGTCAATAATTTTTATCTCTCAAAGTGTCATTACTCTTTTTTGTGTAAAAACATCTCAGCTTTCGATTGGTCTCATCAGTTTTCCTAAAATTATTTTTTATCCTACTCAAATTGCTGTTTTTCGCATCAAAAAAAAGTGTACCCAATGTGCCCCTCTACGCGTTTTTAAATGGGAAGATTGAGTGAAATCATTGAATATTTGTATAGACATATTACGATGATTTAGACGCGTATTTTTGAGTTGTATGTTAAAAATTTTGTATAAATATCACTGGGAACATGATTGAGAGTTTATTTCAATGCCAATTGGATCATCCCTGTAGGCCTATATAGGCTGTAGCTAATGATTAAAAATTGTGCCAAATTGAGTACACGTTTTGTGCATTTAGCCTTTTTGCGTTTTTTTTAAATTGCGATTTTCGATAGGTTAAAGTAGTCGAATGATGATTATGAAGATGGTTTCTAATAGGTATTGAGCTAAGCTTTGAGATGCCATTCACAGAATTTTAAAATTCGAAGTCTATCATAGTCAAATTCGCGAAAAACCCTTAGGGGGGGGCACATTGGGTACAGTTACCTTATATCAGAAGACGATTTCTAGGCCCGTGTGATTACCAGCCTCGCTTTGCTCGGGCAAACCTCCCACGTACCTAGAATTCGTCTTTTGGTCTAGTATCGAAATTTACTATTTCGTGAGCCATTTTAATGAATAAATATATTGTGAGCCATATCGTTTTCAATAAAAAAAAACGGGATTGCGTGAGACGAAGTAATTAATCATTACAAAAATACTCAAACTGGCCGTATATGTATTTATATCAAAAGGAAAAGTATTTCGCATCGAATGATAAATATTTCTCCGCGTCCCGATGCAATTTATGATTAATAATGATGCAAGTGATGGAACGCACTTTGAAACGAGACAATATTTATCCGAACGAAAGTGAGAGCGCGTGCAGTAACTTGGCTGCGCGAGTATGAGAAGCTTAGATCTCGTAATTGGCACTAGTGTGTCGCGATAGATATATTATACATATCGACATAGTGACAGATTGCAGCCGCGCTTTATACATCCTCGTCTCGATTACAAGCTCGAGGTATAGTGTAAAGATAAACACACCGAGTTCTTTTCACGTATCCAACGCTCAATAGCCCACAATAGCCCCCACCTGCAAACTCATCGACAAAGCCGCCGCGCTGGCTCCCAGTGAAAAACGCCGAGTTGTGCATCAGGCTCGCGCGCACGCGCGCGCGGAATCGGACGGACAATGGGACGGCGAGTGTCATGGCCGGCCACACTGCACACTCGCAACGAATACACCAGTGGCGAGGAGAGCTAATGGCGATGCATACGAATGCGCCAAGTTACGTTTGTTATTAAACGAATACATGTATATACACGCGCACTTATTGCGAAAGCAGCGCACGTAAGCCGGCAGATAAACGCTGCAGTGTCGCGGCTATCTCGCGAGAACAAACACACTTCTATAGATAGCTACTCGGTTTCGTTGGCTCTGGAAGGGAAAAAGAAATCATCTCGTGTACATATATATTGCCTTCGTTGCTAACTCGCATTGTTTCGTATTCGATGGCGCAGATGGTTTGTAGTAGTTGTAGAAAGATCGAGAGAATGGGTGGATATGTCCGAGCTACAGTTCTGTTCTACTTTCGATCGATCGGTGCGTGCAATCGAAGGAGCTTTGATTGCAAGTCGATCTGCGGCCGTTGCACGGCGAGACACGGAAAAAGATGTTTTCGAGCGGGGATGAGGCCGAGGCGCGTTGGGAAATATTTGAAAACCAAGGGGAACAATCAACGAGATTTGATGACCCCTCCTCCCCGACAATGAAACCTCGTCCAACTTCCCACCGCAGCGCGCTCAACTATTTTGCAATACACGTGCGAGGAAGGGTAGATAAGAATTGCAAATTTTCCCCGAGGTTACGCAATGTTTCGTGATCTAACATTTGTTGTGGTAGCGCAGATAACGAGAAGAAAAAAACGGCATTAATAGCCCCGCGGTTGGAGCGAGTAAATCCATCGTTATTGATTGATCTTTCCAGTGCACCATTGCAAACTCTCGTATCTCGCCCCGGCATGAATCAATATTCACCGGAGCCTCGATATTTCTTTTTTTTTTGTTCGATTCGAATAATCGAAACTCGATAAGACGCGCGCATTATTCACCCGAGCGCGTATGTGTGGAGTACACGTTTGATAATCCTCCGTGTTGCATCACCGGCTGAAATATACATATATATCTTCTCCCCTCCCCCCTATCTTGTGCAAACTTTAGCGCAGCGAGGGACTCGAGCATACATTGTATACGCGTATCGAGGTACGAATCACCGCAGGAATGCTTTTTATTATTTATGAATATTTCCGCCGTCGCGCGGTGTGGAAATATCAATCGTGTAGCGAATCTCCTCGATTCGTGATGAAAAAAGACGGTTGGGATCATTCGTTGGATCGATCTCACGATGATTAATTAAAGTCTCCAGGTTTAACAATACATCATAACAACACTCAATAAGCCGCGATTCGAGGCATTTCACGACAGATTCTCACACGATCCGTAGCCAAAGCTAGATTTCTTGGGTATATGAATCGTATCTTTCGAAAATAAATGCCACCAATTTCAACGACCGAAGGATCTTGCTTTGCCCAGCACATGTCTTGGTCATGTTTCAGTTATTGGGAAGTCACATGGCACTCGCGTGGTAACAATATTATATCGACGTGTCTTACGAAGAAAGACAAATTCAATCGGTCCGCGAAGAAAGACACATCTCAATCTATCCGCGAAGAAAGACACAACTCGCAATCTAGCCGCGAAGAAAGACACAACTCGCGTCTGGCCGCAAAAAGGATACCTGGCGCACATCCCACAATTTCTCGAGGTAAAAAAATATATAAAATGAAAGCTTAGAATGAGTAGGTTGCAATTGACAAAAAAAAAACAAGTCTTTCCTATAGCTTAAACTCTTTTTTCATTAATATTCGCGGGAGAATAATTCCGACATTTGTCTTTTTTCGCGGACAGATTGCGAGTTGTGTCTTTCTTCGCGGCTAGATTGCGAGTTGTGTCTTTCTTCGCGGACAGATTCAGTTATGTGTCTTTCTTCGTAAGACACGACGATATGGCGTCGGCATGGTAGGCTGGTCTATGCTAAACTTTACTGGATGGTAGAGGCACCATCGAAGAAGTTGTGCTAATTCAGTTGTCTCGCCAGGGTCTACTACTTGCAATTTGTTTCACTCCAATCCCGTTGAAACTTTCATATCTGGTTCGCAGTTATCGAAATCATAGATTATTAATTTATCTCTCGATTTTACGCGTCTATTGGCAGGAAAAGAACATTTTTTGAAAATGCTATTACACAGCGTAGAAAAGTCGGAGCAAGATGCACCTTGGAAAATTCACACTTGACGCGGTGAAGTGATTTTCCTCGCTCAGGTGGCGCATACTGGGTACATGTGCCTTACATATCACATGCATCCAATGAGCAGTGATCAGTTCGCCTTCCTGAGAAACCGCAACATCAATCTGACAAACGACTGCAAACGCCAATTGTTAGGGTACGTCGAGCTGTAACAATTATTTCGGGCAAATTCGACCTGACCCAATGCCTAAAGTGCCCTCTTAATCAGTGCATAATCTCGTATAGGGTTGTCGATACAATTGCACGTGCTAGCACGAGTCGACATGGCAATTGCCAGCGAGTTTGCGCACTAGCATTTGCGCAGGGCTGCAGCGAGCCGCAAGTGCATAGCCGCGCGCGCACCGCGGGTCGTTTGTTTTGAAAGAGCAGAGCAGAGAGAGAAAGAGAGAGTGATAAAAGAAGCGTAACTCGAGCGCGCGGGGGAACACAATAAAACTGCAGCCAGATGAATTACATCTCGAGGCGCGCGAGGCGCGATTGGCTTCTCTCTTTGACACAAGAGCCCATTAGCGGCCGTTGCATAATGACGCCCTAGAGCCGTATGTATGCCAACACGTGCAGTGCGCGATTGACTCTCAAGTGCCCCACATTTTTTTCCCCTTAGAGTTTAGCCGAAGGAAACACACGTCGATACGAGGCTCGCTCGACGCCGAGACGCGCAGCTTTACGAAATAAAAAGCCCTCGCGATCTGATCAAATTGATCGAGCGTGTCGTCGTCCCGCGCCACTGGCACCAACGTATACCAACTCAATTTGGGGCTAGGCTCCAGCGATTCATCCAAACGAATCGCTCTCGAAATGAATCGTCGGGATAAACACGGTCTCGTGGGGGGGGGGGGCTTGCAATTGAACGCGATGGGGGCGGAGCGACGGAGCCGCACACGTACATACACATGGGCGAGCGAGTGAAGCTGGCAAAAGAATCGCGGAGGAGAGGTTAGTAGCACCGGCCGGTGCGCTGGCCGGCCGACCTTGCGCTACCGGTGACAAGCGCTTGTTATATAAATATACCCGCCGCTCCAGCCCAAACGCATATTCAACAGCTGTCTTTCGTGTCTTTGTTGCACTACACTCGCGTTGCTTGCACTGCCGCCGCGGCTGATGCTTTGTTTTTGATCCGCGGCCGTGATTCGAGCCAATTTGCGCGCGAGCGCACCGGTGCACCTTGGCGCAGCCGGTGTGTGTGTGCATGCGCGCAAGGCCAGTCCAATCCAACCCCCACCAGCCACCAGCCACCCCCACCTGCCCCGAATCGGCTCTTTGTTGTCGGTGTTGGCTAGCAGGGAGGACTCGAGAGCGAGAGAGGGAGAGTGATGGAAAGCGCGTGCGGGCTGAGAAAGGGCAACGAGCAGAATCGCTCGCGCGGTGATCTCACATCGGTGGAATGCGTCGCTTAGAAAGAGAGACGACGAGAGAGAGAGAGAGAGAGAGAGAGAGAGAGAGTGAAAGAGAGGCCGAAAAGACGGAGGAAGAGGAGCAGCATTGCGAGCGTGCATTGACTCGTGTGCTGGCGCGAGGCGAGCGGCCGGTTCTATGCAGTTCGCACTGCTTGCTTTTTCGTCGCGGCTCCGATTCGCCGTGAGTATAATGGGCTTCTTTGTGGGGCCCATCCCCCACCCCACCCCGCCGCTGACTCGCGCGATTATTCGGCACGGCCGAGCTGCTGCACGTATATTATACCCTCGACGAGCGCTGCGTGACGTAACGACGGCGATCCTCGTGGTTATCCGTCGATCGGCCCGGAAAGTCGCGAAATTCGCATGGGAAAAACGCGTTGGAGCGTGAAACGCGAACGGGCAAGGGCAGGAGCTGGCGCGAGCGGTAGCGAGGGGGCGGTGTATCTCACGGTAGTACGACGAGATCATAGCGAGCGAGGCGCGCGTGATATAAGCCGGGCGAAATTACGGGCCCGTGACGCAAGTGCCGGTGAGCGGGAAAGCGCAAGTAGTTCAAGCCGCGCTCAGGTCCGGCGCGTGGAAAAACCCCTCGCGACCGGCTGTACGTATACGAATGCACGCGAGCAGACTCGCAGAGCTGCACAAGCAGAAAGAAGCGAGAGCCACGAAAATAGCCGGGGTAAACAGGATACGCGCGCGCGCGCGATCGAGCCGACTCTCTCTCTCTCTCTCTCTCTCTCTCTCTCTCGCTCTCGGGCTTCCGAGAAATCTGTCGCTCGCGCTCGTGACCTTTGCCGCGCCAAAGCCAACGCGAATATTCGCACATATGCACACACGGGCACCCACACCCGACCGCACCATCACACAAACGCGCTCGCGCCCGGGGAGGGGGAGGAGCAGCCACGCGCGAGCGCGCGAGCACAGCGCGACCGATTAAATTGCGCAGCTGCGCGCGCGCGCGCTCGCCGCCCGGAGTCGTTGCACGAACGACCTTGAAATCGACTCGTCCCCTCTCCCGCGCAGCTATAATACCCCCACGCACATCGCGTTCGCTCCTCTTTTTTTTTCTCTCCGCGCTCGCACGGCCGAGTTCGATGTCACGGCAGCGCGGCGAGCGTGGGTGGGTTGACCGCGGGCGCGTTTTCGAAGAACCCAGTCAATACGTACATATACACACCTATGCCGTATAAACTGCACCTCGCGCGATTCCTCCCGTAACTCTCTCAAAGCTCGCGTATAGCTATACAAGCTCGAGTTTCCGAGCGAGCAACAGTTTGCTCAATCCAATTTGGCTATCGGTCGTTCTGTGCCCGCCGAGGGAAGTCGTGGAAATTCTAACGGACTGTCGACGTGTGCACCCATCTCTTTGTCCGCTCCGTCGCGATCAATCGAGTCTCGGCCCATATATATATATATATATATATATATATATATATATATATATATATATATATATATGTATGTATGTATGTATATCGTAATTACACGAAAAAGTGAAGCTCGCGCAAAAAGCCATCTGCGCGCGGCAAACAAATGTTATCCAACGCTGCGGGCATGGCCGGGGCTTGACCTTGCGGCTCTCGAGGGTCCGTCAACCCGTGCTCCTTTTTTTTCCCCTCTCCCAAGCTCGAGCTCTCGCGAGCCCCGATAAAATAACCTCCCTCCGACCGTGCGTGTGTGTAATAATGGCGATCGCGGCGTGGCGGGGGAATGAAAAAAAGCAACGGGGAAAAAAAACACAAAAAGAAGCGAGAAGAAGAGAGAAAAAGCGTGTTTGCTCGGGCTTGCGCGATAGACAGAGAGCCCGAGAGAGAGAGAGAGAGAGAGAGAGAGAGAGAGAGAGAGAGAGAGAGAGCCGAGCAAGGTGCAATGCTCTCTCCGCTGGCGGCGACGGCGGCGGCGGCGGGCTTTTCGCGTTGCACAAACAGCTACTCCCTCCCTGCGGCGCAGCGCCGCTCGGCCGCGCCAGCCAAGGTCACCCGGCTAATGTCCCGATGCCCCCTATCCGCAATTCGCCGCGAGCGCGCTCGTCGCCACGCTGCACCGGTCGCTCCCAAGCCCGAGATACAACGCCCCCTCCTCCACACACACACTCACACACCCATTACGTACATACACACGCGATATCGCTGGAAATCACAGTTTCTCGGACGATCTCCGTGGGTGAAGCGTCGTTTGAAGATATCATCTGCTCGTTTCGAAGCGGCAAAGAACTCCATACGAAGCCCGGAAACGAGAAGCGCCCAACGCGAATATTGTCACGGGCCACGCGAGCGTAAAATCCACGTGGGCGGACTGTGGCAAAGACAGCCAACGTAATGCCGATTAGATCTCACTCACCGCTGTGTATGCACACATGCGCGAATCCGTCGGCTGCAGCTAAGCCACCGAGTCCGAGAGGCACTTGGTCGACCCGCAACGAGGGCGAAAGTACGCCCAGATGGGCCGCACGTACGTAATATTATGGAAGCAGATCAGAGGGGCGATACATGTATATATATATATATTTTTTTTTCATTGACCGGCCGACGGCCGACGGCGGACGACGGTTGCGCAATCGGTGCGCGGTCGCGCATCACGTTTTTGCCCGCTCTGTGCAGTATTATATGCACCCATTACAAGGGGCACGTTTCTTCTCTCTCCGCGTACATTATGTAATTTGCCGGGTTTCTTTTTTTATTCCTCTCTGTACAGCTCTTGTCGCGCGTGTAACCATACGCTTATTCGTGCTTAGCTCTCTACACGAAGACGAGATGCGTCGGCTGCGCAGCCAGTACGTGAAAACGATACGAGAGCTCGGGTGAACGAGGGCTCGATCGCAACCTCCGATCGCTAATTCGAACAATTTGTTACGGCACTGCAGTTGTGTATGCCCGCTTACCAAATCGCGATCGGATCGAACGTATCGACAGTATAATGAGTTGTCGCAATTGCGCGGAGCAATGAAATGTCTCGAACGTCAATCGCTCAACGGCTGCATTTGAAAAAAAAATATATTCATTTCAATGTTGTCCCGTGAGAGGTCGCGTGTACGGCTCAAAACTTGCGACACGACGAACGTTTCCTGCGTCCAAACGGCTGCACCAAACGAGGAGGGGGCTCTGCCATTGTCTTTTCCATTACGCTAGGGTTTCCCGCGGGCAAGAGAAATTTTCAAGCTCGTCCCGACACCTTATGGATTGGTGTAATCGCGTGGGATGAAAAATGTAAAGTGATTGTTAATGACATCGAGTAGACAGTCGAGCTACACACCAACATAATTACAAATCGTTTGCTTTCGGTACTGATTAGCGAGAATAGTGTGGGACGTACAGCGCGCGCGCGCCACGATAGAGCTCGATTTTTCCACTCACGGCTACGGGTGCAAATGCGTAAAAAGGATATCGCAGCTGTTATCCTTGGATGAGCTGTGCTCGCGAGAAAGACAGGTGAGGTTACGCGTGTGTATTTACCTGCATGTACATACTCACGGAACTGAGCTGGCCGTTCGCTATACATGTTATATATCGCGGCGTTGCACCTTGAATCGCGGCGAGTCGGCCCGTGCAGCGATTTGAGGAAGTTCGCGCGAGCCTTGGGCTGCGCTGCAGGATCGAGCCTCGCTATGTCGCATTTATATATGTATATACTGCGTACATAGTTAAACTCCGCGCGGTGTCTCATGCTCTCGACTCAACGGAAGCAATTACTCACTGTGTTCGTGTGTATATACATACACGTATACACCTATATACCCGAGCGCTTTGCGCTTGACTCATCGCATCGTGGTGCGCGCGCGCGGCGTGCACAAAAACCGAATAAATTTCGCGCTATGAGCGACGCGTGGCTCGGCCGCGGAACAACTCCAATACTGCAATGGGAGACATTGTAACGAGAGCCGCGCCAGCGAAGATACACGCGTTTGACAACGTCGATACATACTCGCGAGGCATATATAGAAACAAAGGGACTCGAAAAGTCGAGTTGACGCGCGCATTATGAAGCGCGCAGAGTGCCGGTGATGCTCGCCGCACGGGCGGAGCTTCGAGAGCGCGAGTTTGACGCGAGGCTGCTCGGGCCGAGCTATTTGCGATCGCGCCTATATGGCCGCAACGAGATTCGCGTTCCTCGACGTGCGACGACCTCATATTCGCTCGCTGGCTTGCATGCACAGCACCCCTTCGCTGCTCGGGCAGTCGCAAAAGTGGGAGCCCGCGGTGCCTCGGCTTCTCGTGGACAAACGTCATATCCCAATTTGCGCAATGGAACGATGATCGCGATCGAACCAAAAAGAGCCGGTGCAACTGGAGAGCTCGAGCGCAGGTTCAAGGGGCTGGCCTTGGATTGGCACTGAGAGCTCGAGCGAGATAGAGATAGAGACGAGCCCGTCCTCGAGAAAGCGAGAGTGCGCCGCGCGCGGCGTTTCGAAAACGACAGTCGAGAGGATCGAGCTGACCTTGCTTTGTCACTGACCTGTCCGCCGCCGCCGCCGCCGCCGCTGGCCATTCCCCAGCGCGCATCCCGCACCACCGGCCATACTCTCCCCCGCGCCCCGCGCGCGACAAACTGCAACGAGCGCGCATATATTTGCTCGCGCGCGCACCTTGTGCGGAGCGTCAAACTCGGACTTTTTTTTATTTCGTTATAGGAAAACGGATGTATAGGTTGCTCGCTGCACACGTTATGTGATCGTCGGGAAATCATTACGTGCGACACGCGAGGAGAAAAGCTTCACCGGTTCATTGTTCGTTTGAACCAGTCTCTCGAGCCGTGCTACAGCCCGATCGGATCCATACGATGCGGGATTGAAATAACTTTATGAAACGTTGGAGGAGCTGTTGGAACGATACGGGTTCCCGACAATCACAACGCGAGTGCAATATATATCACTTGTATCTCGTCCGATACAGGATTGCGATGAGGAATCCGATACGAGCGGAATAATTATTCTTACAGACTCGTAAAAGTAGTGGATCAAGAGCCACGTAATGTATCGGTTAATCGCGGCTGCGTCCGTTCGAGCGAATAATCCGTGTATGTGTGCAGTGTTTGTCGCGCGAAGTAATTAGCTCAAAGGATTATACATGCGCTCGCGTTTGCGCGCGGTGTAGTAATATTCCAAGCTCAGTATGCTCACGTGTGATAATTATCTCACTCGAGAGGCATAAATTGATTACGCCAAACTGAGATTCTCTCTTCCTCTCGGCCGTTCTTCTCCGAATGTTTATGACACGTCGAGGAATAATATAACACTATAGTCGTGCCGCGTTGCGTAGCCGGCGCTGAATAGATCAAGTCACTCGATCGGTCAAGAATTGCCATGAGCTGTATATGTATATCTGTCCGAATGGCAATTCGCGCGCGCGCGCTCGATCAAACATAGTTTGCCGAGTGATGCCAAGCTCATACATACAGTCATATGCTGAATATTAATGTGCAGGCCAATCTAATCGCTACACGCGCACACACACACACACACACACACACACACACACACACACACACACACACACACACACACACACACAACCGCAATTACGAATTTGCATTTTTTTCCCCCGTCTTCTTTGGCTCGCGGACAATGAATCGATACGAAGGTGTCATACACACACAGACACGAGCGCACGCTAACTCGCGGATGAATATTCGTCGCTTAATTCGAGCTGCACGTAATCGCTGATCGGGAGACCGCTACGAGCAGCGTTCGATGCGTGCAGTATGCATATATCTGCAGCGCCGAAGCTTCTTCATCCTCGCGAGCGTGACTCAGCTGCAGTCTCGGATCGATCGAGCGTAACACTGTATATCCCACACCTGCCTGCCCCTCGTGCGCGTCTCGGGTTTGCGAAAAGTTGCATAGGTGGGTTATAGAGCCGTCTCTCGGGAATCGCGTGCGAGCTGACGAGGCGTGCGATTTCCCTAAAAATCCCCAAGCTCTCGCTACAGCCGGGATGAATCACCGAGAAAATGTCTTGAGTAAGCCCGAGTGTGCGGTTCTGAGCGACCGATTCGAAGCGCAGCTAGACACTCGTGGGGGACGATTTACTTCTAAATCACGGCTGCTGTCGGGCTCGCGAGCTTGATATTAAGCCAATAGAAGATTAGACCGACATGTCGATTAGATAAGAGCTTGTGACTTTGTGGATGTAACAATAATATAACCATCTCGGCCGCGCGGATGATTTGTCAAGTGCAATATTATAGATTAAGCAACTTGTGAATAAACGCGCACGAAACTCGGTGCTGAAATAAAAGAGTATGCGGAGCGTTGGGTACGCAAAGCGATTCAAATTTTCTGGTTTGCACTGTTTGCACACAAATTCACCTGGAGCTGCCATTTGGGATTTGGCTCTCAAATTCGCCTGAAACTTTTGAAGCAAGTTATTTGGGTTATTGCTGATTTTATTCGTGTCATGTATATCGATATCTATGTGAAATGACATACTTATCGATATCTATTGTTTGTATTTTAATATGACAATATTTTGAGGAAAATCGAAACGAAATGAGACAGGCTAAATGCCTACATATATTATCTGTTTGACTAACTACAAACCACCTGAAAAAGTATCAGCTGGATCGGAGAGTCCCAAATCCCAAGTGGCAGCTCCTGGTTAGACCGACTAAATCAAAGTATCAGGAAAAACGTCAAGAGAAAAAATGCACAAATCAAATCTGAAGGATTCACCAGTTTAATATAATAATTTTGGATGCATGAGATTTTGTCGCACGGAAGTCGCATGTGAAGTCGCATGAGAAATCGCTCGAGGAGTCCCATGAGTTTTCCCGAGAGATTTTTTAATGCGGGATCGCGCCCGAGCTCTGCGATATTGCCAAACCAAAACTTGCCTCGGACTTT